>CM037858.1:7810275-9010275 GCA_021292105.1 Anadara kagoshimensis | reverse complement strand
CGAACACACCTTAAAAGTGGTTTTGGTAGACTTTTGTCATTTTATATATAAAGCAAAGGGACCTAAAACACTGGTCTATGTTGATAAGAGACTTTTATCCGTATGGACTAAAATCTTTATCTTATGTATTGAATAAATCTTTAAGTTACGCAAATGTACTTGCGCACTATGTACTTCCGTATTCAGTAAATAAAACATTTGTAGTTGGTTTGAGCATGTTTTTTGTCGTTAGTTTATCTGCCCTGTAAGAGCAGTAATTTACAGTCTAATGAACATATAGTCTTTATACAGAAGCTCTCTTTGATTAAAATATGAAGCAAACAGACAAAAATACACTGGTCTTAATGGATAGGTGGTCTTTACACACAGATTTCTTTTTGTTGAAATATGAAACAAAGAGGCTTTAAAACACTTGTTTTTATGAACAGTTTCTTTTTGGATTAAAATATGAATCGAAATGAACTTAAAACACTGGTCTTAATAAACAGGTGGCCCCTGTATGAAGAATTTTTTGCACTCAATATAAGATATAAACTTACTTAATCTGTAATCCAAGATCTATAAATAACTCCTTCTGTATTTCCACGAACTCCTTTAACAAATCATCACTTTCTTCTCCAGTCTCATTAGCGGTCAGTCCAAACATTTCAACCTAATATAAAAACTAAATTCTTAAACAAGAAACATTTAATGACACTTCTGAAGCATTCATATTAAAGGCACAAATTATTTGTAATTTTAAAACATCTGAAAGTCATTTGCTTCAGTTGACACTGATGTATGATAAGAATATTAAAGGAGTGGGGTAATGGAGTGTAACTCCAACAGTTAAAATTCTATTACAGTCAAACCTGTCTATAAAGGCCACCCAAGGGAACCAGTAAAAGTGGCCATTATGGGCAGGTGGCCTTTCTATACAGGTTCAAATAATATGAATAATATAATATAATAATATAATAAAGAACACTTGGGATACAATTCTATTGGCCTTTATAAGCAGGTAACCCTTATATAGAGGTGGCCTTTAAGGCAGGTTGGACTGTAATTATACAGAGGCTATCAGTTAATGGATGGTAGAGAAACTGGAGTGTTCATAGAAAACTACCAACCTTCTGCAAGCAAATTGACTACTGGTACCTTTCTCACACTACAATCTGTCCCAAGTAAGATTTGCAAATATTCACAAGAACAAACTAACAGTCTCTTGCAAGACAAATTAATACCCCATACACATTGACGAGGTTTTATTTCAAAGATATGAACTTGTAACCTTGACCTTAATTTGGTGACACATTGTGTTATGTTGGTTTACATTTGTGCCAAGTCCATCCATAGACATGGAAAAAATATAGAGCGGACATATTGGGATGAATGGCCAGACAGACAGATGGACAAGGTGATTCATTTATACCCCCCTAAACTCCATTTGTAGGAGGTATAAATGATAAATGTTTCTGCATATATAAAACTCACCTTAGTGAATATTTTTGTTCTATAGAGTCCCTTTTCTTTCTTTTTGTCTGAGATTTCAGCTCTATAACATCGACTTACAGCACAAACCCTACAATATACAAGTAGATTTACACTGCAATCTATAGATAACTTTACAAACTTTTCTTCCATCTTCCTATGTTTGAGATAGAGATTTCGGCTTGAATAAACGATGGTAAAAATTTCTATCTTCAGCTCCACATGCATTTATCTTCACCTACAGATTTTCAGTGACGTCACAATCCAAGAACAATTGAATGACGTCATATTGTGGAGACATGACGGGAAAATTCCCGATATACGGTATAACAAGGTTTTACTGTAGTGTGGTGATAAGTGAGGTAACAAAATTATTAAGTGGCATTATAACAAGGTTTTACTGTAGTGTGGTGATAAGTGAGGTAGAAAAAATTCTAAGTGGCATTATAACAAGGTTTTACTGTAGCTAGTGTGGTGATAAGTAAGGTAGAAAATATTTTAAGTGGCATTATAACAAGGTTTTACTGTAGCTAGTGTGGTGATAAGTGAGGTAGAAAAAATTCTAAGTGACATTATAACAAGGTTTTACTGTAGCTAGTGTGGTGATAAGTGAGGTAGAAAAAATTCTAAGTGGCATTATAACAAGGTTTTACTGTAGCTAGTGTGGTGATAAGTGAGGTAGAAAATATTCTAAGTGGCATTATAACAAGGTTTTACTGTAGCTAGTGTGGTGATAAGTGAGGTAGAAAAAATTCTAAGTGGCATTATAACAAGGTTTTACTGTAGCTAGTGTGGTGACAAGTGAGGTAGAAAAAATTCTAAGTGGCATTATAACAAGGTTTTACTGTAGCTAGTGTGGTGATAAGCAAGGTAGAAAATATTTTAAGTGGCATTATAACAAGGTTTTACTGTAGTGTGGTGACAAGTGAGGTAGAAAAATTCTAAGTGACATTATAACAAGGTTTTACTGTAGCTAGTGTGGTGATAAGTGAGGTAGAAAAAATTCTAAGTGGCATTATAACAAGGTTTTACTGTAGCTAGTGTGGTGATAAGTAAGGTAGAAAATATTTTAAGTGGCATTATAACAAGGTTTTACTGTAGCTAGTGTGGTGATAAGTGAGGTAGAAAAAATTCTAAGTGGCATTATAACAAGGTTTTACTGTAGCTAGTGTGGTGATAAGTGAGGTAGAAAAAATTCTAAGTGGCATTATAACAAGGTTTTACTGTAGCTAGTGTGGTGATAAGTAAGGTAGAAAATATTTTAAGTGGCATTATAACAAGGTTTTACTGTAGTGTGGTGACAAGTGAGGTAGAAAAATTCTAAGTGACATTATAACAAGGTTTTACTGTAGCTAGTGTGGTGATAAGTGAGGTAGAAAAAATTCTAAGTGGCATTATAACAAGGTTTTACTGTAGCTAGTGTGGTGATAAGTAAGGTAGAAAATATTTTAAGTGGCATTATAACAAGGTTTTACTGTAGTGTGGTGATAAGTGAGGTAGAAAATATTTTAAGTGGCATTATAACAAGGTTTTACTGTAGCTAGTGTGGTGATAAGTGAGGTAGAAAAAATTCTAAGTGGCATTATAACAAGGTTTTACTGTAGTAGTGTGGTGATAAGTGAGGTAGAAAAAATTCTAAGTGGCATTATAACAAGGTTTTACTGTAGCTAGTGTGGTGATAAGTGAGGTAGAAAAAATTCTAAGTGGCATTATAACAAGGTTTTACTGTAGCTAGTGTGGTGATAAGTGAGGTAGAAAAAATTCTAAGTGGCATTATAACAAGGTTTTACTGTAGCTAGTGTGGTGATAAGTAAGGTAGAAAATATTTTAAGTGGCATTATAACAAGGTTTTACTGTAGTGTGGTGACAAGTGAGGTAGAAAAATTCTAAGTGACATTATAACAAGGTTTTACTGTAGCTAGTGTGGTGATAAGTGAGGTAGAAAAAATTCTAAGTGGCATTATAACAAGGTTTTACTGTAGCTAGTGTGGTGATAAGTAAGGTAGAAAATATTTTAAGTGGCATTATAACAAGGTTTTACTGTAGTGTGGTGATAAGTGAGGTAGAAAATATTTTAAGTGGCATTATAACAAGGTTTTACTGTAGCTAGTGTGGTGATAAGTGAGGTAGAAAATATTTTAAGTGGCATTATAACAAGGTTTTACTGTAGCTAGTGTGGTGATAAGTGAGGTAGAAAATATTTTAAGTGGCATTATAACAAGGTTTTACTGTAGCTAGTGTGGTGATAAGTGAAGTAGAAAATATTTTAAGTGGCATTATAACAAGGTTTTACTGTAGCTAGTGTGGTGATAAGTGAGGTAGAAAATATTTTAAGTGGCATTATAACAAGGTTTTACTGTAGTGTGGTGATAAGTGAGGTAGAAAATATTTTAAGTGACATTATAACAAGGTTTTACTGTAGTGTGGTGACAAGTGAGGTAGAAAAATTATTAAGTAGCATTATAACAAGGTTTTACTGTAGCTAGTGTGGTGATAAGTGAGGTAGAAAATATTCTAAGTGGCATTATAACAAGGTTTTACTGTAGCTAGTGTGGTGATAAGTGAGGTAGAAAAAATTCTAAGTGGCATTATAACAAGGTTTTACTGTAGCTAGTGTGGTGATAAGTGAGGTAGAAAAATTATTAAGTGACATTATAACAAGGTTTTACTGTAGTGTGGTGACAAGTGAGGTAGAAAAAATTCTAAGTGGCATTATAACAAGGTTTTACTGTAGCTAGTGTGGTGATAAGTGAGGTAGAAAAAATTCTTAGTGACATTATAACAAGGTTTTACTGTAGCTAGTGTGGTGATAAGTGAGGTAGAAAAAAATTCTAAGTGGCATTATAACAAGGTTTTACTGTAGCTAGTGTGGTGATAAGTGAGGTAGAAAAATTATTAAGTGACATTATAACAAGGTTTTACCGTAGTGTGGTGACAAGTGAGGTAGAAAAAATTCTAAGTGGCATTATAACAAGGTTTTACTGTAGTGTTTTAAGAGCTAAACACAAAATTATATCTCACCTAGTTGGAAGTTCACGCTGTGGAATGACTTCATTCATAAAATAACCTAAAACAGAGAAAACAAGTAATCTGTGAACTACAGCTCACTTAGTATACCCCCCCCCCCTTACCCCCACTTTTAACTTCAATCGTTGACCATAAATGTCTAACAATAAACTAAGTCAGTAAACATAAAGTAGATGTCTGGCAGACTTGAAATTGGTACCTGTGGCATGGGACCTCATACTGAACTCTCATACAAAATTTCAAGTGGCTGTGTTTAGAAGTTGCTGAAAAACTGTTACAGAAATTGTTGTTTTGGACAGATGGAAGGACAGAGTTAAACCAGCATACCCCCTCTTCTTGGAAGCGCTCACTTAATGTGCTTAATTTAACTTCAACCATTGACCATGGGATAACAGAAAGGAAATGTCTATGCATATTTACACAAATGATTTATTAATATTCAAAAATTTAAAATAATACCAGCAAGAGGCATTTCAGCTGTTCCGGCAAAGCAGATATCACCATGGTGATTAGAATTCAGTTTGAAAACTTGGTTTCTGAAACCTGTTGTTGGAAATCCACATCTTTCCTGTGATAAAATATGAACACAAATTAAATTAAACTGAAGTTAGTTAATAGAGTGGAGTATTATTGTTGTATGCCTCAGTCAAGATTAAACTTAAATGCAGGCCGTTAATTCATGGATGATGTAAGAAACTGGAGTACCCAGAGAAAACCACAAACCTTTGGCAAGAAAACTGACAAACCATCTCTTCCGAGTGGGATTCAATCCAGGGCGGTCAGAGGCACTGTGATTCGTTAGTATGTTGTTTAGACCACTTGGCCGCCAAGGACCCTTGAGTTAATAGAATGCATATTTGACATTAAATATCAACCATTTTGATACACATATTTCAAACTACCGGGTAATTATGAATCCCTTGTAAAAATGTTACATAACCAGACTGAGCAGAATAAGCAAGTACATGTATAAATAAATACACTATGATAAACCTAAGTTTTCATTTCTGTTAGCTAAAATCGACTCCGACTACATGAGAAGATAGAGTGATCACTTTGTATGTAGGAGGTCGTGAGTTCAAACCCCAGCCTGGATCTGACCAAGACTTGAAAATAGGATTTACTGTTCTTTCCCAAAGCACTTGGCATTCTGAAATGAATGTTAAGGGGTCATTCAGAAGAGAACTTAAAAACCAATGCCCTGTGTCACGGTAGGTATAGCACATTAAAGAATCCTCTCTGCCCATTGCACTGAGCGCACTGCAAAGGTCAAAATTTCTACCACTTCACCTACAATTGGTGATGTCTCAATGTAAGTGAAATATTCCTGACTGGGATGTTAACATCAATCAATCAATCAATGACTACAAATTTCTGAGAAATTCAGAAATTTGTAGAAATTCTTTCTAAAATTAACCTATTCTAGCAAATTTGTAGTTAAAAAAATTCTTTGAACAAGAACTACATTTTCACAAATTTTAGAAATTTGGCTACTAATGATTTTAAATTTGTGAAGACCAAGTATACATACCGGTACTATTTATTCCATGATTGGGGCGAGGTTGGTGATGAGACCCAGGATGTGTCCACATGCCAGTGGACCTGCACTCTGCAATTCTAGGGTCCTTGTTATCCCAGATCCCTTTCAAATGCATGGGATAGTTCCATTGCTTTGTGGATGACCATGGCAGGCCAAAAGCTATGGGAGACAACCCAGAAAGAAAATCTGGACAAATGGAGTTCGTCGGCAATGGTATTGCAATCGTCCATGGGAGGGAAAACCCCAACAGAAAACACAAACCTGGAGGTACTAGGTTGAGGGTAAGGCTAATCACCTCATCTCAAAAAAAGAGCTGATTACGGAATCCAGATACAAAAATTATACATACTATTATGGCAGGGTTTATCATATCAGGTACAGTTAGTAGTGTAAACCCTTTAGGAATTATCTTGGATAAGGTGTATTGTATCATTGCTTGTTCCAATCTGGCCAAACCACCATAAAAATGTAGTGTTCTGTTTCCTGATGTAACATCACTGTGGCTGCAAAAGGACAATAAAATATCAAAGTACTGAGGGTACTGGTAGTACTTGGAGGAAATAATCTACAATGAGTGGAGAGAAGTGATGGTGTCAAGATTCTTTTATTTACAGTGCTTTTGATACATTTATTAAACAAGAGGCCCATGGGCCTTAATGCTCACCTGTGACCTTGACCTTTGAACCTATGAGGTTCATTCATATATCAAAATGATCATAAGGCCAGTATTCTTATATACATGCCTATACAAAAAAGTTTAAAGTTTTTGAGATAAATAATCATTTCAGTAGTTGTTTGTATCTATGACCTTGACCTTTGAACCAATGACCTTCATTCATATATTATAATGACCATTGTGCTATTACCTACAATATTCTAATATACATGCCTATACAAATAGTTAATAGTTTTGCAGATAATTAACTATTTCAGTACTCATTTGCATCTGTGACCTTGACCTTTGAACCAATAACCTTCATTCATATATCAAAATGGTTGTAAGGTTAATTCCTATAATATTCTAATATACATGCCTATACAAAAAAATTAATAGTTTCCAAGATAATTAACCATTTAGGTATTTATTCGCATCTGTGACCTTGACCTTTGAACCCATGAGCTTTATTGATATATCAAAATGATCGTTAGGATAATACCTACAATATTTTAATATACATGCCTATACAAAAAGTTTATAGTTTTTGAGATAATTAACCATTTCAGTACCAAGCAGGTTTTGAAAACTGGTAGCCACATGGCTAATAATTCAAAAATTTCAGTAGCCATTTCAAGATTTTTGTCGCCAAGTAAAATTCTTGGAGGCCAAACCTTATAAATATTCTTTCTAATCACACCGCCCGTCGCTACTACTGATTTAATAGTTTAGCGAGATCCTCGGATTGGTCCCACCACGATAGGCAACTTTCAAGGCGGAGCGATGAGAAGACAATCAAACTTGATCATTTAGAGGAAGTAAAAGTCGTAACAAAACCCAAATCAAAAAGTGATTTTTGCCATTTGGCTGCCATTATGCAAAATTAGATCACGGTCAGTTATGCGCTTTAAACTATAAAGTTACCTGCTTTGATTCAAGCGCTTTAAAAATTTTATTGATGGCGAGACTATTTGTCAGGTTGGGTGACGGGTCATGAACAATATTTCCGGATTTCCCGATTTTTAGTGGCCAAACTCAAAAAAATTATTTGACATAATGGTGATCGTCTGACAATTTGTAGCCGCAAAATCCGATTTTTGGTCGCAAATTTCGAGTATTTACTAGGCTACTTGGAGCACTGTACCTACAATATTCTAATATACATGCCTATATAAAAAATTCATAGTTTTGCAAATAATTAACTATTTTGGTATACTTGGACATCTGTGACCTTGACCTTTGAACCCATGACCCTGATCTATCAAAATGATTGTCATGTCAATACCTACAAATAACTGAAAATCCTACACCATTATCACCTGAAATGTTTAAAAAACAGCATTTTTTATCAAAGGTCAAAAACTGGGACATGACCTTGACCTTTGACCTTGACTTCAATTGGAAGAAAATTGCAAGACAAGATCAACAGTGAAAACTCCATACAATTATCTTCAGCCTTTATGAAATTATAACAATAATGTCTCATTTTAAAAATTACGTAATTTTACGCAAAAAACGCGTAACCTATTTTTCGTCTAATTTTCATGAAAAACACAATTTTAATGTTCCTAGGTATCCTGAATCCAAATATCTAATCAAAATTTGCCTGCACCTTTTGTTTCATAGAAGAAGATTTTTTTGTCTTTTGGCTATTTATAGTAACGGCAGCCATATTGTTGGGCGTGGTCAAACCCCGAACACAATTTTGAAAGCCTGTTACCTAGGCATGATAGCCACCAAGTTTCATCAAATTTGGCTCAGTAGTTTTGGAGGAGAAGCCTTTTGGCTCAGGTGAGCTAAAAAACCTTCTGCCTTTTAAACAGGAAAATTTGAAGTTTTAAAATACAGAAAATTGTAAAATGACATGTTTGCAATAGCTTAGAACACTCATTGCAAAGGTGCTATATTGTGACAATATCTAAAATTTTGTGGGTAAGGACACCTAGATTTAATTTGTTAGTATATCACTGTTGTTTTAGGTAATTTAGAGGACAAACTGGAAAATTTTTGTTTTTTTTCCCCAGGGGAAACTACCTTTATTCCGTAGTAATTTTAGGCAAACAAAATCACTGACTTATATTGATGCAGTCAGTTCAGAGATGGTGCAGGAAGTCAGAATGTCCAGAGAAAACCATTCTTTAAGCAAGTGAACTGACAATCTTTTTAACACTAGGGGTAGAACTTGAACAAAAGCTGTGAAAGGTGTTGTCAGGGTTCAAAATTATGTTTTGTAATGGAAAGTCCAGGATTTTGGTCTTTATATAAGGCAGATAGCACAGAAAGTTTTAAAAGCCCAGTATTTACAATGAATGTTCTATGTGCAATTCTGTTATCATGTTTAAAAAGATAGGGTTAACCTGGAACAAAAAAACAGTATGTCCAATGAATTTTTACAGTTTAAATATCAAGAATCCATATGTTTAATCAATAGGTTCAGGACCTCTAATCCAGGGATTTGAGCCCTTGGTTGTGATTCATAAATTGGAACTATAGACCACTTTGCCAAGCCATTCACACCAGCCTCCTTAAAGATACTACATAGAATATACGGAAATTGATATTTCAGTCAAAACATCTTAGGACTAATTTTCACTGAATGTCAAGTCACATATGACTTGCCATATATGAATTGATGTGTCTGAATTTTTTCTATTACACATGTTTGACATACTAAATTAGAACAAGTTGTATTTCATCTCACAAGTCATATGTGTCACATCTCCAATTTACAAGGCCTATTTTGCCACATATGACAAGTTATATATGTCTTGACATATAGAGTAAACTGGGCTTTAGGCAGCCATTTTTTCAGCCTACAGTCGAAACTCGTTATCTCAAATTCGGATATGTCGAAACCTCGGATATCTCGAAGCTTTTTATTTGGTCCGAAACTAGTCGTTATATATTACAACTTAAAATACTCCATTTAAGTCGAATACTGATAACTCGAAATATCGGATATGTCGAAGTAAATTCCAGGTCTGTCTGTAAATTTTCAATAAGAATTAATGTTCAATTTACAAGGCCTGTTTTGCCACATATGACAAATCATATATGTCTTGTCATATAAAGTAAACTGGGGTTTAGGCAGCCATTTTTTCAGCCTACTCCATTATAAAAGCAACAACAAGAGTGTATTGACAATGTGATTATTCCCATTAAAATAATAATTGCTATACCTTAGCATTCCCAATTGTTCTCCTATATCATTGCCTGTTTTTAGTTTTCCTGATGCACCTTAAACAAAAAAGACAAATTGGATTAATTCCAGTCAAGAATATTTCACTTATATCCAGGCCCTGGTTTCACAATCATTCCTTAGTTAAGATTTTCTTTAACTTAAATTTAGCAAATTTTGGTAATCATTTTTTAGAACTACTGATGAATATTTTTGTCAAAACTAAATTCAAATGTTTTAATCTAGAAAATATCTTAAGATTGACACCTAAAAATCCTTAATATTTCAAAATTAACAAAATTATAAAGGAAGGAAAGTTTGCAAGATGTAAGTTAAGGAAAATCTTAGCTAAGAAATGATTGTGAAACCGGGGCCAGGCATCACCATCTATAGGTGAAGTGGCAGAAATTTTTACCTTTGCAGTACACTTCTAGCAATGCACAGGGAGGGTACTTTAACATGCTACCCCTGCCATGACATGGAGTATCAGTTATTAAGGTCTCTTCTGAAGGTCCCAGTGACTTTCAATTCTAAATGCAGAGTGCTTGTGGAAAGAACAGTCACTACCTATTTTCAAGTCTTGGTCAGACCTGGCGTGATCTGAACCATAGCCTCCCACATATGAAGCAAGCACTCTACCAACTGACCTACCACAGTGATAAAATACACTTGGATGTTTTTACTTGGAGATTAAAAACAAAGTAAATTTTAGTTCTAGTTAACATATTATTGTGTTATTGTTATCAAATTTAGAAAAGAATTAGTATATAAGAAGAAACATTCACAGGGAAAAAATATTTATGGTTTTCATGGTGACTTTTGTACAGCGAATATATCTTCTCAGCAAAAATTTCTTACTTCCATTGAAACACTTCCCCTACAATTGGAATCTCGAAAATTTCTTACCATAAAATAGCACAGAATAATAAAATCCCAAAACTTTCCTGTCGATGATGTTTCTTCTTACAGTACAATGGTGGCATTTATTTTTCAGAGAAATTTGACACATTTGACACAAGACAGATACTACCATGAGAGGCTGTTATTCATCTATTACAAACAGTTTTGATCTATCTAAATAGTTTGCATTTTATAACAATACAAATCATGTTATATGGCCTACTACCTTGAGTAAAACTTTGTTTCATGGGGGAGTGGTGGGGTGTGTCAGAGTGGGTGGCTGGCAATGTATCAATGGAGGCATGTAATGAAAAAAACATAAAAGAAATAGATATTGGGACTTCGTGAAAGCATAGAAAACAAGGTTTTACTGTACTTCTGAAAAAGGCCTTTTTAGGGGACTCATAAACAGCAAAACTTCAAATTTTGAATTACAGTGTTTATTTCAATTTTTGAAGCATCTTTTTTTCAAGATTCTTTATTCATATACAGGTTGTCAGTTCTGGAATAGAGAAGGAAACCTGAATACCTAGAGAAAAACACCAATCATGGGCAAAAACATTTCCAAACAAAAGATTCTCGATCTATATTGAGACAGTAAGATCTGAGTTGGTCGAGCAAAACAAAGTACCTAGAAGAACCACTCCTGCCACACCTGACATGACACAAGCATAATTTTTTAAAGTCTCTTCAAAAGACCCTTGTGACTTTCATTTCTAAATACTGACTACCGGTACTTGAACAGTCATTCCTAGTTTTGGTCAGACCTCAGAGTTCAAACCCAGGACATCCTATATACAAAGAGAGAACTCTTATCAACTGAGCTATCATAGAGGTTATATAGTTAGGATATACATGTATACCCGGTACTTTTGTTACACTATTTTGGATTTATACAGTACAATAGTTAGCCTTTAGTTTCATTTTAACAACAAAGAAGAGCATGCTTAGGATACAGATGACACTAACCTCAATGCAGGTTCGAACCCCACACATGCAGATCCTAATGTGACAAAGTTCGTTAGTTGCTTGCTTAAGGTCTGTGGTTTTCTCACGGCACCCTGATTTCCTAAAACATTCTCGAATTTACTGTCTTGGTATAAGTGAAAGAATCTCGACTGAGGTGTAAAATGCCATTACTCAACTCCACCCTTTTCAAATGAATTGGAGCGGAGAAGTGGAATTATGCTGAGGGTAAAACTCCATGACTCCCAACATTTTAACTGATATTAAGGCAGCCAGGCTGGAACTGACAACCTTTCTCATACCAGGATGTCTCTAGTCAGAATTAAACCTAAATGGTAAAAGTGCAACTGCATGCTCAAGACTACTTGTCCACTGAGTTTTGAATACAGTACATAACTGTTTGATGACAGGGCAGATAAACTTTTTAAATGAAGTAACATAAATACCTCTTTCATTTCCAATTATTTCTACCACCCTGGCTTTACTTTCATCACCGATAGGCTATGGAAAAAAATAATCACCAATGATTAATCTAAGAGCAAATCAGAAGATTTTATAAGAAAAGTCATGGAAGAGAAAAAAATATGTAAAATATATGTAAGTATTAAATTAGTTATAATCAAAAACAAACAAATCAATCCATGTCAAATGACAATTCCAAAGACAATTTTTTTTTGCCCCTACAGTGGCAAAAAAATATTGTCTTTAAAATATAAAAAAAATGCAGTACTCATTCCAGAGTAAAATTCAAAAAGAGTTAAACTCGGTGTTTACAACAGGAATAATAATACGTTTACTGCTATAGCAAATGTATAAAGACCATTCCAAAGTAAAGTTAAAACTTTGAAACTGGCAAATTAAGTTAAACATGTGAACTTCCACCAGTGAAGTCAGGTTGGGTGCTCATTAAATGTCAATATTGTGTAATCAGAAATACAATGAAACTTGAAAGATTACTTAAGAGACCCAGCAAATATGGACCTTATAATCAAGTGGCCTTTATATATAGATTCAAGATGGCTAAAATATGAGACAAGGGCATCTTAACTGGTATCTATACCCATGTGGTCTTTATATAATGGTGGCTGCTATAGAAAGTATATAATCAAGAGTTATCAGTATCAGAGTTGAGTTGAGTTTAGTAATGGTGTTTAACGTCCCAGTCAAGAATATTTCACTTATATCGAGACATTGCCAGCTATAGGCAAAGGTGCAGAAATTTGCCTGTGTGTTGCGCCGATGGCATTATACAGCAGGGATCTTTATTGTGCCAAGCTCACCGTGACAAGGGACCTTGTTTATTTTAAGTTCCCATTCGAAAGAACCATGACTTTTATTTCGTAATGCCGAGTGTTTTGCGAAAGAACAGTCACTACCCACTTTCAAGTCTTGGATCAGACCCTGTTGGGGTTCGAACCCACGACCTCCCACTTACGGAGCCAGCACTCTACTAACTGATCTACCACAGTGGTATCAGTATCAGAGTGCAAAAATCAAAACTTTTATTGATGAATACAGTACAGGCCTGGCGAATGTTTAACGCTATGAGCTAAAGAATTTACATTTCATTAGTCATGTCTATTATGTTCTGACTCTGACCGCCATCACGATACCAAACTAATGACGTACTATTATCAGTGATGTCATTAAACAGCACAAATCAGGCAGTTTTCATTCTTTTTGCCTCTCATTCAAGCATGCTGGGCCTTTGTTGGAACATTGTGGGCATGGCCAGCGATCCGTCAATTAGTGTAAAATCAGTAGCTTATCTGGGCTTCTCGTTAGCTATATATATCTTCATAACTGCTATATATCTCTCTGTAGCTTTTCGGCCACTAGCTATCCATACCTCATCCATTCAACAGCCAACCTTGGACTCTTTTCCATTAGCCCAGTGTTAAACTTTCGACAGGCATGTACCATGTGTACTGTTTATATATAAAAGTGAAAACAATCATCATCGTCGTCATCGTCATCATCATCATCATCATCATCATCATCATCACTTGATGAAACAACTCTGACCACATACTGTAAAACATGATAAGTGTCAGGTGATATATAACAACACTTACCGAGTGGGGACTACTTGTATTTGGAATACAAAGAGCTTGGGATATAAAATTTTCCCATAAAACTTTCTTTTCCTCTGCCTGAAATAAAGAAACCTTATCAAGTCATTTCATTAATAACTGTGAAGTTTCACAATCATTCCTTAAGTAAGATATTCCTTAACTTAAATTTAGCAAATTTAAAATCTTAATAATTTTGTTAATTTTTCAGATATTGAGAAAGAACCATGAATTCATTTTGTAATGCCGAATGCTTGGCAAAAGAACAGTCACTGCCTATTTCCAAGTCTTGGTGTCAGACCCGGCCGGGGATTAAACCCCACCCCCACTTGTAAAGTGAGCACTCTACCAACTGAGCTACCACAGTGGTTTATCTTCCATGAGGAAAAGTTGATATCATTTAGTGCAATGATTTAGTCATTTCTTCTAGTCTGAAGCTACATTCCAAACAAACCATTAACAAAAGATATATTTGTTTTCCTGTTATTTCAAAAGTAAATTTTGACTGATTTGCTAAAAACAGCCAGCTTGATATAGCTCCCTTAAAAAGTTATAATCAACCCAAAATCCAACATGAGTAATCCAAATTAGGATTTCAAATAAACATTCAAATATCTTAAATTCTTACATGACCTGCATTTTTCTTCATATGAAACATGAAGCATGAAGAAAGTTGGTTGGTTGAATGTTGCTTAACATCGCATCAGCAATTTTTCAGCTATTTGCGACGAGTACTATTTTATTAATCTCAATGGATTAATCTATGAACAATTTTGTGTATGCATGTGAAGTGCATGGTCTGCCTTGTACTAGCGCGCACTCAGGGCAACTTTAACGTGCTAGCTCACAGAGTCAGTATGCCACAGACAAGCGTACCACTCCCCCAGTCCAATATACTGATACCAGGTGAATCAGTAAAGGCCAACGGCAAGGAAAATTCACTTTCCCACATGTGGTCCGAGCGGGACTCGAACTCACAGTGGTGAGAGAACCTGGATTTGAAGACTGACATCTTATCCATTAGGCCACCACGGCCTCTAGCATGAAGGAAGAAAACAGTGGTAAAACAAATAATACAACCATGGCTTTCCTTTTAACTGACATACTCTCACTTCCTTTGTAAAGTCATGCTACAAACATAGTTGTGATATAATTTTCATTCATAGAACCATAAAGTGATGAAGAATCAAATAAAAAACAAACATACTTATCCATGTCCAAACATGGACCATGACCTCAAAGCAAAATAATCAATTTGAAACTGACAAAGTAGGTTAAACATGTGAACTTTCGCAAGGGAAGTGAGGCCAGGTGATCCAGAAAGGGAAATACTTCCTAACATTTTAGTGTTTCGGTAGCTACACCCGCCATGTGTACATATTATTTGATAATATACCAAGGGTAAATGTTGATTATTTCTGTAATTAAATACATGCAGATTTTAAAGATTGAAATTTATCATACGTCTAAGTCTCTTTCTGTATGATATCTTTTCCAGATTTCTTTCTGAAAAAAAAAACCAAAAAATGATAATGCATGATGTCAAATTCAAACCATTTCATAAATGATGTTCTGTAAGCAAAAAGGGGCCCTTAGAACTATCCAATTGATGGATCGCCGGCCACGCCCCTAATGTTCCGACACTGGCCGTTATCACAGTACCAAAGCAGCATCAAGGCAACTTATGACATAGTTAGTATCAGTTATGTCATTAAACGTCGTAATTCAGGCCGAATTTTCATTCTTTTTGCATCTGTTCAAGCATATCTAGCCTTTGTCGGAACATTGTGGGCGTGGCCGGCGATACGTCAATTATAATGCAGAAAACAGCAAATAATGAAAATAAGTATAGTCTTCATGAAAATGAGGCTTTGTGTTACTTACAATTCTGAATTGTCCCACAATTACTGGGTTGATTTTACTTTTAGTATTATTTTTACATAACCCAATGTTGGGGTGCTTCAAAAATAAAACAAAAAGTCAAATTCTCAAACTTTTTACCCAAGGGACCTATTTGCATATGCATAGTTAAATGTAATACTGTAAATTGGGAAATTTTCGCGATCATTTTATTTTGGCATAAATTCGCGAGTGAAATGAGTTGCTAAAATAAAAGTTTCGCGAAAAATAAGCAGTAATTAAAATTATAACTACAGAGTCGCGATCACACGAAAATTAAAAGACCCCAATAAATATTAAAGTGCGTTCACGCGAAAATTAGATGACATGAAAATTTCCCAATCTACAGTATATTAACAGGATTAATACCATTTTATTTCAAAATCAAGGTTAACAATATTGAAACACTAATATTACCTGTCTTTTTAGACAGTCATATATCATTGAATTTTTATTTGTCACTTAAACATTTGAAAATAGCAAAGTTAGAAAAAAAATTCTTAACAAAAGAAGCGTCCAATTATTTCTAAAATTTTTTGACAAAGACTGATTGATCAATTGAATAAATGGGATTTTATAGCCCATTAAAGAATAATTAACTTACATCGATGTCACCAGCTATAGGTGAAGTGGCAGAAATTTTAACTTATGCAGTGCCCTAAGGCCAATGTGCAGGGAGGGTGACTGTAACATGCCACACCTGCCATAACATGGAACATCAGTTTTTTAGGGTCTCTTTCAAAGGACTCATGACTTTCATTTCTAAATGTTAGGTGCTTGGCGAAAAAAGAGTTACTACCTATTTTCATGTCTTCAGGTCAGACCCCAGCCGGGGTTCAAACCCACAACCTCCCAAATACGGAGTGAGCACTCTAACAACTGAGCTACTGTAGTGGTCTTTTGACAAAGATATGTCTATACAATCCTGCATACAGAAACATATAATGGAATTAGACAGCTGCTTACCACAAGACAATATCTCAATAGTACAGTCAAACCTGCCTTAAAGGCCACCTCTATATAAGGACTACCTGCTTGTAAAGGCCACCTGTTCATAAAGACCACTTTTACTAGTTCCCTTGGGTGGCCTTTATAGACAGGTTTGACTGTATCTCTTGATTATGACTTCATAAAAAAATATTCAGATTCTCTAAAAAGTACATTCTGAAACCTATTCAAAGTAGTCTCAAAGTCTGTCTAGATTTACAAATTTATAATAACTCTGAAAACCTTTCAATTCAGTCTCTCAAAATGTAAAATAATGACATCTTTTTTTATTTTTATAATAATACAATCTTACTAGTTAGAATTTCTTACCATTTCATCAATTTCAACGTCCTTTTCTTTCCTATTTTTTATATTTTCTATAATTTTTTGGGTATTATCATCATTGACCAGATACTCAAATTCGAGCTCTGGCTCTGGTAGCTCGATATTTTTTTGCCATTCTGGAGGATCCAATTTTTGTGAGAAATATCTTTTGTTCAACAAATATCGACACACTTGATATGAACTTTCAACACAATGCAAATTATTGTAACATTTCTGTACTATCTTCCTCATAAATAGTACATTCCTCATCATCGTTGCAGTTTATTCAGTTAAATCTGAAGACTTTTTGGTTGTTGCAAGATGTAAACAAATCTGAAATAAAAAATTCAAATAAGATTCAGTTACAATTTACAAGTAAAATGTTATAAATTGACCATCCATATGAAAAGAGGGCCCTTAGATAAAACAAGAGGCCCATGGGCCTGATACGCTCACCTGATAACTAATGGCTACCTGATAGATTTAAAGAAAACATAAATACTAAACCCCAATGACTTTTTTCTTTACATCATGATAACCATTGTATCAATACCTACAACATTCGAATATACATGCCTATACAAAAAGTTAATAGTTTTCAAGATAATTAACCATTTCAGTTTCACATCTGTGACCTTGACCTTTTGGACCCATGACCTTTTCTATACATCAAAATGATCGTTGTATCGATACCTACAACATTCTAATATACATGCCTATACAAAAAGTTTATAGTTTTCGAGATAATTGAATATTTCGGTATTGTTTTGCATATGTGACCTTGACCTTTAAACCCATAACCTTTTTCTATACATCAAAATGATTGTTGTATCAATACCTACAACATTCTTATATACATGCCTTTACAAAAAGTTTATAGTTTTCGAGATAATTAACCATTTCGGTATTGTTTCGCATCTGTGACCTTGACCTTTGAACCCATGACTTTTTCTATACATCAAAATGATCGTTGTATCAATACCTACAACATTCTAATATACATGCCTTTACAACAAGTTTATATTTTTAGAGATAATTAACCATTTCAGTATTGTTTCGCATCTGTGACCTTGACCTTTAAACCCATGACCTTTTTCTATACATCAAAATAATTGTTGTATCAATATCTACAACATTCTAATATACATGCCTCTACAAAAAGTTTATAGTTTTCGAGATAATTAACCATTTCGGTATTGATTCACATCTGTGACCTTGACCTTTGAACCCATGACTTTTTCTATACATCAAAATGATCGTTGTATCAATACCTACAACATTCTAATATACATGCCTATACAAAATGTTTATAGTTTTCGAGATAATTAACCATTTCGGTATTGTTTCGCATCTGTGACCTTGACCTTTGAACCCATGACCTTTTTCTATACATCAAAATGATCGTTGTATCGATACCTACACCGTTCTAATATACATGCCTATACAAAAAGTTTATAGTTTTCGAGATTATAATTATAATCAGAGGTAAAAAAAAATTAGGTCACGACCTTCACAATTGACCTTGACCTCATTTTGAAGATACTAACAAGAAGATGTCAAAACTGAAAACCCCATGTTATTATCTGGTCAAATAGTCAAGTTATAACAATTTGAAGCTATTTTACGAATTTTTCAAAATTAAACGCAAAAACGCGTAACCTATTTTTTATCCGAATTTCACAAAATGAACAAACTATAGGCTTAAGACCCTAGAGAAGCCAAATATCACATCAGATTTTTTCTCCAATCAGTACTTTCGGAGAAGAAGATTTTTTAAGATTTTTGCACCCCTAGGTCACCTTGACCTAGTTATGGTAGCCATAGCAACGCCACGAACAAATCTGAATTGCACCAGCCCATATATACTTCTGACAAAGTTTCATTAAAAACTGTCCAGTAGTTTCTGAGGAGAAGTCGAAAATAGGTGTTAACGACGCACGCACACACGCACACACGCACACACGC
This sequence comes from Anadara kagoshimensis, assembly GCA_021292105.1. NCBI lineage: Eukaryota > Metazoa > Mollusca > Bivalvia > Arcoida > Arcidae > Anadara > Anadara kagoshimensis. Next base: position 8,991,292 of record CM037858.1, on the reverse strand, counting down.
ACACACGCACGCATGCACGCACGCACATACACACGCTGCGCTATGCCATAAGCTCACATGACCTTTGGTCAGGTGAGCTAAAAATTAAGATTTTGAATTTTTATTTATTAATACATGTACTTACTTATATTTTTGAAGCACTAACAATGGAGTATACAAAAAGTAATAAAAGTAAAATCACACAGCGGTGGAGAAAATAAAGTCATGTTTTCTAAAAAAAAAAAAAAGAAGACATCTGTAAACGGGATTATTCTTTCACAGGGTGAAAATTTCACGATTTGTTTAAATCTGTTATTTCACGGGGTGCAAGACGTTTCGTCCCATAGGACTTTTTGTCCCATGCCATTTCGTACCATATTCAGGACATTTCGTACCATATTCAGGACTTTTCGTCCCATACTCGTAAGACGTTTCGTACCATAGGACTTTTCGTCCCATGATATTTCGTACATTTTCAGGACTTTTCGTTCCATAATTTTAAGATTAACCATAACATTTCGTAGCTTGTCCTTGGTTTTTCGTACCGTTACATTCGTTTTAACGTTAATCTTGGTGTTATTGTGCGATTTTTAATGGAAATTTGACGATGCATTATTTAGTTTATTTAAAGTGTTCAATAATTTTCCCATGTCCGTGAAACAAAAATGTGAGTTGTTCGATTCTATGTGTGTTTCAATACTTTGTTATGCATCAGAAATTTGTGGAAGCCTCCTCAAATCTGAAAATATTGATATTATTCATAATAAATTTTGCAGAAATGTTCTTAATGTTAGTAAATCAACGCCTGTTGATGCAATGCTTTGCGAACTGGGTCGTTATCGTTATCCTATATCTATAGAATCGGGTAGATACCTAATATTCCGAGAGAGCAGAGAATTTGTAGATGCTGCAACATGAACTTTTTAGAAGACGAATATCATTCTATACTCATATGTCCACTATATCAAGAAATAAGGAAACAGTTTTTACCAAAATATTATAATCATTGGCCTAGTATATATAAACTTTATAATCTTATTATTTGTAATTCAGAGTCTCTTATGTTAAAATTATCAAAGTATTTATTTCATGCATTTAAATTAAGACAAAATTATATTCAACAGTTTAATTAAGTATAACACACTGTACCTAATAATGTATTTGAGGTTAATTGTATTCTGTCGCTATCTTTATCTTTATATATTTTTTGTATTATTGCTACAAGTTGTTAATACTTTATGCAAATAAACTATTATTGCTATATTTACATATACAATACCCTTTTCATAAGATTTATTTGAAGTAAGTCTCTTTTGATGCCCGCGCTTCTTCATGTTTGTAGAACGTTCCCTGTGAAATGACTATCCCAATATTTTGCATCTTAACCCACGCTGCTTAACAAACATACCGAACAACAAAAGCTTGTGGAAAAATGGTTTGTTTTCATTTTTCGTGGGAAAAAAAATATAATAATAATTAGTATTCCCGATCAGTTTATCTGTTTATGGCTTTAAAGTTTATTCAACTTCACTTAATATGAAAATAATTAAATTTTATTTAAAAAAAATAATAAAATAAAATAAATATCTCCAAGCTGTGTTTGACTTAATATAAAAATAATTAAATTTTATTCACAAAATAATACTAATAATAATAAAACAAAAAAACAAATGAATAAATAATATTTATTTATCTCTTTTAGATAATATAACAATGTTACGAAATGTCTTGGGACGAAAAGTCCTATGGTACGAAACGTCTTACAAATATGGGACGAAAAGTCCTGAATATGGTACGAAATGACATGGGACGAAAAGTCCTATGGGACGAAACGTCTGTAATCCATTTCACGTGGGTGTAATTTTGTATAACCAATATAAGTTGGGTGACTATTCTATATACAATGTATTATGATATATATAAACATTTTCGTGCGAGTAAAATTTTCGCTGTAATTTCATGAGTGCTAATTAAGTGAAAATTTTAATTATGCCAACATTTTCCCCTTTACAGTACATGTATATATATTGCATTCAAAATCTGTTTTTAAGGGCCTTTTTTGCTCATGGAAGGTCACATGTCATGGGTATGCAAAAACTTAATAGAGTGATTTCAGATTATAATATGTTTAAAATACAACATGTTCCAAAGAATAACAAAACACAAAGCACCTCAGGGTCATTCTGACCAAATTTTACTGGAATTTCAAGTAGATTTGTAATAATTTTAAAAGTTCCTACAGGATTTGAATTTTTTTCTGGAATTCCATTGTAATCCATTATGTATACCAAAATTTGTTGGAATTCCAGAGATTTGTAAAAACTTTCCAAAATTTCAGTGCCATCCATACCAAATATTACTAGATTTTCGAATAGATCTGGAAAAATTTTACGGAATTCTATTGTCATCCATACAAGATTTTAGTGGAATTCCATAGGGTTTTTGTAGCAAAAGTTTCTGGAATTCCGTTGTCATCCATGGGGGGGTTTGTTGTCGGGGGTCTGGAGTAAATCTGCAATGGTTCATTCTGCATTGGAGACCGGTTGTGTGTGAGAGAGGGAGAGAGAAAGAGAGAGAGAGACTAACCTTATTTCGTGCTACTTAATTAAACGACAGTGCCTACATCCCAATGCTTTATGGGGGCTGACATCTTGAAAAGAAGCGACACCTCTTCAAAGGGAGGTAATAATGTAAACATTGCCATGCGCAAAAATAACTTCCTGATGATGTCAATGAATAACTTATTTTGATCGTATTTTATTTTCGTTAAAATGACAAAACATTTTGACATTAAGGTATGTATCTGCAAAACGTCTCGAACCACGACAGTCTTACTGTCGGTAAACGATCACGGGTACTGTCACGCAGGTTAGCAATGAAAAGTGCGTGCAACGATGACGCAGTGAAACAGCTGATTTACTGATTGACTACTGACGGATGCAAACTTGTGCAATATAAACGTTAAACCAGTATCAACATTAGATATACCTAGCTAAAACATAGTCTTTCATTCTTGGCAGTCACGAATCACTCCTCTATTTTATTGACAGTTTGTTTTTCTAGTATTTTTTCCAATAAAATTTTCTGGATCTGAAATGGAACAGCTATAACGTAGGTTGAAGAAATTTTTTTTTTGTTTTTTTTTTTTTTGCTAATATAGTCAGTTGTGATAAGTGTAGTGTCTTTGATAATATTTTTTTTAGTAACCCCCCCCCCCAGTTAAACTATGTCAAATTTTTATTTTATTTTTTAAATTCTGTGTCATGTTTATTTGAGGCTTTTATTGTTGTTGTTGTTGTTGTTATCCTAAATCTCCTTCTTCGTGAGAAAATGGACTCTATGGAATTTGGAATAATACTATGGAGTTTAAAGTTCCACTATGGAGAAATTAACAATTTGTACTTTTGTAGGTACTTTTGCTGATGATGTCAATAGGTACTTTTGTACCTTAATAAGTACTTTTATACTTAATAGGTACTTAAATAGGTACTTTTGCTTTTTCAGCCTAAATAAAAAATTCACTGTGTGTGTAGGGGGGGGGGGGTTATGAATGGAAGTCTATCTGTGATTTCCACCGCAACCATCTAGACACCCCTAGCACTTCAGTTTAAGAAATGTTATTGGATCAAAGGATAAAATAAAGTTTGATGGTTTAAAATGTTTTCTGAATACCACATTATAATAAGCTGCTGGCAAGACAGAAACCCAAGCATTATCTTATATTTTGATAGAAAATGTTATTGCCACCTTCATTCAATTTTTTTTATTCTTTTTATATTTTAGTGATATAGCATGGCCTCACCTCCCCAGTTACAGCCTTTGGTTCTGGACGATCAACTCGCTATACTGGCCCAGGAAGAAGAAGAGGATATAGTCATACAAAACAATGTGCCATCAAACTCAGTGACTGTCTCATCTCCAACTACTTTATCACTAGCTCTGTCCAGCCCAGAAGGAATTGATTGTTATGGTAACGAGAGACAAGCTTTAGCAGACCAGGCCAAGTTTTATAACAACTCAACATTAAGTGATATTACCCTGAATGTCGGTGGGAACAAGTATTTTGCTCACAAGTTGATATTGGTGAGATCAAGTGATGTATTTGAGAGAATGCTAAGTGACCAATGGGATGATCGCAAAAGACAGGTTAGTTTTTGACCAGACAATATGTGTATTTATACTGTAAATAATGTACATGTAGTAAAATGTTACAGTTACCACCTCTCTTTACAGACCACCTGTTCATTAATACTTTTGTTTTCAGGTCTATTTCAACCAAAAGAACCCATATATAAAGACCAACTGTCTAACAAGTCTGTATTTTAGGTTTTAGTCTTTATATACATTTTTTTACTGTACAGTCAAACCTACCTTACAGACCACCTCTTTATAAGGGCCACCTGCTTATAAAGGCCAGTAAAGTTGTACCCCAATTGTTCTTTATTCGTGTTATTTGAACCTGTATATAAAAACCATCTGTCCACAAAGGCCATTTTGTACTGGTTCCCTTGGGTGGCCTTTATAGACAGGTTTGACTGTATTTTCAACAAAAATAACATGACGCTAAGCGGCTATATTAGAAAATAGCAATAAACAGAGCAATGATAGTTACACAAAAATAAAATAAAAGAGGTGAAACTGATGCCCTGTGTCACAGCAGGTGTGGCATGTTAAAGAACTTTCCTTGCACATTTCCCTGAATGCACTGCAAAGGTAAAAAATTCTGCCACTTCCCCTATAGCTTGTGACATCTCGATATAAATGAAATATTCTTGACTGGGATTTTAAACCCATTTAATCTATTAATCTCCAGTGTCTTGATTGACATGGCCACAAATATACCATAGATTATTTCAGCTTTCAGACACCCAGCTTAAAAATAGAAAAATTCAAATTCAAATTGACATTTGAGTATGAATAATTTTCTCTTTTGATTTGTTGCTGCTTAACTTCATTGCTTTCAGTACCTTGATATAACTGAAGTTTCTTTTTCAGGAGTTAGAACTTGTAGAAGACGCAATGTGTGTCAGTGTTTTCCCAAGATTTCTCAAGTTTTTATACAGCTGTCATTTACGACTGAACACAGATAATACACTTCCTGTATTGGTGTTAGCTGATAAGTATAATGTTGAAGATTTACGCAGTGTCTGTATAAATTTTGCCTGTTCCTTCATCATACCCAAACTTCAGCTGAAAGACGTGTTCCATGTGTGGTTCCAGTACTCCACAAAATGTTATCATCGCAGATTGATCAGTTCGTGTGTGAAAGCTCTGGCGGAGAAAATGGATGACCTGACAGCATCGGTAGAGTGGGAACAAGAATGGATCAACTTGGATAAAGATCAGCTGATTGAAATGTTGAGAAGTTCCGACTTGGCCATGAAGGATGAGTATGAACTTTGGTGTGCCGTTGTCAAGTGGTTACAAAGTCCTCAACATTCTAGTAACTTAGAGAACTATTTACCGGACGTTTTACAACATATACGATTTCCAATGATGACATCAGAGCAGTTGTTTGAATTAGAGTCCAGTGATTTCGTTGAACAACATAGTGAATTGTTTCAGAAATATTTCATGCTTGCATACAAGTTTCATGCATTGCCACTCACAAAGAGAGCAGGAGTCAAAGAGTTCATGGGACCCAGTTTCTTGCTTCGAAACTATACAGACTTACGTTGGGATAAACGCTTTGTAGTTTCACAGTATTCAATGTGTTTAAAGTGTGCTGAGGTTGGGTTCAGATTTACAACTAAATCATCGACCGTACCTACCCAGACCTGGGAATGGGAGTTGAAAGTTCATCCTAAAGGATTTTCTTCAACAGCGGAAGATTTCCGATGTGTGCTGTACTCCAATCTGATACTAGATCAGCCCAGGCCAGTTGAATATCTTCTTTCTATTGTTGGAAAGGAAGAGATTATTCATTCCGTATGTGGGCGAAAGAATTTCTCCAAAACTCGCTACACAACTGATACTGAGATGGATAAAAAAGTTTCAGTCAGTGAACTGAGTCAGCCAGATTCCCCACTGCTGGTAGAGAATTCACTGATTTTACAGATAACATTGAAACCAGTCGAATGATGTACAGTAAAATCATCACTATCCATGGAGGTTCAAATTTTCTGGATTTTTTTAAAAAACTTTGAAAGAAAATTTCATGGTTTTGTGGGGGGAAAAATCCCATTTGGAATTTTTGTAATGTAAAAATTGTCCTTGATGTTAAATTTCGTGGTATTAACCAACAACAAAAACAGTGAAATTTAATCGCCCATGAATACTTGTGATTTTTTTACCGTAACAATTATTGTGTAGTAAATACCAAACAGGTGTTCAAAGTTTTAAATAGATCTATATTTATCTCATCAAAGCTTGCAATGTTGTGAATTAAGTGAGCAATATTTTTGTGAGTTCAGCTGTGATGCTTTTGGCATTAAAAAATACTAACTTGTTCATTTTTAGTTACTGTAAATCAGGAGATTTTCATGTGCATTTATTTTTGAATAAATTTGCTAAATTAACAAGACAGATTTTTCCCTTTTATTTTGATATATATACTTGCATTTGCACTGACCATCAATGCAAAACATAAAATGCAAATATTTTCATATAACAATTTTCTCAAAAAATTAACTGACATGAAATTTTCCCAATTTACAGTATTATAATAATATATCATTAATGTTTTTGTTTTTCATATATGTGTCATGTCAAATAACAAGTTGAAAAATTTTGTAAAAGAAAGAAATTATGGATTTTAGTAACAAAAGAAGTTTATACCGGTACACCATAAGGGTCCTGTTTGATCCCGAAATAGTGAGTGTTATAGAGAACTGGATTGAATATAGTCTGTTTGAAAAGTAATTACAGTACCCTTGCAAAAATATTTTCAAATATCAACTAATACCAGTAATATATTTTAATATATTTTTCCTTACCTTTAGTGTGCTAAATTTTTAACTTATTAGATAAAATAACAACTTTAAAAAAAATAAAAATAAATGGAGGATATAAAACACAAGGAATAGGATTTGAACTATTAACACATGTACATTAACACATATACGGTAGTATATAACAGTATATACTGGTGAGCAGAACACACATTTTTTGTTTAAAACATACTGGTACAGTAAAACCTCAATTCATTGCCAGGGCTCTCGCTGGGTCGTTTTTGGGACCAATATTTTGCCTCATTCACAATTTAAAATCTTATGTTTTTTTCACAATCACTTTGCCAATTTTCACAATTTTGAAAAATTCAGCTTAGAAACTGGTATATTTGGAGTTTCCTATCACTTTTTTCACAAGTTTGGCCAATTATTCTGCAATTGCAAGGGCCCTGGCCCCATTCACAAAAGTGTGAGAGAGAGCCCTGATTGCCATCTATATGTTCATTCAAATTTGAGCATTATAAAGGTGCTTGGTGATAAAAGAAGGGAAGGTCTATAAAAAAGCTGAGAAAAAAATGAATGTTGGTACTTCAAAGTGCAGTGGTGATTATCTAAGTGAGAAAATAGTTGAGAGGCATTATAACAAGGTTTACTGTATATGTTTACATTTTAAGTTTAAATACAAGTACTGGTCCCTGTTTTACAATCATTCCTAAGCCAAGATTTTCCTTAACTTAAATTCATCAAACATTGGTTATCTCTTTTTGGAACTACTGATGAATTTTTTTGTCAAAACTAAATGCAAATGTTATAATCAGTCCAGGGACTTACTAAATATTGTAATATTACAGTTATCTGTAATATAACAAAGTAATTAGAGTTATCTCTCTTTACTTTGTAATGTTTGTATTACAAAAAACTGTAATTTAACAATTTTCTATAATGGTTATCTCCCTTTCAAATACAAAAACCTATAATTTAATACATTTGTAACAATTCTCTGTAGTGGTTATTTCCCTTGATTTTTTTTAAATTAACATGAATAAATCAATTATAAGTTGAAAAAGGTTATTTAAAAAAAAAAAAGATTTCTAAAATTTCTACAGTAGAATATTAGTATATTCAGCAATTAAAACATCAAATATAACACAGTATCATATGAATAATGCCATTTATATTACAGAAATTTTTTTTATTGTTTAATTGACAAATATGGGTCATACAGTACATGTATATAAAACGAAATCTACATTTTAATTTCAAAAGTCTATGCAGCAGAATATACCATGCAGTCATTCCAAAATAATATTGTAACATTTAACGTTGACAATGGTTTTTCTTGTCCGTGGAGACAGATTCTGGAAGGAAAATGTGACGTTTGAGCATGTTGCAATAGCAATATGTAAACTTTCAGAGCTGATATTATAGTTTTTAAATGGAACCATTATACAAATTGGATCAGATTTATTTCTTAACATCAGATAGGGTCTTGAACCAAGTAGATTTTCTAAAAGTGATTATTCATAATTTTGAACCGGTTATTTTACATGTGTCGGAAAAAATTCCTAACCTGTAACAGATATTTCATTACATGCGGAATTCATAACTAAAAGCAATAAAGATATGAAACTTATTTCAGATTACAATGATGGCCTAAGAGTACAGGGGGAAACTTTATATTAGATAGGAATTTTTAAATCATGTCTTTAAATCCAATATTATTGAGATAGAATTTTTCAAAGTCTCATATAAGGAACTAACCCCCATTACACCATTTTCTGAAAAACTATGTTGATATGATAAAATTGTATTTGATTTTAGAAAAACAGTGGCATATGTCTTCTTAGTATTAAAATGATGTAAAATTCTGTTCAGATTTATTCAGTGTTAATAGCGCACAGTTGTTAATTTCTAACCTCCATAATGCCTTACCTCCTAACATGGATAAAGTTCCACGATTTCAGATTGCATATAAGCATTTATCCAGGATATATTATCACTCAACCGGACAAGTTCTTACAAACAACATTTGCCTTTTCTGTAATTAATGCTAAAACCAGCAAAATAATAGTCACTTAGAACAGTTTTATATGACTTTATTGTTGAAAGTATGAAATTATCCAGCTGTTATCATAATTTTTTTATTTCAAATTTGGTGTGTGTAATAATTTATTTTTTAATTCTGTACATATACATCTTTGTTTTTAAGAGACATAAAAGAGTCTGATTTCAAAATTTCATTTTTGACCGTTTAAAGGAATATAAGCAATATGATTATTTCTGGAATGACTGCATGAGGTTGGAGTAAGCCAATCTGTCATGGGCATGAGGGCAAATTAATATATTACTGGATACATTCGCAGTTCATCAGATTTGCTAGTTTTAAAATCTGGTTCATTACTTGAGTAAACCAGGAAAAAATGACAGTCAATTCTTAAATGAAATATAGGCTGGTCTTGGTCATTTCAATTATAATTTTTTTTTCAGAGTAACAAATCTTTCAACTGACTTTAATACCCATGAAAAAAATGTTATGTTTTAATTAATATATGGAAACAAAGTCAGAATACAGTCACATGTTGACTGACGAAAGAAGTGGAGAATGGTTTTAAGATATACAATGGCGTCATTTGTAGCAAAATGATACAATAGAAAAAATATTCATTACCATGTAATAAAACACAGTATAGATTTTATTTACATTCAAATGTGACTAGACAAATTTGAATCTTACATTACAGAAATATAATAGAAATATGTAATATTAATACATCCGCTAATTCTGATGATACAATGCTACATATTGAAATGGCCATAGTTGATTGAATCTTATATTACAGAAATATGTAATATTGATGAATCAACCAATTCTGATCACACAATGCTACATATTGAAATGGTCAAGTTTAATTGAATCTTATATGACAAAAATATGTAATATTGATGAATCAACCAATTCTGATCATACAATGCTACATATGAAATGGCCATAGTTGATTGAATCTTATATTACAGAAATATGTAATATTGATGAATTTGCTAATTCTGATGATACAATGCCACACATTGAACTGGTTATGTTTGATTGAATCTTATATTACAGGAATATGTAATATTGATGAATCAACCAATTCTGATCATACAATGCCACACATTGAAATGGCCTGTTCGATTGAATCTTATATTACAGAAATATGTAATATTGATGAATTAGCCAATTCTGATCATACAGTGCTACATATTGAAATGGTCATGTTTGATTCAATCTTATATTACAGGAATATGTAATATTGATGAATCAACCAATTCTGATCATGCAATGCTACATTATTGAAATGGTCATGTTTGATTCAATCTTATATTACAGAAATATGTAATATTGATGAATCAACCAATTCTGATATTGAAATGGCCTTGTTCGATTGAATCTTATATTACAGGAATATGTAATATTGATGAATTTGCTAATTCTGATGATACAATGCCACACATTGAAATGGTCATGTTTGATTCAATCTTATATTACAGAAATATGTAATATTGATGAATCAACCAATTCTGATCACAATGCTACATATTGAAATGGTCAAGTTTAATTGAATCTTATATGACAAAATGTAATATTGATGAATCAACTAATTCTGATCATACAATGCTACATATTGAAATGGCCATAGTTGATTGAATCTTATATTACAGAAATATGTAATATTGATGAATTTGCAACTGATGATACAATGCCACACATTGAACTGGTTATGTTTGATTGAATCTTATATTACAGGAATATGTAATATTGATGAATCAACCAATTCTGATCATACAGTGCTACATATTGAAATGGTCATGTTTGATTATGTAATATTGATGAATTTGCTAATTCTGATGTACAATGCCACACATTGAAATGGTCATGTTTGATTCAATCTTATATTACAGGAATATGTAATATTGATAAGTCAACCAATTCTGATCATACAATGCCACACATTGAAATGGCCTTGTTCGATTGAATCTTATATTACAGGAATATGTAATATTGATGAATTAGCCAATTCTGATCATACAGTGCTACATATTGAAATGGTCATGTTTGATTCAATCTTATATTACAGAAATATGTAATATTGATGAATCAACCAATTCTGATCATACAATGCCACACATTGAAATGGCCTTGTTCGATTGAATCTTATATTACAGGAATATGTAATATTGATGAATCAACCAATTCTGATCATACAATGCTACATATTGAAATGGCCTTGTTCGATTGAATCTTATATTACAGGAATGTGTAATATTGATGAATTAGCCAATTCTGATCACACAATGCTACATATTGAAATGGTCATGTTTGATTCAATCTTATATTACAGGAATATGTAATATTGATGAATCAACCAATTCTGATCACACAATGCTACGTATTGAAATGGTCATGTTTGATTCAATCTTATATTACAGGAATATGTAATATTGATGAATCAACCAATTCTGATCATACAATGCTACATATTGAAATGGTCATGTTTGCTTGAATTTTATATTACAGAAATATGTAATATTGATGAATCAACTTATTCTAATCATACAATGCTACATATTGAAATGGCCATAGTTGATTGAATCTTATATTACAGGAATATGTAATATTGATGAATCAACTAATTTTGATCATACAATGCTACATATTGAAATGGTCATGTTTGATTCAATCTTATATTACAGGAATAAGTAATATTGATGAATCAACCAATTCTGATCACACAATGCTACGTATTGAAATGGTCATGTTTGATTGAATCTTATATTACAGGAATATGTAATATTGATGAATCAACCAATTCTGATCATACAATGCTACATATTGAAATGGTCATGTTTGCTTGAATTTTATATTACAGAAATATGTAATATTGATGAATCAACCAATTCTGATCATACAATGCCACACATTGAAATGGCCTTGTTCGATTGAATCTTATATTACAGGAATATGTAATATTGATGAATCAACTAATTCTGATCATACAATGCTACATATTGAAATGGCCATAGTTGATTGAATCTTATATTACAGGAATATGTAATATTGATGAATCAACTAATTCTGATCATACAATGCTACATATTGAAATGGCCATAGTTGATTGAACCTTATATTACAGGAATATGTAATATTGATGAATTAGCCAATTCTGATCATACAATGCTACATATTAAATTGGCCATGTTTGATTAAATCTTATATTACAGAAATATGTAATATTGATGAATTTGCTAATTCTGATTATACAATGCCACACATTGAAATGGCCTTGTTCGATTGAATCTTATATTACAGGAATATGTAATATTGATGAATCAACTAATTTTGATCATACAATGCTACATATTGAAATGGCCTTGTTCGATTGAATCTTATATTACAGGAATATGTAATATTGATGAATTAGCCAATTCTGATCACACAATGCTACATATTGAAATGGCCTTGTTCGATTGAATCTTATATTACAGGAATATGTAATATTGATGAATTTGCTAATTCTGATGATACAATGCCACACATTGAACTGGTCATGTTTGATTCAATCTTATATTACAGAAATATGTAATATTGATGAATCAACCAATTCTGATCACACAATGCTACATATTGAAATGGTCAAGTTTAATTGAATCTTATATGACAAAAATATGTAATATTGATGAATCAACCAATTCTGATCATACAATGCTACATATTGAAATGGTCATGTTTGCTTGAATTTTATATTACAGAAATATGTAATATTGATGAATCAACCAATTCTGATTATACAATGCCACACATTGAAATGGCCTTGTTCGATTGAATCTTATATTACAGGAATATGTAATATTGATGAATCAACTAATTCTGATCATACAATGCTACATATTGAAATGGCCATAGTTGATTGAATCTTATATTACAGGAATATGTAATATTGATGAATCAACTAATTCTGATCATACAATGCTACATATTGAAATGGCCATAGTTGATTGAACCTTATATTACAGGAATATGTAATATTGATGAATTAGCCAATTCTGATGATACAATGCCACACATTGAACTGGTTATGTTTGATTGAATCTTATATTACAGGAATATGTAATATTGATGAATCAACCAATTCTGATCATACAGTGCTACATATTGAAATGGTCATGTTTGATTATGTAATATTGATGAATTTGCTAATTCTGATGTACAATGCCACACATTGAAATGGTCATGTTTGATTCAATCTTATATTACAGGAATATGTAATATTGATAAATCAACCAATTCTGATCATACAATGCCACACATTGAAATGGCCTTGTTCGATTGAATCTTATATTACAGAATATGTAATATTGATGAATTAGCCAATTCTGATCATACAGTGCTACATATTGAAATGGTCATGTTTGATTCAATCTTATATTACAGGAATATGTAATATTGATGAATCAACCAATTCTGATCATGCAATGCTACATTTGAAATGGTCATGTTTGATTCAATCTTATATTACAGAAATATGTAATATTGATGAATCAACCAATTCTGATCATACAATGCACACATTGAAATGGCCTTGTTCGATTGAATCTTATATTACAGGAATATGTAATATTGATGAATCAACCAATTCTGATCATACAATGCTACATATTGAAATGGCCTTGTTCGATTGAATCTTATATTACAGGAATGTGTAATATTGATGAATTAGCCAATTCTGATCACACAATGCTACATTATTGAAATGGTCATGTTTGATTCAATCTTATATTACAGAAATATGTAATATTGATGAATCAACCAATTCTGATCATACAATGCTACATATTGAAATGGCCTTGTTCGATTGAATCTTATATTACAGGAATGTGTAATATTGATGAATTAGCCAATTCTGATCATACAGTGCTACATATTGAAATGGTCATGTTTGATTCAATCTTATATTACAGAAATATGTAATATTGATGAATCAACCAATTCTGATCATACAATGCCACACATTGAAATGGCCTTGTTCGATTGAATCTTATATTACAGGAATATGTAATATTGATGAATCAACCAATTCTGATCATACAATGTTACATATTGAAATGACCTTGTTCGATTGAATCTTATATTACAGGAATATGTAATATTGATGAATTTGCTAATTCTGATGATACAATGCCACACATTGAACTGGTCATGTTTGATTCAATCTTATATTACAGAAATATGTAATATTGATGAATCAACCAATTCTGATCACACAATGCTACATATTGAAATGGTCATTTCTGATTGAGCCTTATATTACATTATGTAAAATTGTTGAATCAACGGACAATGATTTTTCAATATTGGCGAATGAAAAAGAAAAATGTTTTATTTGTAGTTGAAAATCGACATGTATTATAATTAACAAAGAAATTATGTTTATAGCAGAAAACAATTTTGTTCAAGATATTGTTTTTAGTTTGTCTAGATTAATTTACTGGGAAGATTCAATTTGTCAAAGGGGTATTCATGATAAGGAATCCTTATGTGCTCCAAAATTTTAATTTGTGATGATTAATCTCTACACTCATAATAAATACACACATGTGTAAAATCAAAATAAATTTATTTTTCTTAGTAATATAATTAAAGCAACTTTATAAAGTTAAAATTCATTACATTACATTAGAAATTTAAATTGTAAGGATTATTAGAGACACATTTCCATAATAGAAATTATCACAGATTCAGGAGCACTATCACAATAGGTGTATATGGAAAAATTAACCTTTTGATCTGATCAGTAGAAGTAATGAGTTTTAAATTGATGGACACTTGAAAGTGTACATTCATTGTACTGACATGAGGGTTAAACCTTTATTGTGTGGCCATTATTTTTTGGTTTTATAGGTTTGCTATTGTGCCATTTGTGTTACTTAAATTGATATTCAACCCACCAAATGAAAGTTGGTTTATTCTAAACTCATAATCATTTTGGTTATTCTTCCCACCTATTTAAAGATTTATTCAGGGTGTCAATGATGCATGGGTTTTTAAATACCTAAATGGCTATTAAGCTTTCTCCAATACAATAGAAATGATTGGAAGGGGGGTGATCTAAAAGGTATAACATATTGTATTATCATAGGAGGCACATTTAGTCCCAGATATACTTGAATGTCTTTCAAAAGTTGGACAATTTAAAAAAAAACAGTTTTAAAGATACGTAGTGTCAAACTTTTATTAGATATTAATTAGTCCATTGAAACTGGAAGGGGATTATAGGTTTTCTCTCTGGTTGTCCACTTGTCTGTCCCTAAACAGTTTATTCTTTATTTGTTGAGATGTTGGATTCATATTTGGTATGAACTTTTATATTGGTGATGTACTATGTCATACTGACTCAATTTTGATTAAATTTGACAGCCATGTGGACCTTTTCAAATTTTCACTTTTTAAATTTTTTTCTGGTTACTTTGTGAACCAGAAACTCTGTCCTCTCTATACCAAGTGCAAGAGGAGGAAGCAGCATCTCAAACTTTAAAGTCTTATGAATGATCTGTTTAAAGATAATATCCATGACATCATATTCTCTAACCATAAAGTCACACCAATGCAGTGAACCATGATGGCAAGATTCTCTCGGAAAATTTATTATATATATTTGCATTTGTACATATTTTTGATATTATAAAAAGACTATTTTTATTTTTCTTGCATGCTAAACAAGCATTTATAAAAAAATCCATTTTAATTTTGACTCTGTATGCCCCATTGATTACTACTAACTTATAAAGACTTTCTACTTTTTAGCACATCAGATTTTTTGTGAAGTTTCTTGTTTATTGTTTGCTTGATATCAAAATAAGTTCAATCTCCCTTCTCAACATTTAGAATAATATAAAAGTTTGGTTATTGTTATACTCTTGTTAAAACTGGTGACACTAGAATAAAACTACAGGAGGTGGTCAATAATGTCCAACACAGAATTGAGCTCTCCGCCCCAATGATTCTAAATACAAATGACTTTGGAACAGGGATTCCCATTTAAACCAGAGGAAAGGCATTTATCTTAACAAAGAACAAAACAACATCTGCTACTTTCCTTATCTTTTAAATTTTAAAATACCTGTTTAGAGAAGCTATATTGTGACATTACAGTGTTGATGAAATTTTATCTTGATTCAGACATCATCCTTTCTAGTACTATAGCTAGGTTGGAGACATGATAATTTTATATTAAACAAGGTGTTCAGAGAACACTACCCCCACCCCACCTCTGCAAAGGCGAACATCAGTGAATTCCATACAAGGTGAAATATGTTTTATGGAACACTGGTTGTTAAATAAGTGGGCTAGTTTGCCCATTTATTAGATTGAAAACCACAACAAATTAAAGTACACCTTATTTGCATATTTTATAAATATTACGCAAACTAAAATTTAATGGAAAATCCTATTACATATGATTAATTCCCACAGTTTTATTTCCTATGTTTAAAATTCTGATGAAATTGGTTCATAAATATGGCTGTAATGGTCATATATATTTTGCAAACTAAAATTTTTTCAGAAAATCCAGTTAAATATGTTTAATACCCGAGTTCTATTTTCTATATATATTGAAAATATCGATGAAATCGGTACATAAATAAGGCTGCAACAGCCATTTATATGTTTTTGTTATTTATAATAATGGTGGCCATCTTGGATATGCTATAAGGCTGTCGAGCAATCCCACACCAATCACTATCATAACGAATCAACTGACCAAGTTTCAGCTCAATCTGATGTAGGGTTTTCTTTTAAATGCACGGAAACCAACTTGGACGGACCCCCGACACACACACACACAAAGCAGTATTACTATATCCCCCCTCACCACTGATGGCGGGGGTGGGGGTGGGGGGGATAATAATATTAATACATAAAGTGCATCAAGGAAAAACCAGGATCATGGTAAACATGATCTGTTCTGAGATAAATATACTTACATGTATTATAAAAATGTGTTTATTAAATTGTTGAAACATCACTTTATGTTTGCATATTAACCCTTTAATGCATCCACGATTTGGTATAAGATAAGGCCATAAATACTACTTTACCCCTGCAATGTTTTGCTGGTGCGGACTACGAAGCATTTTTCAATGCAAAACGTGGTAGTATGCACACTTGAAGGTCTACACAATGCAGATTTTGCATTCGGTATGTAAAATATCATCTATACTTTCATCTGTACCAAACCTATACCACAAAACCCACTATTTCTTTCACAATTAGTGTTTTAAATATGTATCAACCGGGGGACATGACTTTAGAATTGCCCGGGGGACATGATCAGAGGTAAATTACAGACAATGCTGACACACCACCAAATGCCACGAACGCTTGATCACATCATAAGTTAACTGTTTGGGCAATGTGCACCAATTTTTACACAGATACGCATTCATATTGCTTTGTGAAAGGTTAGTCAAATCTTTTATATGCGTTTGAGGATACCAATAGGGTACACGTATATAATAATTGATGTTTTTGAATAAATATATGTACACATTAAAAAACTGTGACTGAAATAAAGATGATTAACATAACAATCAAGAATATTTCACTTAAAATTAACTAGGTGATGATGATGATGATGGTGATTATTATCATTATACATGTATTTGCCGTCAGTTTGGGTGCGAATACAGTCCCACTCAAAGCTTTAATGACATTCGCTTGCCGAGGATATGGTTTTCTCTGAGAGTACTATGGTTTTCCCCATCATTCCTGAGCTGATCGCCCCAATAGAAGTGAAATAATGTTTAACAGCATTAAACCAACTAAACACCTGTATTGCAATCCTAATGATTTTCTAATATCAGGTATATGGTCGTATATGGTTCATATACCAATGGTAGGTGCATATAGTTGGACCTTTTGAAAGTTTACCAATGAGTAACGAAAAGAAACAGAAGTTGGCCTGCCGTCTGGCTGAGAAATTCATAGCCCTTGGTCGAAAAGCAAGCGAGATATTGATATCATTCGATGAGATATTTAACCCATTCATTAGCTTTGTTAAACTTTCGACAGGTATGTACGGCTGTAGGTCAAGAGTCGTGACCAAATTAAATGAAAAAACCTTACTTGTATGCAAGGGGGGATTACAAGTCAGCTTCACTGACAGTTCTAGTTGGTACTGGGCATTAGGAGGTAGTAACCAGTGTAATGAAGAATTTTGATCTGGGGTTCATTTTTCAACGTTGAATATTTAGCCAGGGGTGCTTTTTTGACAAAAATTCTTAAAATTTATACCCGGGGTCATTTTTCAACAGGTTGATAATTATTTTTTTCTATAAATATTATCTCAATTTGTTGAAAATTTACCCTGTTTAATATTGCCCCTTCCCACAAACACAGAGTTTTGGTCTGTCTTCCGGACTCGAATGTACACTGTAGCCATTAACGATATGACACACCGTCGATTTTGCAGCTATACGTAATACATAATAGGACAGTAAAATTTACAACAATGACAAAATTCAACTTTACGAAAGTCTATTGGGTTCAATTTGGTAGAACAAAAAGCATTCGCACAATAACGCTTATTTTTTGCGAAATAACACATTTCTTTCTCATAAAAACGTGTACTTTTTGCCAAGGTTACGTAGCGAAAATTGTTAAAAAATGCAATGCACGTGCCATGTTATTTAAAAATTGTTAACTATGTTGCTTACTATTGCCATATACCACTTTTTGAATGTATTTTATGCTCAAATTTAAAAAGTGGTATATGACACTATTAACCAGTATATTGATCCAATGTATCATTGAGCTAATGGTTACTAAATTATCTTACTGACATCAGAATATACAAACTTTTGAACAAACTGAAAAATATCGACATAGCATAAGTTAAGCTTATTAGTTGTGTAATTACTAGTTTCAATATACATCTGTTCTATAAGTTTTTGTAATGTATTCTATTCATGGGATATGTGTTCTTAATGTCCATTTCATTAGTTTGTTGTAGCTCGCCATTCGTGTTGTGTGTTATTATGCTTTTTTCAAACTTTCGTACAACTGTATGCATTTAGTAATTATACAATTATCTAATTGTAAAACACACGGGTTTAAGTTCGGATATATCAAAGTATTTTACAGTGGTCCTGTTTTCTCTAAATATTTATGCTATTTTTCACACCTGTTTACTGAAAGTTGTCTATTTTAAAATTTTGAGTATGTTGAAGTTGCTGTTTGGTTAGTTTATTAAAAACCAATTGTAATTGACAACCACTATCTTAAAATGGTTACGGAACCATAATTTCATAAAATGTTTTTTATTTTATTTTTTATGAACACTATATGCATTTTAATTGTGCAGAGGGGAAATGTTCTGTACAAAAAGGACAATGTTTAAATGTTCAAGTCCCAAAATCGCTTCTTGTACAGTTAACCACACCATTATTATTATTTATGCATGTCCTATCTATGTCGTGTCGTTTATCTATTGGTCTCGGGCATGCAAGTGTAGTGAATTATTGCTTCTACTGGTTCTATTTAACTTCACCAGTTTCAGCCGTCATTTCTCTCTCGTTAGTTTAAATTTACCTCATTCATCTTTACAATGCATGTAACGGTGCTTTTTGTTATCTAACTTTTTTTCAATTTATATTTAATGTCAATGGGTCACTAATTGAAAAAATGACAGGAAAAAGTTATTTGTTACTTTTTCAGTTATTCTACTTTTGAGAAAAAAAATCAAACTTACTTACATAATTCCCAGAAATTATTGAGAATTTTTATGAAAATATTTCGAACACATTGGTATTTCTGGAAATAGTGGACTAACAAAATATTACTTTTTATGTATTCATTGTGATTAATGAATAGTTTAACAAAATCGGTTTCCATCAGAATTCCTCAATATTTTCTAGGAACACTATATATTGGAGTTTAACATCCCAGTCAAGATTCTTTAATTTATATCAAGGCGGTCAGTCAAGACATGGTAGAGAAAGACCAGAGTGCGCAAAGAAAACCACTGACCTTCTGCAAGCTACAAACTTCTCACACTAGAATCTGTCCCGATTGGGATTCGAACCTTGGCTGTGAGGCAATCCGTCTCTAACCACTTGGCTACCAAGTTACCCATATATATCACACTGTATGCTGTTGTCGTTTAAGATTCACTTTGTAAGTTTTGGTAGTCATTCATATAAAAAAAGAGATTTGCAGATGAAAACATGAACTTGGCAATAGCCAACACAATCAGGAACACAGTGTAATACAGCATGCAACAAAAAAGTAACTGACAAGAAAGTACAGGTAGACAGACATAATGACAGACAGACAGATTGACTGAAACTTATATCATTAACATTACAAACCACAAAAAACCCAAACAACTAGAAAAAACAAGCATCAATTTATTATTATTATTATTATTATTATTGTTATCTGTTTTAACCAGTTGAAATTTAGCTCGGTCTTCTGATCAAAATTCCACGATACGGTTCAATTTTCAACTGGATAGGGTCTTAATTCAACACAACTGGTCTCAATTTTCAACGTTGAAAAAAACGTTGTTTGGCATATTGTCTAAAACACAAAAGTTTTCTTTTCGAACCATATACAGTGATATACCTGATATTAGAAAAATCAATAATAAAATTAACTTATTTTCAAATATGATCGCGAAATACTTCTAACAAGGCATATACAAAGAGCTGAATTGCAAACATGCTATATTCACGTTGACTGCTGTTAAACATTATTTCGCTTATGTTGAGGCGATTAGCTTAAAAATAATAGAGAAACCTCAGTATTCTAAGAAAAAATAACATATCCTCGGCACTCGAAATGTCATTTTTATTCACTAGAAAATGCTTTGCATGGGATTGATAAAAAGGCACTGCATTCGCACCCGAACTGAAATGATAATAATGATAATACATGCAATACTAATCATCATTATTTAGTTTAACTCCATAGATTCCTAATCTGGAAGCTGTCAGTAAAACAGCACCATGCAGAGAGCATATGTATGCCAATACACAGGTGGATATTCTTGATTGTGATGTTATCTTTATTGAAAAATAAACCAATCTATTTCAGTCACAATTTTGTAAAATATAAATATATTTATTCAAAAACATCAATTATTATGTATAGTGTACTTTATTGGTATCCTCAAACGCATATAAAAGTTTTGACTAACCTTTCCCAAAGCAATATGAATGCGTATCTATGCAGACATAGGTGCACATTGCCCAAACAGTTAACTTATGATGTGATCAAGCATTCATGGCATTTGGCAGTGTGTTTTCTTAAATTATTTGTAAAAATCAACAGCACTGTCTGTAATTTAACTCTGATCATGTCCCCCGGGCGATTCCAAAGTCATCCCCCCCGGTTGATACATATTTAAAACACTAATTGTGAAAGAAATAGGGGGTTTTGTGGTATAGGTTTTGGTACAGATGAAAGTATAGATGATATTTTACATACCGAATGCAAAATCTGCATTGTGTAGATCTTCAAGTGTTCACATTACCACGTTTTGCATTGAAAAATGCTTCGTAGTCCGCACCAGCAAAACATTGCAGGGGTAAAGTAGTATTTATGGCCTTGTCTTATACCAAATCGTAGATGCATTGCCTCACAGACATATCGTACTGTTCCGTGAGGCAATAATTATGACCGAAATATGTTATTTTGGTACAAAACGAAAGCATTTTGAACCCACCTGTCTGAATTCCCCGCTTCAAATCATGTCCCCCGATATGACATAATCATGTCCCCTAATGCGAAGCAGTACAGGGTGTATCTGGAGACTTGTACCCTAGAAAAATATGGTTTTGCAGGAAATCAAAGTTAAGTATCAATGAAAGATGCCGCAAAAAGATAATTAAAAAATTTTGCATGTTTTTACAAAAGATAAAAAGAACAAATTTAGTAGTTATTAGGTCTAAAATATAAAAATTGGCATACCATTGATGAGAAAAATGTGTTTTATATTGTTAAAGCTGATCATTATTTTGACATAAATATTTAAGTTTTCACTGAAATTTTACCATTACTAAACCACACATAAATAAACTGTTTTTCCAAAATTTTTATTTAAAAATATTTTCAATAAAATTATGGTTGCCATGGCAATAAAAACCATGCAAAAACGAAGATTAAGAGTAAATTGCTTTTTAATTTCAATATATTTTGATATTTTTACATGTTGGCAAGTGTAAAATATATGACTTTTGATGCTTTTACAATTTCTGTTTTCACCAAAAACTATGAATTCTGAATTTTGTAGTATTTTCGGCCAATCATTTAATAACAACATTGCAAAACCAATTTTTGAAACAGTTTGGTCGATAAATTTGAGTCCAAACTCCAATGATATCAATGGTTGGATAAATACTAAATTGTGTATAATAGGGAATCTCATAGTCTGCTTTCACTAAAATGGTACTTTGAAACAAAGAAATCCGTTACCATAGTAACCAAAAGTGAGATAACTGCGTTACACAAGTGATGAATTAATTTGTGTAATTTGACTTTTTTCTCATAATTCCTTGAGCTTGGGTTGATATAAAACTCAAATATGTTATTTGTGTTGACTTGAATATTAGAAGAAGATAAATAGATGGGCGGAAAAAATCCAAATTTGCATGTTTCACCCAAAATAGGAACTCTGAAAATAATAGATTTTCGATCAATTATACAAAATAAAGCCCACGAAAATGCTTTTATTTTGATATATCTTAAGTTTTAAAAACTGAAACCGTAACTTTGATTCCGAAACTTTAACCATACAAATGGACTGATCAGTTAAACATTTTTTTAAAAATTAGCAACCAAAACAGAAAACTGATCACAACTAGTGTAGTTCAAACGGTCACTACATATTCTCAATGTCGGGGTAGAGAAAACCATCACTTACATCATATATAGTGTGACCAACTCAACACAGAGTAATGATGTTAACGTCCCAGTCAAGAATATTTCACTTATATTGAGATGTCACCAGCTATATAAGTGAAGGTGCTGATGGCATTATACAGCAGGGTTCTTTATCGTAGCGAGCCTGTCGTGACACGGGACCTTGTCTATTTTAAGTTCCTATCCAAAAGAATCGTTACTTTAATTTCCTAATGCCGAGTGTTTGGTGAAAAAAAGTCAATATCCACTTTTTAGTCTTCGGTCGGACCCAGTCGTGATTCAAACCCACGACCTCCCATTTACAGAGTGAGCACTCTATCAACTGTGCTACCGCAGTGGTTGTACAGTTAAGAGTTTTATAATCAGTGGTCTTAATATATTTATGTCTTTTCCTATATTGATTCAATCACCTTTTGTTGTGTTGTCGGTTGTGTCCTGTTTTTGGTTACATTGTATGTTGTCAAGCATGTTTTACCCGGTCAAAATTCTGTCATTTATTATAACGAGGCCGTCAGATAAGAATGGTGGAGGCCACCGGATTGTTTTGAAAAAAAAAACCTTCGGCAAGGGACGTGACAAACATTCTCACATTTTCACATTAGGATGTGTTCCAAGTAGGGTTTGAACGTAGGCACGTGATCAAATATAACAAGGTTTAGTCTTAGCTCTCTCTCTCTTTGTCTCTAAATTTACTAAAATATAAGTGTGTTGAAGTTTCATTTTTCTTGATATCCTCTCTCTCTCTCTCTCTCTCTCTCTTTCTCTCTATTTAAAATATATGTGTCATGTGCTACTTTTGAATTTTTATAAAATAATATAATTCAAAAGTAGCACAAATTGCAATGTGCTACTTTTGAATTACATATATTATTTTATAAAAATTCAAAAGTAACACATGACAGTGTGCTGAAGTTACCAGTCTTAATATTCTTCTCTCTCTCTCCCTCCCTCTCTCTCAAAGAAGTTTCATTTCTCTTGATATCTCTCTCTCTCTCTCTCTCTCTCTACATATAGACTAGGCAGGTTGAATATATTTTTCTAACTGTTCTAGTGGGTAATGACTTTTGGAAATCCCAAAAACCGGTATTGTGGTTTTTGCTTTACTTTTATTTTCTATAGCTTCACATTTTATTAAGAAGCTCAATTGGGCCCGATACACTCACCTGATAAATGACTAGCTAAAACGTTTTTAAAAAAAATAAAATCTGAAACTCCAATGTCAAAATCTTCACCTATAGTGAAATTTTAAAGCTTTTCCAGATAATTATAATTATTTCAGTATTTTTTCACATCTGTTACCTTCACCTTTGAATCCATGACCTAGCTGTACTTATATTTCAAAATGATCATTACATCAACAGCAACAATATTCTAATACATGTATGTACCTTTATAAAAAGTTAATAGTTTTTAAGATAATTAATGAAAGCATAAGCCTGACCTTTGACCTTGCACCATTTTCAAGATTATTACAAGAATACATGTATGTAAAAACTGAATACTCCATGACCTTATCTGTTCAAATAGTCAAGTTACTACAATTTGAAGCTATTTTACAGTTTTTTCAACATTAAATGCAAAAAAAAAAAAAAAAAAAAATTAACCCTTTTTTTCTCAATTTCACAAAATGAATAAACTACAGGCATTAGATTCTAGAGAAGCCAATTCACATCAGATTTTTTCTTCAGATATCAGTTTCGGAGAATTTTTTTTCCAGAGTTTTGCAGCCAAGTTAACCTTGACCTAATCTTTGTAGCCATGGCAATATCCCAATTAATCATATGAATTTCTGACCAAGATCCATTGAAATTTTTCTGGTAGTTTTAGAGGAGAAAATGAAAATAGAGGTTAACGACGCATCAACATTACAGCAGGGAAAATACAAGATCTTTCCAGATCATTGTCCTCATATTTATGTCATAGACTGGCTTGGCATCCCTCATATATGCAACTTTTTATCAACATTCATATTCAAAAAGTATATTTTGCATTTGCCATTTTATTATTCTACGGAATTGCTGATTGAAACATACATCATGCATTGTAGTAAAAACATATGATGCTGCTTCATGGAGAGCTGGTCATGGTTTCCCACACTTGACTTTATTTAAAATTCCCTGCCAATTCTCTGACCTTAGAAAAATTCCTGATACTTCCCAGATGTATGGGGACTATGTTGATGGTCCATTTGAATCTTAATATATATTTTAGAGAAAAACCATAAAAACAAGTAAATTACCCATTTAAAATATGTGTATGTTATCCTCTGCTATGAATAAAAGTTAAAAACAATGTAAAAATTAACATTTAAAAATCGAGTCAGTCCATACAGTTAGAAATGCACAAATGTTTGTTTAGTCTCAACCTTTTACATGTTCTTATCAATCAAATTTTCAATTTTAATGCTTGAAATTTGAAAAAATATTTTTGTCATAGAAGCCATATAGCCCTATCTGGCTTATGCACTGACTGTGTCTAACTGCCTCTAACAGGGTTAGCTCGTTTGAGCCAAAACATAAGTCAATCTTAGAAATTAGGAGCCAATTTTAAAATGTAGGAGCCAATTTATACATTAAAGAGTTAGAAATACTGAGGAACTAAGAGCAACAAAAAATGTATCAAATATAGTTCTATTCTGCAGTATAGATTGTTTTCAGTTGATAGTTTGTAACTTATGTTTTAGGTTTTCATACTTTTGTATAAAAGAATAGAAAAAATCAGTGATTTTTGTCTGCCTCATTATGAAATTGATAAAAATTTGGAACAAAAATATGTCAAAGGCTATTTTTGGAGCCAGAAATTATAAAAACAAGCAATTAGCTAAATTCACAAATGATCAGAGATAACACTGCTCTTATATACATTTTTAGGATAAAGCAGAACTTTGATAACTCGGAGTGCATAGGGATTTGTTGGTACTTTTGAATTATTCGGGTGTTTGAGGTTTTGTAGTTGAAGAGTCACCTTGCCAGAAAGAAATGACTTTTATATTCTTGACAGTTAATCTTGCATGATAAACCAGTACTCTGTGCACTAATGCAATTGACACAATTGTTTTCATTAACATTGTGAGTAGTTACAATGTATTGCACATGATGGTAGTGAAAACAGTCTTTTGACTGTAAATAATAACATTGACCACAGGTATAACTCTCTTTTTAGTTTATACAGAAAACAGATACAATATTGACTTGAAGATATCTGTGTTAATCAAGATATTGAAGTTTGATTGTATTTAGCCTATCATGTATTCAAACATCCTATCAAATATAAATGCTGTAGCTTTCAAACTGAAGTAGAAGAGAGCTTTGCAAGCCATGAAAATTCAACCCAGACAGATGAATGGACAGACACATCCAAATCAATACATTTACCCCCAAACCCGCTTTTTGTTGAATATGCATTAGAATGCAGAAGCCAAACTAGGACCCCAATGTGGGACCATCTTATACTAGAAGGCAGCTCTACCTGTCTAAAACATTGAGTACAGCCCACTAGAGAATTTTGAAAAAAATATCAAACTGCAAAGCTTACTATAAAATAACTGTACCATGTACAACCTCACCCCATCCCACCCAAATTATTGACTTGCTTATTTTAATGAATACATAATGGTGCTTTTTGTACATTTGATTTTCTAACTTTTGACAATTTAAGGGTAAAATATGATGAGTACATACTGTCTATATGAGATGTACATAAAAATATTATGAAACATAAAATACTTGTATGAAACTGTTACTTGATTTCACCGTGTATTGCTTGGCCTTAGGTGGACATAATATGTTGTATCGGGGGTGGGTGGGGTGGGGGGGGGAGGGGGGTTGCAGTGATGGTGCAGAAATTTTTCCTATGCATTAGGCTGATGACATTATATATACTTTAGGATTCTTTATCGTGCCACACCTTCCATGACACAGGCCCTGTTTACTTTAAGTTCCTATCCGAAAAAACTGACTTTCATTTTGTAATGCCGAGGACCATGCATCATGATTTGATGGTGATTTATTATGGTAGACTCACATACCAAATATTAGTTTAATATCTGCAGGTGTTAAGAGTTGAGTTGAGTAATGTTGTTAAATGTCCTAGTCAAAAATATTTCAATTATATCGAAACATCACCAGCTATAAGTGATGGTGCAGAAATTCTGCCTTTGCATTAGGCTGATGACATAATATATACAGTAGGATTCTTTATTGTGCCACACTTTCCATGACACGGGCCCTGTTTACTTTAAGTTCCTATCCAAAAGAACTGTGACTTTCATTTTGTAATGCCCAGTGCCTTGCAAAAGAACATTCACTACCCACTTTAAAGTCTTTAATCAGACCCTGTTGGACTTTGATCCCACAACCTCTCAATGAGCTACCGCAGTGGTATCCTGCCAGCCTGCTAACACACATGCCCAACCACATCACCAAATTAATGGTCAAGTTTAACTTTGTTCAACTCAACTAAAAATAGGGAGGAATGTGTCAGAATATGCTTAAGATAGGTGATCAAGTTAAGAACCAATCAGCAATACAAAGTGAGGGGTTTGATTCTTGTTAAGTACATAAGATGTAACCTTAGGTAGTCGCTTCATTCACACATTCTGTTGATAAATTTATCCGTGCCAGGATACAAGTGGAAACGGCAACTGCTGAGAGAACTACATATATCACATACAAGCTGTGTGATGTGCATATTACAGGTTGACTGATTGAGTGGGGTTTTATGTCCTAGTCAAGAACATTTCACTTATATCAAGACATCACCAGGTATATGTGGCTGAAAGTTTTACCTTTGCAGTGCAATAAGATCAATGTGCAGGGAGGGTATTGTAATGTGCCATGCTTGTCCTGAATGGGCATCAGTTTTAAGGTCTCTTCTGTGGGGATCAGTTTTTAAGGTCTCTTCTGTGGGCATCAGTTTTTAAGGTCTCTTCTGTGGGCATCAGTTTTTAAGATCTCTTCTGTGGGCATCAGTTTTTATATTGTTGACTATACATGTGTAAAGTTATTTAAGACAAAACTTGTCCAAGTTTGTAGAAATTGTCATTGATATTAAACTGGTCGTTTTAATGTTTACCTACACTACAGGGGGTGACCTTTTTTTAAATTGCCTTGATGGTTGGTGAAAGCTATTAATTTAATGTAGCATGAAATGTCATTTCCCATCCTTAGGAGCTTGTACATAGAGAGTATAGAATCTGTAGAACATCAGACCTCTAAATTGAATCACTGTATTGTTAATTTAACTTTGTATTAACAAAAAGACTTTTTTCAGGCATCAGTGATTACTTAGTTTGGTCCTACTGACTTTAAAATGAGGATACATCAATATTCCTTAGCTGTCACCACTTACACATCCCAATAAATTCAAATTCAATCCAATGTCTCTGTCTATTACCTCTCATAACATAGTATTCTTTGTTATGAAATTGTAAAGTAATTAAAAGAATGCCAGAAGGGTGACAATTTTTCCCTTATGAGTGAAAATGTGAATTATTTAACAGGGATATGGGACCATGTATTGCAAACTTTGAATTTCAACAGAAAATTATGTATAATGACCAAAAAATTTTCTTTACCTGTTAATTTTAAGAAAATAGATGGACTAGCCTTTTCATGAGGTCAGATTTAATTGATTTTTACCATTCCTGTAGGTGTTTCCATGTCCATTCATGTTCACTGATGCAAGTGACGATTGAAGTGACACACCAGTATTTATATCCATTGCAACTTGATATCATAAACTTAAGTTATATAGTATTTTAGTGTAAATAAACACTTATATTACAGTTTTCTGTAATACAGAATCTTAAATTACATAAATCAATAATATACTATATTACTGATTTGTGTAATATAGTGGTTAGATTACAGTATTCTGTAAGATTACACTTTCCTGTAATCTTACAGATTCAAGTAATATTACAGTTTTTAGTAAGTCCCTGGACTGATAATCTAGAAGTGATCATAAAAGTGACACCTTAAAATTATGAATATCTTAAAATGAAACACAATTATGAAGATTTGAAAGTTTGCAAGATTTAAGTTAAGGAAAATCTTAGCTAAGGAATGATTGTGAAACCGGGGCCTGGTACTTAATTTTTAAAGCTAAAATCCAGAATGTAATTAAAAAAAACTGTCTCAAAAAACCTGTAAATTTTCATTTGTTTTTTTTTTTTTTGATTTTTTAAGGTTTACAATTATATGGATGTATTTGTATTTTAGACAAATGACAAAGAAATCACAGGGTCAGAGTTTTAAGAAAAAAATATTGTATACAATACTGTATTTAATCTCATAGAAACATTATTCTTCAGTTTAAGACACATTTATTTTTCTTTGGTACTTAATTAATATAATTTGTGTATTTTATTAATTTGAAATAGAAAGAGTATATACTGACAAAAAAGAAACATATTTTGCAATTTTTAGATTTAATATTACCGGTAGGTTCTACTTACAATGGCTTTATATGATAAGATCTATTCACAGTAGCAATTTGTTAGAGAGAGAGAGAGAGAGAGTGTGTGTATGTGTGTGTGTGTGTGTGTGTGTGTGTGTGTACCTAGTTTACATTTATTAATCACATATTTATTTGGACATCAGCTATTAAGCTGAACAAATATGTAAGGATTATTTATTTTTAGCTCACCTGACCGAAGGTCATGTGAGCTTATGGCATAGCGCAGCGTGTGTATGTGCGTGTGTGCGTGTGTGCGTCGTTAACACCTATTTTCGACTTCTCCTCTGAAACTACTGGACAGTTTTTAATGAAACTTTGTCAGAAGTATATATGGGCTGGTGCAATTCAGATTTGTTCGTGGCGTTGCTATGGCTACCATAACTAGGTCAAGGTGACCTAGGGGTGCAAAAATCTTAAAAAATCTTCTTCTCCGAAAGTACTGATTGGAGAAAAAATCTGATGTGATATTTGGCTTCTCTAGGGTCTTAAGCCTATAGTTTGTTCATTTTGTGAAATTCGGATAAAAAATAGGTTACGCGTTTTTGCGTTTAATTGTGAAAAAATCGTAAAATAGCTTCAAATTGTTATAACTTGACTATGTGACCAGATAATGACATGGGGTTTTCAGTTTTGACATCTTCTTGTTAATATCTTCAAAATGAGGTCAAGGTCGATTGTGAAGGTCGTGACCTAATTTTTTGTACCTCTGATTATAATTATTATCTCGAAAACTATAACTTTTTGTATAGGCATGTATATTAGAATGTTGTAGGTATCGATACAACGATCATTTTGATGTATAGAAAAGGTCATGGGTTCAAAGGTCAAGGTCACAGATGCGAAACAATACCGAAATGGTTAATTATCTCGAAAACTATAAACATTTTGTATAGGCATGTATATTAGAATGTTGTAGGTATTGATACAACGATCATTTTGGTGTATAGAAAAAGGTCATAGGTTCAAGGTCAAGGTCACAGATGTGAACAATACTGAAATGGTTAATTATCTCGAAAAGTATAAACTTTTTGTATAGGCTTGTATATTAGAATGTTGTAGGTATTGATACAACGATCATTTTGATGTATAGAAAAGGTCATAGGTTCAAAGGTCAAGGTCACAGATGTGAAACAATACTGAAATGGTTAATTATCTCGAAAACTATAAATATTTTGTATAGGCATGTATATTAGAATGTTGTAGGTATTGATACAACGATCATTTTGATGTATAGAAAAAGGTCATAGGTTCAAAGGTCAAGGTCACATATGTGAAACAATACTGAAATGGTTAATTATCTCGAAAACTATAAACTTTTTGTATAGGCATGTATATTAGAATGTTGTAGGTA
The DNA here is from genome assembly GCA_021292105.1 of Anadara kagoshimensis. NCBI lineage: Eukaryota > Metazoa > Mollusca > Bivalvia > Arcoida > Arcidae > Anadara > Anadara kagoshimensis. The sequence continues at coordinate 8,960,655 of CM037858.1, read as the reverse complement.
TTAATACAACGATCATTTTGATGTATAGAAAAAGGTCATGGGTTCAAAGGTCAAGGTCACAGATGTGAAACAATACTGAAATGGTTCATTATCTCGAAAACTATGAACTTTTTGTATAGGCATGTATATTAGAATGTTGTAGGTATTGATACAACTATCATTTTGATGTATAGAAAAAGGTCATGGGTTCAAAGGTCAAGGTCACAGATGCGAAACAATACCAAAATGTTAATTATCTCGAAAACTATAAATATTTTGTATAGGCATATATATTAGAATGTTGTAGGTATCGATACAACGATCATTTTGATGTATAGAAAAAGGTCTTGGGTTCAAAGGTCAAGGTCACAGATTCGAAACAATACCGAAATGGTTAATTATCTCGAAAACTATAAACATTTTGTATAGGCATATATATTAGAATGTTGTAGGTATCGATACAACGATCATTTTGATGTATAGAAAAAGGTCATGGGTTCAAAGGCCAAGGTCACAGATGCGAAACAATACCGAAATGGTTAATTATCTCGAAAACTATAAACATTTTGTATAGGCATGTATATTAGAATGTTGTAGGTATTGATACAACGATCATTTTGGTGTATAGAAAAAGGTTATGGGTTCAAAGGTCAAGGTCACATATGCGAAACAATAAGGAAATGTTTAATTATCTCAAAAACTATAAACTTTTGTATAGGCATGTATATTAGAATGTTGTAGGTATCGATACAACGATCATGTTGATGTATAGAAAAAGGACATGAATTCAAAGGTCAAGGTCACAGATGTGAAACAATACCAAAATGGTTAATTATTTCGAAAACTATAAACTTTTTGTATAGGCATGTATATTAGAATGTTGTAGGTATTGATACAACGATCATTTTGATGTATAGAAAAAGGTCATGGGTTCAAAGGTCAAGGTCACAGAAGCAAAACAATACCAAAAGGGTTAATTATCTTTTTGTATAGGCATGTATATTAGAATGTTGTAGGTATTGATACAATGGTTATCATGATGTAAAGAAAAAAGTCATTGGGGTTTAGTTTTTATGTGTTCTTTAAATCTATCAGCTAGCCATTAGTTATCAGGTGAGCGTATCAGGCCCATGGGCCTCTTGTTATTATATATTTCTGTTACATTATTTTTTTACAGTTGTGATAAATCTCATTGAGAAGGTAATTTTAGAGAGAAATTAGAAGCCATAATTTGTAGCGGTCTGGGTAGCTCAGTGGTAGAGCACTCGCCTATCTGTATAGTGTGAGAGGTCCCAGGTTCGATCCCCAGCCTGACCCTGCATTTTTTCTCTTTCTTGTTACATTTGGGGGCTCTGGGAAATGGCCAACCAAGAGGTTGGTCCCAGGGTGGAACCTGGTAGTTTCGATTCAAAGGAGTTGAATCAAAAAAAAGGAAGGGAGGAATGTAGCAGTCTGGGTAGCTCAGTGATAGAACACTCGCCTATAGTGGGGGAGGTCCCGGGTTCGATCCCCGGTCCGACCCTGCATTTTTTCTCTTTCCTGTTACAATTTAATTTAAAAAGTGTTATAATTAATGTGGACATGCAATGACGAAACTATGCCTTATAGCATGAAGAGGGTCTGGGAATTCCCTTAAAGCATGATGAGGTTCTGAAAATAGGTAAAGAATGATTGTGAAACTTGGGCGTGTTTATAAATATTGTTAAACACTTTGACTATTCACTTAAAGATCTTTCATTTCTGTTTTTACATTATGTTTATACATGTACATTACATATATATTTTTACTGTGCAATTAGAGAAATATACAAGTTACACATTTTGTAAATTCTTTCATGGTAAGACAAGCTTTATTAAGTTTTTGTCAAATGAGTGTGTGTGGTGTTGGTTCCCGCTGGGGGGAGGGGCTATTGTTTATAAGATTTAAGGGGAATGTTAAGCTTATATTTGTAGTGCATGGTTGTCGTGTTGGTTGTTGATGGGAAGGGGTAATTGTTTTGGGATTTAAAGGGGAGGGGAAGCTAATGTTTGTAGTGCAGGTTGTGTTTTGTTCAGGGTGAACATATGGGATAACAAGTATATGTCTGTAGTGTTGGCGATTTTATGATAAGGTTGGGTTGGTTGTGATCTATATGGGGGAGGGGTTATTTTTGGGATTTAAAGGGATGATAAGCTAATGTTTATAATGGAGGTTGCATTTTGTTTGTTAACATAGGGGAAAGCAAGTGTATGCCTTTTGTGTTGGCTGCTTTATGTTGGTTGTGCAAGTTAACAATACATATATATTTGTTTATTATGTATTGAAAATGACCAATTCTTAATTTTTTTCATTCTAAGTGCAATCAGAACATATGAACATGTGTTATTTCATGGTGGGCCAATTTTTTTAGCTCAACTGGCTATAGCCAGCTGAGCTTATGCCATGGTGAAGCGTGTGTCCGTGCGTCCGTGCGTCCGTGCGTCCGTGCGTGCGTCCGTGCGTAAACTTTAATCTTCTCCTCTGAAACCACTGGGCCAATTGAAACCAAATTTGGTGTGGAAAGTCCTTAGGTGGAGTAGATTAAAGTTTGTACAAATCAACTTCCTGCGGCATCCAAGATGGCCGCCATTGCTATAAATAGCAAAAACCTATAAATGGTCGTTACATGTTTATTTAGAATCGATTTAGTTCAAATTTGAGATTTAGAAAGTAGATGTCTAGCCATTTAATATATGTAACGGATTTTTCAGTAACTTTTTCTGTTTGCTCATAATTAGCGGAATATGCAAATTAGATGCTAAATTTAGGCAATTCTTTGAAAATCTTCTTCTCTGAAACCACATACCCAAATGAAGCCAATTTAATGTGAAAGTCGCTAGGTGGAGTAGATTAAAGTTTGTACAAATCAACTTCCTGCATCATCCAAGATGGCCGCCATTGCTATAAATAGCAAAAACCTATAAATGGTCGTTACATGTTTATTTTAGAACCGATTTAGTTCAAATTTGAGATTTAGAAAGTATATGTCTAGCCATTTAATATATGTAACGGATTTTTCAGTAACTTTTTCTGTTTGCTCATAATTAGCGGAATATGCAAATTAGATGCTAAATTTAGGCAATTCTTTGAAAATCTTCTTCTCTGAAACCACATACCCAAATGAAGCCAAATTTAATGTGGAAAGTCCCTAGGTGGAGTAGATTAAAGTTTGTACAAATCAACTTCCTGCATCCAAGATGGCCGCCATTGCTATAAATAGCAAAAACCTATAAATGGTCGTTACATGTTTATTTTAGAACCGATTTAGTTCAAATTTGAGATTTAGAAAGTAGATGTCTAGCCATTTAATATATGTAACGGATTTTTCAGTAACTTTTCTGTTTGCTCATAATTAGCGGAATATGCAAATTAGATGCTAAATTTAGGCAATTCTTTGAAACTCTTCTTCTCTGAAACCACATACCCAAATGAAGCCAAATTTAATGTGGAAAGTCCCTAGGTGGAGTAGATTAAAGTTTGTACAAATCAACTTCGTGCGGCATCCAAGATGGCCGCCATTGCTATAAATAGCAAAAACCTATAAATGGTCATTACATGTTTATTTATGGACCGATTTAGTTCAAATTTGAGATTTAGAAAGTAGATGTCTAGCCATTTAATATATGTAATGGGTTTTTTTGTAACTTTTTCTGTTTGCTCGTAATTAGCGGAATATGCAAATTAGATGCTAAATTTAGTCGATTCTTTGAAATCTTCTTCTCTGAAACCACATACCCAAATGATGCCAAAAATGGTGTGGAAAGTCCCTAGGTGGAGTAGATTAAAGTTTGTACAAATCAACTTCGTGCAGCATCCAAGATGGCCGCCATTGCTATAAATAGCAAAAACCTATAAATGGTCATTACATGTTTTATTTATGGACCGATTTAGTTCAAATTTGAGATTTAGAAAGCAGATGTCTAGCCATTTAATATATGTAACGGATTTTTCTGTTACTTTTTCTGTTTGCTCGTAATTAGCGGAATATGCAAATTAGATGCTAAATTTAGTCGATTCTTTGAAAATCTTCTTCTCTGAAACCACATACCCAAATAATGCCAAATATGGTGTGGAAAGTACTTAGGTGGAGTAGATTAAAGTTTGTACAAATCAACTTCGTGCGGCATCCAAGATGGCCGCCATTGCTATAAATAGCAAAAACCTATTAATGGTCATTACATGTTTATTTATGGACCGATTCAGTTCAAATTTGAGATTTAGAAAGTAGATGTCTAGCCATTTAATATATGTAACGGGTTTTTCTGTAACTTTTTCTGTTTGCTCGTAATTAGCGGAATATGCAAATTAGATGCTAAATTTAGTCGATTCTTTGAAAATCTTCTTCTCTGAAACCACATACCCAAATGATGCCAAATATGGTGTGGAAAGTCCCTAGGTGGAGTAGATTAAAGTTTATACAAATCAACTTCGTGCGGCATCCAAGATGGCCGCCATTGCTATAAATAGCAAAAAACCTAAATGGTCATTACATGTTTATTTATGGACCATTTAGTTCAAATTTGAGATTTAGAAAGTAGATGTCTAGCCATTTAATATATGTAATGGGTTTTATGTACTTTTTCTGTTTGCTCGTAATTAGCGGAATATGCAAATTAGATGCTAAATTTAGTCGATTCTTTGAAAATCTTCTTCTCTGAAACCACATACCCAAATGATGCCAAAAATGGTGTGGAAAGTCCCTAGGTGGAGTAGATTAAAGTTTGTACAAATCAACTTCGTGCGGCATCCAAGATGGCCGCCATTGCTATAAATAGCAAAACCTATTAATGGTCATTACATGTTTATTTATGGACCGATTTAGTTCAAATTTGAGATTTAGAAGGAAGATGTCTAGGCATTTAATATATGTAACCGATTTTCTGTTACTTTTTCTGTTTGCTCGTAATTAGCGGAATATGCAAATTAGATGCTAATTTAGGCAATTCTTTAAAAATCTTCTTCTCTGAAACCACATACCCAAATGATGCCAAATTTGGTGTGGAAAGTCCCTAGTGGAGTAGATTAAAGTTTGTACAATCAACTTCCTGCTTCATCCAAGATGGCCACCATTGCTATAAATAGCAAAAACTATAAATGGTCATTACATGTTTAGTTATGGATCGATTTAGTTCAAATTTGAGAATTAGAAAGTAGATGTCTAGTTATTTAATATATGTAACGGGTTTTTTGTAACATTTTCTGTTGTGCGTAATTAGCGGAATATGCAAATTAGATGCTAAATTTAAGCGATTCGTTGAAAAATCATCTTCTTTGAAACTACAAAGCCAAATGAAGCCAAATGTGTAACAGGTTTCCTGAGAAGGTTTTGTTGCCACAATTTCAGAATTTTGTAAATCAGGTGTAATATTTCATCAATATTTTGAAAATCTTCTTTGAAACCACTAGGCTAATTTAAATTAAATTTGTCTTGCCAGACAAGCCAATGTTTACATCCAAGATGGCCCAGTTTCTATAATGAGAAACACATAAATAGCCATTGTGGATTCATTTTTTTAAGCTGGCTTCTGTTCCTATACATAGCAATAACATGAAAAACCAATGCAGATTTGGTTTCCAACCACTTTGGTTCCAGTTGCAATTGTAAACAGGAGGGGGAATGCCATTTCACAAGATTTGCATGTTATTTATCAAAAATGTAAATGAGCTGCCAGTTGAGCATCACAGGCCCTATTGGGCCTCTTGTTTTTTTTCCCCAGTAATATCCTCAATAAGTGATTCCATTTGGAGCAATATGTTGAAGAGATACATGTAGTTGGAGCTTGAATTGTTCATTTTCATTCCTTATTGAGAATGTTAAGTTAAATTTGTTGATCAGCATTGACAATCTTCAAGTTGTCAATCAAATTCAATCCAGTTTTGTCAACTGCTGATTTGTCAGATAAGCATAAAAGCCCAAAATTACTATTAAATAATGCCAAAATGAATACATGTACATGTATTGAATTATTACAATCAAAATAAATTGATGTATATTGTAATTATCTGGTTGCATAGATAAATTAGCTTGATTTCGTAACTGTGAAATGTTGCATTGTTAAATATTGTTATGAAATTGGTTTTGAGGATCACATAAAAATTTGTTTTTATATTCATATACTGTAAAACATGAATTTTTTCATGTTTCATGCATGTTATTTTGCAAGATTTGTGAGTTGGTAAAAAATTGCAAAAATAATGTTTGAAAATTAAATTAAGTGCATAAATTTTTTAACATGGGTTCACGACGGGATATCCCGAAAATATTATGTCATAACTTACTTAAATAGAAACATATTGCAAAAATATAATGTCACAAAAATAAAGTGTTTTACAGTATGCTGTAAACTTTGGTTTACTGTCACAAATGTCTAAAATATAAGTTTTATTTGTTATTTATATGAATTTTTACATACATGTACTATAAAAAAAATGAATGGACAATAACATTGAATAATAAAATGAAAGTTATTACGCTTAGCCCGGTATTATTTATGTGCAAGCTAAATATTGTTATTATTATAAAAATAAATATTGTCAAGTTAAATCGTGGTCTTTCATGTTTTATTTTGATATATTGTGGGATTATATTTACCGGTACTTTACTTATCCTCTTCATGCCCACTGGGACATATGGCACCAACAAGCGTCCTCCTTTTGTCCCCGTCCTTTGCCATATGTTGGGCTTGCCCCAAAAGTGTATCCCAGCTCCTGTATTTCTACACCATATGTTGGACATATATATATATATACTCAATAATTTTAAAGTTTATACATGTACATGGTAGTCAAGATTGTTCCATATAACCTATAGGCTTAATAGACCAGTGCTTATCCTAGTGTCACCTAGGCCTCTATGACCAAGTGATATCAAGTGCTGGCTTCCTAATTGACATATTGCCGGCCACACCTTTTATGTTCCGACACTGGCCGCCATCACGATACCAAAGCAGCGTCATGACAACTAATGACGTTCTAGTGTCAGTGGCCAGCGATCCGTCAATTAGTACCTTGCATCCCTTAGGTTCAAATCCTAATGTGTGAAAGTTTGTTAAGTCACTTGCTGTTGGTCTTGCACTCTATCAACATCTTTCGTAATTAAATGACATACTCTCTATTGTATTTTATACAGGTCAGCTATAACCCCTCATTGGATGTAAAAATTACATCAGCCATTGACACTAATGGTCATCTAACATCAACTCTAAAAATACCTATGATATGTTTTTCTTCATGTGATGATCATTTGATCTGTTGATCTGGGTTTTATGTCACAGTCAAGCATATGTCACTTATGTCTAGAAATCACCAGGTATTGAAGTGACATAAATTTGTACCTTTATCTTTGCAGTGCCCTCTGGGCAAGAAAAAAGGGCTCTTAGCAGCCTTACTTATCATGACATGGGGTATCAGTGCTTAAAGTATCTACCGAAGTACACTAGGACTTTCTTTTTCTAGATACCGAGTACTGGGTTCAAACTATTCAGCTATTCGCGACAAGAACTATTTTTTTTTAATCTCTATGCATTAATCTATGAACAAGTGAAGTGTTAATGTGTCTACCTTGTACCAGTGCGCACTCGGGCGACTTTAAGGTGCTAGCTCACCAAGTCAGTATGCCACAGACAAGCTCGTACCACTCCCCCCCCCCCCCCCCCCCCCCCCCCCAAGTAAAATTATACTGACACCGGTGAACCAGTAAAAGGCCAGCAAGGAAAATTCACTTTCCCACATGTGGTCTGAGCAGGACTTGAAACTCACAGCGGTGACAGACCCTGGATTTGAAGATTAATGTCTTATCCATTAGGCCACTGTGGCCTTAGTTGTCTGTAGAGATTACCAATTACATGTGTATAAATTGTATACAGCATAACACATACTTTAAGGAGAAATCCCAATTAACAAAACAGACATATAAACCCCCTCAAGATGATCATGGAGAGGCAAATTTAATTAACAAATTATAACGACGAATAACATTGTTTTATTTTTCATTTATTTGTATAAAATTTGGTATTTCAACAGACAGCATTGTCATTAATCACAGAATAATACATGAATAATAGATATCCTACAACATTAAATATAACAAGATGTTTTGAGGAAGTGTGATTGTGGTAGTAACATTGTTTGACAATTTGTAAAATCACAACATCTTCACATAACAAATCAGGTAAACAACTTCCAGATATTATGATGTGCAAGTTTATTGCACCAATATGACATTAGTTTATCAAACATTACCAATGACTTCAGCCATAACTTTAGCCATCTCCAGGGATTGAACCTATAAAAATGTTTATACAAGGATTTAGCCAATCAAAACCTTATACAAAGGATTCAGTCAACAAACCTTGTGCAGAAATCATCCAATCAAATCTTAAAAGGAATTGTCCAATCAAATTTCACCCAAACATAACCTTACTAGGGATTTGGCCAATCAAAACCTCAACAATGATTCAGTAAATCAAAACCCCAACCAAGAGAGATAATTTTGTATCAGAACATTTCAATACAACATGAATATACAATACCTTACTGAATATAAATGTCAGAAGCACATACAAAATCATGATTGTTTTTTACATCCATGAATGATAATTTGCTAATTATCAAATGTTATAAAATGTATATTTAAGAATACAGCTCTTAAAGGAAATAAATGGACTACCTACAAAATAAATTAAGCATTTCAATATATACAATGAAATAGAACTGAACTATGGAAACATTGGCAATTACTAAGTATACATTATCTGTCATTCAACAAATAACCGAGGAAACAAGCTAGGTTCAATTCTTTCTTAATTATACAGGAAAAAAATAGAATTTAAAAAAAAAAATAATAGTGACCATAGTTACTAGGCAGAAAACATACAAGTATTATACTTCTTGTAAGAATGAGAAATTAAAAGATCGCTGGCCACGTCCTTAATGTTCTGACAAAGGCTACCATCATGGTACCAAAGCAGCGTCAAGGCAACTAATGACATACTAATGTCAGTGATGTCATTAAATGGCGCCATTCGGGCCGAGTTTTCATTCTTTTTTGCATGTAATTCAAGTATGCAAGGCCTTTGTCGGAACATGGTGGGCGTGGCCAGCGAGACGTCAATTGCATTAGCATCTGAAGCATTTAACAACAAATAGGAACTTAAAAAACATTGTAAACAATACATGTTATAAAATAAGATGGCTTATTTCTAGCTGAGGTTTTTGTAAAAAAAACAATAGGTCTGTCTATTGTACTTGCATAAAAGAGTTGGAGTTGAGTAATGGTGTTAAATGTCTCCAGTCAAGACTATTTCAATCATACAGATATAGAGATGTTGCCAGCTATAGGCAAAGAAGCCTGTGCATTGCACTGATGGCATTAAACAGCAGGGTTCTTTATTGTGTCATGCCTACTGTGACACTGTCCCAACGTGTGTGTGCGTGTGAAAAAACAATGAAAAAACACCATAACTACCATAAAATAACATACAACATGAACCTTACTAACAAGGAAAGGTGTGTAAAAAAAAAAACTTCTAACAAAGACAGTCAAACACAACAGTGAAAATAAAATTAATTCAACATAACATTTACAACTTAAAATCTGTTAACTATTACATGTGCTTTTAACTTTCACAATTCTCTTACCAAAACTGACTTTTACTAGCAATATGGACTATAGCTGAAATTTATACAGTTTTCACAAACAAGTTTGTGACGATTCATTGTCGTGATTATTTTGTCCTCACAACATTGGAACCTCCATCAAATGCCGCCAGGCAGGCTCTTGACTGGAACCCTCAAGGGAAGAGCAAGAGAGGCCGGCCTAAACAGACTTGGCGCAGGAGTATTGACACAGAGGCATAAACAGCGGCAAAGACCTGGGCTAAACTGAAGAAGATAGCCCAGAACTGCGTCAGATGGAGAGGTGTTGTTGCAGCCCTTTGTTACCCAGGGAATCAAGAGGAATAAGTCAAGTAAGTCAAGTCAACATTGGAAAGTTAATAACACATGAATAAAAGTTGGTTTACAGTACCTGGTACACATAAAAATGTTATGGTAAATAAGACATGAAGTTAGCTATTTAGATGATGTGCGATACACTAATGTTATTCTTTCTTTCTATCTGTTCAAAAATACATACCAGACTAGATTTCAGTTTTAACAGAGACAAAACTTTTAAGACAATTTGTAAAAACCTTTATTTGCCTTTTACATATGTATATGAATGTATATGGAATTGAAAAAGAGGGGATAAAACTGGACAGACATGGAAAAATCCTTATAGCCAGATGGAGGGATTTTGTCAATGGCCGAAGCTCCACTTGGTCTTAAAGGCCAAAGTAAGTCAAGTTTATATGCCTATAAAGGTCAAGCAAGGGAACAAGTAAAAGTGGCCTTTATGGACTAGTGACCCTTGTATTACCTGTTGATTAAATAGCATGAATTAAGAGCATTGTGATAAGATTTTACTGATCTAAATAGCCAGTGGCTCTTAGCATAGGTTTGACTATATTCTTTTTACTGATAATTTAGTCAAAATCTCATAAATTCTGTGATTAGATGTATGACCTACTTCCTATTGTTACTTAAACTGTGACATGCCTCTGTCACTGCCCATGACTGAAAAATAAAACTTAACCTTTTTCTATGGCATCTTTAAGCACCAGTCAAGACAAAATTTGATTAGATATGAAAAGTTGGATCAAGAACATCCTGTCTTACATTGTAACTAGGTTAAAGTGTTGCTATGGAGGTTTTTGTCTCCAACTTCTAAAATTACCTACAACATTTAATGACGGCAAAATTAATCTACAGAAATTCAATAAATAATGTCATGAATATAAAAGAAACATTGATTGCAATGAAAAAGGTCACTTAAATCAATTTCTGCATATCATTAGCATATATTAAGCATGCAATTAATATACAAAATGGCAAATATAGACTAAAAATAAAATACAATGTTTGACATGTCATCAGTAGGTGATATAAGTAATTCATCAATGCATGAATCATATACCGTAAACTGGAATTTTTTGCTGTGGTTTAATTTTCAGTGATTTTGCAAACACTAATTCACAAAAATTGAAATAACAACAAATTCTGTTCAATATTATTTTAAAGTGATTTTGTTCAAGTAACTTAAGATCAATCCATATATGTATTTCTAAAAAGTATCAGGAATATTCACCCATTTAAAAGAAATGTCACTAATTTGGACTTTTCATATATTTCATTCTGCAAGATTGCAAAAACTTAAAGCACAAAAATAAACAGATCTATTTTTTGCATCAAATATGGAAAAATTGCGCCAAGCAAAAATATCCCAATTCACATTAACAAAATAATCAGGATCTAAACATTTCACAATAACACGACAGAATTATATCTCACCTAGCTATTATCTGTCATTATAAAGCAAGATTTGTGTTTTAAACTGACTATAACAAACACCGGAGATGTAAAACCCAAGTCTTGCTTTATTGTAATGCAACTTAATATGCTAGGCCAGTAGGGGAGAAAAACAATTGACGTATCGCCGACCACACCCACAATGTTCCGACACTGGCCGCCATCACGGTACAAAAGCAGCGTCATGGCAACTAATGACATTCTAGTGTCAGTGACGTCATTTAACCCCACAATTCAGGCCGAGTTTTCATTCTTTTTGCCTGTAATTCAAGCATGTCGGCCCTTTGTCGGAACATTTTGGGCGTGGTCAGCGATCCGTCAATTATAAAAATCCCTGTATACATGTGATAAATAAAATATCTTGCAGTCGAATTGAATATTATAAAGTTAAGAAACACAAGCTGATCTGGAATGTATCATTAACAACCAATTATTTCTTTAATTACATCATAAATCAGTTTACATTTCTTAACTCAAATGAAATAAAAGAAATACCTATATGATATATCACAACAGTTTCTGTTCATGACATGTCAAGTGTCCCTCAAATGAACACCAACTAGGAATTGCATGTTTTCCCAACCAAGTGCATGATCAAAATACGAATAAATGCAGTACAATAAAGCAGTTTTTGTAATTGAAAACAATTACACGTCTAATTTAGCTCAATAGTTTTTTTTTCAGAAAAGTGCAGGACAAAATGTTGGTAAACGCTATTAGCCCCCGCCCTCTTTGTTCTTGTTTGGGGTCAAAATTAAAGAAATACAGTTAAACATGCCAAAGCAGCTGCTGTATATTAAAACAATGATGTATCTAATTTTGTTTAATCAAAACTAAACTTAACTTCTTTCTAATACATGAATACCAATCTATAGAACTGTCATTACAATTAAAAAAAATTTCCATATGCACCAAATTAGCTTGCATAAAGTCGATACACAACTACTTTTACAATCAATTCTAAACAATTTGATTTGCAATTGTTAACAATAAAATTATCCATACATTAAAGTGTTTTAATTAAGGTGCAAGAACAAATTAACTTTACAATAAATCACATTCATTATAAGGTGGCAACTCAAATATGCATCTCCATTTCTTGTAAAATAACCAAAAATTTAAATTTTATGTCTAGCTAAAATATTTAATCTTTTCTTCTAGAAATGACGATAATAGTGTTATAACTTCCACTGCTGTGGAAATCAAACTGATTACTGTAAATCAGATAATTTTCACAAGAACCTTCAGTTTAAGATATTTGCATATTTTTTCGCCATCAGAAGATGGTCAGTTCACATGCAAGTAAATTATCATTACCTTATAAAATATTTGCAAAAGTTTTATTTTGACGTGTCATTACTAACGCAAAAATTTCCCAATTTACAGTAACACACTTTAGCACAATAAATGTCATTTCAAAACAGTCCATTGGTTATTTATTGTTTTGCTGGTGTTAAAAGTAAAATATTAGAAAAAACATAAACAAAATCTTGTTAAAACATTTCTCTTTATACTTGTTTCCTGGAGGGATGAATTTACAGTCAAAATGTACAACTTAAATTTACAAGTTAAATGTCAGAATGAATACTGTTCAACAATTTTTTTCGACACAAATGTCATGCAGGCAAAGTAACGAAGCACCAAAAAACTACACACAGTCACAGTGAATTTCAAATGAATACATGAAATGGCTCCATGAATTAAATATTATATATAAATGTATATTGATAAAAAAAAATTAAAATAAAAGAAAAAATCCATGTTGAAAAATAATAATCCTAGCTGTAGCTCTCCTTTAAATGTACCTTGTACAGTGAAACCTCCCTAAACCGGACACTCTCTAAACCGGACAACTCTCTATTCCGGACAAAATATTTGGTCCCGGATTTATCCTTCTTTATTTCAATTATCAAGAACCTCTCTAAACCGGACACTCTCTATTCCGGACACCGGACAAACTTTTTAGTCCCAAGTTGCTTATATCCTTAAAATTTAACCTCTCTAAACCGGACAACATTTTGATTTATTTTTTTAATTACTTGTTTTTTCCTTTTTTAAATATATTAGTTTTAAACAGATCTATAAAAATATTCAATTATGGACACTTAAAATTCATAAGTTTTTTTTAATTCTTTTTTATTTTCATTTAAAATAATTTGGTATTTAATTCAATTAATCATTTATTTATTTTTTAAATATTTTCATCTATATATATTTCTATTATTTTTTGTGATTATTCTTTATAATCTAAATTTGATTATTTATTTATTTGTTAATTGACACAATAAATTAAGTTAAGCACTTCTATACAATCTTATTATCTATAGGTGCTACGGTTGTTTTGTTAATTATTATCCAGTAACACCTTATGGATAAAAGGGACTGGAAAAGTGTCAACACTATTGTTGTCCTGTCAGGGATTAATAAAGGTAGTCCATTTGCCTTGAGTATGCTTATAAGAATCCTCTTAAGAAAGCGAATTAAAGGTGATTTAACACCAATTAGTGTTTTGACATATAGCATATCATATAATGAGATGTTTAGGCAACATGGACATGTACAATGTTGTTGATTGACATGTATCACATCTTTCTAGGTTTATTTAGTTAAGGGGAGATAAGCCAGGTTAAAATTTCAAAACCTCTCTAAACCGGACACCTCCCTAAACCGGACAAATTCTATGGTCCGGAGCTTGTCCGGTTTTGAGAGGTTTTACTGTATATCATAAGTTATACTGGGTTTTGGCAGGTTACACCGTCCCATGTACCCTGTCAAAGATCAATGTACATGTATCATTTGCCTGCACTCATGGTAAATAAATCTTTGACGATGTAACCTTAGTCTGCATCTCAGGAAACATAAAACCCTTGACAGGGTATATGGGGTCATGTTACTCATGTAACCTGTCAAAACCCTGTATAACGTTTTTGTCACCATTCAAAGTGGTATTAGTTTGGTCATTTTAACTTCAAATTGTTTTCTGTGCAACTAATGTACGTTGTTGCCATGTGTTTATATAACAAGGCTTCCGCCATGTACTACCTTCTTATCACTAAACATACATGTAGCATGCATTTTTGTAGTTCTGTATACCCTAGCAAGTTAACCAATTGTCATGCAAGAAATGTCTTTGAATGGTGACAAAATAGAATAGAATATCAAGTAAGATAAATAAAACAAAAACAAAAATCCTAATAAATAATGTGTATACATGTAGTCTGTATTCTTTAACATTAAAAAAAATCTATGACATTTTGAGAATTTAACATGACAGATAAAAACAAAAATCATATCAAACCTGATTATAAAAACTGTACAAAGACAATAATACACTAAATACAACTTCCAATGCTATAGAAGTTGAATTTTTTTTCTTTTTATGCCCCTCCCCCAAGATATTTATAAGACAAATTTATCTACCTCAACAGTGATTATAGTCAGGTTTGATATTAGTTAGGTAAATTAATGACCTTCAAATTTAGATTCAAAATGCATACAGTAGTCCTAAAATGTCATACACGTAGATCTAAAATTTAATCAGTAACACTGTAACAATAATAAAACCAATTCATCAGGGGTTCAAAATTATGTTTTGTAATGGAAGGTCCAGGACCTTTTGATTTTTTTTTCAGATCCCACATAAAGTTTTGAAAGTCCCATATCAACATTGGAAGTTCCATATGCAATTATCTTATATAGAAAAAGCAGTATTACATGTAAACTGGTAAAACGCTGCAGGTTTATCAGACTTACAGTTTAAATACCAAGGGCCCCAATGTAAAAGCAGTTAGTAGGTCCGGACCTTAGACCTGGGGAATTTTGAACCCCTGATTCACATTATCAATACTGATATTTCTTTAAGCGATAGGTCTGTTTAATCTTCAGATTCACTAGTACTGTTTGTCTCCATTTGGTCGGCTTCCGGAGCGTCCTGTGTGTCATCTTGGGGTGAATAATCAGCACTGGCATACTGGTCCGAGCTTGGAGTTGGTTGTGTAGTGTTACTGATTCCACTATTAAGACTCATATTACTGCTGCTGGCTATCGGTAGTGATGACGGATGAGCTACTTCTCCCGTTCCTAATATTTCTGCTGGACATTCGAAATGGACACAATGGAAAACCTACAACCAAAATTTACATGTATGGTGAACTTTATACTAATAACATTCTTAAAGATTAGTAAAACCTAGATATGTAATGATCATCAAAGATGACAGCATTGCAATTTACATGTCGTTGCATATATATATCTTTAACAGTCTTTATCATGCTTATGTATTGTCTGTCACAAGGCTGACATATGTACTATGACACAACTCTTTCATAAACTTCAGGATGACAGAATTGCAATTTACATGTCGTTGCATATATATATCTTTAACAGTCTATATCATGCTTATGTATTGTCTGTCACAAGGCTGACATATGTACTATGACACAACTCTTTCGTATACTTCAGGCAAGTTGTACTTGTCTATGACATATGTACTATGACACAACTCTTTTGTACACCTCAGGCAACTTGTACTTGTCTATGATATTCTATCCCTGAACTGAACACCTCAATATAAGTGAAAGAATCTTGACTGGGACATAAGCCACATTTACAAGTACTATAAAGGTTGCCAGAAGTGTGCACCAATAAACAGCAGATCAGTTATACTAACATGATCTTGTGCTTAGATAAATCAATGAGACTAACAAAAATAAATGTCTAGTCGTGAATATAGCTGAAAACTGTTGATGCAAACATAAAACAAGCAAATTCAGTGAATTAGGATCCCCTTCCGCAGGTTCTCTGTGATTTGCACTTATGTTTAAAGAGCCATTACTCTTGAGGAAAATGAGCAAACCAACTCTATGTTGATACTTTACACAGTTTCGTGAAATAGTGCATCATAGTTTTGGAGAATTGGTGCAGACAAGAATTTCGGACGGACGCAAACTCGAATTTAATATCCCCCTCTTTTTTCAAAAAGGCGGGGAATAACAACATACAACCAAATGACCCTGTATTATTATCATGTATAAAACCTTGTATAGTCATACCTCATTAGCAGTATTATGTGTTCCAACAATTTTTACAAAAGCAACGGCTCTTTTCTCAAACCTCACTAACTGCCAAGACCTGATTAAGTAAAATAAATATAAAATTGAAATTGTAATACATGTATTTCACAAGTGTTGGTTGTAAGACTGTGTATATTTACTTCAGAAATAATGTTGATATTTTGACATTTTTAGGTTTATCATGTTTAGTGTGTAAACTGTATAAACCATGTATGTATAGCAGGGTATACAAAATGTTTTTGGTTTATGTGTTTAAAACAGGATAAATTCCAAACAGTTACTTCTAAATAACTAAATTGCTATTATAATGATAATAATATGATTTCAACTGTTGCTATCATTATGAACAGCATTAATTATTAATACAAATCATTAGGTCCAGTGAGGTAAAAAGCTTGTCTCCAATAACAATATGTCATGAGTAATGACCATGTGACCAATGTGTGGTTATTATAAATAAACTGAACAGGGAGTTGTAGAGAAGATATTTGGGATAAAATTATTTAACCATTAAACTGTCTAGAAATGGCGTTTATAGTGCTATAACTTCCATTGCCGTGCAAAGCAAACCGAATAATGCGCGCCATTTCTAGACAGTTCAATGGTTATATTTACATTTCGCATTTTTTAAAAATCTTATTTTTGTTTTTGAATCCTGAAATAAATTTAAAACACTGTCGTGTACGACATGCAATTCCAATTCCTGGAACAGCCTATCAATGACGTCATTAGCATAGGTGTCAGCAAGAAATGAATGACGTCACATTAGCAAATGTAATTATAGACCTATAACTTCATTTGGTCTAAAACAGAGTTTAATACAATCAAACACCATAAATGTAAATATTAATGCAAAACAATATTTTTTCTAATCTTTTTACATAACAAATTTTAACTAAAAAAATACTTTTTATTAGGTTTGTGGATAGTCATACTACCAAATGAATATATCCTTGGTTAAATTTTTCTTGATGTTTAAACAAACTAGAGTAATCTCTTGAAAGATGAATAGCCTTGTCACCAACATTGCCTGTTGGACAAAATGTATGATTGAACCTCATAACTTTCGACTTACACACTTTTATTTGCCATGTGACAAATTGTCTCACGATGGTATACATTTTTGCTATTTTTTATTAAAATCAATCCATAAATGTGAAAGTTATGGGACAGACTTGATATGAAGATGGACTGATGGACAGACAGCCGCCAGAAAAATAGGCCAATTCCTCACTTTCTGGGTATAATAACTTACTTGCACTTTTCGTTGCGTTTATCTGCAACCATGTGCCAAGACCTCTGATCTGCCGACACTTCTATATAGTAGCTATAACTTCTGTCATCACAGTCCCACAACAACAGTCTGTAAATAAATCAAAAATAAAATATCATATAGCACATCAAGTTTGACCTGGCCATTTGACCTTTAAATTTTAATATTCAAACAGATAGAGTTTTTGAGTGATTTAGGGGTTATATAAAGTTACATGTATATGGCTATATAATGATATATGATAGTAATACTGGGTACCAGGTGTTTATGGTAATGAAACATGCTGTCTTACCTAAATCACAGAGTCTGGACTATAATAGCACCACTTACCTCATGGAATCCACCACATAAGGCTGAGCCAGCTGAACTATAATAGCACCACTTCCTAACTGGTGACAGGTATACCCCGAGTCCCAGTCATAATGTCTTGTATCACCATTAATCAGAGCATTTCTACTGCGACTTACACCTTCAATGACACATGCACTGGCATTGATGGTGGCTACGTTTTCTGTAGGTACTGCAAATAAACAAATATTTATATGTACATGTATGTTAATGTTAATTCTACAATGCTAACCTTATTTCATACAACCCAACAATCAACAAACTGCAAGTGGAAAGTATTGGATTGACTTGTTTCGTCAGCAAGGATACACATAGTATAATTTGGCTTCTATTGGCCAAGTAGTTCCAGACAGGAAGCTAAATTTAGCATCCAACTGGCATATGCTGCTAATAACATGCCAATGTAAAAAGTTTTGGAAAACTGTTATAAACACTAAATTGCTTGACATCTAATTGCCATATTTTGCCATGAAAATTAGAACTAAATCAATCCATAAATAAACATACAATGTCCATTTATCTGTTTAGTATTCAGTGGTCATTTCAGATATCGGATCTGACCCCCATGAATTAACTTTAATTTACTCCATACAGGGACCTTCAAAAACCAAATTGGTTTAAATTGGTCCCGTGATTTCAAAAAGTTGAAGTTCATGCACGAACCACACTTTGCCATACCACACTTAACATACATTAAAATGAAATGTGACATATATGAACTTACCCATAAGTCCTTTGTCTAACTGAACCATTTTATTGGTAAAATAACATTCTACTGTGACACAATGAAATACTCTGTTAACTGTGTTATGTGTTCCAACTATCCTGATAAATCTGAAATTAGGAAACATTTTGTACATTGAATCTAATGCTATCTTACAGTTAATAAATACATGCTTTTTTTGTATAATGTAAGGCCTACCTGTGCTTCAATTTTTTCTCTATTAGAAAACAGACATTATCGATTCATATGTACATGTTATATCGTGATTCGTGATACCTGAATTCCTATATAGAACCTCTCGCGATAATGTTCTAATTACAATTCCTGTATCTTCGGAATACGAAAATTCCAGATTGTTAGTAAACAATATGGCGGACTTGCAATATCAAGCATCGTGGACAGTAACGAATACTGATAATAACAGCATATCGCGGAAGCTTAGAAAAGCAGTAAACGTCTTAGTCTTGTAACAACGCACATGAATTAAAATTGGCAATCGCGGTAGCTCAAAAAAATTGGTTGGTTTCTTTGACAAAATAAAATAATCCACAACATACAGCCCTGTGTCGACGACCTTTTATTTTTTTTTTTTTTTGCTTGTACAAAATGTCCGACGGGCCGGACCGAAATTTCCGAAGCCCTGATGTACAGTAAAACCTTGATTCATCACTACTATTTGATCAGCCAAACTTATAAAAGGGTTTAGCAATAAATTTAGGGAGACTCATAAAGAAAAACATACCGTGTAGAAGAAATGGGTTTTGAAGACTAAATTTCCAATTGTAGTGTGGCTATAAGCCAAAAATATCAAAAGGTATTATAATAAAGTTTTACTATATACCGGTACAAACATTTGTACAAAAGGAAAATAGTTCAAAATATAACACGTTTTCATTCTCAGTATGTATATACAGTCCAACCTGTCTTAAAGGGCACCTCTATATAAGGGTCACCTGCTTATAAAGGCTAGTAGAATTGTATCCCAATTGTTCTATATTCATATTATTTGAACTTGTATATAAAGGCCACCTGCCCACAAAGGCCACTTTTACTGGTTCCCTTGGTGACCTTTATAGACAGGATTGGCTGTACTCATTAAAGAAGCTGGACTACAATATGACATAGGTCACCTGACTACTTTAGAAGGAAAATTCAAAGTTTGCCAGGATCTACACAGGAACTTAGTGTGGTCAATTATCTTCTCATAGTCATTGTCATCCATAGATACTTCGATATAATAGGAGTAAGATCTGTGAAATAAAACCATAGAATTAGACTTCTGTATAACATTACATATACCTGTAGTCAATCACGGAATTAGGTCATGACATACCGTAACAAAATATTCTAAATTAAGAGAAAACTTAGTATACAATTATAATTCAATCAGTGGTGTCACACCCTCTTTGGTACTGGTCCAGGGCCCTTGGAATTGGGAAAATACTGTAAGTGTATTTTATTTAGCGTGTACGAATTTTAGCGCACAAGAGACCAAAGGCATATTATCGTGGATTTAAATTAGCGCAAAAGACTGTCCATTGCGCTTTGGAAACAGCCTATACGTAGACACGACCATTTTATTTTGAATCAGACTATAACCTAGAACATAATCTGTTACATACAGATGTATACCTGTCAGGTAAATGACCAATATTGTTTATTTAAGTGATTATTACTCCATATGGTTTTTGGATATAATAAAGTTTATGACTTTTATGCAAATTTGGTGTCCGAGTTGGTTTTTTTACCTATAAGTGTTGTTTTTTTTTACCTACATGTATAAGTATTTATTAATTTGATGTCGCCATGCTTCGAAAGTGGTTGAAAAAAGCAGGGGAGAATCCCCGCCGTCGCCAGATTTGAAATTAATGAAATTAAAGTGGATTTAAAACTTTCAGCATTAAAACCACTGCACGCAGGTTGGATGGTTTCAGCCTTTCAAGCGATGTGCAAGGAAACGTTAATTAAAGGTTGGAAAAAAACTGGTATTCTGGATGCTATCGAACGTTCTAAAAAGTAACGAGTGTCGGTTCATACTGGAATTTTAATTTCTTATGATCCATGACTTTTTATGTTTTTAGAAGTATTTTAGACTTTTATTGTTTTAGATGTTTTAATTTCTATTACTGACATGGATTTTTATCATGATTAGATTGTCTGGAAATAAAGGTAAGATTTATATGTATTCTTTTTAGTCATTGTACTTTCTGCCATTCTAAGAGCACCCTCCTAATTTTTGGCGGTGTACTTAATTTAGCGCTCTTAGTGGTGCAGTAAAATCGCTAAAATTAGTACACTGCTAAAATTAATACACTTACAGTAAGTACTTTTTCATGAAATGTTTTGGGAAAATCTAATGGGAAATACATGGTAGAAATGTAAAAATTACAATTTTGTACTTGATTTATTGAAAATGGGAAAATTCGCCAAAATATTTGGGAAACATAGGGGTTGAACCTTGGAAATGGGGGCCAGATTTTGGCTCCAAATTAAGCAGATTGACAACCATGTCAATTACAGGGAACAGATTAAACTAATCTATGGTGCATGCGAAATTTAAGGGCAGTGGACACGTGTCCCAGCACAACACATTTTTGAAGAGGATACTTTCTTAATTCTGCACAATTTCAGTAGCTTAATGCCACTGAAAAATGGATCAGCACAAGCTTGATTTCTATCATTTCTTTCTGATTTTAGCTAAGAAATTAATTAAATTTACATTGATTAACTTTAATTTCGTTATTTCTTTCATTTTACCTCATATCTCTATCCCACAGTAAAACTTTCATCATGTTAATTATATAAGGTCTAGCTAGTTTGATAACAATCCCCTGGCCATAGTTATCATCAATGGGATGACGTGTGAAGCCTCTGTCCAGGTCATAGTTTTGGGAATCTCCATCAAGTAAGGCTGCTTTCATTTCCCCTCGTATCACCTGGGCACCAAATCTGGCTGTGGCAACATTTTCAAGAACTGTAGATGACAAAATAGTAATACTTATATTATTTATGCATAAAACTTTTTAAATGTTTAACTTCTGAGTTTTAAAATTTAAATAGACAATAGAAAGATTCCAAGAATGAAAAGTTCATACAAACTGGTTTAGGAATAAATTAAAGATGAATTTTTGAAAATAAAATTGATACAACATAGAAAACAATTGGCAAAAAGTAATGTGCCAGAATTTTCAAAATAAGTGAGAATATAGTCCATTAAACATATTTTTCTCCCAAATTTGTTAAAATAGGTTACTACCTGTAGTTGAAAATAATTTCTCAGAAATTAGTAGTGAATGGCCATTTTGGGTACCAAGAATGGAGACAAAAAACGTAATATTATTAATTACCTAAAAATCCTCTATATTTTAATTCCATATCTCTACACTCAGACTGGGTCTTTATAGCATCCAGAATGGCATCAGGGAGACTAATCCTGTTGGTCTGACCTGATTTAGTAGTTCATGCATAGTCATCAAGGGTAATCGTACAGCTTCTAAAATTGGTGTCGGATCTTGTCCTTCATTATTTACAGCCCATTCACGTACAGAGTTAAAAATTTCAATTTCTGGTGCACAGAAGGAATCCCTTGAAATCAAATCTCTAACTGAATTCTACAAAAAAGAGAATTGAGGATTATATGTATACACCCATCTGTTATTGTTGGGTGTGGAAAAAACTAAAGATTGTCTTTGAATTATATATACGGCTTGGAAATAAAACCGTTCTGGTGAATCAAAATGTTACAGCACCAACTGTAAGAAGTAATAAAACTTATTGGTAACCTAAAGTTGTTAACAAACTTATGTTCTCAGCAATTTCTTCAATAAGATCACAGAGTAAATACTAAGTGAAACAAACCAAGTAAAAAAAGTAAAAAAAATTATTACTAGAATGAGGATCCAACAGAACATTAATTTATCATACTATATCCATCTGTTCAAAACGTTTGAATTCAACTGAAAAATTATAAATAAATCTTTAAAAATTTCTTTTTAAACCAATTAATAATACTGACATTTTGTTAATGGTATAGAGGTTAAAACTTATAAACAGTAATCAAAGTACTGAAAGTACTCATGTCACATGATGCAAAACACAAAACACGAATTCAAAGTAGTTAAAAAAAGACACAACATTGAAAATTTCTGTACGTCATTTCATTACCCAAAATGTGATCTTGTATATATTCAAATAATTGTTTTTATATGCATATGCATTTTCTTGAAACTTATTGATTCACTTACCTGAGACAATGTGAGAAAAGCTTCGCTGTGAAGAATATCCAATGCATTCCTATCTATAAAGTCTTTACAAACTTGGCACAAAGAGGTTAAATTGTACATGTTAGCTAAGTCATAAATTAAACACACGTTGGTATTGTTTAATATTGCCTTCAAATAATCAGATATTGAGTTTTCCAGTTCAATAAATCCATAACGATGTGACATTCCCAGAATATCCAACAAGTTTTCTTCCTAAAAAATCAATTTTAATGATAAAATATTATTATTGGAATACACTTAAAACAAACTTATACTGCTATGAGAAAGATCTTGGTTTTTCTGAACAAGATTGATGACAAAATGGTCCCTGACAATGTTTGTACACATGGGGACAAGCTTTGTAGATGTGACAATGTTTGCAGATGTAGGGACAAGGTTTGTAGATGTGGGGATTTTTTTTCTCACTCCAACTATGATGAAAAGATGCCAGAGCATGACCACTACACCCATTACTAAAGGGAGAATACTTATGTTGATGTTACTGATTTCACTGCAAAATGACATTACCTATGAAGCCTATAAAAGATTTTTTTTACTTAAACAGCAGTTTTTAAGAGAAAGCTTTCTTTTTTTCATTGAAACAAGAGGATGTTAAATAAAGAAACATGTAATGTAATGCTAAATCACTGTATTTATCTTAAAACCGCAGAATTTTTTTCTGTATAACCAGAGTTTTGAATAAATTCTTTTCTATCTCTTTCTCATTTTTACCGTTTCTTTGATTTAATACTGTTTTTTTCAAATAAAATTCCTTAAGTTATGTAACTGTGTTGATCCAATTTTTTGAAAACATGGCACCTGTTTTTCAAGACCTGAGCCAGGGTGACCCCACCAACTTCATTTCTGAATTGAGCACATGTACCGGTACATTTCAACAAGCTACTAATATTTAAAAACTACCCGAATGTTGATTCATTTTTTTTAAATATGGCACCTTTTTCCAAAGCCTGGGCCAGTATGACTTTGTCAACAACATTTCTAGAATGAACATGGGTACATCTCGACAAGCTATTTAAAAAGTTTACACATTAATAGACAATTTTGCTGGTTTGATGATAAAATATAAAGAGTCTTACTTTGATCTCTAGTAGATTTATTCTTCCAGTGTACATATACTTAATGACAACACTAAATGCCACTGATGATGTATCTTTAAGTTCTATTTCTGTTGTACCAGGCTGGGATTCCTTCATGCCACCAAACAATAACGCTCTTCAAATAAACATAAATATGTTAACATACTTCAACACAAAAATAATCTATCTACATTATGAAAACTTGTCAATGTACCCAGTTGAGTGGAGTAATGGAGTTTTATACCCCAGTCAAGAATCTTTCAACTTTAAATATTGGGAGGTATTCTTAGGGATGATGGAGGAAACTGGAGTGCCCAAAGAAAAGTATAAACCATTGGCAAGCAAACTGATAAACTTTCTTATACTAGAATCTGTACAAAATGGGATTCTAACCTTGGTGGTGAAAGAAACTGTTATACATTATAATGTACGGAGGGAGCTCAAGTTCAGATGGTAGAGGGTTTCAACATCAAACATTTAATTCTTGAGAGTGTTTGGACTAAAATTTGAATATTTCTGGGTTTTCCCCAGTCAACTTTTAAAACTTGAGAATATGTGCCCCTTTACCTTTTAAATTTAAAGGACAAATTAAGTTTTTTGGGGAGGGAGAAATGTGGAGCTAGCACTCTATCAAATGAGCTATCCTAGTGATCTATATCTTGAATTTGAAATATTCTTGAGACTAGTGTTGCCTAAATATCAGTGAAACATTTTTGATTGATGATAATTTAAAATGGGTGATATATTCTTGAAAGATGAAGCTGGCAATGACAGAATTGTTTAACTCATATATGAAATAAACCAAATCTACCAATCTAGACTACATTTATTAAACAAAGTTGAAAATGGCTCCAGCCCTCATTAAATATTTTTGAAAATATCTAAATTCATTCTGAATATTTCTTACACCAAAAATTAGTGTCTAAATTTTTCTGAACACTTTTTATTTGTATTCTGAAATTTGCATATAAATTCTTAAACAAAATCCAGAACTTTTTTTAGAAAGAGTGCAAACAACTTTCTGTCATGATGACATGAGGGAAGTGATAGCACATTTTGTAAAACCAAACCAATGCGGTAGCTCAGTTGGTAGAGTGCTCGCTCCATAAGTGGGAGGTCGTGGGTTCGATCCCCTGGACGGGTCTGACCCAAGACTTGAAAATGGGTAGTGACTGTTCTTTTGCCAAGCACTCAGCATTACGAAATGAAAGTCATGGTTCTATCGGATGGGAACTTAAAATAAACAAGGTCCCGTGTCATGGTGGGCATGGCACGCTTAAGAACCCTGCTGTATAATGCCATCAGCACAACGCACAGGCAAAATTTCTGCACCTTTGCCTATAGCTGGCGATGTCTTGATGTAAGTGAAATATTCTTGACTGAGACTTTAAACACCATTACTCAACTCAACACAACATTTTGTAAACTTAAAGGTTTGGCATAAAAATATGGTCAAAAGCAAAACAGAACTGTAAGTTTACCTGAAATACTCAGATCGTGCAGCCAATATGACTTTGTGAGCATTAAATCTTTCATTTTCAATGATAAGCGTGATGTCACTATATTCAGCACTATCAATCAATTCTCCAAGATTGTCTGATAAGGAAGAAAATGGTCAACAATTCCAGCTGGTGTTGGGGATCGCAAGTGGTGGTGGTCACACATTTTAACTTAATCTGAAAAAATGATAAATGAATAGTTAAAGTTAATTTTTGTCAGAATCATACATTGTCAAACATAGAAACTTAGGTACATGCACTGTCTGATGTATTTCAAATCTATTAAATGTAATGTGGTTCGTCAGAGTACCACATCTATGTTTCCATTCCTGGTAGCCAAAATCGCCATTGGCTACTAATTTGAGGAATTCTTTCAAAAAGTAACCTATTTTAGCAAATTTGTGGAAAAATACTTTAAAAAGGACTATATTTTCACAAATTTTGGAAATTTGGCTACTAATTATTTTAAATTTATGGAAACCTAGCACATGATTATTATTTCATAAAGTTTGTATAGAATGGAAAACGTTTACATCACAGATTTCCAGAATTATGTCCTTAAATGAGGCATATGTAATCTTACTAGGATCCCCCTGTAAACCCACAAGATCTGGTAATAGGACCTATTCTCAAGTCCAAAATTTGCACATATTTCATATTTTCTACATGTAGGTAAAACTACATGTACTATAAGTCACAACTGACTCTACATGAAAACTGAAAGAGAAAAATCAAGAAAAGTGACAAAAAATTTATATTTCAGCATAGCTTGTGAAGGATAATCCAAGTAATTTAAATGTAACACAACATGGATAATCCAAGAAATGTAAATGTAACACAACAAGGATGGACGATGTCTTTTCTATTAGCTGATGTTACATCATGGTTTTGAGACCAATAATAAATCATGGTAAATTAGATGGATGCTATAAATTCACGATAATCATGAACCATAATTTTGTCAGTCATTGGCAGTCCCTACAATCATATTTTAACTACAACTTGCATGCCAGATCAGTCCTGTCTTAGGCACTATACTGATGATACATACTGAGCAAATACATATGCAATTTTCATCAATCTGCTGTAAATTATTCACTTTAATAGAGGCTAATTTAATTAAAAACAGAAACAATAGTGTCACAAAAATTATCAGTCAATGGTAATTTATCTATCCTTAAGTGCTCTAACTTCGTGGTAGCGTCAAGTTCTTGGCATTTTGTTTACACCGGATATCAATCATAGGAAGCACATCACTGCACATGTTCAAAGTCAAAAAGGCGCCATAAGTGTTCAACTTTCTATTTTCGTTAGAAAAAAATTTAAATATGTTTAAAAATTACGAAAATATGTAAAAATATCGGAAATTTTAATTTTTAGACAAATTTTACTATTCCCAAATTATTCTTAAACTATCTCATTATTTTTTCGTCACATGTAAAATAAATCAAGATGTAAACTATGTCATCTGCAAATAGAGTCTCTGACTTATTTATGCGATCCTGGTTTGAAACATTTAGTACCAGGTAAATATAGTTTGTAATGAAATAAAAAATGTGTGACACTTACGCCATTTTCAGTAAAATATTATGCATTTTTCACTATATAATATTATGTAAAAACGGGTGTAAAAACGAGGTCAATAGCTCATGTCATACCGAAGTGTATGATCGTTTTTTCTTGTTATAATTTTATTTTTTAATAAATTCTATTGTAAATCTAAACTAGACTACTTAAATATTTCTTTTAGAAAAAATCAGTTTTTTAGAAATTGATCATGTAAATCACGTGATCCGGGAGACCTCCCGAACTTTCCACACATTCTTCAAATAGCATATAACCTGAGGGTATTGTTTACAAACGATGTTTACCGGTATGTAACGAAAATAACCAAGGTTATTTCCGATTTTGAAACTGATTTGACAAGAAATTTGAAGTAAGACTCAAATGGTTATTGTTTGCTGACGATTGTCCATTAATTTTTTTGACACAAACTGTTAGTACCACGAACTTAGGACACATGAGGATACTGTAAATACTGCAGGTCATAGACTTTTACTCACAACTACAGAAAAACTGCAAATACAATTATGGAATTTGATAATTGGTCCATAGGTATTACTATCATCAAAATAAGAATAAAATCGGTTCAAAATTTCACCTAAAGCACGTAACTTTCAAGAAATGACCCAAACTGCGAACTGCTGAAAAAAAGCGGTCCCTAGAATTACCGGATCGGACCGGATCGGCGGGTAATTACCGAATCGGCACCGGATCGGCACTTGTTTTAAGTCATAGTAAAATTTTTTTTGCTTTATATGATGCAGATAGTATATACAATTCATAAAAAATAAAAATTTAAAAAAAAAATTATTTTTTTCCGATTTTTAGTGCCGATTCGGTAATTGGCTCAGAGTGTAATTACCGAATCGGCACCGGATCGGCACTTGTTTTAAGTCATAATAATAATGTTTTAGCTTTATATGATGCAGATAATATATACAATTCATAAAAAATAAACTTTTAATAGAAATTGTTTATTTTTCACCCATTTTTAGTGCCGATTCGGTAATTGCACGCCGATCCAGTAGGACATCAGTATAACAGTTGGACAATACTATGTATTATCCACCTGTATATACACATATAAGACTACGGACGAAAGAGACAGACATTACATGAAATTTAGGAGGTATGTACCGAAAGACGATCGAACTGTTACTTCTACAGATGGGCAGACAGTCGTGATAAGGCCACGACACACGGAAAAAAATAGGACAGAGAAAGCGAAAAATTAACGAAAGGACGACGACGGTAAAAAAACCAAAAAATGACTGATTACAGTTCTGTGCAACATTCTGACCCGTTTTTCAATATTTTCTTTTTGTATATAATCTCATTTTAACTGAAAGAAACCAGCACCGTTTCTCATCGTTGGGAAGCTCGCTAGAGTAGGTCTGGTTCTGACAGTATTTTCATTGTTCTATTTGTTGTAAATATTAATATCCCTTTCAATTTTATTTTTTTATGTATTTTATGTTAAAATTTAGTGCTTGCTGCTAACATTGTTAGATCGAGAGAGATCTAGTGCTTATGTATTAGTGGATTTCATGCTTTATGTATGCTTGCTGTGTAAATATTTTTTAATATACATGTACTTGTTTTTGTTATTGTTTGTGTGTTTTTAATGTCCGCAGCGCATAAAAATCTGGATTAACTTTGTATTAATTAACTTGTATTTATTTTGTATTTTTCTATAGTGTTTGTAAAAAGTCAATCCAGAATTCGCGTTATCGCGTAACAAGTTGATATAGTATCTGAGTACAAAATTAATGTATTAGAAATACGTCTAAAACTTTTCAATGATATTTCGAAACTTTGGTGCTTTTAATCAAAATTCTAAATTATGGCTCTAAAGAGGATACCTCCACGTGGTTAGAGCTGGGCAACGATGTCAATTTTTTGACAGCGGCAAAATCCTCTGAATGAATTATAATTACAGGTTTACACATTGAACACCCATTGGATCAGCACTAAAATAATAAAAAACTATTTCGTAATTCATGTTTATAACAATAATATAATAAAAATAGCTGTATTAATGAAGAATTGCAACAGGTAATTAAATTAGGCTTGACCAGGTAAATGTACACTATATACAGTGTTATATTCCTAATAAGCTATAGTAATATAGTACTGAAGTCCTACTGGATCGGAGTGTAATTACCGAATCGGCACTTAAAATCGGAAAAAAATAAACATTTTTTTAAAATTTTTTTTTTATGAATTGTATATACTATCTGCATCATATAAAGCAAAAAAAATTTACTATGATTTAAAAACAAGTGCCGATCCGGTGCCGATTCGGTAATTACACTCTGAGCCAATTACCGAATCGGCACTAAAAATCGGAAAAAAATAATTTTTTTTTTTAGATTTTTATTTTTCATGAATTGTATATACTATCTGCATCATATAAAGCAAAAAAATTTTTACTATGACTTAAAACAAGTGCCGATCCGGTGCCGATTCGGTAATTACCCGCCGATCCGGTCCGATCCGGTAATTCTAGGGACCCGAAAAAAAGAGTGTCACAATTTTTCGCCAAGGGAAGTTGTTTAAGTTATAATTGTCACCTTCATGTACTCACATGTTAAAAACAGAAAACAAGGAATGAAATATATATAACTTAAAACATATCAGCTTCATGTTCAAGGTTTCTTGTTCCTCAAATTTTCTATCCAACGGCCCTGGGCCGACATGTTGTTTTGGATGTATCGGAAGTTAGAGGCGCGTCATGCGCGTTTTGCAAAAAATTTGCGACTTCCGTTTCCTGGTTTTAGGGAAACATTGGGCACCTTGCATTCATCATCAAGAAAGGAAAATATTTTTTATAACAAGCTTTACTACTACTTAAGCTCTGGAATAACAAAATGCCCAGTAAAAGGAAGAAGTACAGTGCTAGATTCCCACCGGTAAACAAATGTCATAGAACTTTGAAGTCTTTGTTGTGACTAAATTATTCCTCAAAACTTTGTGCACCAAACTTTTATCTAAACTCAATCAAGACGGTATTTTGTCACTAAACCAGTAAATTGTTATTGTCAATTTAACAAAATAAAAGTTTAAAATTAAAATGCAGTCAAACTATTAGCAAAATCTACCATCATCAAAATTATGAAGTGGTTTGTTAAAATATGTGCATATTTTGATATTGCACTTTCTCTGGTCCCAATCATTTCTGTTGTCAATGGACTTTTTATTGATGATATTGTAAAAAAGGGCTGTTATCATCAATAAAAAGGACTGTTGACAGCAGAAATGATTCGGTCTTCACTCTCTCTTGTGACTGCATTACTTATCTTGTGACAGATTGTGTACAATATCAAAGACACTTCATTCCATACTTTAGACTTTTTGTACTTTTCCTATGAGATATGTTGTAGGTGGTCACAGTCATACTTTGGACATGTTTGTTCCATAATTTGTATTTTTGTCCTGTACCTTTAACGTTTGTACCAAACATCCATTGACACTAATTTAATTCCGGACACTCCAACCTGTAGCCTAAACTTACATATACCTAGACATTTCTAATATAATATTTGCCTTTGTTGTTGTTGTTGGTTTCTTTTTTTCTTCTTCTTCTTCTTTTTCTTAATTTCCTTAGGTAAACAATTGTAAATGATTTACAAAACGCATAAAATAATAACTCCATCGGTAATATAGGAGTCCAAAACTTTTCAAGATATGATACAAGATGCCCTATGTATGGGACAAAATCTTAAGGAAAAAGACCAGAGGCATGGTATGGAAAAAAGTCCCAAGTTGCTATTAGACCCTTGAGACTATGTTATTGAATATTTAGAGTTAAATTTCACTGTTTATTTTCAACAAGAAGTAGGGTTATATGTATAAATTGGCTCCTAAATTTTAATATGGCTTATGTCTTGGCTCTAACTGTTTGAGAGCCAGAGCTTATCCTGAAGAAATAACTTTGGGTTAACTGATTAACTTGAATGCTTATTGTGAAATGGAAGTACTGGGCAGTGAACAGTTTTATTTTTTTTAAATTCTAGGCAAGGATTAAAAAGATAATGCAGACAGACGAAGAAGTTGGTAAAGTAGCAGCTGCTGTACCTGTGGTAATCTGTATCCTTGTACCATAAAAAGTCGAACTGAAATCAGACCTCAGATAAACTACTTACCCACTCGCACTGAACTACGATAGTTGAAGCTGCCACTGAGGAGTGAAGAAAGTCAAACCAAAACCAGACCTCAGATAATGCACTCAGCCACTTGCCCTGAACTAGTTGAAGCTGCCCAGTGAGGAGTGAAATTTCATGACACTTTATTGATTACCCTAGTCAAAATCAATTTGTTTTGTAGACAGTATAGATGAAACACCCGAGTTGTTCACACTAAAAGTGGTTTATATTTTTTTTATTCTAAAGGCATATGGCATTAACATGTAAGGGAGACAATTCATTCAAGATCTTACCAGATAAAAATTGTATTGGTGCCCTGTTTTTAGAAACAAATTTAATAGAGATTTTAATTAATATTTTATATTGTTCCATTTGATTTGATATACATGTAGTTGGATAAAGGATATAAAGTTCTTACTTATTACATAACAATACTTTCTGGATATATTGAAAGATCAAAGTATGTTTTGAAGAGTTTTATGAAACAGAATGCTACAATATTACCTAATTTACCTTAACATATGACCAGCTCGAGCACTAGAACTGTTTATAGAATCTCTTATCATTAAAGCAGGGGAGAATACTATGTCAAGAAATGCCAAGACATTAACAACAACCCATATGTAAGTCAAGAACTATTATACCCCCTCCAAAGTTAAGGGGTATATATAGGAATCCCTCTTTCATCCCTCCATCTGATTGTCCCTTGTGTCGGCTTCAAATCTTCCATTTCTATGGATGGATTTTGGTCAAATTTGGTACAAATATAATCTAGCATGAAGTGGTGTCACATACCAAATTTCACAATGTTGGTGATTGGGGGTGGGGGTATTTGTCTCTCAAGAGACTGCTCTAGTTTATGTTAGTTTATTTGTACCACGTCACAATTCAGACACCTTTGTATAGTAGTATGCTATCTGGAGAGGAAGCATACTATATGTACTAAAACAGCAAATAGACTGAGCAAAGATAAGATTAAAATTGGTAAAATGAAATTTAAAGCTGATGTTGAAGACCAACTTTTAGCTCACCTGGACAAAGTACAGAAGATTGATAGAATGGGGTTTTACGTCCCAGTCAAGGATATTTCACTTATATCAAGATGTCACCATCTATATGTTCAACAGCAGAAATTTTTACCTTTGCAGTGTGAGATATACTGCATTTTACAAAAATTGCATCACAAGATGTTCTGTTATCTCTCTCTCTCTCTCTCCTCTCTCTCTCTCTCTCTCTCTCTCTCTCTCTCTCTCTCTCTCTCATATAAATGTGACTGACAACTATTAAAGAAAATTTTGATTTTTGCAGAAAACAGACAATCCAAGCAGAAAAGAAGTTTGATTTTCTGAGTGATTTAGTAGCATCTGTCCCTGACCATCAGACAGAGGATGACAGTGAAACTTCACAGCATGGTGATCAGAAGAAACAGAAGGCACCAAGGTAACATTATTTGTCAGGCAGGTCTTGTGGTAATCATTCCAATATAACAATAGTTCTGATTCTTTAACAGAAACTTCTATCTTTTGAATTTACTTATGTTTCTCAAGAATTTTCATGATAAATTTTCTGTTATAAAATTTGACAATTTTAACAATTTTTATGGTATTTAAATGTAAAATTTATTTAGTGCAAAAATGCCATTTCAACATATTATTCTATGTAAGTAGAGTGGTTTTATTGTGTTATATGACCAAGTCAAAATTTTTCACTTGTATTGAGTCAGTTCTGGAAAGTAGTGGAAACCAGAGTGCATGTACTTCTATCATTAGGATCTGTCTGAGTGGGATTTGAATGAAGGAGGTGAAAGGCGCTGTGATCTGTAAGCCAGATGTTGATTTCATATTTCAACTGTATGGATTAATCGCCTTCCCTCCCCATTACAGATAACCACTATGGTAGCTCAGTTGGTTGAGTGCTCGCTCTGAAAGTGGGTAGTGACTGGTCTTTCCCCAAGCACTCAGCATTACAAAATGAAAATCACAGTTCTTTCAGATGGGAAGTTAAAATAAATGTGGTTCCGTGTCGTGGTAGATGTGGCACAATAAAGAACCCTGCTGCAAAATGCCATCAGTGCAAGGCACAGGCAAAACAATTTCTACAATTGCACCTATAGCTGGTGACATCTCATTATATGTGAAATATTCTTGATAAGATGTAAAACACCATTACTCAACTTAACTCCCCCCATTACAGCAAAGCTTACATCACAGTAGGTGACTGACAGTCACCTGAAGTACAGAAAATTTTGACAGTTATTTACAAACATCCAGATTATTTTAACAACATGTCTAAAATGTTGCATAAATTCATGACACAGTAGGTTTTTCGTCACAAAATTTTATGAAAACAAATATTCTTTTTATTCAGACAAAAGAGACAAAAAGGTGAGCCAGGAAAAAGAGGAAGGAGGAAAAATAACTCCGGAAGTTCTGAGGTAAGACTGCACTTACCGTATAGCAGTTTCTTTTGCCTAAAATTATTACGGTATCTATAAGTGTAGTTTCCTCTGGCAAAATTGTATAAAATTTTTCCCAAACATTTTCTTAAACTGAAATGGATCCAGACATACAAACTTAAAAAAGTTAAGTACCAATAGTCGGCTATCTTAACCCCTAACATTTAATTTGATTCAAACATGTATAGTTAAACGTCCAAATTCAGCTGACACAGCCAAATTTCCTCTGCTCAGCTGTATACAACACAAACAGAAGAGGAGGTGTTTTTAAAAGGGTTAAAAAATCACTAGAACTGAATGAAAAATGTAGTTAATGTGAGGTTCACAAATGACAAATAATGTATAAGAATTTTTAGCTCACCTGAGCTGAAAGCTCAGATGAGCTATTGCAACGGTTCCCCGTCCGTTGTCTGTTGTGCGTCGTGCGTTAACTTTGTACATTTTAATCATCTCCTCTAAAACTACCAGGCCAAATTTGATGAAACTCAGTGATTATGATGCCTAGGTGAAGGCCTTTCAGATTTGCACAAATGAAAGGATTATGTTCCTTTGGGGCCCCATAAAGGGAGAAATTGTGAAAATCTTTAAAAATCATCTCCTCTGAACTTACAAGAGATATAGCTTACGGTAGATATTTCATGTGAAACATACTTAGGGCACCTAGTTTCAGATTTGCACAAATCGTAACTGTTGAGGCCAAAATGGGGAAATGGCAAGGTACTTAAGGGGAAAATCTCTAAAATTAATGTATTTGTCAATATATGATATATCTTGAAAACTATAAACTTTTTGTATAGGCATGTATATTGGAATATTGTAGGTATTGGCCTAACGATCATTTTGATATATGAATGAAGGTCATAGGTTTAAAGGTCAAGGTCATAGATGCAAACGAATATTTAAATGGTTAATTATCTCAAAAACTATAAACTTTTTGTATAGGCATGTATATTGGAATATTGTAGGCACTTGCACAACGATCTTTTTGATATATGAATGAAGGTCATAGGTTCAAAGGTCAAGGTCATAGATGCAAACGAATACTTAAATGGTTAATTATCTCAAAAACTATAAACTTTTTGTATAGGCATGTATATTGGAATATTGTAGGTATTGGCCTAACGATCATTTTGATATATGAATAAAGGTCATAGGTTCAAAGGTCAAGGTCATAGATGCGAATGAATATTTAAATGATTAATTATCTCAAAAACTATAATCTTTTTGTATAGGCATGTATATTGGAATATTGTAGGCATTTGCACAACGGTCATTTTGATATATGAATGAAGTTCGTAGGTTCAAAGGTCAAGGTCATAGAATTTAACGAATACTTAAATGGTTAATTATCTCAAAAACTATAAACTTTTTGTATAGGCATGTATATTGGAATATTGTAGGCATTTGCACAACAATCATTTTGATATATGAATAAAGGTCATAGGTTCAAAGGTCAAGGTCAAGGTCATAGATGCGAACGAATACTTAAATGGTTAATTATCTCAAAAACTATAAACTCTTTGTATAGGCATGTATTTTGGAATATTGTAGGTATTGGCCTAATGCACATTTTAATATACTGTTTTAGCTGTATATAAATAATTTATTGTAGCTTGACTATAGATATGTTATATATAGCATACTTATATAATAATTATTATAATTAATTTGCAAAAATACTTGCATATTATTGGCCCTTACTGCTGAAAATTTGGATATACTCTTTTATTAATGTCATTGACCATTGAACCTCTGCGTAAGATATGTACTCTGCCTCAGGTGAGCGTTAAGGCCCATGGGCCTCTTGTTTTATAGTAACAATCAGTTTGTAGTTGAAGCTGAAAGTTATATATACTGTAAACATATTTATTTT
Source organism: Anadara kagoshimensis (assembly GCA_021292105.1). Classification (NCBI taxonomy): domain Eukaryota; kingdom Metazoa; phylum Mollusca; class Bivalvia; order Arcoida; family Arcidae; genus Anadara; species Anadara kagoshimensis. The sequence goes on along the minus strand of CM037858.1, from coordinate 8,924,940 downwards.
TGTGCTGTTCTAATTTTCGCTTATTTCATGGTCATCTGCTTTCCGCAAAAGTTATATTATTCTTATTTTTTATAGTGCAGATTTAAAAAACAAGAAAATCTAAATACGCAGATATGTCTTAATTTCATATACCTGGAAAATAAATACACACAAAATTAAATACGTTTACAGTATTACTGTAAACATATTTAACTGTACAGTCAAACCTGTTTATAAAGGCCACCCAAGGGAACCAGTAAAAGTGGCCTTTATGGGCAGGTGGCCTTTATATAAAAGTTCAAATAATATGAATAAAGAATAATTGGGATACAATTTTACTAGCCTTTATAAGCAATTGACCCTTATATAGAGGTGACCTTTAAGGCAGGTTGGACTGTATATGTAATTCTATTGACATGTAAAATTGTAGTTGGTGTATGTATCCCTAAAACAACAGAAATTGGGAAAACACAAAAATTAACAGTACTTGGAATTCTCTCAAAATAGTGTTGCTAAAATATAATAACTTGGTTTCAAAATTGATATTTTAAATTGATTAGGAGGAGACTGAAGATAACAATGACACAAATGATGACGATGATGATGATGAAAATACAGAAACTGATGAAGAGTCACAAAGTCACGATTCCTGTTTCAAGGGAGGTTACTCTACAATAGAAGTTTTTCATCCAAGTTCCAGTAATTCTCTGTAAGTTTCTTATATACCGGTAGTGCTGTTATTATATGTCGTCATCACGATTATCGTCGCCAAGGATTTGCCAATGGCGATATCGTGGAACAAAGCTTACATCACAATATCGCAGAACCTTATTTCTTACAAAAAAAATTCTTTAAAATCATTGTATTGACCGTTATTAAGCAGATTAAACATGTGGTTTTGCTGTACACCACAAACAAATCACTGCTGACGGGTGACATAATAAATATACATGTACAATGTATCAATGCATATTTTGTTCATTGTATATATTAGCTAACAGCAAAAAACCCAGCCCCATCTTTTGAGCATGTTCACCTGGAAGTATCACGATATTATCACGATGATATCGTCAAAAGTTTGGCAATATCGCGATGCCTTTATGTCTCATGATTACAGCTCTATATACCGGTAGTTTCTGTACTGTACTGTTTAGATGGGGGTTTATCTTTGTACCCTATGATTTTGTTTGTGTTCGTGTGTACCTGTTATTTTCAATTGAGAGATTGCTGGCCACGCCCACTATGTTGCGACAAAGGCCCATCATGCTGCTTTGGTACCATAACGGCGGCAAGTTTCGGAAAATAATGGGTGTGGCCGGCGATATGCAATTATTTTATTGAATGGGGTTTTATGTCCCAGTCAAGAATATTTCATCTTAAATTGAGACACTACCAGCTATAGATGAAATTGTAGTGGCATAACTGATCTCCCACATACAGAGTGGGTACTGACCACTTCTACCGACTTAGCTATTATACACATAGTTTTGCAGTTTCCCAGAATAGGGTCATTTTTTATCAGGTATTGTCAGATTATACAACTTCATATTCAGCAGACATAATATTTCAGCATGAATGTAAAAGAGTATGATTTGGTACACAGCTCTTCTTTGTTTCAATTTATATACCTAAGTTTCATTATTATCATCAATATTCATTTGTGGCCTTTTCCAGATCTGAAGAGCCTTTGAATTTATGCAGCAATCGTGGCCCAGCAGAGGTTTATCAACACCCTGTTCTTCCAGGGACCATTCCAGGATCAGTTCCAGGCTCTGTCCCTGGCCAAGTTCCATTAGGGATGTTAAATCCATACACAGACATGCGTTACCCGACACCCCACAATCTGGATAGACATAACAATGTATCAACAACAGGTGCTCTAGGATATTATAATACAGCTCATAACAGTTCTATGATTCCAGGATACAGTGGCATTCCGACAAATATGACAAAATTAGAAACAAATCCGGTGGACAATAAACAAATTCTAAACTTGAGTTCTGGTGATGGAACACCATCCAGTGAAAAACTTGTTCCACCCATGTTAAACCCATTAAATAATGCAACAACAAGTTCGTTTGGACCAGTAGGGACAGCTATGAAGTCCCCTACACATCCTGCCGATTTATCACAGACACAAACATTCTCCAAATTTCCTGGGATATCTGGTGGTATTCCAGTTGGTGGAATGAAAACGGAAGAAGATGATGATTACGATTCTTGATTGGAGTGTGTGTATTAGTTTAATTCCATGTATCTCATATTTGTGGTTTTCTGTCATTATTATTATTTCCGTATAAAGTATGAATGGTTTTCTCATCTCACATTTCTTTTCATCATTTTATTATGTCCCCCAAACAAAGTGGGAGGGGATATATGAGCCGGTGCATGCGAAAACCTACAACTTGGTCAAAATTTTCAAAATTGAGATTTTTACATATTATGAAAGTCCATAATGTTTTATACGTGTAAACAAATTTTTAAAGTAAAACACAAATCCAAAAATGTAAAAATGACGTCATAAAAACTTGGATGACGTCACAATTTATTGGTCAAGTGTTCATGAGTGAGTCAATTTTGCATTCAATTTTCAATACTCGAACATCGTTTAACAAAATGATTGTCACTCTTCCGACGGTGCTGGACATGTGATATCTTGATACATTAACCTGATATGGTGTAACCGAGTTTAATTGTCGGTCTCTGCTGTATAGACTTGGGTGCGACTTGATCTGGTCGGTTCATAAAGGTACATGACCAACAGACCTCTTTACAAGTGTAAAGGTAGTCTCAGAATGATCGATATTACGGTCCCTAATATTCACAAAAATTTTACCGGGTTCTGTACTTTAAAATCTTAAATGTATTGGATGTTTGTGTATAAAAATTCAGAATATTTATTACTGATAAATGTTATTACATTTCTAAATCTCCCTACAAACTCAATATCATGCCGACACCCACTATAAAGTTTAGTTATGATTGGTCATTTTACAAGAAAAGTAGTTTCAATTATTAAAAACATTTTGTTTACAATTTTTGAAACCCATTGTATTTTATAATTCTTGACTTAAGCGGTCATTTAAATGAAGCGAGTGAATTATAATTCTAGATTTAAAAATAAATAAATAAACTTCTTGAATGCTCTGGTGCTTGTGCATTCCAATAAACATCCTATCGATTTGATACTTTGACCTATTTTATCTCAGTTAAATTTTACATCTTATAAATGTGCTGATAAAATGATCCAAAATGATACAGGACTGATCACAAATAAGCTGATTAAAATGTTTTCCAATCTTTCAATTCCCAGTTTCTGGGCCCATAAAGATTGTATGCAATGCTTTTTATTGTTATATGCCGATTTTGTAACAGTACTAGTATCCAAAAGTGCCAACATTGATCCGACAGCATTGACGCTTTAATTGCGCAAATCCTATAGAACTCCTGTATATGAAGCATTGTACATGTCCTGCAATCTGCATTTATAAAAAAAGTGACTGCAGTGTTGAGTCCTGCCAAAATGCACCATTCGAAATAAGTCATTGTATACATATTTTTGTTCTGTCTTGTAAAATATTCTAAATTTCTGTAATAGCAAACACAAACTGTTGTATATTTGGAATTCGCCCTTATTAATGTAAGACATCAGAATTAATACATTTATTAAAAATACAGACGAGTTCGGTACTGTTTGCCATTTTTACCCAGTGCCTGGTTCTTGTTCATTAAGTGATTCAGATGCAATTGAAAACATAATCGTACATAAAAAACCTGGATTTTACAGGGTGTCAGAAAATAAAGTGCACCCATCAGTCTATAAAAATATGGTTTATTGATCGATTGATTAATTAATTGATTGATTGAAAGGCGATCTACGTCCTAGTCAAGAATATTACACTTATATTGAGGACGTCTCCAGCTATAAGTGAAGTAGTACACTATTATTTTACCTTTGTAGTGTGTTATGTTATATGACGAATATACCCCTTGTACCATCTCCATTGGTTTAGATTGTTTGAATTGAATTGCCAAGTGCAATGAACAGGGAGGATTTTTAACGATGCCTGCGATGACACGGGGCATCGGTATTTAAGGTCTCTTCCGAAGGACTCCGTGACTTTCATTTCTAAATGCCGAATGCTTGGCGAACTTTTTCAAGTTTTTGTAAAACCCTGTCTGAAATCGAACCCATGACCTCTCATATAAGAAGCGCGCACTTTACTAACTAAGCATCCGTTGTATGCATACATTCTGTGCGACGTCAAAAGAAACATTTTGTTTTGGTACAAAGGCGCAACTGATACACTTGGTATTGAGATTTTGGATAGTTCTTCTTGTGTCTTTGTAAGACAGGTCTTAAGAACACGTTTTCTTTTTTTACAAGAATGAGGGAAAAAGAAACAGAAATTCTTTTATAGAAAAGCTGTATTCCTTCTGTTTTGCCTATCATATCCAAAATTAAAAACAAAACATACAGATGTGGGCGTTTTGGATTTTTGGTCAAGGAATGTTCAAAATGCCCTAATGCATTTCTTATCATAGCATGCGCAAGTGACCAAGTTTTTTTCCCCGCCGATACAAAGTACATACATGTGGTATTTAAAACAAATAGTTTAAAATTAAATATATAAAGTTTAAACAACAACTATATGAATAACATAGGCAAATGGCACTTTATCCTTTAGCAAAACACGTTTTCTGATATATTTCATGAATTGACCTTCTACTTTCATTAGGGTGGAATATCATCTCGACCTCTAAATGGGGAAGGAAATGGCACCTCGTTCTCATCTGCATAATTAATTATGTAATTCACAATTATTTCAACGCCATTAATATTGATTAGGAGGCCGCGGTGGCCTAATGGATAAGACGTTAGTCTACAAATCCAGGGTCTCTGACCGCTCTGAGTTCGAGTCCCGCTTAGACCACATGTGGGAAAGTAAGTTTTCTTTGCTGTTGGCCTTTACTGGTTCACCTGGTATCAGTTTATGGACTGGGGGAATGGTACGCTTGTCTGCGACGTACTCGGCGCGCTAGCACCTTAAAGGCTGCCCCGAGTGAGCGCTAGTACAAGGCAGACCATACAACACACTCGCAACTCACAAGCAAACATGAAATTGTTCATAGATTAATCAATAGAGATTAATAAAATAGCTCTCGTCGCAAATAGCTGAAAAATTGCTGATACGACGTTAAGCAACATTCAACCAACCAAGCTATTAATATTGAAGCCATTATGAGGTTTTTGAACCCTGTTCCCATAGTTTCTTGGATGATTTAAATTATTCTTCACATGACGGATGATAAAGCTTTAACCAATTTCTCTTATGGCATACCGTATCTTAAATACTACTCGACAAATTACTGTACGTTTAAGGTGAAATTATGGTGCTAATTCTGTCTCTCTCCTCGTTTTGTTTGTATTCTATGGTTGTCTTATACTTCATACTAATGGACCCTATCATGCAATCTTCCCGCTATGGTGAAAAAAAACAAAAACAAAAAACAATAGTCAGTGGGATTCGAACTCCCGGAGCCTGTGTTAGATAAAAATTGTAAATCCAAAGTCGTATCCACTACACCACGACGACCACATATCCAGCGCAAAATTATACAATGTATAAAATTTGTTATGTCACCGCTAAGGCCAGTAACTCTGGATCTTGTTACCGATAGGCTAATATTTAATGTAGTTGTTATATCGCCATTGAAAAGACATATAAAATCGTAAGACACATATTATTAAACATGTATGTTATTCAATAACTCAAGTAAACCCCGGGTGATACACACATAATCTTCCCGGGTCATCTCTCTCTCTCTCTCATTTAGATAAAATTGGGAAAATGTTTGTATTTATTATAATTTATAATTTTGTATTATATTATTAATATTGATATAAATATTTATAAAACGTGACCAATATCAGTTTCGAAATATTTTTAATACAACCATCTCCATACTCCGAAGATACATGACCGAAAATGAGTGCTCGTCCACAGCTACCGTTTAAGCCCGTATAAATGCTGTAAAAACATATGGATGAATTAAAAAACTCAACCTCATCTGTCTTCCCTTCAGTTACCATATCTTACCACCCCAACACTTTAAATCACTCCGTTAAAATCAGTTTTAACTTCAACTCATTCTAAAAGTTAAAACGTCAAACTTGTAAATTGACGCACAATACTTGCAGTTAACTTCTGTGTTTGTGACGTAACTTCTTCGCGATTTTTCTCAATTGTGACGTAATTGCCAAGTTGTAGGTTTTCGCATGCACTGGCTCATATATAATGTTTACTCTTGTTCTTACATCATTATTTCACAGATCTTTTAACCCCTCTTGCTGCCACATGTGTCCTCTACCGGCAGCCTGTCATATGAACACATACCAATATGTCCTTTCGACCAAATTGACAACTCTTAGATAAAAGACAAAGATGTACTTATTTTAATCTTTTTGTAAAATAAAAAAATGCAAAATGTGGACAATTGAGATTATAACCTACAATTAACTAATGACGTCAAATGACTACAAATGTGTCTGACGACATATTCTATTGTTGATGTCATATCATTTCGCATTGTAAACTTCAATTTGGCACTGCCAACGTTGCACTGAAAATTGATTTGGCAGCAAGAGGGTTTAATTTCAAAGGGGTAATCTTTAGGTGTAGTAGACTAGATGTGCCATTGGCTATTCATATTTTGATTATGCACATAGTTTGGTGTTTCGCGATTGGGGACACCTGATCAAATTTAAAAATTGAAAATGCAGAAAAAAATCTACAAAAATTCTGTTTCTATTAAAAGTTTATCAAAATCAGCCAAGGAATAAATTCAGCACAAATAAAATTGCTTTAGCATAGAATGTACTTACCTTGTAATTGTTGGTAATCGGAAAACTTTTCAACATGACAGACCTTTGTCACCATTCTGTATATTTTTGAGTACCGGTAACACATTTTATTCACTTAACAACATTAACAATGAATTCACCCAAACTTCACCATTGAACATTATTATTAGTACCTTATGGCTGTTATGCAATGGGGAATAAAACTGATAAAAAGACAGATGCTGGTTCGATACCATTAAAAACCAGCAGACCCAAGCCATTAAACTGCAAATCAGATGACTTTTTGCTTTGGCTTAATCACTAAAGATGTAGATGCCAAGATTACCCCTTCATGTTTATTCAAGTTTTCTCCACCATCCCTGAACTGAACCCCTCAATATAAGTGAATCTTGACTGGAACCTAAAAACTCCATTACTCCTATACGTTCCTTCCTGTTTATTGTTTAAACTGCAAGAGATTTCTTGCTTTGTCTTAAATCATTATGAATGCCAATCCATTCATGTTTATTGTTGAAGCTTGCATAATTTCTTCTCTCCTTTGTCATGTGTTTGGGATTAGTCCTTGAAAAGCACATTATGAGCTTTATAAATTAAATGATGTTACATGAAACTTTCATTTATAAATTATTTGAATTATCTGTTGAAATCAAGAAAGCTTCGGGCATGTAAAGAAATTGTTGTTAAACTTCCGGTTTGTTTTGCTAGAGCAAGTTTTATCATCATATTGTAGACTGCCATGTTTTATTTTCATAATGAACATTAAGTATGTACAATGTACATGTATCAATACTCTGTATATTTAAATATTTTTGGTTAGGAAATTTTCAAGTACTAGTATCATCTTGTTTCAATATGCCTAAAATTGCCAGTACAGTAAATTCTGCTTACATGCATGCAATTAAATAATTAGTTACAGGTAAAGTGAATGTATATAAAGTGGCTGGATTTTGTTTCGATTCAGAATTGACTTGCTGTAAAAGAAGAAACATTGACTGTAGGAAACTTACGCAGTTTTGATCTTCTAAACTTATTTGCGATTAGAAATTTTTACGGTTAAGATTTAAGAAAGTGTACCGAGGGAAATGAGAAATTTTACCTGAGAAGATATATTTGTGGTAAAAAGAGTCACCATGAAAATTTTTACCAGTGAATGTTTCTTCTAATACTTGTTTTTTTTATAATTCTTTATTTACATTTGTTTATGGTGTTCTGATAAAAATGGATTACATGTATTAAATGCAAAACAAATGCTGTCTGGAATTAGAGGAAATTTTGAAATCAGGGTGTCTGAAAATAAATGAACGGAAAGTATAGAAAGATTACAGTACTCACACTTACTTCCGTGAAAATCATCTATTTTTTTTTCTCTCTTACACATGGTGTGCAAACATAAACTAGACTTAGTTTAAAATAACAGCAAACTTATCAATCTTCTGAAGCCAATAGTTTCTAGGAAGGGCTGGTCAGATATAGACCATAATTATACATCATACATGTACATGTTTATAGGAATTTCAGACAAAAATTTGCAGTCATTGCTAACTAAAACTTTGTTTCAACTCTTTTTTTTTTGGAAGCCTGACAACACTTTGGATGTAGCTACATTGTAAATACTGTAAAGTCACTAAGATTCGCGGGGTTAAAATTTTGTGGTTTTGAGAGAAAATTTTGTGGAATTGTTTGTTGTGAAAATAAATCCCATTTGGGGCCTTGATAATTAAAAAATTTTGTTGACATTTAATTTTTTTTGGTATTCACTGCTGGAAAATTGCGAAAATTAATCCCCCACTAACATTCGCGTGGAAGCGCGTGGCCTAGTGGTTAAGGCATTGGACTCATGATTCGAAGGTCGTGGGTTCGATCCCTGGACTGGGCGATGTGTTGTGTCCTTGAGCAAGACACTTAATTTCACGTTGTTCCAGTTCACTCGGCTGAAAAATAAATGAGTACCAGCAAAATGCTGGGGGTTAACCCTGCGATGGACCGGCGTCCCATTCAGGGGAGAGTTTGTACTCTCAGTCGCTTAACGCCACCGAAACCGGGATAAGCTCCGGCCTGATGGGCCTAATGGCTCGGGACAGACTTTAACTTTTAACATTTGTGATTTTGTGATTTTATAGTATCGTTTCATTTTCATTGTGTATGAGTTGGTTTTTATGTTGTTGTTGTTGTTGTTTGATGTACTTAGTAATTAAAACTGTTACCTGTATGACATTCACTTACTTAAGCATTGTGTGTTTTGTGTTATTAGCCTTTAGGTCATAATATTAGTTAGATTTAGTGATTGTTGTGAGAGAGTTAAACATGTTAAAGACACATACATACAGTAAAAAGTCTAGATATATAGTAAAACCTTGGTTCATCGCCACCATTTGTTCAGTCAAATTTTGGCATTATAAAGGGGTTTGGCAATAAATTGGGAGAGGCGGATAAAGAAAAACATAAATAAAATGGATTTTTGGGACTTCAAAATAGTGTGGCGATAAGCGAGGTGGCAAAGTTATCGAGGGGCATTAGAACGAGGTTTCACTGTATTAGTGAAATGTTCCTAGGAAAATAAAACCCCAATCATCATATCATCCAGCATACAGTAAAACCTTTATGTAAAGACCATCCAAGTGACCATGTAAAGACCATCCGAGGGAGCTACCGGTAATTAATAGGAACTTTATAGAAAAGTGAACTTAAGAGGTTCTACTTAAAATATGAAGCTGAGGGACCTGAAATGTTGGTATTAATGAAAAGGAAATCTTTATATAATGTCTGTATTTACTAGTAGTTGAAATATGAAGCTAAAGGACCTAAAATGTTGGTCTTAATGGACAGGTTATCTTTATATAGTCTCTATTTAGTTGAAATTTGAAGCAAACGACCCTAAAATATTGGTCTTAATGGACAATTGGCAGACAATCTTTATATAGAGGTGGTCATTATAGCAAGTTTTACTGTATATAATTCAGCCTAGTAGCTTGAACTGTGAGTGAACTTTATGGATGCTTTTTACTTTCTTTAAATTGTAACAGAGTACTTTACCTAGTACTCAGTAATGCAACTGCATTGGTACACAGTTGAATTTAATATACAAACAGCATTATATGGAAATATTCAGACTTAGTTTCTCTTTTGAGTTTATAATTTCTGAATGGGGCATCAAACCAATTTAACAAGTCAAAATTGTGTTTAATTTGACTTTTGACATTCTCTACCCAGATATGATATTATTCCCCACAATTTTATATCGGAGAAGTCTTTGCCATCCTTTAGAGGTACATCAAATTATCAATAGGGGTCGCTGTTGTACCATGTGATCAATACCTCTTGTGCATAACATTTTCAAAAAAACTTTAATGTCACAAATTCCCAGAATTATGTCGCTTTTACAGGAAAACATCAATCTTATACGATTCCATATACATTGGAAATACCTAGATGTTCCACTCAAACATTAGAGGGTATCACATGGTACAGCGGCGAACCCAATTGTTTGGTGATGCCATTTGACAGACTTTCTTATGACGTCCATTTTCCATTGTACTTGTACCGAGAGAATTCCAACTTCATGATGGTCACATGGCAAGACTTTCAGATCCTATTAATTTTACTCTGTCATATTAGAAGAAACAAGAAAGTTATTTTCTTATGAAAGGAATAAAAAAGTTAATTCAGTGTATAAATGTACGATATACATACATGTAAATTAACCCAAGACCCCAACCCTCCTTTTAGTTATTCTTTGTTGTTTAAATTTGAAAAAAATAGGTTACCACAATCTTGACCCAGTAGTTCAAAATTCTGTTAGCTTAACTAAATGGTTAGTGAAAATTCAAAATGTACTTAAAATAAAAGACATTACTACAGAATAATTGTAGAATTACTACTACTTCTACGAGACAATAGACACAGAATGTATTTACTTTTAAACATAAATTAAAAAAATATTGCCTAATACTGTATTTTTTTTAATGCTGGGGATAAAATTTCACAGTTCACACACTGGAACTTATTACGGGTATAAAATTTCACGGAGCAGTGGCCAGTGTAAACAATTTGTGTATGGATTATCTAAGTCTAAGTTTAATGAATGTTGCATTCACTTGGTATTTAATATCGCGCAAACTGAATATAGCGAAATTAAATCCCCAGTGAATTAAAGCAACTATGCAGTACACAAGATTCAAATTTTTGCTAACCAATTAGTAAAGCTAATGAAACTTTAAACAACTGAACCGTTGTAGTTAAAGGTACCCTAATAACATGTTATCTTCATAATATAAAGCACATACGATATACTATACACACTGCTAGCGAATTCTAATACTGTACTGGTGTTCTGTGAATTCTTGTACTGTACTGGTGTTCTGTGAATTCTTGTACTGTACTGGTGTTCTGTGAATTCTTGTACTGTACTGGTGTTTTGTGAATTCTTGTACTGTACTGGTGTTCTGTGAATTCTAATACTGTACTGGTGTTCTGTGAATTCTTGTACTGTACTGGTGTTCTGTGAATTCTAATACTGTACTGGTGTTCTGTGAATTCTTGTACTGTACTGGTGTTCTGTGAATTCTTGTACTGTACTGGTGTTCTGTGAGTTTTTATACCATACTGGTGTTATTCTTTTTTCCACCATCATGCTTATTATATTTAATCATGATTTTACAACTAAGAATAAATCATAATTCCCAAACAGGAAGAAAAATACTAAGTATTTTTTCAAAGCATGGAAAAGATATGATGATGATGAGTTTAGATCTAATGTTATAAATACTACAGTAAAACATGAAATAAATTGTACCTGCCTACATATAGCCGCCTTTGTCCTACTATTATATGTTGCAATAATCATGCTGATTGGTGTCTGCTAGGGGAATTTCAAGAAATTTCACATAAATGATCTCCATAGTCCATTGGTGTGTCATGGTTTCAATCAATTTTATATCATAAAGGTCAAGGTTTTATCTAACAAAGGTCAAGGTTTTTATCGTAAATGTCACATTTATAACATAAAGGTCAAGGTTATATCATAAAGGTCAGAATAATAGAGGATGCTAGTTTGAAAATTGTGCCTAGGAACTTTACTCATGGCTTCTTTGGTACTGTTTGGAAAAAATTCATGTAGCACACACAAATGATCTTGATAGTCCATGGATGTATGTTTGAAAATTGTGCCCAGAGACTTTACTTATTGCTGCTTTGAGAAATTTTATGTACATGTAATGGCAAACAAATGATGTCCATTATCTTAATGTCAAAGGTCAAGATTAAAATAGTATTGATGTGCGATTGTCATGAACAAAGATCATACTTTAAAGGTCAAGTTCATATAGGGTATGGGGGTTGATTTTAGATACATCTGTTAACTTAACTCTACTTAAAAGACAAAAGTATCCAGTTTCTAAAGTGTCACCTTTATATACATGACTTACTGTATTAAACTTTATATTATTAAGATTGACACATAATTCTATGCACAAGAATCAGGCTGAATCATCATTTTGTATAAGATTCATGTTGATAGTCCATGTTTTTTTTAAATAAAATTGGAAAAATTTATTTGAGTTGTCTTTTGTTTTTTGCTAATCTGATTCTGTGATCATAATTTAATTTTGTTTCACAGAAAGTCTTGGGTCTTTTTCTAGTATATTAAAAGGAGGTTCATTTTGCCTGGCTTTTATACATGTTTGCTGCCTTGCACTGAACATGAAGATCAAGATATGTATAAAAACATGCAAACCAGTACAGTAAAACCTCGTTATAATGCCCCTCTATAACTTTGCCACCTCGCTTATCGCCACACTTTTTTGAAGTACCAAAATCCATTTTGTTTATGTTTTTCTTTATGACCCTCCCTCAATTTATCGCCAAACCCCTTTATAACGCCAAAATTTGACTGAACAAATGGTGGCGATTAATCGAGGTTTGTATATCCTTAGGCTAGACATACTGTATAAGAAGAAACATTCACATAGAAAATTTATTCACAATTTTCAAAGTGACTTGTACCGCGAATATATCTTCTCTGAAAATTTCTTATAGCCCTAATGGCCTATGTACACATTCTGAACCATGAAAATATCTTATCATAAAACAGTTTAGAAAATCAAAATCATGTAATTTCTACTACTAATGTTTCTTATACAGTAACTCAGGTATAGGTTTTCTATTTAGGATAGCTGAATATTATTATACCCCTGCAAACTAGTTTGAGGGGGTATATATATAGGAATCACCATATCTGTCTATCCGTATAAAATCATGTCCAGGCAATATCTCATCAATGCTTTGGATGACTCTCATGAAACTTCACATGAATAATCTTCATGGTCCAAAGATGTGTCATGACCTTTAAGTAAGGTCATATTGGAAAGGTCAAGGTTGCAGGAAAATTTTAAATGGGGGGGGGAAAGTGGGTATTTGGCACTAGTTCTGTTTGGTATAGCTTAGAGTTATTCCATTTGGGATAGCTCAAGTTTATTCCATTTGGATAGCTCAGGTTTATTCCATTTACTATAGCTCAGGTATATTCAATTTGAGATAGCTCAAATTTATTCCATTCGGAAAACCTCAAGTTTATTTCATTTGGAGAAGCTTAAGTTTATTCCTTTTGAAAAAAAGCTTAAATTTATTCCTTTTGAAAAAAAGCTTAAGTTTATTCCATTTGGAAAAGCTAACATTTACTCCATTGGAGATAATTCAGGTTAGGCTATATTGAAAAATAACCTTTGTGACACATTATTTTGTGCAAATATTTGATCAATTTTTTATTCAACATGTGCTAATAGAGACTTTTTGAGTACCAGCAAACTGGAACCCAGTGCACAAATAACACTGCAGAACAGATAAAATTAAGTTAATTTAGATTACAGGCAAGTTTTTTTAAGAAAAGTGGTCCACTCCTAGATTGAATACTGTGTTGAAGATCATGCAATTCTAAGGCAAGTTATTAAAATCATGTTACACTTTATTAAAATTTGTTTTACCTCAACAAACAATACTGCTACTATGAAAAAGAAAAAGGTTGATAACTTACTATTAGTGATACAAATAACTTTTCTCAAACGTCTTAAGAAAATATTAAACTAAAAAATTATCATATTGCCTTAGAGCACTGAATAGAAATATATTTTCTATGAACAGGTATTCAGCCAAAAATATCATCTCCCCTAAAAAGGTTGATAGTAGCCTTATTTCTGGAAGCTTTTTGCTCTGGTGAAACAGTCATCCGTTTTCGTTTCCTTGTAAGATTTTGACGTTCTGGTGTTGGTGTTTCTACGTTGAATCTTTGGTGGTTACGTAAATATACATCTTGATTATAAGGTGTTCCTCGATTAAATGGTGTTCCTGGGTTATACGGTGTTCCAGGATTATAAGGTGTTCCTTGATTACCAGTATATGGTGTTCCTGGGTTATATGGTGTTCCAGGATTATAAGGGGTTCCTGGAACAACTTGCTCCTTATTTGATGGTGTCTCTGAAAAATAAACAAATGGTTTTAATTTCTGGGTTGCTTTATGCTTAACATTGCAGTTGTAAATAATAAATATTGCAGTTCTCAATGGCAAAGACTAGTAATAACTTCCCGTTTTGTGAATTGGTACTTTTATTAGCAATGACTCAGTTATTTGCAATACAAAATGCAATACTGTATGAGAAGACACATTAGCAGTTGAAACATTCTTAGTTTTGACTTTCTATTCTAAACTATTTCACGATAAGAAATTTTCTCAGTTCCGGCTGTAGAAAAAGTGAACCAAAGGAAATAAATAATTTTCGTTGAGAAAATATATTTGCGGTACAAGTGTCGCTGTAAAAATTGTGAATATTTCTTCCTCGTGTATTTTTCTTCTTATACATTATTACTTTTGTTAATTTAGAGGATAAATTAAAATCTCTATCAGGTTGTGTAAGTGTTTGATCCATTTTTGTGCTAAAACATGCTAATACTGTAGTAACTTTTCACGTTCCTACACATTGACATGCAATGCAATGCTGATATTTACTTGTAATTCATGCAATAAAGTCCTTTTACACAAACAGTGCAAATTCCTTGTGTGTGCTTGACCCATAGCAAGTTGTGAATGAAACAGTTTATCAAAACTAACCCATGGGTTACTTGAAATCACCGAGCATATGACTGATAGAAGAACTGAGTAATGTGATTGAAAAGAATATATAGAGTGCATCTCATCTGAACATTAATACATGTGTTATGCAGGGAGTAACTGGGGATCGAACCCAGGACCTCCTGCACTATAGACTACTACTGAGCTAACCAGACTGCTACATTTCTTCCCTGTTATTTTTTATTTTCCTATGGTCCCAAGTGGGAAATTTCAAACAAATTTCCTTGGATGGACTTTGTATGGCCTGTAATTGCCAGTCCACCACTTCCAAATGCCACACTGGCCTCAGAACTGTAACAGGAAGGAGAAAAAATGCAGGGTTGGTCCAGGAATGGAACCCAGGACCTCCCACACTATAGGCGAGTGCTCTACTACTGAGCTACCCAGACGCCTACATATGTAAAGTAATATCATATACCTCTGTTTATATTGGGGCTGTTGAAACACAGGTCTTTAGATAAGTTCCTTCTTCTGTAAGATAAAGTTGGAGTCCTCATCATGAAACATTTACGGCAGATGTCAGAAGTCTGGTTATGTCGATCACATGATGTCCTACAAGGGGCAGGGGATGATGGAATCTGTATGGGAGCAACAGGTGTACCTGGGACTGTATAATCAAAACCTAAACAAAAAAATATTCAATATACATGCATTTACATATTTAAGAAATAAGTATTTATCTATAATAACCATGTCCAGTATTACCATAATTTGGGGATATAGTTCAATCTCTAGCTCGGTCGGACCCAAGGCATAAAAAGGATATTATTCTTTAATTCAAAAACTGAAATCAAGGGGTCATTCAAGGTACACATACTTGGTGCTGTGGTAGTTTTTGTCTGCAAAAGAACACATAGAAGCACATTGCAAAAGCATACATTTCTGCAACTTTCTCCTTTAGCTGGTGGCATCTGAATATAAGTGAAAAGAAATTTTACCCTTTTTCAGTCCCACTTAATGATTGAAATCTGAATCAAATTTTAAATGACAACAATAAAAGTTTAACTCCTTAAATCTTATGATTTAAACCCTTATATGTAATGGATAAGAAAAAATAGCAAATATGCTTTTTAAACCTCCTGTTCAATGTTTTTTGTTTTTTATTTTTTTTGTTTTGTTTTGGTTTTTTTTTTTTTTTTGGAGGGGAGGGGTTACAATACTTTAGTTTCAGAATACAAAGTAGATCTATAACAGAAAAATTAACTACCTGGGCTATCAAACCGTATATTTTCTGGCACCAAAGCTACAGGTGTTTCTGGGTTGTGTCTTGATCTTCCAAGATGTGGAGTGGATGGTACATTCTGTACTGGAGATGAATCGGTCCAAGGCATTTCTACTTGTCTTCTAAACTATTTAATAAATTTAAATTACAGCTGATTAGATACAAGATATGTAAATAGTTTGCCTCTCAAATATAATTTTTTTTTTCTTTTAAAAAAGAAAAGAAAAAGAAGCATAATTGTGGCACCCACATTGGAACCCTCCTATCCTGTCGTTAAGTCTGGGGAAATAAAAACAATATAGAAAAAAGAGAAAAAAAAAATGTGTGAATTGAAAATGTATAGCAATAATCAATATAAACTACAACTCTTACTCACACACACATTAATTGTTCAAAAAATAAACAATCAATCTGGTTGCAAATATCAAATTTTATATAGTAATGAAAAATGTCATTATGACTCATAATCATTATTAATATAACAAAATCAAGGAATCGCATTATGCTGATTTGAGCAGAATGAAATATCTTCATTTTTCTAAGGGTCTTGGTGATCAAGTGGTCTAAAGTGTGTACTTATGGATCACAGTGCCTCTTACTGTCCAGGATCAAATCCTGCCCAGGACAGATTCTAGTGCGAGAAAGTTTTTTTGAGTTTGCTTGCAGAAGTTCAATGATTTTTTACAGGCACTCTGATTTCCTCCGCCATCCTTGAACTGACTGCCTCAATATAAGTGAGTGTTTTGTCTGGGGCATAAAATTTACCATTGTGTTAAGAGCCTAATTATTTTTACTTTGATATTCATCATTCAAAGAAGTTTTATTATCAAGGTTTTGTATACTTTAAGGCATGAACAGCAATGCATATGAAATTTCACAGGGGTCATCAATCCTATAGATAATGTTTATGACTTTTTTCTCACCTAACTTTACTGCACACTGCGTTTTTACAAATTAAATTATTTCAGATAAATTCGCTGGCCACAGATAGAACAATCAACAAGAAAAATGTCAAAATAACGGCATAAATTATCCCCACTGGCATGAACATGAAAGTAATCTCTTCAAAAGAAAACGACGAAGAAAGATATAGAGAAAGGGCAACTACAAAAATGGCTGTTGCTGCTTTCAATAACATTGTTACATTTTGTTCTTCCCCCTTCTGAAGAAAAATGGCTACCTTGTCAAAAAGGAAGTTTGAACATTGGCGGCTTTGTTGACTTCTGCAATGTCAAGGTCGCGAGTTCTCTCGGAGTGCATCGGGAATTATCCTCTTTGTAAACATGAAGAAAAGCAGTCGACTGAGTTGAGATTTCAGAAACTGATTTTATATTTGATGTCAGTAGGAACTAATCGATGTTTCGCGGCTAAATAACTGTAATATATGTTACAGTGTTGACCACCGTTGATTGTGAAATATGCTGTAGATTTTACAAAGAATTCCCACTGTTCCAGATAAATATGGGAGATTTTTTAGGATGACCAAGTCAACCACTACATGACCATGAAATCTGAAATATATCCTTGAAGTGCATTCTAAAGTTATTGAAGCTAATTTTGCAAATATCGCCTGTCAAAATTGCTAATATGTTTTATTTTATCTTAAACACACTGTACAGTCAAATTTGAATTGCATGTAAAGGGCATCCAATAGGACCATTAAAATTGTCTTTATGGGCAGGTGGCCCTTATTTAAAGGTTTAAATAACATGGATAAAGAGCAATTCTCTGCAACTGTGATGCAATTTTACTGGCCTTAAAAAGCAGATGGTCCTTATATAGAGGTGACCTTTAAGGCTGGTTCTTGTATTGTATCACACAAACATACAAGCCCATGTACAAATCACAATCCCAAAAGAAAAAGAAAATCTTTAAAACTGGCAAATAAAGTTAAACATATGAACTTCCATTGATCAGGGAAGTGAGGCTGTTTGCTTCAGAAGGGTAACCACCTCCTGTCTTGCTAGCTACACCTGCCAATAAAAATTGATAATGAAAAGAATGCTGAAGATAGGATGTCAAATATATCCAGGATGGATACAGAGACATTAATGTGAATATACTTATATTTATGAACAATGTTGTAATGACGGCCATGAAACTTTTTGAGGGACTTGATAAGTGTTGACCAGTAAGTTTTTATTTATTTCAGATTTTGAAGCCATTCTGATGTGTCAGTCATGGCCATGCGGACATATTCAAAGAAGAAATTGAAAAGTGTCCAGGAGAGTGGTAGTGAAACTGCAAATGATGTTTTTCCAAATTCACCAATACCTAAATCACCCTTTTCATTTTCAGGTAAAAATACCAAACAATAAATTCATTGAAACTTTAACAACCATTCTATTACATTATGCAATAAGTAATAATTAGGACGAACACCAACATCTTCAGATATTTTGATACCTTTTTGTTGTAGTATGGTGCTGGTCAAGCTTTCGGCCTGGGGTGGCCTTCGTCAGGACCAAGAGTGAATACAAATCAACATAAAGTACAAATAGCGGTGTAGCGATCGCGATGAAATTAGCAAACATGTAATTGAAATTAAAGTGAAAATAAATAGATTAAAAACAATATCTTGCGTAAAGCTTATATTTATACTCATCAATGTTAGTAGTGTTCATAAAGTTGTATTGAACTGATAACTAGCATTCATCAATAATAATCCAATCTCGGGGATCGATCCATCCATTGGGTTCTGTGGTGGTGCTGGACATGGTGGTTCCACTGTCGGATTCTTGAGTCCTTTAGGGATTGTGTCTGCTGTATGCAATCATGGAGGTAAGATATGTGTTTGGTTGCTTTGACTTTGTCAATACTGAGTTTTCTATATGCTCTAAAGTATGCCATGTTGGAATCCTGTATACGGTTGGCGGTGTTGGTTTTGAAATTGGAGGAGGTGGCATCGGCTGTAGAGGCGGTGGCATTTGGTGGTGAAGCAGTGTTAGGTTGGAGTGGTGCTTCACTGGTATTAGTTCTTTTTCTTTTAGTTGGTTGATCCTGGTTATTAGAGGAGGTGGTTTCGATTGGGTCCTGAAACTGTTCCATGTTGTGTATATTCCTGGCGTGTCCTGTTGTTAGGATCTAACCTGCATCCGTGCGGATCCATCTAAAGATATTTTCAACACCATTCCATCCACCTCACAGCGTTGGAACTTTTCACCACCACCTCTCCTAGTATACTTACCAAAGTTCCGGTATCCTCGTGATCCGCCTTTCCTACCTTAGATCCTAACAACAGGACACGCCAGGAATATACACAACATGGAACAGTTTCAGGACCCAATCGAAACCACCTCCTCTAATAACCAGGATCAACCAACTAAAAGAAAAAGAACTAATACCAGTGAAGCACCACTCCAACCTAACACCGCTTCACCACCAAACGCCACCGCCTCTACAGCCGATGCCACCGCCTCCAATTTCAAAACCAACACCGCCAACCGTATACAGGATTCCAACATGGCATACTTTAGAGCATATAGAAAACTCAGTATTGACAAAGTCAAAGCAACCAAACACATATCTTACCTCCATGATTGCATACAGCAGACACAATCCCTAAAGGACTCAAGAATCCGACAGTGGAACCACCATGTCCAGCACCACCACAGAACCCAATGGATGGATCGATCCCCGAGATTGGATTATTATTGATGAATGCTAGTTATCAGTTCAATACAACTTTATGAACACTACTAACATTGATGAGTATAAATATAAGCTTTACGCAAGATATTGTTTTTAATCTATTTATTTTCACTTTAATTTCAATTACATGTTTGCTAATTTCATCGCGATCGCTACACCGCTATTTGTACTTTATGTTGATTTGTATTCACTCTTGGTCCTGATGAAGGCCACCCAGGCCGAAAGCTTGACCAGCACCATACTACAACAAAAAGGTATCAAAATATCTGAAGATGTTGGTGTTCGTCCTAATTATTACTTGTATTTAATACTACATACACCTGCATCCGTGCGGATCCATCTAAAGATATTTTCAACACCACTCCATCCACCTCACGGCGTTGGAACTTTTCACCACCACCTCTCCTATTATGCAATAAGTAATTTTGCTTTCAAATCAAGTGGCCAGTAATGGTGTTTTACACACCAGTCATATATTTCAATTTTGTTTAAGCTGTCAGTTCTGGGATGGTAGCAGGAATCTGCTGGAGTAAATCACCAAAATTTGGAAAAGAAACTGACAAACTTTCTGTCACCACACACCTCACTATTGTCTTGGGACCACACATCAATCAATGTAACCTAACATTAGTTCCCACGTTGCTAGGGCTTGTCATGAATTTCTGACTCAAAATAATGTCTCCATTCTGGATTGACCACCATACAGTCCAGATTTGTCCCTGAACTTGCATTTGTGGGATAATGATCAGCTGGATAGGAAGCATGTCAATTTATCATATAACATTGTTCAACTCATACAGGTTCTATTTGAGGAATGAAATAATATCACTCTAAGGACATTAAACACCTCAGCTGTGTCAATGTTAGGGAGAATAAGAGCAGCCACTGAAGCACACATGCAACTGATTTTGTCCAGGAAGTGGTGTAGGGTACTCTTAACACTATTCACACAAACATCTTAGGGCAACAAAAATCATAAAAAATATTCTGTAATGATGAAACAATTGAGAAATCCATACACAATGAACTAACCATCATAAAATATGTAAAATAATAACAATAACAAATAAACTTGCATTTCTTTTTCTGTTAGTATAGTTGTGGTGGGCAAACATTTTTCATAATCTTCTCTAAATTACAGTAAATCTATTCATTGCCACCATTGACCATTGATTCACTCATTTATTGATTGTTGCATTCTAAAGGATTTTGGCAATAAATCGAGAGAGACACCTAAAGAAAAAGAAATAGACTTTGGGTATCAAAAATATTGCTTGTGATAAGTGAGTAGGCAAGTAATCAAGGAGCATTGATGTAGTGAGATTTTTAATGTAATGGTATTGTTTTTAATATTTTTAACTTTTTTACAAAGAAAAAATATAAATGTGTACATTTAATTCCAGAAAGCAGTGAAAGTGAAAAAGAGAATACAAAAGCTGCCAAAAGGTATCTTGTAACATTTTACATTATTAATTGTACAAGGTTTTGACATGTTACACAGCTTTACATACCTTTTCAAAGATTTATAAACCCTGAGCCACATAACATTTTTGTTACCCTTCAAAGCAGCACTAGTTGAGTCTTTTTACTTCAATTTCATATTCTGTGTGTACATTATCACCATGTAATTTCACTGTTACTATCTCTGACAAATTGGCATTTCATGACCCCTACATCAGCACTCCCTTATCTTAAAAAGAGTTATTCCCCTTTGTTCATTCACTAACTTTTTGGTTTTGGTCAACTCTAAACAGTTTTATTTCTCTCAAATGTCATAGCATTCAATCACATTTCAAACAGTTGCATGTATTGTAGAACATTTTCATTACCAAAAGATTTGTGTCATGTTTAGATATTAAAAAGAATAAGTTAAGAATAGATTTGACATAGTTTCATAGTTATCTAAGGTATAACACACACACACACACATACACACGCACACGCACACACACACACACACACACACACCGTGATAACTATTACAATGCTATAATGATTGGCATGATGTTCATATAATGTTCCTATAATTTGTTTGTCATCTTGATGGATTTTATTTTGTATAACATCATTCTTTTTATTTTAACAGGAAGAAGAGAGTTGGTACATCTGCCAGAAAACCACCAAAAAGATTAAAAAGTAGTGAAAACCTCAAGACCAACCATCAGCAATTTGTTAGTACATCTAATATAATGCTTTCCAATTTAGCTAGTACACTTTTAGACTCAGTCACCCCTACTGTAAGACTGTAATAAAGCAAGCCATCAAAGATGAATTGACGTATTGCTGACCACGCCCACAATGTTCTGACACTGGCTGCCATCACGGTACCAAAGCAGCGTTTGGGCAACTAATGACGTACTAGTGTCAGTGACGTCATTAAATGGCACCATTCAGGCAGAGTTTTCATTCTTTTTGCGTGTAAATCAAGCATGTGGTCATTTGACGGAACATTGTGGGCTTGGCCGACGATAGTCAATTGTTTGCCACTGGTCTTATTATCTGTTCTAACTGTATTTTAAAGTGGAGTGTAGTAATGATATTTTATAAGCAAAAACATCATATGTATGATCAAGATGAATCATTTGGCACTTGTCAGTCTGGTTATCTGTCCTGGACTTAAGAGTGTGGTGGAGACTGTGGAGTAATGGTGTTTTATGCCCCAGTGATAAGTTTTATTTATAAGCCATGAATGGTAGATGAAAAGAAAAAATATTGACCTCCCACAAGGGAACTGACAAACTTTCTAACACATGGATGTGTCTGAGTGGTATTCATTCCTAAGCTGTGAAAGGTGCTGTGATTTAGTACGTAGGTTGGTGCTTTAGACCAATTGTCCCTCTGGGTGCTTTAGACCAATTGCCCCTCTGGGTGCTTTAGACCAATTGCCCCTCTGGGTGCTTTAGACCAATTGCCCCCTCTGGGTGCTTTAGACCAATTGCCCCTCTGGGTGCTTTAGACCAATTGTCCCTCTGGGTGCTTTAGACCAATTGTTCCTCTGGGTGCTTTAGACCAATCTTCCCTCTGGGTGCTTTAGACCAATTATCCCTCTGGGTGCTTTAGACCAATTGCCCCTCTGGGTGCTTTAGACCAATTGCCCCTCTGGGTGCTTTAGACCAATTGTCCCTCTGGGTGCTTTAGACCAATTGCCCCTCTGTGTGCTTTAGACCAATTGTCCCTCTGGGTGCTTTAGACCAATTGTCCCTCTGGGTGCTTTAGACCAATTGCCCCTCTGGGTGCTTTAGACCAATTGTCCCTGTGGGTGCTTTAGACCAGTTGGTACTCTGTTTTGTAGAGATTTTTTGCATAATTTAATCCTTAAGATTCAACTTAAAAAAATTTAATTCAAAGTTTAAAAGAATGAAAAACCGATTTACATTTATTGAGACAGAAATGAATGTACAATAAAACCTTGATTCATTGCCACCATTTGTTTCGTCAGATTTTTGCATTATCAAAGAGTAGGGTGATAAAGGGAGGGAGACATATTTAGAAAAACATAAAAGATATAAATACAGACTTTAGGACTCCAAAATACTGTGGTGATAAGTGCATTATAAGGAGGTTTCACTTTATACATTGTAGTTGATGGGAAGAAAGTATTCTTTGAAGTCCCAATCAGATGAGGCTTTTACTAAACAATCACCATTAACAAAGAAAAATGGAGGATACCAACGTAAAAATCAGAAGAATAAGGATAAAAGCGAAAACAGAATTGAAAAAACACAAAACAAAAACAAAGTAAAGAAGCATGTATCTCAGCTCAACTTGGAAAACAATTCCCCACCAAGCATTGAACTTCCAAGAAGAGATGTCCCAGTAACATGTATGAATATTTAAATGTTATTTTGGATTTAAATTTTCAAATTCTTGCATAAATATCACCATGTTTTACAAGTAAAAATTTAAGTGATGGAGTTTGTTTCAGCAGCTTCAACTTGCTATTATCACTAGATGTTCATAATTTTTAATGTGACTCTATTGATGGTAAATTAATCCATTTGTGTTTCCACTAATATTTTGAAAATGTATGCTTTTGTTCAAATGTTCCCTTATTTTGATCAGATTCCTGATTCAGCATAAGGGAGTTTATCTCCATTTTTGACTGAATATTTCAGCACTACATGTATTAACCAGCATTCTGCATCAAACTTCTCTCACATCATAGAATATTTTCCAAATAAACTAATGAAGATCATCTGAGTTTTTCATATTACTTTAATTTGAGTTATTCCCCTTTTCAACTTAAATTTTAAGAACCAAAACAGACTACTACTTTTTTTTTAAAAAAATAAAGATTTAACCCAATTTTTTTCCACTACCAAGTTTTATTGCCAAATATTAATTATTACATTGCATATTTTACAGGGCAGGAGAAAATATCTATGTTATACCCACTAATGTTGGACAGTAACGCAAAAGCAAGTCAATATGGCCATAAACCACAGAAAGGTTAATATATTTGTATGAAGAAGTACAAAATATTATGATGATTTTAATTGTACTGATTTTAAATGATATTTGGGGAATAAAAACCAGAAAAATATTAATTACGTGTCGAGAAATTCTAGTAAATATGTATATATGGATTTTGCCAATTTCCCATGTTTTCAAAAAATTGGTTTGACATAATAACAAAATTTGAGGGATTTTATTTGAAAAGGCCAGTACTAAGTCAAATTAAAAATGTTAACATGAACAAGGCAAAATTAGACTTATTCAAAACCCAAGTAAGACTGAAAAAATGGGACAGTGTTGGTTCACAAACAGTATTTTTGGGGACAATATTAATTTGGACCTATGTTGCTGAGATTTGGCTTCTTAATTAAACACAGTTTGTCTGCTTCATTTATTTACATTGCTACTTTATGCCAGTAAAATGCCAGCACCAGTAAGTTTCTTTTATTGATAGGTGTGCCAACTTTAAATGTTAGTCATTCAAGTATTGAGGAAGTTGAAGAAGAAGAAACTGAAGACAGAAGTGATGATGATAATGGTGATACCTCAGTTTATAGAACTACCTACACTTACACCTGGGTGACAGACAATGACACCCAACAAACACCTGCTGTACAGGTTGAGAAAATCCTACCTGTTTCATGTGAAACTGAGGATGTACAACTAGATGATATTATGTTTGAAGATGACGGAAAACAAAAAGGTATGAACAATTTGATTCAACATGTTTCTATGGCAAACATTAAAAAACAAACATACCATCCAATGTACAAACAACAATATTAAAAGTAAAGCAAAAACTGAAAAGTTGCAAGTTAAATTAAACACATGAACCTCCATTAGACAAATAAGACCTGGTGCCACTGAAGTGGCAAATTAAGTTAAACACATGAACCTCCATTAGACAAATGAGACCTGGTGCCACTGAAGTGGCAAATTAAGTTAAACACATGAACCTCCATTAGACAAATAAGACCTGGTGCCACTGAAGTGGCGAATTAAGTTAAACACATGAACCTCCATTAGACAAATAAGACCTGGTGCCACTGAAGTGGCAAATTAAGTTAAACACATGAACCTCCATTAGACAAATAAGACCTGGTGCCACTAAAGTGGCAAATTAAGTTAAAACACATGAACCTCCATTAGACAAATAAGACCTGGTGCCACTGAAGTGGCAAACACAGGAACCCATCAAGGAAGTGGGGCCTGGTGCTGAAGGGTAAGCACCTCCTGTCTAGCTAGCTACAGCTAACACATGTTAAATAAATCAAAATTGAGGTTGAATGGAACATGGACCTATGGGGTGTCAAATATATCCAGGATAAAGAGGCATCATACTCATTAACAATATTGTGATGACGGCCATAAAACATTTTGACTGTCTTGATAAGCCTAGACATGCAAAATTCTTAATTTTTTATCTGACTTTGATAAAGAAGTTGTGGCAAGACAGGTGTTACATTTCCAGTTTCATCATTTGAACACAAAGATGACAAAGAGTAATAATAAAGACTAGATGATGATGTTGTTTTATTCACTGTATAGGAGAAATTGTTCAAATTATGCATACAAGTTATGTATACAAGTTCATTGCCATCATTTGTTCAGTCAAATTGTGGCATTATAAGGGAGTCTTTCAATAAAATTAAGGGCGGCGGATTACGATCGAAAGACACATGAAGAAATGGATTTCGGTATTTCAAAATAGTGAGGTGGCAAAATAATGAAGGGGCATTTAATTCCGGTTTTAGTTTTGAGATATGCAAGGCGTCGAAGTTATCGAGGAGCATTTGCTGTGGTGATAAGCTAGGTGGCAAAGCTATCAAGGGGCATTAAAATGAGGTTTAACTATATATTATTGTTATGTTTATTTTCAGATCAATGTAGGGCAGAAATACATCTACCTCGACGTCAAAATCTTGAAACTTATGAAGCTGACTTACCTACAATGAACTTTCTAAGAAAATATCATTCCAAAATTCTAAACTCCACTGTTAAAAATGATACAACAGCACAGAATATCCAACAAAACTTATTTCCAGTTGATATTTCTTCCATCTATTCAGAAAATGTTGATAGATTTAAAGTTCCTCAAGCATTAAGAGATAAAGAGTCCCCAGCGGACTTACAGATTCAGAATGTAAACTCTGAAATGAAACAAAGGAAACCGCAGGCAAGGTCCAGTCAAATGGATAATAACACAGTGTTAATGTTGGAGGAAAACAGGAGTAGGGTTAAGCAGAAAACAGGTAATGCCAAATTGATTACATATAGGCTAGGGTCAATGAAAAATTAATTTTGTGAAAATAAAAAATATGTGACTACATATAAATTACGCATTGCATGTACAATAAATTTTGTTGATTTCTACTTTTTGGGGAATCAACTAAAAATATTTCTTGATTTATTGGTTTTTCAAAGATGAATTTGATGATGTAATATTTTTAAATCGTATTTGAATAAATTCAGTATTATTTCCTGTAAATTTCATGGTAATGAGACACAATTTAAACTACTATTTTTGCCAAGACTGATGGTCAAGCTCAACATCTTCAACTGCTGGAAAATGTTTTGCATTAAATATATTAATGCAAGTTTTAACACATATAATAATACTACACTACATATATCATCTGCATTATTTTGGTTTTGAAGGTCAAAGTAATGAAGTGTTGTCAAAATCCAGGACACCTAAAATAAATTACATACCGCAAGAAGAAAATAGCTCAGTAAACTGTCAGAAGAAACAGAAATCTTCAATATTGAATTCTACTGTGAAAAGCAGTGCAGCAAAAAATATTAAACAGGCTGTATTTCCAAATGATATTTCATCAATACGCCCATGTGATGCAGAAAATTTCAAGATGCTGCCTTCTTCAAAGAGTAAAACCCCTTACACAGATAAAGCTGTTAAAGACGTGAATAGTGAAACTGCTTTACTAAACCAAAACTCAAACATATCTAAAACAAGAGCTAGGAAAACTTTATTGTCTAAAAAAGAACTTTTGTTACCACCAGAGGTAATAGAACCAGCTACTACTGGTGTTTCCAAAAGTGGTAGGATTACCAATGATAAAACAACTAAAGAAAAGAAGACAAAGAAAGTATTAAATTCTACAGAAATTCCTGGAAACAAAGTCAAGAGTAACAGAAAGGTGGAATGGCCTGATGAATTATCAACAATTATACCAGGTGAGGTATATTTACAATTAAAAATGGTTATTTTTGATTTTCAAAATATCGATTAATTTTATTGCTTAGATTACTTGCTTGTTCATCCATAAGTGAAACAGAGTTCACTAATGAAGTGTGGCCAACCTGTTTTATGCTGTACCAGAGTTTCTATCTGAATCCTTCCATTTCCATCCTTTCCAGTTTTTTTATACATTTTCCCTATGATGTTTGGTCTTACCTTGTTTAGTGTCCCTTGTGTGTTCCACCTCAGTGGTCAAGTAGTCTAATGTGATATGTGATTTGATTGTGCATGTTCGATATGGCAAGGGGACCTTGGTAGCTGAGAAGTCAAAATTGCATGCTTACAAATCATAGTACCTCTCTCACCACCTAGGTTTGAATCCCATTTGCCAATAATTTGGACAGACCCTAGTGTAACAAGTTTGACATTTAACGTTGCTGAAGGGTGATAGTATTGTCAGGGCACAAAGCAACTACCCTCCAAAAAAAGTAATTACAAAAAGAAAGAAATAATTATATTTTAATAGAGATGTTATTGTGGACAAAAAAGGTATCGCAATATCACCAAACATTTACGATGTCTTCGCAATATTATCGCAATATTTCCAGTTGAATATGCTCAAAAGATGGACTGGGTTTTCAATGGACTGCAATAAATTCAAATACTGTAAATCACTTTAATTTCGCGGCACTTTTTTTTCGCGAATCCATAACAAAACCTATTTCGCGACATGAAATTTTCGCGATTTCACCAAAGGTAACCCCTCATTAAATTTATTTGCTATATATTATGTCACGGTCGGTTTATATTCAAACTCATACAAGATGTCACCAAAAGACATCAAAATTGACTTAAAATTGACAACAATCAAACCGCTACATGCACGTTGGATGTTAACAAGCTATGATAAATTGAAATGTAAACCGGAGGTATGGTTAACAGGCTGGAGAAAATCTGGAATTTTGGGACTGCTATAACTCCGATCTTAATAGTTTTCACTTTTAATCAGTTTTAAGAAATAGTAGTTTTACACATTTTATTGATATGTGGATTTATCTAACAACAAAGTAAGTACAAATAGAATGAAATAAAAGGATATGTAAATAATATATTACCCGTATTAGCGTCCAGTTTCTTTGGTAAAATGCATAGAAAACTTCGATTTAACTTTATTAAAAATCACTTTAATTTCACGACACTTAATTTTCGCGAATTGTTACCGAGTCGCGAATATCGCGAAAATAAAGTGCTCGCGAAAATAAAGTGATTTACAGTATACTGTAAACATATTTATTTTTGCTGTGTACTATTTTTCGCTTACTTCGCAGTAGTTTGTTTTGCACGAAACTTAATACAGAGTGAAAATTATATTATGCTTATTGTGTTAAGTGCATACTTCAAAAAACGTGAAAATTCAACTTCACGGATGTGTCTAAATTTCTAATACCACGAAAATAAATACATGCAAAATTAAATATGTTTACAGTAATAAAAGAATAATGAGATAATATTTTATAAGTTATTATAATATATTTTATAATATAAGTTATTTGAAAGTTAACTGAATTAAATTTGAAAGCAGTGATTTGTTTGTGGTCCATGGTAAAACCACATGTTTAGTCTGCTTTATCACAATTAATACACAAGTTATGCAATGATTTCAAAGAAATTTTTTGTAACTACAAGGGTTGGCGATATCGTAATTTTAGCTTTGTTCCATGATACCGCCATCCACAAATTCTTGGCAACAATTATCGCAATGCCGATATATAATAACATCCGTATATTTTAATTTACATGTACTTAACTCTTTTTAACTTCTTTAGATGGCACATGCATATCAACTCAACTGGAGAAGACACCCAAAAAATCCACACAGTGTAAAGCAAGGTATGCCATTTGAATTCTGTAAGCTCATCAATGATCATTAGTAATTTAGATGAGTAATTAGTTAATATTTAAGCAGTCCTTGTTTTGATAATTTTAACATTTCTATTGTGGTATATAAAGGAGACTATGAAATGTAACCAGTCTTTCTTAAAAGTTACTAGTCTCAGATTGTCTATCCTTAACCTATCCTCGCCAGAAGGTGCATAAGGCCATAACGCTATCTTTTTCATTTTTGCCTGTCCTTCGCTGCTGTCTTTGCTGTGATCCAGCTGGTCCATGCGGTGGTGTTTCTTTCCTTTTCGGTCATCCTCCTCCATGTGGACTTAGGTCTTCCCCTTTTTCCCTTCCCTTCTGGTTGCCACCCTAGTGCTGTCTTGCAGTCATTGTTCCCTCATTCTTTCCTCAGATTGTTTCAAACTCTGATTATTTATAAATTTTAACTGATTTCAGTACACCTAAAAAGCTAAAACAAATGGACAGAACAGAGAATAAATACAGAAAACTACAACCTAAAAGTTCTACAATGTTGTTTGTGTCCAACCAGGAAGAGATTGGTAATGTTATTCCTGACATGTCAACAATATGGAAAGGTAGGTTAGGAGTTAGTTTAGCATTGTAATATAATTAGCATAAAGTTTGTTGAAGATTAGTTACATATTTATAGTGCAAGAAAGCTTGTCAGATTCATTGCCGAAGGTCTGTGGCACTCTCACATATTGTTTTCTCTACTTTTCCACAAATGAACACTTCAACATTTTACTGTCAAATCATTCATTTCATGGTGTCCCAATTTTTGTTTTCATCCAAAAATTTATATGTAAAGGAAATAACGTTACAGACCTTTCTTCAACTGTAACCACATTCAACTAATTTACCACCCCCAAACAATGGTATTTATTGTTAGAACCACAAAAATTGGGACACACAAAAATGATTGATTTCATGGTAACTGAAAGAATTTTGACCAGGGCATAAAACACTATTTTTACACTCCAGATTGTTATAAATTCTCTGTATACTTTGTGGAGATTCGAGATTTACATTACTGAGTGGCTAAGGCCACATGCCTGAAGGGTCAAAATGTTGGTAAAAGAAATGGCATTACTGAGTGGCTAATGCCACATGCCTGAAGGGTCAAAATGTTGGTGGAAGAAATGGCATTACTGAGTGGCTAAGACCACATGCCTGAAGGGTCAAAATGTTGGTGGAAGAAATGGCATTACTGAGTGGCTAAGGCCACATGCCTGAAGGGTCAAAATGTTGGTGGAAGAAATGGCATTACTGAGTGGCTAAGCCACATGCCTGAAGGGTCAAAACGTTGGTGGAAGAAATGGCATTACTGAGTAGCTAAGGACATGTGCCTGAAGGGTCAAAATGTTGGTGGAAGAAATGGCATTACTGAGTAGCTAAGGCCAGGTGCCTGAAGGGTCAAAATGTTGGTGGAAGAAATGGCATTACTGAGTGGCTAAGGCAGGTGCCTGAAGGGTCAAAATGTTGGTGGAAGAAATGACATTACTGAGTAGCTAAGGCCACATGCCTGAAGGGTCAAAATGTTGGTGGAAGAAATAGCATTACTGAGTGGCTAAGGCCAGGTGCCTGAAGGGTCAAAATGTTGGTGAAAGAAATGGCATTACTGAGTGGCTAAGGCCAGGAGCCTGAAGGGTCAAAATGTTGGTGGAAGAAATGGCATTACTGAGTAGCTAAGGCCAGGTGCCTGAAGGGTCAAAATGTTGGTGGAAGAAATGGCATTACTGAGTAGCTAAGGCCACATGCTTGAAGGGTCAAAATGTTGGTGGAAGAAATAGCATTACTGAGTAGCTAAGGCCAGGTGCCTGAAGGGTCAAAATGTTGGTGGAAGAAATGACATTACTGAGTAGCTAAGGCTACATGCCTGAAGGGTCAAATTGTTGGTGGAAGAAATGGCATTACTGAGTAGCTAAGGCCACATGCCTGAAGGGTCAAAATGTTGGTGGAAGAAATAGCATTACTGAGTGGCTAAGGCCAGGTGCCTGAAGGGTCAAAATGTTGGTGGAAGAAATGGCATTACTGAGTAGCTAAGGCCACATGCTTGAAGGGTCAAAATGTTGGTGGAAGAAATGGCATTACTGAGTGGCTAATGCCACATGCCTGAAGGGTCAAAATGTTGGTGGAAGAAATGGCATTACTGAGTGGCTAAGGCCACATGCCTGAAGGGTCAAAATGTTGGTGGAAGAAATGGCATTACTGAGTGGCTAAGGCCAGGTGCCTGAAGGGTCAAAATGTTGGTGGAAGAAATGGCATTACTGAGTGGCTAAGGCCACATGCCTGAAGGGTCAAATGTTGGTAGAAGAAATGGCATTACTGATTGGCTAAGGCCACTGCCTGAAGGGTCAAATTGTTGGTGAAAGAAATGGCATTACTGAGTGGCTAAGGATACATGCCTGAAGGGTCAATGTTGTGGAAGAAATGGCATTACTGAGTAGTGGCTAAGGCCACATGCTTGAAGGGTCAAAATGTTGGTGGAAGAAATGGCATTACTGAGTAGCTAAGGCCAGGTGCCTGAAGGGTCAAAATGTTGGTGGAAGAAATGGCATTACTGAGTAGCTAAGGCCACATGCTTGAAGGGTCAAAATGTTGGTGGAAGAAATAGCATTACTGAGTGGCTAAGGCCAGGTGCCTGAAGGGTCAAAATGTTGGTGGAAGAAATGACATTACTGAGTAGCTAAGGCTACATGCCTGAAGGTCAAATTGTGGGGAAGAAATGGCATTACTGAGTAGCTAAGGCACATGCCTGAAGGGTCAAATGTTGGTGGAAGAAATGGCATTACTGAGTGGCTAAGGCCACATGCCTGAAGGGTCAAAATGTTGGTGGAAGAAATGGCATTACTGAGTGGTTAAGGCCAGGTGCCTGAAGGGTCAAAATGTTGGTGGAAGAAATGGCATTACTGAGTGGCTAAGGCCACATGCCTGAAGGGTCAAAATGTTGGTGGAAGAAATGGCATTACTGAGTGGCTAAGGCCACATGCCTGAAGGGTCAAAACGTTGGTGGAAGAAATGGCATTACTGAGTAGCTAAGGACATGTGCCTGAAGGGTCAAAATGTTGGTGGAAGAAATGGCATTACTGAGTAGCTAAGGCCAGGTGCCTGAAGGGTCAAAATGTTGGTGGAAGAAATGGCATTACTGAGTGGCTAAGGCCAGGTGCCTGAAGGGTCAAAATGTTGGTGGAAGAAATGACATTACTGAGTAGCTAAGGCCACATGCCTGAAGGGTCAAAATGTTGGTGGAAGAAATAGCATTACTGAGTGGCTAAGGCCAGGTGCCTGAAGGGTCAAAATGTTGGTGGAAGAAATGGCATTACTGAGTGGCTAAGGCCAGGAGCCTGAAGGGTCAAAATGTTGGTGGAAGAAATGGCATTTCTGAGTAGCTAAGGCCAGGTGCCTGAAGGGTCAAAATGTTGGTGGAAGAAATGGCATTACTGAGTAGCTAAGGCCACATGCTTGAAGGGTCAAAATGTTGGTGGAAGAAATAGCATTACTGAGTAGCTAAGGCCAGGTGCCTGAAGGGTCAAAATGTTGGTGGAAGAAATGACATTACTGAGTAGCTAAGGCTACATGCCTGAAGGGTCAAATGTTGGTGGAAGAAATGGCATTACTGAGTAGCTAAGGCCACATGCCTGAAGGGTCAAAATGTTGGTGGAAGAAATAGCATACTGAGTGGCTAAGGCCACATGCCTGAAGGGTCAAAATGTGGTGGAAGAAATGGCATTACTGAGTAGCTAAGGCCACATGCCTTGAAGGGTCAAAATGTTGGTGGAAGAAATGGCATTACTGAGTGGCTAATGCCACATGCCTGAAGGGTCAAAATGTTGGTGGAAGAAATGGCATTACTGAGTGGCTAAGGCCACATGCTGAAGGGTCAAAATGTTGGTGGAAGAAATGGCATTACTGAGTGGCTAAGGCCACATGCCTGAAGGGTCAAAATGTTGGTGGAAGAAATGGCATTACTGAGTGGCTAAGGCCACATGCCTGAAGGGTCAAATGTTGGTGGAAGAAATGGCATTACTGATTGGCTAAGGCCATATGCCTGAAGGGTCAAATGTTGGTGAAGAAATGGCATTACTGAGTAGCTAAGGATACATGCCTGAAGGGTCAAGTTGTTGGTGGAAGAAATGGCATTACTGAGTGGCTAAGGCACATGCTTGAAGGGTCAAAATGTTGGTGGAAGAAATGGCATTACTGAGTAGCTAAGGACCAGAAGCCTGAAGGGTCAAAATGTTGGTGGAAGAAATGCATTACTGAGTAGCTAAGGCCAGGTGCCTGAAGGGTCAAAATGTTGGTGGAAGAAATGGCATTACTGAGTAGCTAAGGCCACATGCTTGAAGGGTCAAATGTTGGTGGAAGAAATAGCATTACTGAGTAGCTAAGGCCAGGTGCCTGAAGGGTCAAATGTTGGTGGAAGAAATGCATTACTGAGTAGCTAAGGCTACATGCCTGAAGGGTCAAATTGTTGGTGGAAGAAATGGCATTACTGAGTAGCTAAGGCTACATTCCTGAAGGGTCAAAATTGGTGGAAGAAATGGCATTACTGTGTGGCTAAGGCCACATGCCTGAAGGGTCAAAATGTTGGTGGAAGAAATGGCATTACTGAGTGGCTAAGGCCAGGTGCCTGAAGGGTAAATGTTGGTGGAAGAAATGGCATTACTGAGTAGCTAAGGCCATGCCTGAAGGGTAAAATGTTGGTGGAAGAAATGGCATTACTGATTGGCTAAGGCCACATGCCTGAAGGGTAAATTGTTGGTGAAAGAAATGGCATTACTGAGTAGCTAAGGCTACATGCCTGAAGGGTCAATGTTGGTGGAAGAAATGGCATTACTGAGTGGCTAAGGCCACATGCTTGAAGGGTCAAAATGTTGGTGGAAGAAATGGCATTACTGAGTAGCTAAGGCCACATGCTTGAAGGGTCAAAATGTTGGTGGAAGAAATGGCATTACTGAGTAGCTAAGGCCAGGTGCTTGAAGGGTCAAAATGTTGGTGGAAGAAATGGCATTACTGAGTAGCTAAGGCCACATGCTTGAAGGGTCAAAATGTTGGTGGA
This sequence comes from Anadara kagoshimensis, assembly GCA_021292105.1. Classification (NCBI taxonomy): domain Eukaryota; kingdom Metazoa; phylum Mollusca; class Bivalvia; order Arcoida; family Arcidae; genus Anadara; species Anadara kagoshimensis. The sequence goes on along the minus strand of CM037858.1, from coordinate 8,890,486 downwards.
AGAAATGGCATTACTGAGTGCTAAGGCCAGGTGCCTGAAGGGTCAAAATGTTGGTGGAAGAAATGACATTACTGAGTAGCTAAGGCTACATGCCTGAAGGGTCAAATGTTGGTGGAAGAAATGGCATTACTGAGTAGCTAAGGCTACATGCCTGAAGGGTCAAAATGTTGGTGGAAGAAATAGCATTACTGAGTGGCTAAGGCCAGGTGCCTGAAGGGTCAAAATGTTGGTGGAAGAAAATGGCATTACTGAGTAGCTAAGGCCACATGCTGAAGGGTCAAAATGTTGGTGGAAGAAATGGCATTACTGAGTGGCTAAGGCCACATGCCTGAAGGGTCAAAATGTTGGTGGAAGAAATGGCATTACTGAGTGGCTAAGGCCCATGCCTGAAGGGTCAAAATGTTGGTGGAAGAAATGGCATTACTGAGTGGCTAAGGCCACATGCTGAAGGGTCAAAATGTTGGTGGAAGAAATGGCATTACTGATTGGCTAAGGCCACATGCCTGAAGGGTCAAATGTTGGTGAAAGAAATGGCATTACTGAGTAGCTAAGGATACATGCCTGAAGGGTCAAGTTGTTGGTGGAAGAAATGGCATTACTGATGGTTAAGGCCACATGCTTGAAGGGTCAAAATGTTGGTGGAAGAAATGGCATTACTGAGTGGCTAAGACAGAAGCCTGAAGGGTCAATGTTGGTGGAAGAAATAGCATTACTGAAGCTAAGGCCACATGCTTGAAGGTCAAAATGTGGTGGAAGAAATAGCATTACTGAGTGGCTAAGGCCAGGTGCCTGAAGGGTCAAAATGTTGGTGGAAGAAATGGCATTACTGAGTGGCTAAGGCCACATGCCTGAAGGGTCAAAATGTTGGTGGAAGAAATGGCATTACTGAGTGGCTAAGGCCAGGTGCCTGAAGGGTCAAAATGTTGGTGGAAGAAATGGCATTACTGAGTGGCTAAGGCCACATGCCTGAAGGGTCAAAATGTTGGTGGAAGAAATGGCATTACTGATTGGCTAAGGCCACATGCCTGAAGGGTTAAATTGTTGGTGAAAGAAATGGCATTACTGAGTAGCTAAGGCTACATGCCTGAAGGGTCAAGTTGTTGGTGGAAGAAATGGCATTACTGAGTGGGTAAGGCCACATGCTTGAAGGGTCAAAATGTTGGTGGAAGAAATGGCATTACTGAGTAGCTAAGGCCACATGCTTGAAGGGTCAAAATGTTGGTGGAAGAAATGGCATTACTGAGTAGCTAAGGCCAGGTGCCTTGAAGGGTCAAAATGTTGGTGGAAGAAATGGCATTACTGAGTAGCTAAGGCCACATGCTTGAAGGGTCAAAATGTTGGTGGAAGAAATAGCATTACTGAGTGGCTAAGGCCAGGTGCCTGAAGGGTCAAAATGTTGGTGGAAGAAATGACATTACTGAGTAGCTAAGGCTACATGCCTGAAGGGTCAAATTGTTGGTGGAAGAAATGGCATTACTGAGTAGCTAAGGCTACATGCCTGAAGGGTCAAAATGTTGGTGGAAGAAATAGCATTACTGAGTGGCTAAGGCCAGGTGCCTGAAGGGTCAAAATGTTGGTGGAAGAAATGGCATTACTGAGTAGCTAAGGCCACATGCTTGAAGGGTCAAAATGTTGGTGGAAGAAATGGCATTACTGAGTGGCTAAGGCCAGGTGCATGAAGGGTCAAAATGTTGGTGGAAGAAATGGCATTACTGAGTGGCTAAGGCCACATGCTTGAAGGGTCAAAATGTTAGTGGAAGAAATGACATTACTGAGTGGCTAAGGCCAGGTGCCTGAAGGGTCAAAATGTTGGTGGAAGAAATGGCATTACTGAGTAGCTAAGGCCAGGTGCCTGAAGGGTCAAAATGTTGGTGGAAGAAATGGCATTACTGAGTGGCTGAGGCCACATGCTTGAAGGGTCAAAATGTTGGTGGAAGAAATGGCATTACTGAGTGGCTAAGGCCACATGCTTGAAGGGTCAAAATGTGGTGGAAGAAATGGCATTACTGAGTGGCTAAGGCCACATGCCTGAAGGGTCAAAATGTTGGTGGAAGAAATGGCATTACTGAGTGGCTAAGGCCACATGCCTGAAGGGTCAAAATGTTGGTGGAAGAAATGGCATTACTGAGTGGCTAAGGCCACATGCCTGAAGGGTCAAAATGTTGGTGGAAGAAATGGCATTACTGAGTGGCTAAGGCCACATGCTTGAAGGGTCAAAATGTTGGTGGAAGAAATGATATTACTGAGTGGCTAAGGCCACATGCCTGAAGGGTCAAAATGTTGGTGGAAGAAATGGCATTACTGAGTGGCTAAGGCCAGGTGCCTGAAGGGTCAAAATGTTGGTGGAAGAAATGGCATTACTGAGTGGCTAAGGCCACATGCCTGAAGGGTCAAAATGTTGGTGGAAGAAATGGCATTACTGATTGGCTAAGGCCACATGCCTGAAGGGTCAAATTGTTGGTGAAAGAAATGGCATTACTGAGTAGCTAAGGATACATGCCTGAAGGGTCAAGTTGTTGGTGGAAGAAATGGCATTACTGAGTGGCTAAGGCCACATGCTTTAAGGGTCAAAATGTTGGTGGAAGAAATGGCATTACTGAGTGGCTAAGACCAGAAGCCTGAAGGGTCAAATTGTTGGTGGAAGAAATGGCATTACTGAGTGGGTAAGGCCACATGCTTGAAGGGTCAAAATGTTGGTGGAAGAAATAGCATTACTGAGTGGCTAAGGCCAGGTGCCTGAAGGGTCAAAATGTTGGTGGAAGAAATGACATTACTGAGTAGCTAAGGCTACATGCCTGAAGGGTCAAATTGTTGGTGGAAGAAATGGCATTACTGAGTAGCTAAGGCTACATTCCTGAAGGGTCAAATTGTTGGTGGAAGAAATGGCATTACTGAGTGGCTAAGGCCAGGTGCCTGAAGGGTCAAAATGTTGGTGGAAGAAATGGCATTACTGAGTGGCTAAGGCCACATGCCTGAAGGGTCAAAATGTTGGTGGAAGAAATGGCATTACTGAGTAGCTAAGGCCAGGTGCCTGAAGGGTCAAAATGTTGGTGGAAGAAATGGCATTACTGAGTAGCTAAGGCCACATGCTTGAAGGGTCAAAATGTTGGTGGAAGAAATAGCATTACTGAGTGGCTAAGGCCAGGTGCCTGAAGGGTCAAAATGTTGGTAGAAGAAATGACATTACTGAGTAGCTAAGGCTACATGCCTGAAGGGTCAAATTGTTGGTGGAAGAAATGGCATTACTGAGTAGCTAAGGCTAAATGCCTGAAGGGTCAAATTGTTGGTGGAAGAAATGGCATTACTGAGTGGCTAAGGCCACATGCCTGAAGGGTCAAAATGTTGGTGGAAGAAATGGCATTACTGAGTGGCTAAGGCCAGGTGCCTGAAGGGTCAAAATGTTGGTGGAAGAAATGGCATTACTGAGTGGCTAAGGCCACATGCCTGAAGGGTAAAAATGTTGGTGGAAGAAATGGCATTACTGATTGGCTAAGGCCACATGCCTGAAGGGTTAAATTGTTGGTGAAAGAAATGGCATTACTGAGTAGCTAAGGCTACATGCCTGAAGGGTCAAGTTGTTGGTGGAAGAAATGGCATTACTGAGTGGCTAAGGCCACATGCTTGAAGGGTCAAAATGTTGGTGGAAGAAATGGCATTACTGAGTAGCTAAGGCCACATGCTTGAAGGGTCAAAATGTTGGTGGAAGAAATGGCATTACTGAGTAGCTAAGGCCAGGTGCCTTGAAGGGTCAAAATGTTGGTGGAAGAAATGGCATTACTGAGTAGCTAAGGCCACATGCTTGAAGGGTCAAAATGTTGGTGGAAGAAATAGCATTACTGAGTGGCTAAGGCCAGGTGCCTGAAGGGTCAAATGTTGGTGGAAGAAATGACATTACTGAGTAGCTAAGGCTACATGCCTGAAGGGTCAAATTGTTGGTGGAAGAAATGGCATTACTGAGTAGCTAAGGCTACATGCCTGAAGGGTCAAAATGTTGGTGGAAGAAATAGCATTACTGAGTGGCTAAGGCCAGGTGCCTGAAGGGTCAAAATGTTGGTGGAAGAAATGGCATTACTGAGTAGCTAAGGCCACATGCTTGAAGGGTCAAAATGTTGGTGGAAGAATGGCATTACTGAGTGGCTAAGGCCACATGCTTGAAGGGTCAAAATGTTGGTGGAAGAAATGGCATTACTGAGTGGCTAAGGCCAGGTGCCTGAAGGTCAAATGTTGGTGGAAGAAATGGCATTACTGAGTGGCTAAGGCCACATGCCTGAAGGGTCAAAATGTTGGTGGAAGAAATGGCATTACTGATTGGCTAAGGCCACATGCCTGAAGGGTCAAATTGTTGGTGAAAGAAATGGCATTACTGAGTAGCTAAGGATACATGCCTGAAGGGTCAAGTTGTTGGTGGAAGAAATGGCATTACTGAGTGGCTAAGGCCACATGCTTGAAGGGTCAAAATGTTGGTGGAAGAAATGGCATTACTGAGTGGCTAAGACCAGAAGCCTGAAGGGTCAAATTGTTGGTGGAAGAAATAGCATTACTGAGTAGCTAAGGCCACATGCTTGAAGGGTCAAAATGTTGGTGGAAGAAATAGCATTACTGAGTGGCTAAGGCCAGGTGCCTGAAGGGTCAAAATGTTGGTGGAAGAAATGGCATTACTGAGTGGCTAAGGCCACATGCCTGAAGGGTCAAAATGTTGGTGGAAGAAATGGCATTACTGAGTGGCTAAGGCCAGGTGCCTGAAGGGTCAAAATGTTGGTGGAAGAAATGGCATTACTGAGTGGCTAAGGCCACATGCCTGAAGGGTCAAAATGTTGGTGGAAGAAATGGCATTACTGATTGGCTAAGGCCACATGCCTGAAGGGTTAAATTGTTGGTGAAAGAAATGGCATTACTGAGTAGCTAAGGCTACATGCCTGAAGGGTCAAGTTGTTGGTGGAAGAAATGGCATTACTGAGTGGGTAAGGCCACATGCTTGAAGGGTCAAATGTTGGTGGAAGAAATGGCATTACTGAGTAGCTAAGGCCACATGCTTGAAGGGTCAAAATGTTGGTGAAGAAATGGCATTACTGAGTAGCTAAGGCCAGGTGCCTGAAGGGTCAAAATGTTGGTGGAAGAAATGGCATTACTGAGTAGCTAAGGCCACATGCTTGAAGGGTCAAAATGTTGGTGGAAGAAATAGCATTACTGAGTGGCTAAGGCCAGGTGCCTGAAGGGTCAAAATGTTGGTGGAAGAAATGACATTACTGAGTAGCTAAGGCTACATGCCTGAAGGGTCAAATTGTTGGTGGAAGAAATTGCATTACTGAGTAGCTAAGGCTACATGCCTGAAGGGTCAAAATGTTGGTGGAAGAAATAGCATTACTGAGTGGCTAAGGCCAGGTGCCTGAAGGGTCAAAATGTTGGTGGAAGAAATGGCATTACTGAGTAGCTAAGGCCACATGCTTGAAGGTCAAAATGTTGGTGGAAGAAATGGCATTACTGAGTGGCTAAGGCCAGGTGCATGAAGGGTCAAAATGTTGGTGGAGAAATGGCATTACTGAGTGGCTAAGGCCACATGCTTGAAGGGTCAAAATGTTAGTGGAAGAAATGACATTACTGAGTGGCTAAGGCCAGGTGCCTGAAGGGTCAAAATGTTGGTGGAAGAAATGGCATTACTGAGTAGCTAAGGCCAGGTGCCTGAAGGGTCAAAATGTTGGTGGAAGAAATGGCATTACTGAGTGGCTGAGGCCACATGCTTGAAGGGTCAAAATGTTGGTGGAAGAAAGGCATTACTGAGTGGCTAAGGCACATGCTTGAAGGGTCAAAATGTTGGTGGAAGAAATGGCATTACTGAGTGGCTAAGGCCACATGCCTGAAGGGTCAAAATGTTGGTGGAAGAAATGGCATTACTGAGTGGCTAAGGCCACATGCCTGAAGGGTCAAAATGTTGGTGGAAGAAATGGCATTACTGAGTGCTAAGGCCACATGCCTGAAGGGTCAAAATGTTGGTGGAAGAAATGGCATTACTGAGTGGCTAAGGCCACATGCTTGAAGGGTCAAAATGTTGGTGGAAGAAATGATATTACTGAGTGCTAAGGCCAGGTGCCTGAAGGGTCAAAATGTTGGTGGAAGAAATGGCATTACTGAGTGGCTAAGGCCACATGCCTGAAGGGTCAAAATGTTGGTGGAAGAAATGGCATTACTGATTGGCTAAGGCCACATGCCTGAAGGTCAAATTGTTGGTGAAAGAAATGGCATTACTGAGTAGCTAAGGATACATGCCTGAAGGGTCAAGTTGTTGGTGGAAGAAATGGCATTACTGAGTGGCTAAGGCCACATGCTTTAAGGGTCAAAATGTTGGTGGAAGAAATGGCATTACTGAGTGGCTAAGACCAGAAGCCTGAAGGGTCAAATTGTTGGTGGAAGAAATGGCATTACTGAGTGGGTAAGGCCACATGCTTGAAGGGTCAAAATGTTGGTGGAAGAAATGGCATTACTGAGTAGCTAAGGCCACATGCTTGAAGGGTCAAAATGTTGGTGGAAGAAATGGCATTACTGAGTAGCTAAGGCCAGGTGCCTGAAGGTCAAAATGTTGGTGGAAGAAATGGCATTACTGAGTAGCTAAGGCCACATGCTTGAAGGGTCAAAATGTTGGTGGAAGAAAAGCATTACTGAGTGGCTAAGGCCAGGTGCCTGAAGGGTCAAAATGTTGGTGGAAGAAATGACATTACTGAGTAGCTAAGGCTACATGCCTGAAGGGTCAAATTGTTGGTGGAAGAAATGGCATTACTGAGTAGCTAAGGCTACATGCCTGAAGGGTCAAAATGTTGGTGGAAGAATAGCATTACTGAGTGGCTAAGGCCAGGTGCCTGAAGGGTCAAAATGTTGGTGGAAGAAATGGCATTACTGAGTAGCTAAGGCCACTGCTTGAAGGGTCAAAATGTTGGTGGAAGAAATGGCATTACTGAGTGGCTAAGGCCAGGTGCATGAAGGGTCAAAATGTTGGTGGAAGAAATGGCATTACTGAGTGGCTAAGGCCACATGCTTGAAGGGTCAAAATGTTGGTGGAAGAAATGACATTACTGAGTGGCTAAGGCCAGGTGCCTGAAGGGTCAAAATGTTGTGGAAGAAATGGCATTACTGAGTAGCTAAGGCCTGCCTGAAGGGTCAAAATGTTGGTGGAAGAAATGGCATTACTGAGTGGCTGAGGCCACATGCTTGAAGGGTCAAAATGTTGGTGGAAGAAATGGCATTACTGAGTGGCTAAGGCCACATGCTTGAAGGGTCAAAATGTTGGTGGAAGAAATGGCATTACTGAGTGGCTAAGGCCACATGCCTGAAGGGTCAAAATGTTGGTGGAAGAAATGGCATTACTGAGTGCTAAGGCCACATGCCTGAAGGGTCAAAATGTGTTGGTGGAAGAAATGGCATTACTGAGTGGCTAAGGCCAGGTGCCTGAAGGGTCAAAATGTTGGTGGAAGAAATGGCATTACTGAGTGGCTAAGGCCACATGCTTGAAGGGTCAAAATGTTGGTGGAAAATGGCATTACTGAGTGGCTAAGGCCACATGCTTGAAGGGTCAAAATGTTGGTGGAAGAAATGGCATTACTGAGTGGCTAAGGCCACATGCCTGAAGGGTCAAAATGTTGGTGGAAAGAAATGGCATTACTGAGTGGCTGGCCACATGCCTGAAGGGTCAAAATGTTGGTGGAAGAAATGGCATTACTGAGTGGCTAAGGCCACATGCCTGAAGGTCAAAATGTTGGTGGAAGAAATGGCATTACTGAGTGGCTAAGGCCACATGCTTGAAGGGTCAAAATGTTGGTGGAAGAAATGATATTACTGAGTGGCTAAGGCCACATGCCTGAAGGGTCAAAATGTTGGTGGGAAGAAATGGCATTACTGATGGCTACGGCCAGGTGCCTGAAGGGTCAAAATGTTGGTGGAAGAATGGCATTACTGAGTGGCTAAGGCCACATGCCTGAAGGGTCAAAATGTGTGGTGGAAGAAATGGCATTACTGATTGGCTAAGGCCCACATGCCTGAAGGTCAATTGTTTGGTGAAAGAAATGGCATTCTGAGTAGCTAAGGATACATGCCTGAAGGGTCAGTTTGTTGGTGGAAGAAATGGCATTACTGAGTGGCTAAGGCCACATGCTTGAAGGGTCAAAATGTTGGTGGAAGAAATGGCATTACTGAGTGGCTGAGGCCACATGCTTGAAGGGTCAAATGTTGGTGGAAGAAATGGCATTACTGAGTGGCTAAGGCCACATGCTTGAAGGGTCAAAATGTTGGTGGAAGAATGGCATTACTGAGTGGCTAAGGCCACATGCCTGAAGGGTCAAAATGTTGGTGGAAGAAATGGCATTACTGAGTGGCTAAGGCCACATGCCTGAAGGGTCAAATGTTGGTGGAAGAAATGGCATTACTGAGTGGCTAAGGCCACATGCCTGAAGGGTCAAAATGTTGGTGGAAGAAATGGCATTACTGAGTGGCTAAGGCCACATGCTTGAAGGTCAAAATGTTGGTGGAAGAAATGGCATTACTGAGTGGCTAAGGCCAGGTGCCTGAAGGGTCAAAATGTTGGTGGAAGAAATGAAGTAAACACTATTTGTTTGCCAATTTGTTTTGGGTACATAGATAATATAAGTATCATTTTATCTTCTAGATACTGTAACTAATGATAACAAAGCAGCAGGATCAGATCATAGCTCTGATGATACCTTTGTTGAAACAATACTGGCTGCACAAGAAACTCCACCATCAAATACAAATGCTGAACAACAAAAGGTAGGAATATCAAACAGTGCACTATTTTTTTTGATTTGAAATCTAGAAATTAACTGATCAACAGCCACGCCAACAATGTTCCAACAAAGGCCTGGCATGCTTAAATACAAAAAGAATGAAAACGCGACCTTAATTGTGGTATTTAATGAAGTCACTGACACTAGTATGTCATTAGCTGCTGTGACTGTGATGGCGGCCAAATTGGGAACATAAAAGGCATGGCTGGCAATACGTCGGTTAACATGACTTATATTGCATACATGGAAACAGATCTAATCAAGGGAAGGTTTGTCAGTTCTCTTGTCAAAGGCCAGTGGTTTTCTCTGGGCACTCCAGTTTCCCCAACCATCTTAAGAACTGCATTACTCTTCTACAATACTGAAGCATGTTCTCTAATTTTAGAATGCCTTATTGAAAATATTTTCTCATGACTATTAGATGAACATCTCTAAATTTGAGAATTAAAGTTAACATTTACTGACTGTCACATTAATGCATATAAACATACTGGAAAGGTATTTATGTTTGCGATTTTGGTGTGTATGATACAGCTAAGTAAAATCCATTTTTATACCCCCCGCAAACGTTTGCGGGGGTATATAGGAATCACCTTGTCCGTCCGTCTGTCTGTCCGTCTGTCCATCCCGCTTTGTGTCCGGAACAGAACTTTTGTACCGTAGCACCTAGGATTATCAAACTTGGTTTGTGGATGCATCATGGGAAGGCAATGTGTCATGTACCAAATTTAGGTCACTGTGACCTTGACTTTGACCTTTGACCTCTATGATAGTATTGTGCATCTTGTAGCACCTAGGATTATCAAACTTGGTATGTGGATGCATCATGGGAAGGCAATGTGTCTTGTACTAAATTTAGGTCACTGTGACCTTGACTTTGACCTTTATGATATGAGGGGTACCCATTTTGTGTAATCAACTCCTCTTTCAGCTTTTAACCAAGAAGTCTGAAACTTTGCAGGATGTTTCTATATACATTGAACATGTGCACCTCCTATTTTGGTTGGATTATATTATTTTGTTCATATTTTATGGGTAGTTTAACTTAGTCATTTTTCAACAATATTCCATATGAGGGATACCCATTTTGTGTAATCAACTCCCCTTACAGCTTTTAACAAACTAACCTGAAACTTTACAGGATGTTTCTATATACATTGAACATGTGCACCTCCTTTTTTGGCTGGATTATATAGTTACTTAATTATATATGATCCAATTTTTTTAAAACTATGCATAGATATTGAGCATCATAAGAACATGTGCACCTGCCATTATCAATTTCATCACATGTATTTTGCCGAATTATTAACATTTCCATACAAAGAATTTTTCACATTACAATTTGGCCATACATACAATTTGTCCCCAGATCAAAAGTTGGGAGCCTCTTTCAGAGACAGTTCTAGTTTAATTGAATGTGATCAATGAAAATTAGACACAAAATCAAGTATTCATGAATTTACTCAAATTATAATTTGTACACATTAAAATAAATCCTTTAATATTGCATAATGATTTCTTTTTTCCAAAGGAAAAAAAATTATAGTTTGGTAAAACTTTATTCCGTAATGCATATACAAAATGTGACTGCATATTAATATTTTTTAGCAAAGAAAAAAACTTCACATTGAGTAAAACTAATTTTGAATTAGAAAGTAATAACCCCAAAACAAATACAGTAATGCCTCATTATAATGCCCTTTGATAACTTTACAACCTTACTTAGCATGGCACTCCTAGTATTTTGAAAATGTATATAAGAAAAACAGGATCAGTTAAATTTTGAAACAATAGAAATAGATTCTGTATATAAGAATCGGATAAAATTTACAATAAGACTCTTACAATTTTCAATAAGACTGTTGACAGACACCCTTAACTTTGGATAAACATGAAATGGTTTTTAGAGGCTTAAGACACATTTTAGGGCCTTCCTTCTGTCTGAAACAAAGATTTCCGTAACAGTTTTCTCAGCACCTACTAAACACAGCCACTTGAAATTTTGCATGTTAGTTCATTATGAGGTCCCATGCCACAGGTACTGATTTTAAGTCTGTTGAACATCTACTTCCTGTTTCCTGTTATTTTTCAACATTTATGGTCAATGGTTGAACATTTTTGTAACAGTTTTCTCAGCAACTACTAATTAATCACAGCCACTTGTGATTTGGTATGTGAGTTCAGTATGAGATCCCATGCCTCAATTATTGATTTCAAGTCTGCCAGGCATCTACTTCACATTTTATTTGTAGTCTTAAAGTGGAGATAGTAGCTCAAAGATTTCTTATTTTACAACCACTTGCTCCGAAAGACTTATATCAGGTCTGGGATCCGCCCGAAACGGGGGATAAATCGAAATCGCCCGATCGGGGGATAAAGCGTCTAAGCGTTTTTATGACTATAATATCGTGCATGCGTATTTCATTTGTTTGCCTAGAAACAGGCTTAAAATCGAGTAAAATTGATGACCTTTTATAAAAAACGACCGCAGGGATTCATTTCTAAGGAGGGGAACTTAAAATTTTGAAAAGTTACAGTAAATTTATATTTCTAAAGATCTGTCGAGCGGAAAAACAATCTGTCATGCGGAAAAAAAGTTAAAAGCTCTTAAAAATGCACTTCCGGTTATAAATGTTCCAGTTAAAAATACATGGTAGTTACAGGTATAAAAATGCTAAAAGGACCATTTCTTACCTAGTTCAGATGTGTGATAACCAACTCTTTGAAGATGTTTTTTTTTTTCATTTTCTGTCTGAATTTTGTGTCTCGGGCGATCCCCTGTTTCGGGCAGATTCCAGACCTGTATATTGGGGACTTCTGTTGCTGAGTGATCTTAAGCATGGGGTTATAAACCCAATTACACCACTCTAAAATGCTTATACATGAAAATTAAGAAATACATGTTCAATATTATAATTATTTATGGTTTTAAGGTCAAGACCCAGCATCATTTTAAGAAAATTGTTACAAGTACACCATCTAAAAGCTCTGCTGGTAATACACAACCTACAAGGTTTGAGGTGGGTATTATAGTCATATTTCAAACAAACCACCTCATCACATGAATCATTTTTGATGTTTAGCTATGAATTTTTTTCCTCTCCCCATAAGGGCTTCAGTGACTGAGTATGGTAGTCTAAAGTGTGTGCTTAAGGATGACAGTGCTACTCACCACTTAGGTTTGAGATTTTGTCATGTCAAAGGTAAAGGTTTTCTCTGGCCACTCTAGTTTCCTCCACCATTCAAAAACTGACTGCTTTTATACAGGTGAAAAAATTACCTGACTGAGCATTCACCATTAACCCAATCCACTTTACTCCTTGAACTTCATGCTCATAAGAAAATTCACACAAACTTAAGTTTACATTCAAATGAAGCACTCCAGTTTCCTCAACCATCTTAGAACTGACCACTTCGATATAAGTGAAAAAAATCTTGACTGGCTTATACACTGTTACTCCACTCCACATAGAGCTTTGATGCTCTAGTTAAACATTTTCACAAACATGCCTTTATATTCAAGAACAGGCACTCTAGTTTCCTCAACCATTGAAGAACGGACCACTTTGATACAAGTGGGGAAAAATCTCGACTAGGGCATACACAATTGCTCCACTCCACCCTTCATCTAGAATTTTGCTGCTTAATTAAACAATTTTCACAAATATACCTTTATCTTCAAAATAGGCACTCCAGTTTCCTCAACCATCAAAGAACTGACCACTTTGATGCAAGCTTGACTAGGGCATACACCATTATTCCATTCCACTTTCATATTTACCCCCTTGAATTTAATTGTTTAAATTAGAGTTTTCACAAACATACATTATAAGTTATACTGGGCTTGGGCAGGTTACACGGCCCCATGTTCCCTGTCAAAGATTTATGTAGCAGGCGAAGGGTACATTCATCTTTGACAGGGTACATGGGGCCGTGTAACCTGCCAAAGCCCTGTATAACGATTTTGTCACCCTTCAAAGCGTTACCAGTTGAATCTTTTAACTTCCACTTCGTGTTTTGTGTGACTATTGTATGTTGTCGCCATGTTTGTTTACCGTAACTAGACGTCAACGATGTACGAGTTACTTCCCTTTTACCGCTAAACACCGGGTGCTTTCATGTACCGGTACCCCGGCAGATTTCCGAACATAGTACTATATACCCCGGCAAGTTAACCAATCAGAATGCGAGAAATTTCTTTGAAGGGTGACAAGTAATTTTACACTCAAAATATATTGAATATACATGTGCTGGTGTTTACAATTTCAGTTGGACATCTCTACTGTTCATGAGCCATCATTTGATGAAGACATGTTATTTTTTCGGAATTCTACAGAGGTTAACTCCCTTGAAATAGCACCATATGGCTCTGATGATGATGATAACTTACTAATATATAATAAAAAGGTAAATTTGATACATTTTAAACAAGATATTGAAATAAAAATGTTTGAGAGTGTAAAACATTACAAAGAAAGGTCATTATCTCTGATAGATGTCTATTTATCCAGTAATTGGTCACTACAAAAAAATACTCAATGCACATGTATGTAAGTTATGGTAGGCAACTTGAATGAAAAAAGAATTCTGTAAAATAAACTTAACAAAATTATGGATCAAAACTTTTAATATCTGGTTTAATTGGAGGTGTTCATCTAGTCAGTCATGATTAAGTCTTCAATATGACACAAAGTGCCCTTAACCACAAGTGACTAGCATTGTAGTCTGAGGCAGACAGACAGACATTGTAATATTGGTGTTATAAATGAGATTTTGGATGAAGGGAGACTAATAAAGTAAAGAATAAAAGAAATAGACTGTTGGACATTAGAATACCTCACCCAGGACTTAGACATTTTTGAGTAAAGTTGAAATTTTCTAAGATGATTTCATCTTCTGCCCACACTAGAGCTGTGAAAAGTTTAATACTAATATAGTCCTGCGGGTGAGACTCAAAACTGAGGCCTCCTTTCTCAGTGCACACTAAAGACACCTCTGTAGAATTTAAGAAATAGTAGGCTACATGTTGTCGCTACAGAGGATGCTTACAACTCAAAAGCAATTGAAACAGACTGAGCAAAGTAAGAGTAAAGTTTTGCTGTATTTTTCGCTTTTATACTGTACTAGTATTTAATTTTTAACAAACTTTTTTTCCAATCTATAGAATGACCCAATAGCTAATAATCATATTGATGATCAAGAGCTTCCAAGACAGGGTAAATCGGGAAGAATATCAGCTTCTGGGAAGAAAAGTGTTGTAGCAAAGGGCAAAAGAAAGAAAAACAGAGGTTCAGAATCGAAGAAATCCTTAGAAAGCTTTACAGAGGATCAGTTGACACAGGTTAAACCACATGTACCATCTACAGATAAAAATTGTTCAGACATTATTGTGACCTCTGATCATTGCAAGATAGTAAAAGAAATAATAACTACAGATCAGGGCCTTGGTATAAAAGAAACATCAGAAAGATTCACTGATAGACAATTAAGTGAAGCTGTATTAGATGGTAGTATCAATCATTCTGAAGGCGCAATCAGGAAAAGTAAAATGAAGAAAAATGCGGAAAAGTTGAGTTCATCAGTTCCTTCATGCCCTTTAACAGAGCTTAAGAAAATAACATGGCCTAAAAGGAAGATTGATTTACATGTAAAGATACTGAAAAGAAAACCTTCAATAACATCATTGCAAAAACTACCAGAGGGTAAGCATATATATTTTGATAATAATTACCTACTGACTTTTAATCGTTTTAGAAACTATAGGTTTGTACATTAAAAATTTCATATTTTTTAACACTATTTTCAGTACATTTTGTAACTTTTCCAGCTTTAATTTTGATCATGGTGTCACTTGTTTTTCAAATTGTGTTTTTACATGTGATGGAAAAAATTAAACCCTCGATTCATCGCCAACATTTGTTAAAAAGAGGTTTCAGAAGAAATAGAATTTGGGACTTAAAATTAGTAAGTGGCAGAAGGACATTATAACAAGGTTTAACTGTATTTTGAAGAGTATCATTTACAGTAATGAGAGTCCATCTACTTTGCAATGATAACAATGGCTAGATTACAGAAAAATGATAATATACATCGATAACTGTAAAGGGGATTATTTTCGCGGGGTGAAAATTTCGCGATTTCTGAAATCTGAAATTTCGTGTGGGTGTAATTTTCACGTAACCAATATAAGTGGGTGTATATACTGTATATGTGATATATTAAGCTGTATGGTAGACATTTTGGCATGGGTAAAATTTTCGGGGCTAGTCTCTTTAGCGCGAAATAAGCGAAAATTTAACCCACACGAAAATTTACCTCTTTACAGTATTTCAGGAGTTAAAAGTCAAAAGAATTACCCTGTACTCAGAATTTTAAAAAATCTGATGAAAAATAGAAATAGGGGTGCAGAAGTAAGTTTACTACAGTGAGAACCTGTTGACGTATGAGTGTTGTTGGATTCAGCAACAAGTATTGGAGTTATTGCCCTTTCTATGGACAATCTGTGTAAAGATGGTTGTTGAAGTATAAATCACCTTCAGTGACACTTCTAATTATAATTGTTCCTTCAATATATTTTCAGATGTTCTATTTTTACTGGATAAACGGTTAAAAAAGAAACAGTATCTATCTTGTTCATATTGAAGCAGTTCGAGATGAAAGGTTGAAAACGGACACACATCTTGATGGAATTTAAGCAGATTTGTGTGTTTGTGACCTAACAACATTCTGATACAAGACCATCCAATTAAGTGAATTTAGGAATGGTATATGACTGATAGTTTTGAGAATTTTGAAATTTTGTATTCAAACATATCATGCAAAACTACCAATACAAAGATGTTAAATGCAAACATTGCCAGGTAGACCTTAATTGAAGGATCGCCGGCCACGGCCACAATGTTCAGACAAAAGCCTTACATGTTGAATTACATGCAAATAGAATGAAAACTCTGCCTGAAAATTGTGCTATTTAATGACATCACTGACACTAATACATCATTAGTTGCTGTGACGCTGCTTTGGTACCATGATGGCGGCCAGTGTCGGAACATTAAAGGTGTGGCTGGCAATACGTCAATTAATGACAGTAAAATCCATATATCAGTGTCTGAATATAGAATTCAAAACATTTATCTCCTTTTAGTCTTGTTGGGCAGAAACTGTTTGTCCTGATCATAGTGTAATTGTTGATTTTAAAAGACTGCAGTTCATTATTGCACATGAATGCTTTCTGCCTAATATTAAGTCTACCGTAATCAGTGTAGGTTCTGTGAACATTTGTACATTTATCTATACAGAACTAAATTCAGGCAGTTTGAAACAAAAGCAAGTGTGATATATCTTAATTTATATACAGTAAAACCTTGATTCATAACCACTATTTGTTCTGTCATATTTTGATGCAATAAAGGTTATTTTATTTTCAAGATCAGGGAATTTGAAAATTTAAGGAAATGTCAGAGATTTGTCAGGGAATTTTATTATTCTTTCTTAAGAAAGAAATTTTAATCTGATTCAGCTTACCCATCCAACATTATTGATCAGAACAGGACATATTATGAACTAGAACCTTAGTTTTCTATTGTGTTATCTTTAATAACAGTTGAATGGCAAAAAATATACATGTATATGGTGTATCTCGCTATGCCTATCATCATTCTTGTTTTGAAGTGAATTGTCAGGGAATTTTGAATGAAATCAAGTGTGGGAAACATGAAGGAAAATAAAGTATTTTGTACCAACTAGTCTGTGATGTACACTGTGATATTTCATAATAGCATTGAAGTGATACTATTCAACATATATGTATTAATGTATACATTTGTATATTGTATTTATTGTCCTAAGTGCTATAAAAAAAAGTCCGTCAGCGATATTGTGGCAGGGTGTTTATAAACATGGAAGAGTCTATATAATGTCGATAGCCTAATATAGGGATATATAAAGGTGGAGTTGACAAATGAACGCTTGAAGGCGTCAATATACATATACGGCAACACGGTTTTAATACCTATTGGTGTATAATAAACTCGCCGGTGTTTATAAACACTGCCACAATATCGCTGACGAACTATATATATTTATAGAATTATTATAACTATTATATGTGTTATTGTCTATAATAGAGTTATTTCCTGTTTGTGCATTAAATAGTTGAAATAGAATTTTGATTGTTTTCTTTTGATTTATAGGGATTTTGATTAACAAAAATTTTAATTTAACAACATTATTTCATTTATATGGAGACATTGACTATAAAAGGAAGTTCCTTGAAATAGGTACCAATAATAAAGTTTCTTTTTTATGCCATAATCATCATAAGATAGCAATCAGTTTTTATGGACTAAGTTTTATGGCACATGTTGAGTGTTTGACAAGAGAACAGTCGCTGACTAAAGTCACGGGTTTGAGCTGGTTTAGAATCTATTACCTTTACCCCTACTTATGGAATGACCATTCTGCCATTTGAATTACTTACTTTACTTTGGTCTTTAACTCCCAATGAAACTTAGGCCATTGATGAAATCCCTCCATCTGTCTATTTTGTGCAAGTTTATCAACATCCACCCTGTTGTATCCTTTCCATTTCATTTCCAATTCTGTGTCCCTTCTCCAGGTGTTTTAGGACATCCTATTTATCATTTGAATTACTGTAACAGAACATGTGAACAAAATCATCATGATTTCAGTGGTCTAAATAACAGTAAAAACTTTATAAAGACCATTATGAAAAACTAGTGTATTATCTCCCCCTTCTGAACAAACTAGAGTTAGGAGGCTGGGTATACAGAATATTGATATGTAGGTTATTACCCATTGATGCTTTAAGAAAGAATTGTTTGCATGGTAAATTTGTGTGTCATGACCTTGAACCAAGGGTATATCTTGTAGATTGAGATCAAATGGTGTGACTTAAGAATTCAAAGAAAGTAAACACAAATTATCTCCATTTGCCAATGATGTATTGTGACCATGAAAGTCAAATGTTTAAAAAAGGTTCATGAATGCAAATTGTGCAGGCAATTACTCATTGTTCTTTTGAAATAATTTCATGAAACTTTAAACATTTCAATTGCCTATATGTCAATACTTACCAAGGTATTGTTGCAAGGTCCTGACCATTGGCACTGGTCATATGTTTGGAAGTTCAAGCTCACAGAGGATGTATGAATGCAAATTGTGTATAAGCAATAACCCAATGCCGTTTTGAAAGAATTTCATAAAACAAATCATCCACCTATATGCCGTTAATTTAGAGATATTATTGTAAGGTCAAGAACTGTCATTACTAAAGACCAAGGTGTTAATATGAGGTCAAGGCCATGAAGGGGATGTTTGGATTAGAAGTATTAGCCATTAGTCCCTTTCAAATACTAATTACTGTAGTCTCATCTAGAGTCACTCTATAAGCTTGACCTGATTTTTGATCAAGGTGATAAAGATGCATTTATTTTTAGAGGTTTGGGGAATCTTTGTCATATTTAGGTTTGTGGAGCGCAATGCATGCAGGTCCAGATCAAAGGTCAAGGTCATACCATGCAGGATACTAAAATTTGGGGTTTCTGTAAATATTGCCATGCTCACTTCCTACCTTAAACAGTATGAAGGATTTTAATCAAACTTGTCCTGAATCTATGTCAGTTTGTGGTGTTCATAGAACAGTGCATTGCCTTCGTTCTAGGTCAAATCTGGGAGATCAAGGCCAAATTCCAATGTCCGCTTCATCTGTCTCGGCAAGCACTAGATGCTTAAATGACATTTGGTATTGACCTTTGTCATATTGAGCCTTTATATTGCATCATTTATCTTTTGTCAGGTCATAATAGTATGACAATATGTGCATAAGAAAATGTAGAGCGCCGTGAAGTAATTTTTATTATTGTCCCAGTCAAGATTCTTTTACATAAATTGTGACTCAGTCAAGTCAAGATTTTTTTACATAAACTGTGACTGTCAGTTCTGGGATGTTGGAGAAACCGGAGTTTTAAAACCATCGACCTCCGGCAAGCGAACCGACATACTTTCTCATACTGTACTCTGTCCTGAGCGTGATGTGAACCCAGACGGTTAGGGGCGCTATGGCCCGTAAGCGAATGCTTTAGGCCACACGGTCACAAAGGTCCCTCACTGGACAATGTAAGCCGGCTTTAAATTCATAAGTAATGAAATCTGCAAGTGTGGTATGATAGATGTCATGGCAATGGCTTATCGGGATCAAATGTTCCCGATTTTAATTTGCGACATTGTTTTTCAGCACGCCAAACAACGATGCAAATCAGTGATAAAAACTACCGATGCAGCGTACAACATACTGAAACCCGTCTACTACTTGCGTGTTGAAGTTGAGTAATGGTATTTAACGTCCCAGTCAAGAATATTTCACGTATATCGAGACGTCGCCAGCCATAGGCGAAGGTGCAGAAATTTTGCCTGTGCGTTGCGCTGATGGCATTATATAGCAGGGTTCTTTATCGTGCCAAGCCCACTAGTCTGGTAGAGGATTTTGAAAAAACCGCTTATTTTTCGATGTAGGGAGGACAACGTGTTCAAAGGTGGCAAGTTATGTCATAACCTTCTTTGAACTTTACTTTGGTAGAATCGGCCTGTTGCCAAGCAAGATTTCACCCAGGAGCCATTGTGGGGGCAGCTAAAGGTCAATGGGTGCAAAGTTCAAGTGAAAATGCCCATATTGACCTATACACAAATAAAAGGTGGCTTACAGAAGTTTTTCTTTATACATTTTGTCTTCTTAATATGTAAGTGGTATCTTCAAATTAATAGAAAGTCATATCCAACTAATTCAGTCACTTATTTTCAAAGTTTTCCATGCAAAATAAGATTAGACGCTTGCACAAATTTAACCTTTACAAATATGCTTAATTGTGGCAAATAAATATAAACACATTTGTGCATTTGAAATTGTTTAACACAACTTTAGACTTCTGTTAAAATAATTTTACTGAATCATATTGCCCGTATTTATATAAGTATCCACTTTTAAAAAAATAAATCAAAGTACTGGTGGTACTGAAAGATTGACTGTATCTGTATAATACTATCAAGTGTGTCTTTTTATGGTGGAAATATTAGTAAATTGTTGAAACACGAACTATTCCCAGTGGCCACTCTCTATACCTTATAATCAGAACCTTTGTTATCTGTTAGCCGACGAGTCGGATCTTCATATCCCGAGGAAGAAGTCTGCATGGAGACATTACTACCAAAATAATCATTGGTCAAACTTTAGTTGTAGCACTGGGAAAACGGAAAGGCATCAATACATTCGGCGAGTTAGGAAACGCACAAACTGTTTTTATCCACGAGAAAGATAAATGTATTAAAATTGATGTCATTATGATAGATATGACAACTAATCCATTAAAGGTGAAACCATCTAGAGATAAAAGAGAATCAGGTTCCCGTTCTGTCAGAAGAATTATTGATAATTAAAATGTCCCTCTGCCATCAAATTGGTAAGATTTTATCAGTCACCAAGAAAACAAATAGAATCTCGTAGTAATCCAAGACACTTCTTAGCTTAGCTGAGGGTATCAGGGGGTCCAACAGACAGCATGTTTAATTCATACAGCGGAAGGATTGTAACCGTTTTTAAAGCTTTACACAAGGAAGCCGATACTAGAATTGTTCCCCATGGTGTTGATACTTACGTGCATGGTTATAAAAGAACAGTTGTTGGCTGTAGTGATACTGATGACCTTATTCTTCTGTTGCTTTTAAATGAAGAAGTATGATTCCAGACCGGGACATCTAAAGTTCGTCCCTGTTCATAGCATAAAATTATCACCTCTGGAGGGGAATAAGCTCCCAGTATTCCATGCAATTACAGACTGTAAGACTGTCAATTAACTTTCTGGACATTTTAAATACAGCATTCCGTGTTTCCAGGGAAAACACAGGTCTTCTTCCCACTCTTGCAAGAGGGAACTATTCTGAACTTGTGAGTGCAGATGCCTTCATTGAATGTACCTAGCGAGGATTTCTCATCTACGATGTAAACTGTTTCTCTCAGGGGAAAAGTACAATTGAAAATTTGTTTCCAACATCATATGCAACCGACCTACATATTCAACGTACACACTATTAAACTGCTGTTTGGCTGCATTTAGTTATACCTGGTATTTGTTCCGGATCCCCAAGTGGGGGTTAGTCCATCGACAAAATCCCTCAAACTGGCTCTGTTCTGCGCAATTTTACCCCATCGTTTCAATTCCAGAAACTTGTCTCAAGATGTCTTTTATTCTTGTGTGTTCCATTTCAAAGTTTTGTGATGTTGTTGGCAGGTGTCTTGATGGTGTGACCTATCCATCCCCAATGTCGCTTTTGTGTTTGTGTTTCAAAACGACCTTGTTTTGTGATCCACCATAAACTTTTCGTTACTAATTTTGTCTTGTCATCTGGCAACAGGACCACGAACAATACTAGTTTTTATACTTAAATCTTGAGTTTTTTTTCACAAATTAAACTTATTTTTTTCTGTTTAAATCTTACTTTGAACTTTAACTTTTCTAAGACAATTACAGGTCAAAGAATCATGAACAAAACTTAACTTTTTGGACTTAAGTATTTTCCTGATGTTCACGATTATTCTCGGACAGTTAAGTTAGTGCGAGTCTGAATGTGACTTAAAACAGTTTTAATGAGAAAATTACCAATTGATTGATTGCATGGGGTTTTACGGGCTTTTACGTATTTTAGTCATATCAAGACGTTACCGTTACTCTCAAGGGATCTCGTGACTTTCTTTTCTAAATACCGAGTGTTTGGTAAAAGAACAGTCACTACCTTATTACAAGTCTTGGTCAAACCCAACTAGGGTTCAAACCCAGGACTCACAACATACTAATTGAGTTACAGTAGGGTTTTTTAATGAGAAAATGACCTTTACCAAAATCATGTCATGCATTGCTGAAATGTAAATATAAATCATGTTGCACTACAAGATGTACATGTAGGGCATACAATTTAAAGTGGGTGGCTGTATGCACTTGCAATGGGACCGTTGAACCGTTGATTGGTTGAACCCTTTGAATGATAATGCCACAGATAGTGAATTTTTTTAGTGATATTGATGAAAGAAAAGAAATCGTTAGATGAGACTGATATATTCCAGAGATTCTCGTGACTATGCCTTGCCGATTACAGTACTTGCAGTACTTTGATTTTAAACTTTTAAGAAATTTTAAATAATCAGCTGGGTTTAAACAATATATTTGTTTTAATCACAGTCATGTATTTACAAAAGAATTATATTTTAACATTTTGATTCATGCTTTGATGTTGAATGTATACTTTTATTTTATTCTATATTGAAGCTTGTGTCAGAATTTTGAAAAATATCATTTAAAAATATTTAAATTTTAGCCTAAACAGTTTCAATTAGCTTCCTAGTCAATGTTAAAATACATGAAAGGCTATGATTATATGAGAACAGATTTATTTGATTTATTTGAATCTCAAAAAGTATATATTTGGACAGCTATAAACTAATAAAGATTAATTTTTGGAAAAAAACACTATCTGAACTTTGACCTTTTATCTAGTAAACCAAGGGTCGATCAGCTTGGCAACAGGTTGATTCTTGACCCCTAACCTATGATGATATAAGACAGCTATGTTGCCAGCTTTGAACACTAATGTCCCCCTATTGTGAAATTTCATTTTTTTTTCCACCAGACTACACCGTGACACGGGACCTCGTTTATTTTAAGTTCCAATCCGAAAGAACCGTGATTTTCATTTCGTAATGCCGAGTGCTTGGCCAAAGAAAAGTCACTACCTACTTTCAAGTCTTGGGTCAGACCCGGCCGGGATCGAACCCACAACCTCCCACTTACGGAGCGAGCACTCTACCAACTGAGCTACCGCAGTGGTACTACTTGCGTGTATTTCTGTTATTTCTTGCACATTATTTTGACAAATAGATCTTATGAAACTTTGGTAACCAATTATTTGATGGAGGGTTATACGATTTACTTGCCAACAAAAAATGCGTTAACCAGAAAATCGAGATTATTTAATTATTTAAACTTGTACGAAACTCCAAAATGTGATCAAGAGATTGCTCGAAATACATTTCGTAAATTTTAAGAGTAGAATTATTTGCCAAAAGTTAAACCCGGAGTAACCTTAATTTAAAACATGATAAAAAAGGCAAATGACTCAAGTTCCTTCATTTCTCTTGCATATTGTAATTTAAAGAGTTGGTATTTAAATCTAGTGGACCCGTAGTTGGATGTAACCAGTGATTAGCACATGCATGTATTTACAACACCAAGAAAAGTTAAACTACCGTTATATTGAATAAACATTTTCAAAGCATTGTTTTTCAATTTGATGAAATTCTTTTCACTTGCGTGCTTCCAATAAAAAATTACAAAATATCTGATATTATGCAAAAAACAAGTCATGGCTAATCGATTCATTAAATTAATTAAGCTTCGGTTTGAACAACTGGACTTTCGTATCCTGTCTTTGTATAAGTTTTCCAACGACCAATTTATACAAGTACTACATCTAAAAAACTTTTACATTATGTTGTACAATTGTCACGTCTGGCAGTCTGGAGGCGGGTTTAAATAAGCTAGCGCTTGTTCCTGAATCCAGTTTAAAGTTTGTTTTGTGTTGTATTATTTGTATTGAATGATGAATAACTATTGTTTAAACTAAAAAAAAAACACTTTAAGCAGTTTTATTTTTATCATTATGTTTATAGTTTTAAAAGTTTCATCAAATGTAAAATTATCCATTAGATAGATTAATTATTTTTGTAATTTCCACTAACATTTTAATTTCCACAAAACAAAAAGCATAATATTTACATGTAAAAACGCTTGCATCAAGCCAGTTTGAGCAATCCTGTGTTATTTAACTGTGTTATTTAAAAAGAAATTTAACCGATGGATGGTACTTGTAAAAGGAAGTTATGGGCAGAATATTGACATAATTAATTAACTGCTTGAACTGGTGTTTGTACCCCGATGATTGTGAGTTCTTGCTTTAGGCAGTTCAATTTGGCGCGAAATGTCTTTGGTATGTAAATGAGTTCCGCATTGGTCAACACGAATGCGCATGTTGTCAATCAGTTTCAGAAATATACAAGATTGAGCGGACGTTTTATAACACATCGAAGTAAACAAGTAAACAGTACACAAGGTAAGTCTAAAAAATTAATAAGATAATTATTAAGATATAATTATTATTTTAACAGCTTATTTTGTAAGTTGAACACTATGTTGACGACCGATGCTAAATTTTGCTCTTGAATTTTCTCACGGCAAAAAACTCCGTAGCACACTAGATGCAGGCTGGGCAGTAGAGTTCTTTGCCTACATATTGGATTTTTTTTTACATATTTCGGATAAAATTTCAGGTAACTGTGGGTGCATGTAGTATTGGTTTCGTACAGGAATGCGAAAGAAATGATCCGTTGAGCAGCTGTTGAGTGGAATGTGACCAATTAAGTTGTGACTCTTGTCCCATAATAGTGGAGTAAAAATGTCTGGAATTTCCAATTGTAATTTTCAGGAACTTTGATTTTTCTTGGATTTTGCTGCAAAATCGTCATTCCTCACAACTTTTGGTCCAATTTTGTTTAAAATGTAGAGTTTGAACATTTTACGTTTCCACAGAATTTTTGGGGTAAAATCTCCCATTTTGGGCAAGAGTCACAGCCTGGTATACATAAATGTTATTTGTTCCAACAGAGAGTTCATAGAATCATGGGAAGTGCAGAGATCCCGTTAGGTATAGCAAATTAACATTTGTTATACATGTACAGGGTTCTTGCAGGCCTGGAAAAGTCCTTAAATTGTGAGGTTTGCCCTAAAAAGCCCTGCTTGCCCTAAAAAGCCCTTGAATTTGGGCAGTTGGGTGTCTGTATTTGGATATTAAGTGGTTGCGAATAGACTGATATATATAATATATATATATATAAATAAATAAATATTAATCAGTAAGTTACTTGAAAGGAGCAATTTAAAGGTACCTGGCCCTTCCAAATGCCCAACTTCAACCTTATCCACTTCATGTGTACATGCAAGTAATTGTTTTATTGATTTAATTGCCTTTGCACCAATACTCTTTTGCTTCAATTGTACCTCTGATTAGGCCTTAAATTTGCAAATAAGACCATGAAAAGACCCTAAAAAGTTCTTACATTTGGAGTCAAAATGTCTGTACGACCCCTGATGTAATAAGGCATTGTAATTTCTCTTCAGCCAAAAGGCTATGTATTACAGAAAACTTTTTCACATCCTCTAAATATTTTTTATTATTTTTCACATATGTTCAGAATCTGGGCTTTTATTTTACTTTTTAAAACCAATTTCATTCAAAATTAAAATTTCAGTGCAGAGTACAAATGAGACTTTCCAATCTTTTTTGCAGAAAAGCACACTTAAAACATAGAACAAAATCTAAAATTTATCCCAAATTAGATTTTTATCTTTTAGAAGGAAAAAAGGCATGTCTTTTTAGTTAGATAAGCCAATAAAAAGGTAATTTATATTTTTTTGTTGCCTAAAAGTTCAGTTAGGTTTACATTATCAAATTTTGTTTTGTCACTTTAAAAGGTGTTCAGCTATCAAAAACCTTGATAAAAAAGCTTAAAAGAAGTTTGACCAATAAGACTTCATCCTATTTTTCTTAAAACTTAATGGCATTTCACCAATCACAATTTAGGTCAATCCTTCAGTGACTGGGAGCATACACTTAAATGGATTAGCTATGTCAATGAAAGCACAGGGGTCAGTTTCATCATAAAGTTTTAATAAATACCCATAAGTATATAAATATATACTTTCAAATTGAGTAAATATCATTCTATTCTATTTTTCCTAGAATTTATCTGGTGCATTACATTTGCGCAAATAATCCATATAACTTTTGTGCAAAAATAATAAG
The DNA here is from genome assembly GCA_021292105.1 of Anadara kagoshimensis. Taxonomy (NCBI): domain Eukaryota; kingdom Metazoa; phylum Mollusca; class Bivalvia; order Arcoida; family Arcidae; genus Anadara; species Anadara kagoshimensis. The sequence goes on along the minus strand of CM037858.1, from coordinate 8,864,771 downwards.
ACAATTGCGCAAAGGCTTATATTACGATTGCACAAAACCCAGTTGCCATGTTAAATAAAAACTACCCCTTCTGTTAGCAAAGACATAAATGCACAAATAAAAGTCTGTTAAAATTTGGTTTAAAAGGTATCATTTTACAAGTCAACATTGGCTAAAAAAAATTGTCATTTTAGTTGAAAAGTATCTCTTTACATGGCGACTCTAGCTGAATATTTATATGCGATTGTTCTAACATACTCTGATTAATATTGCCTCTTGTGTACAATTCATATCATCCATTAACAAAGTCCATTTTCTCCTTTTCATTTCGTCGACTGTGGCCCTTGTATCCAATCTGTGAACTTCTTAAGCTGGTCAGGTGATGTTTATTTAACAGTTTAACATGGGCAATTAAGATTTGCGCAATAGTAGTATACATACACCCTTTGCGCAAATGACATATAGGGGTTATAAAAATTTTGCACAAATGTAATGTATCCCTTTTATCAATGTTGTCATTTTTTTCCTCACTGTTACATCCAGGGTTCGAACCCACAATCCTCAAATTTGAAAGCAAAAGTCACCTGTGCACCTGCAATTATTTGTTTGATCAGATTATTTTGTGAAATTTCGTGGTTTCCAGACTTATTTTTATGTCTGGATGTAAATATTACAATTTTCATTTTGAGAATTGGGTCTAAAGACACAACCTATGTGGGGTGTGTAAGTTAGCGTCACTCAGAGTTCTAGTTATCTGCAATTTTCCTGTACATTCCCATTATGTTAAATATGATTCACAATCATTTGTATAATTTTGATTGTATTGTAGCACTATGTCGACAGCACTGGTAGCAAGTTCAGCGGGTGCAGCATTGATGTTGCATGATGCTAGGCACGGGTTGTTGGAAGTAGCAGTGATGAACAATCTCCTACACAAGAAGAAACGTGGGGGACATGAAAATATGGAGATTAGTCCATTTGCACATAAAGTGGCTGATGGCACTAACCATCACCAGAACCATGCCGAAAATCATCAAATGATTAAACAGAAGACATTTTATACAAAGTCAGAATGTAAGACTGAGAACAAACAACAGGTAAGAATTATAATTATTTGCCCCTCAAACAAAGGAAGTAGGGGGATATATAATGTCCACTTCATTATACCCCCCGCTTAAAAAGTGGGGGGTATATAGTGATAGGGGTGTCCGTCCTTCTGTTACACCTTAGGGTACCTATCTCTTATCCGCAACTCCTCCTAAACCCTTCAATGGATTTTCATGAAACTTTCACACAATCTTTGTAATATAATGTAGATGTGCACCTATTTAAAAATTTGATCCGATGGATTTTTGGGAGGGGGGGGGGGTATTTTTTGTGAGCTTGTGGCTCACAGTTTTTCTAGTTTCTTCTGGGATCTTGGTGGCCGTGTAGTCTAAACTGCATACTTACGGATCAAAATACCTTGCTTGTTAGTCGGTTTTTATTTCCCAGGTACTCTGGTTTTCTCCACCATCCCAACACTGACTACCTTGTCCAATATAAGGTAAATAATCTTGACTTGGGTGTAAAACAGCATTACTCTACTCTATTTCATTATCTTCTGCCAACATTTTGTTTGCCGATTTTCTTTAAAACTACAGATCTTTATGAAACTTCACAGGAACAATCTTTGGGTGAAGTCGATGTGGCATTGGCTATTCACATTTTTCATGATACACAAGCAGGGTTTGACATTAACCCACGTCCAACAGACAGTGTCTAGTAAAATGTTGGTTGAGGCGTGTAAAAATTTTGCTGACTAGCCTGACTGGTCATGTGTTGTAGTCTGGAATGAATTATTTTTTTTCCAAAAAAAAATTGTCGTCTATAGCTGTAAAAAAAAGAAGTCAAAAATATAAACAACCAGCCTAGTGATCAGACATTTTCGCGTTTACTTAAATTTATAATCTACTCAAGCCCCAAAATGATAAAGATGCAAACACATGCTTTCTGGTATTTACATTAGCAACATCAATTAGAACTTGCTTCAAAATTTGGTTTTACCCGTAAGCCAAAAAAAAATTGTAAGTAAAGGGTAGGGAAGCAACTAAAAAGGAGTATGACAATGAAAAAAGACAGAACAAGAGGCCCATGGGCCTTAACGCTCACCTGTGACCTTGACCTTTGAACCCATGAGCTTCATTCAAATATCAAAATGATAATTAGGCCAATATTCTAATATACATCCCTATACAAAAAGTTTATAGTTTTTGAGATAAATAATCATTTCAGTACTTGTTTGTATCTGTGATCTTGACATTTGAACCCATGCCCTTCATTCATATATCAAAATGACCATTGTGCCAGTACCAACAGTATTCTAATATACATGCCTATACAAAAAGTTAATAGTTTTCAATATAATTAACCATTAAGATATTTATTTGCATCTATGACCTTGACCTTTGAACCCAATACCTTCATTCATATATCAAAATGATCATTAGGATACTACCAAAATATTCTAATATACATGCCTATACAAAAAGTTTGATAGTTTTTGAGATAAATAATCATTTCAGTACTTGTTTGTATCTGTGATCTTGACATTTGAACCCATGCCCTTCATTCATATATCAAAATGACCATTGTGCCAGTACCAACAGTATTCTAATATACATGCCTATACAAAAAGTTAATAGTTTTCAATATAATTAACCATTAAGATATTTATTTGCATCTATGACCTTGACCTTTGAACCCAATACCTTCATTCATATATCAAAATGATCATTAGGATACTACCAAAATATTCTAATATACATGCCTATACAAAAAGTTTGATAGTTTTTGAGATAAATAATCATTTCAGAACTTGTTCACATCTGTGACCTTGACCTTTGAACCCATAACCTTCATTCATATATCAAAATGGTTGTTAGGCTAATACCTACAATATTCTAATATACATGCATATACAAAAAGTTAATAGTTTTCAATATAATTTTTTTTTTTTGTAATTGATATTTTTTATTGGCCAGACTTAACTAATGGATGAATGATGCCAGGGTTGGAACCTGCCCTGGGTTCATCATACTTACAAATTTTAGCCACAAAATATTTTTAACAAAAATTTACATAATATTTGTATATATACTAGGTATATTTAACACATACCTATAATATATACTTAATATATTGTCAAATTTGGTACTATACATTTTATATAGCATTTGGCAAATAAAGCTATTTCATGCAGTCTGGTTTTTTAAATTTGTTTTGGTATGCATGCATTTGTGTGTGTGTGTGTGTGTGTGTGTGTGTGTGTGTGTGTGTGTTCATGTTAGCATATGCATGTGTGTGTGTGTGTGTGTATATGTAAGATAGATAAAATGGAGATTGAGAGATAGGTTACCAGAAAGAATGACAGTGTAGCATAATAGTGAAAAAAGGAGAAAATCTGGTAACAGGACTAGAAAACTAGACTAAGGAAAGAAGGAGGAAAGGAAGAAGTACTTGTCATATATTTTGTGTTTGTTTATATGCATACATTATCAATATTAAGCACAAAAGATGGACAGTTCACAGCATTAATCTTAGAGTGACAACAAAAAAAGAGAAAAAACATATCTCATAATTTAAATTCTGTTATTACAGTTATATCTAACAAAGCTTGAACCATGGGAACCACAAAGTGTAAAATTCATCATAACGACAGTTTTTAAAAAGGATATAACGTTCTATTTCCAAATTCTTTTTTATTATGTTTTGAAGAGCAAAAATATTTAACTGATGCTTTTGTATTTTAGTTCTATATATATATTGTTTAATATTTAGTATTAGCCAGTTAAGCACTTTGTTTTGTTTATCTGTATATCCTAATAAAATTATTTTTTTACTTAATTCTATTTGTTCATTTTTTGTGTTAAAGATCCATCTTTGGATAGATTCCCATAGTTCGTACACTTTATAACAGTCATAGAACAGGTGTTCCAGTGTTTCAACTTCATTGTTACAAAATGTACACTTATCTGAGTCAACATAATTGATTTTATATAAGAATGAGTTTGTAGCTAAGATTCTATGCAGGATCCTGTACTGAAACCATTGGGAAGTTGTATTTTTTGTAATTTTGAATGGTATAATATAGTAATTTCTCCACAATTGTAAATTTCATCCAGATTTATATTTGTTATTACTTTGCTAAGTTTCGCCCATTTTGATTCACTATTTTTAATAATTCTTCTAATCCATGTACATTTCAAAGCTGTAAAGAATTTTGGTAAACTAATCATTTTTATGCCTCCGTAACCATAATCTTGAATAAGTATATCTCTTTTTATCTTCTCTGGCTTGTTTTCCCAAATGAAATTAAAAAATAATTTCTCTAGATCTTTTACTAGTTTCTCATTTGGATTCGGTAGGGAAATAATTAAGTGGGTAATTTTTGGAATTATTAGAGTTTTTAATACAGTATTTCTTCCTAACATCGTCAATTTTCTATGTGACCAATTTTTTATAGTACTTTTAATTTCTCTTATTTTTAAGTCATAATTTTGATCTGTGATCTGATCTAAATTTACTGAAAAATTTATACCTAGTAATTTAAAGTTTGTAACTCCCCACTCTAGTTTCCATTTATCTCGGTGAAAAACTTCGGATGAAAATTTTTTACTCCCAATCCATATAACTTTGGTTTTTGTATAATTAATTTTAAGTCCAGAAACTCCTGCATAGTAATCTAAAACTCTTAGAGTATTGTCTAGGGAACTGGGAGACCCATCTAACATAAAACTAGTATCGTCTGCATACTGGGATATTAAATATTCTTCCCCTTCAATTTCTATTCCTTTTATTTCAGGATTTGATTTTATCAAAATTGCTAGTATCTCTGCACACAATATAAAAATATATGGTGATAAGGGATCACCTTGCCTGCAACCGTTTTGTGTAACTGCAGATTCTGCATTATTATATAGAGTTTGAATCCAACACTTAATAGAATCCTTGAAATTAAAAATAGATAAAACTTTTTGTATAAATTCCCATTTTCTCAGTAAAATGTGTATCTTGCAGACAATAAATATTATAACATTTAGATTTCAAATATGAAAACAAGTCTGTACGTTTGTGTGCGTCTCCCAGTCCCTGACAGTTTACGGTCATGATCTTAATAGAAGTCATTAATATATCTATCAAATTTTAGTACACTTTGTAACATATTATTTATGCGATACTTATCACAATAAGTTATGCTGTAAGCATGGTAGAATGAATGGCAAAAAAAAGATAACAGGGATAGTATTGTTAAGCATTTAAAATTACAATTAATATTTAAATCATTATTACTTCTTTTCTTTACATTTGTACCTAACCATAGACAGTTACTATCCCTGTGATGAAAAAAGGGACAGAGATAATATAGAACAACACACTTTATGTAACATATAAACAGCACTGAATGCAACCATATATATTGAAACGTGATTAAATATAGAAGAGAAAAGAAAAAGATAGCAAGAATGAGAATAAAGTATAAAACAATCATTATTTCCAGCATAGGTCAAACTGCAGCACCTGGCGATATTATGTTCATATTTAAAATGTCATGTCTTACAGGTTCTCACAGTATGTACATGATGTATGTTACATGTAATATGAAAAAATTCTAAAAAAAACATCCTTGTTTAGCATAAATTCTCAAAATTATCTTTATCTTGTTTTCAAACACAATGAAAACTCTGTATTGACACAGAGGCATATAAAACCCGAGATACGTGACTGTCTGAAATCCGTAACATTGATTTAAATAGGTGTTACCAATCTCTGTTTTATATGTCTCTGATTGACATAAACATGTATCAAGTGTCAGATTTTATCATTTAAAGGGAGACAAATCTTACGTCTCTATCCCAGGCAAATAGATAGGTTAGTAAGGATTATCTCCCTTTCCTTTACTATCAATACCCAATACATATTTTTTTTTTTTTTTTTTTTTTTTTTTTTTTTTTTTTTAAATGTGACAAATACTTGGTGTTACATATAATATACATAGTGTTATAGTAAAAAAAAAAAAATATTTTTTGGACAAATAATTTATCCTTATATGACATCCAACTTTACAAAAAAGCTATGTTTTTGTTGTATACATTCTTATACATTTCTGTCTCTCAGTTTTTCTAATATCTTGCCCATCATATTTTTTCCGTCATAATAAAGCCCTGTTCCCCAAAATGGATTGGGGTCATCATGTATTATTACTTTATTTTTGCACTTACTATTTAAATAAGTATAAAATTCTGGGCACTGTTCTAATTTTGTTTCTAAAATTTTTTCCATTACTTTTACTTTATTATTATACCAGGCCGGAGCAGTGGCGATCTGTAAAGATATATTTTTCACCTCTCTGGCTGTGCTTGCCTGCATTATTTTATCTAATATATCATAAGCCTTGTGGAACTCTGCCTTTTCAAGCTGGTACAACTGTTCAGCAGACTGAAATGTTTTGCCTCTACTTTCTAGAGTACACTTGTAAAAGTTAGACAAAACACAGCCTTCACTACGAAAATAAATAGCCTCTAGATCCACCTGGCATTGATCTTTAAATAGACAGAAACCATAAGAATGTATACAAGGGAAACTGCTTCTTGTATTAATATATATAGTGACATCATAAACTATCACATTTCGTCTCAACACTGACAAATAGAGCAATCAATTTCTTTAAGAAAAATATATTACGCCTGGCAAAACACTATTCAGGGGAGGTCAGTTTTTTTTTTTTCAAGACTACATGTACCTGTCAGTGTCCTACCAAACATTTAACTCCAAGATTTAATGTTTGTACTCAAAGTAAATAAGATAGATACCCTCTCAGATCATTACTTCCTCCCAATCCGCTGGACAAGTTCAGCAAACTGGGGAAAAACAAAAATCTGCGAGTGTATCTACCCTATTCAATTACAAACTATACAGATCTGAGTATCCAAAATGATTCTAAATGTACCAGTATATAATGCAGGTTGTTAAGACAAAAACATTAACTGAGTGTTTTAATTAATACATTTTCTAAACGGTTAAAACAGTAACTAGACCACCTTCTTACAGTCTAATATCATCCAGTAGAGAGCATAATCCCTCCACTGGCCTAACTATTTACTGACTGTATGATTGTATTTTTCTAAATCTGATGCGACCCGATAATAGGTACTTAATACCGGTCAAAAAGGAACCCCCTTTTTTTTCTACGAGCCTCAGATATACATATTTACAGTACTTATATAAACACCAAAAAGTAAAATTTCTCAGTCACCCATCACCATCTGTAAACTTATTGTTACAGAACAATATTCAAATTCAAATATTCAAATTAGAGTTTATTCGTCTGAAGATAGTTGAGTTAGGCTTCATATCTTGACCATGACGTATCCCCTGTACTGTTTTTAAATTCTAGGAAAACATTTGGGCCCCTTTCACGAAGTCTGGTAACTTTACCCTCTTTCCTCATGTCGAATGCTACCCTTAATAGTCTATGTCGCAGTTGTTTCAAGTCTGCTGGGAGGTCTGTCACTATTCTCATTTGTTTGCCTTTTAGCCTTGGACCTCTGGATAACACTAAATCACGATCTACTAACCGGACAAACTTAATAATCACAGGTGGAGGTTTGTTTTCTGAAGCACCTAATTTATTGGAGAAACTATCACTATGCCGGACAGGCAATATATGGGCATTGGCAATCACAATCTTGTCTGCTCTATCTGGATCAATTTCAAGCTCTTTCACGAAAAAATCATTCAAAGTGCTCATGATATCTTTTCTTGCCCTTACCCCATAGATAATTAAATTATATTTTCTTGATCGCCACTCATTATAGTGCATCCAGTCGAGCGCATTATTTAAAGTTTCTTCAAGGACAGAATTTTTTTTCACACTTTCCTCTAATTTACCTTGCAAGTCACTAATCTGTCGGTCTTGGAATTCTTGTGACACTTCAATGTCGTTTACTTTTAAATTCACTTCATTTACTTCATTTCTCATTTTATCAATGTTCTCAAACAACGGCTTTACAGCACATTCTATCGCATCTATCAGGTCTTTTCTTACAGTCGTCTCGTGAAAATCACTTAATAGTTGTTTTATTGCTGTTATTGTCAATGTTTCCTCTGTATTTGCACTTGTTTGTGCACCAACAGACGCAACTGCGTCATTGTTCATACCTAGGTCACCGGGGGGGTTACCTTCTGTGTTAGTGGACTGTGACATCGAACGGCCGGTCTGTGCCCTAGTTAATATTGTTTTTATGTCCGTCTGCTTTGTCTGTTTTGTTTTGTCACTTCTGGACATCTTTATGTGGTTATTCACACTGCACTGACACTACCACAGCTTTTTTTTTTACCAGAGCTGAATCTCACGTGTATTCAGTCAGCCATACTACCGGAAGTCCCCGTTTTCAATATAATTAACCATGCAGGTATTCATTCACATATGTGACCTTGACCTTTGAACCCATGGCCTTCATTCATATATCAAAATGATCGTTAGGATAATACCTAAAATATTCTAATATATATGCCTATACAAAAAGTTTATAGTTTTTGAGATAAATAATTATTTCAGTACTTGTTTACATCTGTGACCTTGACCTTTGAATTCATGACCTTTATTCATATATCAAAATGACCATTGGGCCATTACCTACAATATTCTAATATACATGCCTATACAAAAAGTCTATAGTTTTTGAGATAAATAATCATTCCAGTACTTGTTTACATCTGTGACCTTGACCTTTGAACTCATGACCTTTATTCATATATCAAAATGACCATTGGGCCATTACCTACAATATTCCAATATACATGCCTATACAAAAAGTTCATAGTTTTGCAGATAATTAACTATTTTGGTAAACTTGTACATCTGTGACCTTGACCTTTGAACCCATGACCTTAATCGATATATCAAAATGATTGTCATGTCAATACCTACAATTAACCAAAATCCTACATCATTATCACCAGAAATGTTTAAAAAGTAGGTCAGAAACTGGGATGTGACCTTGACCTTTAACCTTGACATCAATCGGAAGAAAATCGCAAGACAAGATCAGTGAAAACTCCATACAATTATCTTCAGCCATTATGAAGTTATAACAATAAATGTCTCATTTTAAAAATTACATAATTTTATGCAAAAAACGCGTAACCTATTTTTCGTTCAATTTTCATGAAAAACACAATTTCAATGTATCTAGGTATCCTGAATCCAAAAATCTAATCAAAATTTGCCTGCACCTTTTGGTTTCAGAGAAGAAGATTTTTTTGTCTTTTGGCTATTTATAGTAACGGCAGCCATATTGTTGGGCATGGTCAAACCCCGAACACAATTTTGAAAGCCTGTTACCAAGGCATAATAATCACCAAGTTTCATCAAATTTGGCTCAGTAGTTTTGGAGGAGAAGATTAAAATGTAAAGTTTACGCACGACGGACGGTGATAGATAGCAATAGCTCATCTGAGCTAAAAATGGTTTTAAGTGGGTTGAACATGACATCGACAGGATGCCATGTTTTGTGACATCTGCAGTAAAAACTTTGAACCTAAATGCATGACCTTACACCAGGGAAGTAAGGTCAGGTGCTCCGGAAGGGTACGCACCTCTTGTTTTGCTGCTTCACTGCCAAAATTGAATCTCTGAAGTATGAAAAATGACGAAATAAAATACATTTATTATGACTATTTTTGAGGCTAGTAGAATTCAGTTCAGGGCCAGGGCTCAAAGTTGCGACTAAATTAGGTGCCATGGCGATCAAGTTTTGCTCATAAGTCGCCAATTTGGCGAATGCTTTTTCGGGGATCAAAATGTATATATATAAAACATCAAAAGTATGCGGAATAGAACAGTAATCCTGGCTGGGAAGTGACTGTCAATGTCAAGGCAAGTATGTGTGATGCTCCCAAAAACCAGATGATAGATCCATTGCCTGATGATTGATTGATAATAAATGTTTGATATTATAAAGTATACAATGTGTTTTTAGATTATTTTTAGGATAATATCACATTATTATTGCCAGTGTCTAAAAGTCTCAATTGGCGCCTTTTATTTTTATATAAGGAGCCAGCCTGGCTCCTAGAATCAAAAAGTCACTTTGAGCCCTGAGGGCTAGTAAAATTTCTCAGAACTAGTCCAACTGGTCTAGTCTTTAAAAACCATTGTGTTGAATCCTGACATGGTTGAGGATTTCTCAGTTGAGGGTTTGTTTGGAAGACTTTTGAAATGGCATCCCATTTCAGTAATAACTTGTTCTGTTTGTTTTGGCAAAAGTAGAAAAAATTACAGGTCTCATTTATTTTAGCATTCCATTTTGACAATTTAATGAGAATGATTGACAAATCCACTTGGCACTGGGCTCAGTTTGGAAAAAATTCCACTTGTCACAGGGCTGTTTCATCTTGGTCAGGACAAGTGACAGAGTGAGAGAGGCCTGCTTACAGTTTCTTTGAGCATAATTTTTTCATGTTTTGAATATTTTAGGGCGAACGTCATGTTCTTAAAGATATACAGAACAATATTGGAGCTGGAGAACGCAGTTTTATGCTGACAGGATGTAAATCCAAGAAAAATGAGAAATCCAAGCTACCTGATGGTGTAATGCACACATTTCATATTGGACGAATCAAAGATCATGTTCACTTCTCTCCAGGTAATTATTATACACTTTGTTATAAACATTAAACTCTTAATACTAAGTAAGTACCACTGTGGTAGCTCAGTTGCTAGAGTGTTCTGCAAAGGGGAGGTCGTGGGTTCGAACCTCTACAGGGTCTGACCCAAGACTTGAAAGTGGGTAATGACTGTTCTTTCACCAGGCACTTGGCATTACGAAATGAAAGTCAGTTCTGTCGGATGGGAACTAAAAATAAATGAGGTCTAGTGTCACAGTGGGCTTGGCATGATAAAGAACCCTGCTATATAATGCCATAGCGCAACACACAGGCAAAATTTCTGCACCTCTGCCTATTGCTTGTGACGTCTCAATATAAGTGAAATATTTTTGACTGGGACCTTAAACACCATTACTCAACTGAATACTAAGTAGAAATCAAACTTTAAATACAAGTAGGATATCCAAAAAAAAGTAAGACTTCCTTTTGTATCTCCACCCATTAAATTCTGTGTAAAATTGGAAAAAAATCCTAGAACTGTTCAAAATAGCATAATGTTATGTTTAGTCTTTTTTCAGTTAAAATTAATTTTTTAGTGGAGGGTCCAATTGAAGTTTGTCCAGACTTTTGATTTTTTTAGGCTAATGACATAATTCTGAGATTCAGACAGACATTTTTCAAAGCAGGTTTGTTGGCTTCATTTGTCATTGATATCAATTTGTGAGCTCTGTAAAATTTTCACATGCACTATTTGTATTCGATTTGTGGAGAGACACTTTTATTCCTATACAGTCCAACCTGCCTTAAAGGCCACCTCTATATTAGAGCCAACTGCTTATAAAGGTCAGTAAAATTGTATCCCAACTGTTTTTCATTCATATTATTTGAATCTGTTTATAAAGGCCACCTGCCCTTAAAGGCCTCTTTTATTGGTTCCCTCAGGTGGACTTTATAGACAGGTTTCACTGTACTTGACTTTTTGAATTGATTATATTCACAGCTGCAAAGAACATATCCATTTTAAAAATAAAATTAGTTCCCAACCCCATGCAAAAATAAAGTTCAAGGGGTAATTAGGAATCACCTTCCCAGATAATCTACTTTCTAAAACATTCATATTGATAATATTAACCTTGTTATTAGACCACTGTGGTAGCTCAGTTGGTAGAGTGCTCACTCCGCAAGTGGAAGGTCGTGGGTTTGAACCCTAACCGGGTCTGACCAAAGACTTGAAAGTGGGTGGTGACTGTTTTTTTCGCCAGGTACTGGGCATTACCAAAGGAAAGTCAAGGTTCTTTCAGATGGGAACTTAAATCAACGAGGTCCAATGTCATGGTGGGCTTGGCACAATAAAGAACCCTTCAGTATAATGCCATCAAGGCAACGCACAGGCATAATTTCTACTCCTTCGCTAAAAGCTGCCAATGTCTTGATATAAGTGAAATATTCTTGACTGGGACGTTAAACACCATTACTAACTCAACTTAACCTTGTTTTTTAGCTCACCTGAGCCAAAGGCTCAAGTGAGCTTTTCTGATCACAATTTGTCCGTTGTCTGTCGTCGTCGTCGTTGTCGTCGTAAACTTTTCACATTTTCATCTTCTTCTCACGAACCACTGGGCAGATTTCAACCAAATTTGGCACAAAGCACCACTAGGTGAAGGGGATTCAAGTTTGTTCAAATGAAGGGCCACACCCTCTTTTAAGGGGAGATAATTGAGAATTATTGAAACTTTGTTGGTATTTTTCAAAAATCTTCTTCTCAAAAACTATTCAGCCTGTAAAGCTTAAACTTTTGTGGAGGCATCCTTAGGAAGTGTAGATTCAAGTTTGTTCAAATCATGGTCCCCGGGGGTAGGGAGGGGCCACAAGAGGGGGATCAAGTTTTACATAGGAGTATATAGAGAAAATCTTTAAAAATCTTCTTCTCAAAAACTATTAGGCCTGAAAAGCTCAAATTAAAATGGAAGCATCCTGAGGTAGTGTAGATTCAAGTTTGTTCAAATCATGGTCCCCGGGGGTAGGGAGGGGTCACAAGAGGGGGATCAAGTTTTACATAGGAATATATAAAGAAAATTTTTAAAAATCTTTTTCTCAAAAACTATTAGGCCAGAAAAGCTCAAATTAAAATGGAAGCATCCTCAGGTAGTGTAGATTCAAGTTTGTTCAAATCATAGTCCCTGGGGGTAGGGTGGGGCCACAAGAGGGGGGTTAAGTTTTACACAGGAATATATAGAGAGAATCTTTAAAAATCTTCTCCTCAAAAACTATTAGGCCAGGAAAGCTCAAATTAAAATGGAAGCATCCTCAGGTATTGTAGATTCAAGTTTGTTCAAATCATGGTCCCCGGGGGTAGGGAGGGGCCACAAGAGGGGGATCAAGTTTTACATAGGAGTATATAGAGAAAATCTTTAAAAATCTTCTTCTCAAAAACTATTAGGCCTGAAAAGCTCAAATTAAAATGGAAGCATCCTCAGGTAGTGTAGATTCAAGTTTGTTCAAATCATGGTCCCCGGGGGTAGGGAGGGGTCACAAGAGGGGGATCAAGTTTTACATAGGAATATATAAAGAAAATTTTTTAAAATCTTTTTCTCAAAAACTATTAGGCCAGAAAAGCTCAAATTAAAATGGAAGCATCCTCAGGTAGTGTAGATTCAAGTTTGTTCAAATCATAGTCCCTGGGGTAGGGTGGGGCCACAAGAGGGGGTCAAGTTTTACACAGGAATATATAGAGAGAATCTTTAAAAATCTTCTCCTCAAAAACTATTAGGCCAGGAAAGCTCAAATTAAAATGGAAGCATCCTCAGGTAGTGTAGATTCAAGTTTGTTCAAATCATGGTTAAATAATAGTGTATTTTCCATGCTGTATTCTTTTATATAAGTATTTTGATATAAAGTTAAATATATTGTTCATGAGAAATATATTAATTGTACTTGTATTTAAAAGCTAATTTTTAATGTAAATCCTGCTGTATTCTATAATTTCTATTTGCCATTTCCCGATTACAGTATTCGGCCTATGCATTTTCTCTCTTTTGAGATTAGTAGATTGCATGATGAAAATTTTTTTTAAAATTATTTCATTGGTTGAAATGCTGTAAGAAAAAGGTAACGGAATAAGCCGAGGCTTGTCGAAACATCAACCTTTTACGGTACATAGAAATACTTACAAATTGTTTAGTGAAAAGCATCGGTAGGAAGTATAGATTTCAGTTTGTACAAAACCTCCCTCCCCTGCACTCACTTCAATACTGAACTCATTTCGGCTTCTACCTAGCAAGTTGCTCAGGTGAGCGATGTGGCCCCTGGGCCTCTTGTTTTAACTTACAGGTAAAAAGGCTCGGAAGGTCTCTGGTTCAAAGAAGCATCACAAGTTTCATGTCATGAGACCTCAACCATCTGCTATCATGGACGATGGTAAGATATGAGTGGTTCATTTATGAAAATTTTTTAGAATCATACAGGCAAACCTGCCTTGAAGTCGACTTTGTAATAGGACCACCCACTTTTAAAGGCCAGTAAAATTCTATACCAATTGCTCTATAATCTGAACCACCTGCCAACAAAGGTCACTTTTACTGGTTACCCTGGGTGGTCTGTATAGACAAGTTTGACTTTTCTCTGTAACATAATTTGCCAGAAATGTTTTTAACTGGATATTCCAGAGGAAATATGTTCCAACCTCACTACAAACTTTTGAGACTAAAACTGAGGTTCTGTGTCTTGGTGCATGCTAAAGACACGTACCTCTTCATAGTTTAAAAAAGAGAGGGCCACCTGTGGCTGCTACAGAGGATCCTTACAACTAAAAAGTAATTGAAACAGAATAAGCAAAGTAAAAAAATACATACCATGCAACTTGGTTGGGGCTTGAACTTCACAACCCTTGAATCACTAGTCTGAGATCTTAAACCACTCAGCCATATGTCACACACTAAATGAATATAACATTGAAAATTTTAAAATATGTGTACAATTTTGGATTAACAGATCTTCTGCCAATGGACATTGATTTTGATATCAGCACAAAGATAAGAGATGTATTAATAAAGGCACCGGATGTTGTCCATATGAATGCCAGACTAGCCGAGTATTACAGCTGTCCAGAATACGCAGATGATATATACCAGTATTTACAGGTAAGGGATGTTTAGCTCACCTGTTTAACGTCGTCCTTCTGTATGATGTAATTCATGTTTAACCCACCTGTTTAACCATCATGTGTAATCCTTCTGTATAGCTGTCCAAAATATGCAGATGATATATTCCAGTATCTACAGGTAAGGGATGTTTAGCTCGCCTGTTTAACGCCGTCCTTCTGTATAACGTAATTCATGTTTAACCCACCTGTTTAACCATCATGTGTAATCCTTCTGTATAGCTGTCCAGAATACGCATATGATATTTACCAGTATCTACAAGTAAGGGATGTTTAGCTCACCTGTTGAACCATTCATTGTGTGTAATCATTGTGCACACTTTTAGCTCACCTGGCACAGCCAGGATCTGCTTAATACACTTTAAAGAATGTGTGCATGCATCTGTAAACTTTAGTCTTCTCAGCTGAAACCATAAGGCCAAATATGGACTTAAAAGTTCCTTGGATGGTAAAGATTAAAACATTCATTTAACATGTTCCCCTGAAACCCAAGATGGCTGCCATTACCATAAATTGCAAAAACCTATAAATGCCCATTATAGGTTTATTAATGCACAAATAACCAATGTTGTTGAAATTTGTCCATCAGAAATTCAAGCTGGTCACCAAAATTAAAAAAAAGTGAAAATGGATTAAATAATTTTTATTTTTTTAAAATACAGTTTGCAATGTCAAAAACACTTTAATTTCTGACAATGTCTTCCCAGCTGTTGTGTATTAATGACCACTTTTCAAAGACAGGACAAACAAGTCTTCTAAATCAAACTTTAGAAATCAGCTGAGTTAAGATGTTCTGTTGATTTGAATTTTCAGACAGTGGAAAGAAGACTTGCATATCCGGAGAACTATTTGTCCAGTAACCCAGAAATTACACCGCATATGAGAGCCATCCTGACTGATTGGCTTATACAAGTCCAGGTAATGACATCCAATTTCCTCAAAAAATTTTCCTCTTTAAATTTTATATTACACAGAGCTTCAAATTTTAATATTGCTGGTAACACCCAGATCTATATGCAGGCCCGAGAATTCAAAATTTGTTGTTTTACTCATTGGACAGAAGTCAGGAAAATAATTCTGAAGGTCAACATAAGATTGACCAAAAACACTTCCACACACTTGTGCAACACATAAACTTGTGTAAAAATTAATTTTGTCTTGTGTCGTATTACAAAAAACATCTTTGGTGACAGAAGTGCAAGAAAATGGATCGCAAAAGTGCAAGAAAATGGATCGCAACGGCTCTACCACCTAGGCTTCAATCTCACTTGGGTCAGATCCTAGCATGAGAAAGTTTTGTAGTGACACCTGCTGAAGATTAGTGGTTTTCTCAAGGCACTATGACTCTCCCCTACCATCCCAGAACTGACTGCCTTGAAATAAATAAAAAAATCTTGACTGGGGGTAAAGCACCATCACCTAACCCCACCCCTACCCCTTCACTCTTATTACAAAACAAATAAAAAAAATTACCATACTCTGCCATTCTCATTGACTAGGATAGTTAGTGATGTTCAGTTTAATGTTGTTGCTTTTGTTGTGTTATTTTTGTAGGTCCATCAAGAGTTGTCACAACAAACACTACATTTAACAGTCGCATTAATTGATCGTTACCTGAATGCCAGAAAGTTGTCGTTAGCTACACTGCAGTTATTGGGTATCTCCTGTCTCTTCATTGCTGCCAAATATGCTGACAGATTCCCTCCAGAGGTAAATGATCTTAATATTGCTGTTTAAAAACTGTAAACAGTGGTTTTTTTAAATTTTTGTTAGCTCTCATTAACTTACACAACGTACATACATACATATATAAATATATCCAAAATACATATTATACAAACAATTTTTTTTGCAATTACATGTATATACATGTGGAGACTGTGCTAAATACAGTCAAACCTGTCTATAAAGGCCCCCCAAAGGAACCAGTAAAAGTCGACTCCACGGGCAGGTGGCCTTTTTATACAGGTTCAAATTATAAACTGTAAACTGTACTAATTTTAACACTGATGCAGTTAGGCTGATTTCAATACATTTGCAAATTAAATAGTATCATAGTGCACAAAGTGATCCATTAGATTTATACTAATTCAATGTATGCGAGTTCAGTATGAGGTCCCATACCAATTTGCATACCGCAAGTACTAATTTCAAGCCTGCCGCACATTTACTTCGTTTCCTGACTTGGTTTTGTTTTTCAAAATTTATGGTCTATGATAGAACATTTTCATAAGTTTTTTCAGCGACTACTTGTTACAGCCACTTGAAATTATGTATGCAAGTTCAGTATGAGGTCCCTTACCACAAGTATCAATTTCAAGTTGCAGGACATCTACTTCCTGTTTCCTGACCCAATTTATTTTTCATCATTTATAGTCAGTGGTTGAAAATTTTGTAACAGTTTTTTCAGCAACTCACAGCCACTTGAAATTTTGTATGAGGTCTCACGCAGAAAGTACCAATTTCAAGTCTGCCAGACATCTTCTTTTGTTTGTATTTTAACATTTGTTAAAAGCAAGGGTATACTTAGTGAGTAGTAACACAGATTTCTTGTTGTCATTCCAGAAAGCTGGGACAGAGGCTGCCTCAATCTATTGTAAATATAAGTCCTTGGCCCATGAAATTGTGAAAATCAGTTTGGTGTTTGTGACAAAAACTTTTTAAATTTAAACTTAATCAAAACAGAGTTGATTTTTTGTCTAATCTTCACTGAATAGATTGAATGTTCTTCGGTACAGAAAACTATAGGCATGACTTCTATTTGCACAAGGGCCCCACAAGTGCCATGGAAATCAGAAAAGGTAATTTTATCGTCAAATGACCAATTTTCAATTCAGTCTTTTGTTTGCCAATTCGGTGATTTTAAGCCAATTTCAGCACTCTGTGGGGGCCCTCCACTAAAATTTTAATTTTTAGCTCACCTGAGCCGAAAGGCTATTGCTATCTATCATCGTTCGTCGTGCGTAAACTTTACATTTTAATCTTCTCCTCCAAAACTACTGAGCCAAATTTGATGAAACTTGGTGATTATTATGCCTGGGTAACTGACTTTCAAAATTTTGTTTGGGGTTTGACCACGCCCAACAATATGGCTGCCGTTACTATAAATAGCCAAAAGACAAAAAAATCTTCTTCTCTGAAACCAAAAGGTGCAGGCAAATTTTGATTGGATATTTGGATTCAGGATACCTAGATACACTATACTTGTGTTTTTCATGAAAATTGAACGAAAAATAGGTTACGCGTTTTTTGCGTAAAATTATGTAATTTTTAAAATGAGACATTTATTGTTATAACTTCATAATGGCTGAAGATAATTGTATGGAGTTTTCACTGTTGATCTTGTCTTGCGATTTTCTTCCAATTGATGTCAAGGTCAAAGGTCAAGGTCATGTCCCAGTTTTTGACCTTTGATAAAAAATGCTATTTTTTAAACATTTCTGGTGATAATGATGTAGGATTTTTGGTTAATTGTAAGTATTGACATGACGATCATTTTGATATATCGATTAAGTTCATGGGTTCAAAGGTCAAGGTCACAGATGTACAAGTTTACCAAAATAGTTAATTATCTGCAAAACTATGAACTTTTTGTATAGGCATGTATATTAGAATATTGTAGGTAATGGCCCAATGGTCATTTTGATGTATGAATAAAGGTCATGAGTTCAAAGGTCAAGGTCACAGATGTGAATGAATACCTGAATGGTTAATTATCTTGAAAACTGTTAACTTTTTGTATATGCATGTATATTAGAATATTGTAGGTATTAGCCTAACAGCCATTTTGATATATGAATGAAGGTTATGGGTTCAAAGGTCAAGGTCACAGATGTGAACAAGGTCTGAAATGATTATTTATCTCAAAAACTATAAACTTTTTGTATAGGGATGTATATTAGAATATTGGCCGAATTATCATTTTGATATTTGAATGAAGCTCATGGGTTCAAAGATCACAGGTGAGCGTTAAGGCCCATGGGCCTCTTGTTCTTTAAAGGCCTAAGAATGACAACCCATTTTATACATTTCTGTGAAACTAAAATTTACAAAAAGGAGTGATGCAAAAGGATAATTTCTTTTATATATACCCTTATTAACATAAATTTATTATTTTTAGATTGCCACCCTGTGTCACCTGACGGACCACACTTATGAGCCAAAACAGGTCATCTTGATGGAAGCCATTATTTTGAAAGAAATCCAATTTGATTTGAATATCCTTGATCCACCAGGGTTTTTAGATAGGTTTTTACAGATAGAAGAAGATATGCATGACAACAAAGAGGTACAAAAAATATTCTAACCAAATGCACTTTTGTTTAAATTAACAAACATTTACATTCTGTTATGTCATACAAATTAAGTTAGATATCTAAAATTTTCATGTAAGTTACACTCGCTGCTTGGGTTCAAATCCCACTTGAGCATATTCTATTGTGAGAAAGTTTGTCAGTTTGTTTGATGAGGGTTGGTGGTTTTTCTACAGGTAATCTGGTTTCCTCCACCATCCCAGACCTGGCCACCTCAATTTAAGTGAAAGAATCTTGGATGGATGTAAAACTTCATTACTCCACTTCACCTAGGTACCTATTTTAGATATCTAACCTATATTTGTTGATGAAAAGTAAATTTTTCAAGACAGTGATTTTGTTACATTTTTAAAAACTACCTTGTCTTTTAAATTGTGAAAATTGGAAGTTCTGAAATACAGTAAACTGCATAATAACATGCTTGCAATAGTTTATGATTCTCACTGTAAAGATGTTATATTGTGACAATATCTAGTATATCGCTGTTGTTTTGGGAATTTTAGTGATCAAATTGGGAATATTTCTTCATTTGCCCTAGGGAAAACTACCTTTATTCTGTAGTAACTTTAGGCAAATAAAATCACTGCAAGACTTTTTAAGAAACATTATTTTTTACTTTTTCTTCAAAACTGAGATGACTAACATGATTCAGTTAATATTTTCTACCTGTTTCTTTCTTCAGAAATAATTCTTTCTTCTTTTTTAGCTCACCTGGCCTAAAAGGCCATGTGAGCATTTGCCATCACTTGGCGTCCGTCGTCGTCCGTCCGTCGTTAAAGATCAACTCCTCAGAAACCGCTGGGCCATTTGCAACCAAACTTTGTCACAACAGTCCTTGGGTGGTCTACTTTAAAAATTGTGTCCGACATGTCCGCACCTAATCCAAGATGGCCACCAGCGGGGACCATAGATTAACATTGGACCCTATGGGAAAATATGTTCAAAGATATTTTTCTCTGAAACTACTGAGCCAATTGGAACCAAACTTTGTCACAGTAGTCCTTAGATGGTACCTTCTGAAACCGGTGTTTTTTTTAATTCTCCACTAATCCAAGATGGCGGCCAGAGGGGAACATAGGTTAACATTGGACCCTATGGGTACAATATCAAAGATCTTTTTCTCTAAAACCTTTAGCCAATGGGAACCAAACTTGGCCACAATAGTTTTTGGATGGCTCCCTACAACATTGTGGTTTTTGAGGGCCACACCAAATCCAAGATGGCCACCAGCGGAGAACATATTTTAACATTGGACCTTATGGGTAAATACTTTCAAAGATATTTTTCTCTGAAACTACTGAGCCAATTGGAACCAAACTTGGTCATAGTAGTCCTTAGATGGTACCTTCTGAAACCGGTGTTTTTTTAAGTCTGCACCTGATCCAAGATGATGGCCAACGGGGAACATAGGTTAACATTGGACCCTATGGGAACAATTTCAGAGATCTTTTTCTCTAAAACCCTAAGCCAATTGGAACCAAACTTGGCCACAATAGTCTTTGGGTGGTGTTTTTTTAAAGTCTGCACCTAATCTAAGATGGCTGCCAACGGGAAACATAGGTTAACATTGGACCCTATGGGAACAATTTCAAAGATCTTTTTCTCTAAAACCCCTAAGCCAATTGGAACCAAACTTGGCCACAATAGTCTTTGGGTGGCCCCCAAAAACATTGGTGTTTTTGAGGGCCACACAAAATCCAAGATGGCCGTCAGTGGAGAACATATTTTAACATTAGACCCTATGGGAAAATATGTTCAAAGATATTTTTCTCTGAAACTACTGAGTCAATTGGAACCAAACTTGGCCACAATAGTCATTGGGTCTTTACGTTTGGTATTTTAAAATAACATCTGCATTTAAAAATCAACTCCTGTGAAACCACTTGGCCAATTGCAACCAAACTTTGTGACAATAGTCCTTGTGTGGTCTACCTGAAATATTGTGTCCGACATGTTCGCACGTAATCCAAGGTGGCCACCATAGTACATCAGTCAGACTGCCTTATGGCTTTTGTCCTCGATCTTAATTTCATGGTCCATTGACCAGTTTTTGGATAAGGAAAATTTCTCAGGTATTATACATGAAAAGTCGATGATACTTGGTATGTATTGTCTCAAAATTTTGAAATATGGTTTAGTATTGAAAGGAAATAATATTGAAATTTTGTGATAGAAATAAATATTGTGTAATAAATTTCAAGCATTTATTTAAACATTAGACAATCTGTTGATTTTCTTTCTGCAACAACTCTACCTAGGTGAGCTATACAGGCTCCTGGGAGCCTCTAGTTTAACATTTTTAAGAGTCCTTTTAGAGTTTGCAGCCTTTATGTAGATGTGGCCAATGTGGCTGATTGGACTTTAGCATTCCAATTTTAATATTTCAGATGGAGAATTTGTGTATGTACCTTTTAGATTTGACACTGACCAGCCATGCCTTTGTCCATCATGTGCCATCTGTTATAGCTGCTAGTTCCGTGTATCTGGGTAGAAAACTCCTACAGTTTGAGGAATGGTGGACACCAGGATTAGCCTATTATACCAGATATTCTGAGAAGGAATTGGTTAAATGCAGTCAGTTATTAGCCAAACATTTGATGAAAGTCCCAACCTCAAAATATCAGGTAGGAATATATTAACACATCTACGGATATAATTATACATCACATACAGGGCCTCCCAAATAGAGACAAAAAAGTCTGAGATTACAGTAAACCAACTTTTATTCGCGTGGGATTAACTCGCGCATTTTGCGAGGACAAAATAACCGTGAAAGTTTAATGCTGACAACTTGTTTTTAAAAATGCTTATATTAATATCAAATATTCAGCTTAAAGTCCATATTGCGAATTGATTTTGGTTAGAGAATCGCAAAAGTTAATATCCGCAAATAAAAGTTGGTTTACCGTACTCAGTTTCGGAGCACCCACACTCACTTTCCTGGTGGAAGTCAGACCTGCCAACCCCCTGGGCAACTATTCCGTAAGATCAAGGACATTTTTCAGTAAGATTGCACCAGTTTCAGTAAGATTTTACAAAAGTCAGTTTTTATTGCCGGATATCGTCAATACCGCCATGTGCGATAATTAGATCAACTAGACATATACTGCAATTGACGAAAAAATCTCCCTTTTTGCTCCGTTTTATGAAGGACCACGTTGAAAAATACGTCGGTTTAGCTTTTTGGGCATACTGATTCCTTTTTTTCGGAGCCGACTCTCCATAATCCGCCATATCTGCTTTGCGTTTGCTCATTTTTGAGATGTGATAGTTACCGCGAGAAACTTTAAAATCACACAGATGCTTGATTATTACACTTCAGAATGTCTTTGAAATGCTTTACTATCAAACGCTCTTCCGACTTTGCGTAATGACAGTGATCGATGGCTATCTTTTTAATGCTTTATTGCAATCTGCATGCGTTAAAAGCGTTTCCAGGACAGTTTTCTAAAACATGGTTTGGAAACGTAAAGAGAATATCCGGAAAAGATAAAAATCGGAAGAAAACATGCCGTATCCGTACAATCGTAAGAATTAAAAATTTTCGGCAATTTTCAGTAAGAACTACGGAAAAATCGTAAGGGTTGGCAGGTCTGGGAAGTTCATGTGTCTAACCTGACTTGTAAGTTTTTACTTTGCTTCTGGATTGTGATTTGGACATGGATTAGTATGTTTGTATTTGATTGACAATATCAAAGAAAAAAATAGAACTACCGATTTACAATTCTGCGCTTTGCTTGCCATTTCAGTGTTTTTATCCAATTTTCATAGGTTTGATTGGCCCTGATCACTTACAGTAAAACCTACCTATAATGTCCCTCAATAACTTTTCCACCTCACTTATCAGCAAAGTACTGGGAAGTCCCAAAGTCTATTTCTATAAATTGTTTTCTTCCAGTTATTACCAAACCCTTTATTATGCCAAAATTTGACTGAACAAATGGTGGTGATAATTTTTATTTTATTGTAAACGAATTATATCAATAAGATAACAATTTTTGTCTTGTTTGGATTTGGTTTGTTTGAATTTTGTGTTTCAACCCACCCAAGATGGCCCATACAGGAATGGTGAATGAAACTGGACCAGATCTTTCATCATACTTTCTTTTTAACTTTAGAACAGGGTTCGTACAGGCCTGGAAAAGTCTTTATATTCTGAGGTTGTCCTAAAAAGCCCTTGAATTTATCCTGAAGGCCCTAAAAGCCCTTGAATTTGGCCTGTTGGGTGTCTGTATTTCAATATTAAGTGGTTGCAAGTAGACTGATATAAAAATAATTAATTGATAAGTTACGTTGAAATGTGCAATTTAAAGGTACCTGGCCAAACCGAACACCCAACTTCAACCTCCACTTCAAGTGTTGTTACTATGGACATGTAAATAATTGTTTATTAATTTAATAATTGCCTTTCCACCAATATTTTTTTGCTAAAATTGTCCCTCTGATTAGGCCTTAAATTTGCAAATAAGACCCTGAAAAGACCCTAAAAAGTCCTTAAATTTGCAGTCCAAATGTCTGTACGAACCCTGTAGAATTTTCTTAAGTACCCGTAGGTAATGTACATGATAGAGAGAATTCAAGAATTTACAGTATGGGAGTTTAAAACAAACATTTACAATATTTATGTAGCATGCAATTTGTTATTTCACAACTTGTCATTTGTTGCATATTCATCCTATCAAGAAACAAAAGTACTAATAACTTTAATAATTTATTTTACAGGGTGCCAAAACAAAATATGGAAGTGCCAGTGGTTATGGAAGCATCAGTTTTCACCCATCTGTTTCAGATATACCCCTTCTGAAAGAAGCTGCAGGAGAAGAAACCCTAATAATGTAACATACCAGACACACTGTTTTATGAAATGGCAATGACAATAAAAACTATGAATGACTTTTGTATATGGACGGAATAACAGCAAGTGTTGCGGTTGAATTTTTAAAAATGGACTACTTAAGGAACAAGTGCAGGACTTATTTGAGGTTTTAATTATTGAATTCTAATTATGACCAATATGACAAGCCTTAGGATAGGAAAATGTTTGAGAAATAGAAAACAAAATTTATGAAAAAAAAAAAAAAGAAAAAAACTAAGTGTTGTAAATGTGAGAAAAATTGAAAGCATATAAGGATTGTAATAAGAATTTGAGAAAAGAGAAGTGACTTTTCAGATGTGATATGGATTTGGGAAAGGAGATGAAAAATGACTTGTTTTATGGCATGGATTCTAAAAATGATTATTGTGCTTGTTACATGTTTAATGTGATGATGAGAAAGACTGGAGAAGAAAGAGAAAAGTGACTCTAATGTTTCTAACACAGAATTTAAAATTTTTTACAAGGATTTGTGAAAAGAAAGCAAAAAAAGACATGCTTATGGCATGAATTCTAAGACATGAATTTGCTTAGAAAATGCTTATTAAAACCATAAGAAAAATTTGAGAGAGAAAAAAGAGAAAAATTTCTCTTGTTTTTGACATGAACTCGTAGAATTTTATAAACATAGAGATGATGACATTATTTTGCTACAGTGCTGTTGGATAGTGTGTGTGTGTCATGCACGATACACATTGTGATATTTTACACATGTTTGTATATTATACATATGTTGATTTTATACCTTTTTCATGTTTACATATTTTTCATCACAATCATATCTACATTTTGTCACATTTATATATATACATTGTATTACCTTTATTTGAGCCTTTTTGCTCTTGTGTGGTTTTGTGTTTATTGTTTCCATTATTTATATTTACTTTGTGTTTGTGGTGTTGGTCTGTGTTTCTTTTGTATTATGTTATACATACTTTTTTTTTGAAATCATTTTTTCATTTATACATTTTTGTCATTTATACATTCTTGTCATTTCATTATATGTTTTTTCATATTTCATCATTTATTATTATACACATGAACTATGAATTTATATTCATTATTCACATTGTATGCTCTTAAATACTGGTAAATGTCATTGCATTATATTCAATTGTTAGCATAGTACAATATTTATATACAATTTATACAGTGTTATACAATTTATACAATCAATAGAATAGTATACAGTCAATTCAACGTTATACAGTTTATATGCAAGCTTTGCATTGTAAACACTTAAATGTTATTGCATTATATACAATTGCTGGCATAGTACCATAATTTATATACAGTTTATACAATCAAGAAAATGTTATACAGTTTATATGAAATCTTTACATTGTATAAATTTAAATGTTATTGCAATATATACAATTGCTGACATAATGCCATAATTTATATACCATTTATACAATGTTATGCAATCTATATAATGTTATACAATTCGTTTGATAAACATTATACAATCTATACAATTTATATGCAATCTTTACATTGTATACACTTAAATGTCATTGTTTATATACAATTGTTGACATTTATACCTTAATTTATATACAGTTTATACAATTTGATACAATTAATATACTTTCATTGCATTGTAACATTTAAGTGTCATAGCATTACAGTATTATACAATTGTTGGCATAATATCGTAATTTATATACAATTTATACAATGATAATACCATCTTTATACATGTACAATGTTATACAACTAATATGCATTCTTTAAATTGCATTCTCTTAAATGCCATTGCATTATACAATTGTTGACAGTACCTTAATTTATATACAATTTATACAATGTTATACAATCTATACAATGTTATACAATTTATATAATGTTTTATACATGTCATTATACAATGTTATACAATCTATACAATGTTATACATGCTATTATACAATGTTTTCTCTATACAATTGTTAATTAACCAGTATCTTTATACATGTTCATTTAAGAACAAGCTAACATTTATAATGAACTAACAATATTAACTTATACAGAGAAAAATAATACACTAACAACATTTAATTATTATTTATTTACATGTATTTAATTTTTGTCATAGTTTCATGTTATAATTTTTTGTACATTAAAATTCATGAATGTGTAAATAGATTTTAGACAATAAAATATCAACATATTTTATATAGGTCAATGTGTTATTCTTGATTGAAGATACTCTGACCTTCCATACTTAAACCCTCCACTCCTGAATACCAGGGTCTCTCACCACTGTGAGTTCGAGTCCCGCTCAGACCACATGTGGTAAAAGTGAATTTTCCTTGCCTTTACTGATTCACCTGGTATCAGTCTAATGGACTGGGGGAGTGGTACACTTGTCTCCAGTGTGCAGACTCTGTGAGCTAGCACATTAAAGTCACCCCGAGTGCGCGCTAGTACAAGGCAGACCATACAACACACTTGCACTTCATATGCATACACAAAATTGTTCATAGATTAATCCATAGTGATTAATAAAATAGTTCTCATCGCGAATAGCTGAAAAATTGCTGATGTGACGTTAAGCAACATTCAACCAACCAATCCACTCCTCAATATGGTAAAGTTAATTTAGTGGCATTCTTACATTTAGCATTTATGGCTTTTATTGCACACAAGCCCAAATCTAATGTCTCAACCCCTGACATGAGCAGTGTCAGCATTTGATGTTTATGTTTTTGTGCTGCCTGCAAGATTTGCAGGAATCACTGTGGTGGCAACATCCAAGATGGTTTCCAGATTATAACTACTGTTGAAGTAATCAGATTTCTTTGAAACTTGTTCAGTATACTTAATACTAAATTTTAAAATACATGTACTTTTGTCATGTTCAATGTGTAAAAAAATGCATGAATAATTAGAATATTTCAATCCGATTGGTACATGATACCACTCTGGTAGCTCAGTTGTTAGAGTGCTCGCTCTGTAAGTGGGAGGTCGTGGGTTCCAATCCTGATCTGGCCTGACCCAAGACTAGAAAGTTGGTAGTGACAGTTCTTTCACCAAGCCCTGGCATTATGAAATAAGTCATTGTTCTTTTAGATAAAGGAGGACACTTTAGGTGTGGCGCCATAAAGAACTCTGCTGTATAATGCCATCAGTGCAACATACAGGCAAAATTTCTGCACCTTCGCCTAAAGCTGGCTACGTCTCAATATGTAAATGGTTTCTTGATAACAACTCAAGTATTATTAATTTCCATAACAATTGTTCAGTATACTTATGACACAAGTAACTCCGTCAAGTTTGATGCCAGACAAAATATGTGGTTGATTAACGAGGATAATGCAATCTGATTGGTTAATGGTTTCGATATGACAACTCCTTTAATAATTATCAGATTTAGGTGAAACTTGGTCAGTATCTTAATTGCACCTCGGTTAAGTTCGATACAGGGTGAAAGTTGTGCACAATTGATGAATATCCTTCAATCTGATTTATCATGTTAATATGTGTGTAAATGCATATTTAGCTAGGGTACTGTAATCTGATTGGTCGGCGGTGTCCACGTGATAAATCTTAACATTGATCACTGACTTGCAAGTTGACACCAACCATGTGCAACCACATCTTGTATGTTCAAGCATTTATTGTTTGTTTATGTTGTTATTAATCAAGTATCACATACTTGATATCTTTAAACGATAGGGGATATGTGAATCAGTTGCAGAGGCTGGTGATGGAAGTTCAAGGTCAAAAGGTCACATTCTCAAAGTTTTTTAAAACTTAGTATTATAGTATATTACCTTATTTATTTGATGGACTTTCAAAAATTTCAAATGTTCGTGAAACCACAGTGGATATATATGCGATAAAATTATGGAGGATGACCATGATCGGGTCAAGGTCATAGGTTAAAACATTAACTTGAGCTTTTATGTTAAAGGTTTATCTTTTGATGATGCCACCGTACGCGTGTTGATGATCATGATCATGATGATGACGATGATGATGATAACGACGGTGATGATGATGATGACGACGATGATGATGATAATGATGATGATGATTTTCTTTTCACACGTTAAAATGGGTTTTATCTTCAAGATTGTGGCACAAAGTGCAGTTGTCTTCTTACAAATCTTGATTGGTTAACATTGATTGAAAGGGGTTTAACGTCCCAGTCAAGATTATTTCACTTATATTGAGATTTCACCAGTTTAAGAGGAGGTTGAATTTTAGAGGCTAACGCTTCGTTATATCCTTAGTTCAGTTGGCTACATATAGTCGGGTAAGCTAACTCACCTTAAGACGCCCAAAGAAATTCATAGCTTCTCTTTATGCAACAAAAACAGCAACGATGCAAGAATGCATCCAAACATTCCATGTAATTACGTCGTAACCAAATCGTTAAAACTAAATACTGAGTCGTAATTACGTCATAACCAAAGCGTTATATAACTAGATACTAACTCATTATTACGTCATAACCAAATGGTTATAACTAGATACTAACTAGTAATTACGTCATAACCAAATCGTTATAACTATATACTAAGTCGTAATTACGTCATAACCAAATCGTTATAACTGGATACTAACTAGTAATTTCGTCATAACCAAATCGTTTTAACTAGACACTTACTAGTAATTACGTCATAACCAAATCGTTATAACTAGATACTAACTAGTAATTACGTCATAACTAAATCGTTTTAACTAGATACTTAATTACTAGTTATTTCGTCATAACCAAATCGTTTTAACTATATACTTACTAGTAATTTCATCATAACCAAATCCTTATAACTAGATACTAACTAGTAATTACGTCATAACCAAATCGTTATAACTAGATACTAACTAGTAATTACATCATAACCAAATCGTTATAACTAGATACTAACTAGTAATTTCGTCATAACCAAATCGTTTTAACTAGATACTTATTAGTAATTTCGTCATAACCAAATCGTTTTAACTAGATACTTACTAGTAATTTCGTCATAACCAAATCCTTATAACTAGATACTAACTAGTAATTACGGCATAACCAAATTGTTATAACTAGATACTAACTAGTAATTACGTCATAACTAAATCGTTTTAACTAGATACTAAGTCGAAATTACGTCATAACCAAATTGTTATAACTAGATACTAACTAGCGATTACGTCATAACCAAATCGTTATAACTAGATATTAACTCATTATTACGCCATAATCCAATCGTTACATTTAGATACTAACTAGTAATTACGTCATAACCAAATTGTTATAACTAAATACTAACTAGCAATTACGTCATAACCAAATCGTTATAACTAGATACTAACTCATTATTACATAACCAAATCGTTTAACTAGATACTAACTAGTAATTACGTCATAACCAAATCGTTATAACTGGACACTAACTAGTAATTACGTCATAACCAAATCATTTTAACTAGATACTTATTAGTAATTACGTCATAACCAAATTGTTATAACAAGATACTAACTAGTAATTACGTCATATCTTAATCGTTGTAACTACATACTAACTATTAATTACGTCATAACCAAATGGTTATAACTAGATACTAACTAGTAATTACGTCATAACCAAATCGTTATAACTGGATACTAACTAGTAATTACGTCATAACCAAATCGTTATAACTGGATACTAACTAGTAATTACGTCATATCTTAATCGTTATAACTAGATACCAAGTCGTAGTTACGTCAGAACCAAATCGTCATTATACAATGCTAAGTTTTAATAACATCATAACCAAATCGTTACAACCAGATACTTAATCGTAATCACGTCATATCTTTTAAGTTATACGAGATTCTTAAGGTAGTCCCATACCATGGTGACGTCGACGTTTTGTACGGTCGAAATGTCTGATTTGACGTCTTTTTCATCTATGACGTCAAGAATATGTGGTCTTCGGTGCCTACAGAATTTTGGCGGGAACGCTGTTACGCGTATCGTTTAGAATTATTTTCTGCGTTCACAAGAGATTATAATTCACAATATCAATTTTAAGTACTATTTAAAAGAACTAAACTAATTGTATAGTTTAACGGAAATTAGAAAGATATACTCTGATGAGGGCACAATTCTAAATAATCGAAAGATTTGAGTACACCGTTTAAAATTTGAATTACTGTGATGTAAATGCTGCTTCATGTGACTTTTTTCGGTGAATTTAAATACAGATAGCATGACGCAAACTGACGATTCTTCAATAAACATACTGTATAATAAATTTATTGGTGTCAAATTGACTATGCTCTTGTATTTGCGTTTCATTTCGGCGGCCTAGAATCAAGAACGCTTCATTAATATATACGAATTCCCTTTCCACTTTTATTCATTTGTGTTTGGTAACGGTTGTTATGGGTACAGACCATATGAAATTTAAAACTGGTTTTGTTTTGCACAACCAAAATAGCTCAAAATCGGTGTTTTTGTTATTTATTTGTTAATAACAAACGAAAATATCGAGTTCACAATAGTATACTAGGACATTAATGGTATCTTCTTATGTAAGGAATACAATTTATACATTAGTCCGACTAATCAGACCACTAAACCCCCATTTTCATTTTTGACTTGTTGGAGGTTTGTGGTCTGACAGCTTCCATTATTTAATCCTTGAAATTTCTGGCGAAAACGACAGAAACGAAAACACACGTCGATAACTTCCAGTATTTCCTTACCTTGCTGACAACATGGAACACTTCCTAAAACATTATTCTACCGATCCATGCTTAACTTTTATCGGTAGAAATACAAGAATTTCTGATGTCTCTTCAGCTCTCTGTCACTTTCGCATCGTGAAGACATTACTAATCTGCATTGACCAATCAGATCATGTGTTGCATTTTGATGGTGAAACTCGCAGTTCTATCTTGAGAAAGCACATGGCGATGTTTATTTACATGAGTAATTCATTCACGGTATTAATGGTGTTTTACACATATAACATATTATTTTTATAAATATCATGTGAAGACATGTGTACTAAATCCAGTGAAGATTTTCCATCATTTTTCTCGTTTATATCTAAATGATTTTGTTCTCAAATTGGGTAATTTACTATCATATCTGGAACTTGCATGTTCTCCTGAAATGCTGTCAAGTTTTGACCTATATTTTCTCGATCGTAGAGTAATAATTTTTAAAATCAGTTGTAATATATAAAGTTCAACACAAGAGTACTTGTTAGCAAGTCCATTAAAATTAATTCTCTTGTATTCATCCCGACCACACTGTAAATTTTGTCATAGGGTTTAATTTTTAACTGTATTTTGCATGAACATACATATATACATAGATATGCTAAAAAAATCCAAAATTACTGGAATAATATTTCCAGATACTAGAAAGAGATGAGAGGGGTTAAGAAGATAAATTTTTATTTTTAAAATATACAGAGAAGACTCCATTTGAAAGTCTACATATAAATCTGACAATTATATTTCTAAATATTTTGAATTACATTTTAATGTTAACTTTTGTAAAGTATTTAAATGTCATGTAAATCACAGTGTAAAACACCATTAATAACGTGAATTACTCATGTAAATAAACATCGCCATGTGCTTTCTAAAGATAGAACTGCGAGTTTCACCATCCAAATGCAACACATGATCTGATTGGTCAATGCAGATTAGTAATGTCTTCACGATGCGAAAGTGACAGAGAGCTGAAGAGACATAAGAAATTCTTGTATTTCTGCCGATATCGGTGGATTTTAATTAAAAGTAAAGCATGGATCGGTAGAATAATGTTTTAGGAAGTGTTCCATGTTGTCAGCAAGAGCGAGGTAAGGAAATACTGGAAGTTATCGACGTGTGTTTTCGTTTCTGTCATTTTCGCCAGAAATTTCAAGAATTAAATAATGGAAGCTGTCAGACCACAAACCTCCAACAAGTCAAAAATGAAAATGGGGGTTTAGTGGTCTGATTAGTCGGACTAGGAATACATGTAAGGTTTTTTTTTTTTTGTTTCAGGATTTTGATGCAATTTTATGAAAAAAGTAGCTTGACGGCCCCCTATTTTTTGTTTCCGAAAATCAAACTTATATATTCATGTGCAATATATTATGTAGGCGTACTAACTCGATAAGCAAGCACCTTTAAGTCGCCCCGAGTGCGCGCTGGTACAAGGCAGACTCGCTCGCACTCGCACACTCGCACTTCACATGCTTATACGAACTTTTTCATAAATTATTCAATAGAGATTAATAAAATAGTAATAAAATAGCTGAAAAATTGCTGATGCTACGTTAAGCAACATTCAACCAACCAACAACTGAATCAACCATCCTACCATCTTTCTCTAACACATAAACAAAACTTAAACATTTATTTAACATTAATTATAATCAATTTATTAATATATTAATAACAAAAGTTAAAACGAACTGTAATTACACAACAACTCATTCTTTGGACCTTAAACATTTAATTTTATATCTTTCAAAAACATTTTTCTTTCCACCGTTTTCCCAGAATGCTCGATTACGTTGAGTGCATTTTCTTTTGATTCTTATACAGTGTCGTATCATATGTTTTCTGGTTCTGACTTTGAGTGCCTCGGCAGCTGCATCGTGTTTGTTTGTTTTGCGATGATAAATCAGCTTTATGTCGTCGTTGGTTTTTTCAACCCCTTGCCCTGTAAATTGCTTTATGCCATTATGAAGTTTCATCATTTTTAGGAACATAAAATACTAGGGTATGCATATATGGTGTAACACACTTTGTGTCATATCCTTCAAGAGTGTCACTCGAAGACAAAAACTCAGAAACCCATTTGTTTGCGTTTTCAAACACGGCATTGATTTCATTTTCCGTTGGTGACCACGTGTTAATAGTAGTGTATAGGTGACGAAATGAAATCCAAAGTTTAACAACCCTATCTTTTGCTTTCGGATTTAAGCAAGAGGAAGCGCTCAAACATTCTGGTAATTGACCTAATAGCTTTTTACACTCGCTACCTGTAAGACTAGACCAATTCAAATTTTCAAACGTGTCACCCTTTCCATCCTTCACGCTTGATTCCAAGATACTGAAAGCCACACCACATTTCTTAATGCAAGTAATTAATTACAAAATATCTACAATGTTATTAACCATTTTCTATAAAATACAACAGAGCAAAATATGTTAACGAGCACTGATTTTAATCACTTTTATGAATAATTTTCTATATTTACAAATCATAATCTTCATGCCAAAAAGGTCGACGCGGCACCCTGCCAAACCTAGTAGACTTTAGAATTGTGTTTTCAATTTCCTCAGTTTCAGGAGTGTCAATGTCTTCATCATAATCATCATCGTTTTTATTACTTATGAAAACTAACTCTTTATTTGTGCTCGAACCATCTCCAACCTTTATATTTTCCTCACGCATTTGTTGCTGCCTATGAGCACGCATTCGATCACAGTGTATAACTTGACACTTTCCTTTGGCCCCACAGTTAACTTCGTACAAAATTGAAGTTAGTTTCTTGTTTACCAAAAATGGTCCTCGCCAAAAACATGTTAACTTCTTTGAGCATCCGACTTTGCTTACTGGAAAATAAACATACACCATCTCTCCTGGTTTGAACGTTTCCCATGAAGCCTTTTGGTCATGATATCGCTTCTGTCTGATAATTCCGTTGTTTACAGTTTTTCGTACATGTGCATAAGCGTTCTCCATCGTCTCCTGGATTTCCCAAACCCACTGATTTGAGGGTATGTACTTTGCTTCTCTCGGCATTTCATATAGAATATCGAGCGGTGTCGATGTTTCTCTTCCGAGCATTAGCATATTTGGAGTACATCCAGTTGTTTCATGCACTGCAGACCTATACGCCATTGTCACAAATGGTAAATGACAATCCCAGTCTTGGTGGTGCTCTTCTACGTATGCACTGAGCATAGTGACAAGGGTTCTGTTGAATCTCTCTACCATACCATCTGATTTCGGGTGATATGGTGTTGTGTGGGTCTTTTTAATTTGCAAAAGGGTACACATTTCAGCAAACAAATTGCTTTCAAACTGACTGCCTTGGTCAGAATGAATGACATTCGGCACACCAAATCTGGAGATAACCTCAGTAACCATGATTTCAGCGACGGTTTCTGCTTTCAAATCTGCCATAGGGAAGGCTTCTGTCCATTTTGTATAATAATCCGAAATTACCAGAATGTGTTTATGACCGTTATATGTCTCTGGGAGATTCGTCATAATGTCAACCGCAATTCGCTCCATTGGCATACCGCTGTACGTAACTTGCATGGGTGCTCTTTTCTTCTATTTTGGATCTTTGCGCTTTAAACAAAACTCGCAACCATGAACATAAATTCTGACGTCTCTTTGTTGTCCAGGCCAATAATATCTTTGGCGAACTTTACCTAATGTTTTCTTAACTCCTAAATGTGAACCAGAGCGGTTGTCGTGCAAAACCTTCAAAATTCGCCTTCTTTCCTTTAATGGTACTATCACTTGTAAAACTTCCTTCTGTGTACCCGGCGATTTCCAACGTCTGCATAATAGACCATTGTTTACCGTGAGTAACTCCCACTGATTCCATAATGCTTTGATGAAGAACCCATGACTGGCTATCTCGTTGAAATTAGGCTTGGAACCTTTATTAATGTGATTCATAAGAAATGAGATGTTCTCGTCTTTCTGCTGCACATCTGATATCGAATCAATACCAAGCTTATCGTCAGAATTGTCTTTGTTAAACAATTGAGCGACACGCGGAGTCTGGCTTTCCCACAATGGATCGTATCCACACTGTCTACAGGGCACTCGGCTCAGCGCATCTGCGTTACCGTGCTTAGTACCTGGTCTGTGTTCGATTTTTATTTCGTATTAAAATCACTTCTAGCCAACGAGCAAGTTGTCCCTCTGGGTTTTTAAAGTTCATCAACCATCTGAGTGAGCTATGGTCTGTCCTAACTGTGAATGGTCTACCATATAGATAATGCCGAAAGTGTTTTATAAAATGTACCGCCGCTAACAATTCTTTCTTTGTCACGCAATATTTCCTCTCACTTTTCGACAGTGTACGACTTGCGTAGGCTATGACACTCTCTTTTCCGTTTAGTCGTTGTGAAAGAACTGCTCCCATGGCATTAGCACTGGCATCTGTATCCAGGATAAAGGGCTCATTGAAGTTAGGGTAGGTGAGTATGGGTGACTTGATTAGCCGTTTCTTCAGCGTTTCAAATGCTGCCTGGCATTCCGTCGACCATACAAATTTGTTGCCCTTTTCTGTTAACCGGTGTAAAGGTTTTGCTATTGCTGAGAAGTTTTCAATAAACCGACGGTAGTAAGAGCATAATCCGATAAATGATCGCACCTCACTGACATCGCATGGTTTTGGCCAACTTTCCACCGCTTTAATTTTCTAGGATCTGTTGCAATGTCCTCGCTTGTAATAACGTGTCCAAGATACGTTACGCACTTAGCAAACAGGTGCATTTCTTAGCTTTCAACTTAAGCCCAGCGCTTTCTAACCTATCAAACACGTATTAAGATTTTTCAACATTGCTTCAAAGTCCTTTCCCACAACAATTATATCATCCAGATATACAAGGCAGATCTCCCAATGCAATCCCGTGAGCACTTTGTCCATTAAACGCTCAAATAGACTTGGACTGTTACATAGGCCGAAAGGCATTACTTTAAAATGGAAAAACCTTTCCTCGTTGAAAACGCCGTCTTAATTTTGTCACTCTCTTCAAGTTCTACTTGCCAATATCCAGATAACAGATCAAGAGTAGAAAACCAGGTGTTACCAGACAAGTGATCAAGGGAATCATCTACCCGAGGCAAAGGGTATGCATCCTTGATCGTAGCAGCATTGAGCTTCCTATAATCTACGCAGAACCGCGTGGTGCCATCTTTCTTTCTCACCAATACTACTCCAGATGACCATGGGCTAAAGGAAGGCTCAATGACATCTTTCTTTAACATATCTTCAACGTGCTTGTCGACTTCCTCAGACATATGTACTGGTACCCGTCTCCAAGGTTGTTTAATCGGCTGTGTCTCTCCTGTGTCTATTTTATGTTTCACCACAGATGTTCTTCCTAGGTCCAAGTCTGATGAGGCAAAAAGGTTTTGTCGGCGCATTGGGAACTCTTCGACTTGTAAACTTTGCTCATCGTTCAAATGCTCGCAGGTCCTTTCCAGCAAACTCTTTAATGTTTTGTTCAGTGGATAATGGTTGCAACTTATAGAGTCCGTTTTAACAAGATCAACTGGACTTAGCTTTCCTATGTGCGTGCCTGCGTAAATAGTTTGCGATTCCGCACCTGCATTAAACATTCTGACTGGCACAATTTCATTCATCTTCACCACTGATCTGGCGACTAATGCCTTGCCGGATTCTAAAAACTTCTCTGCAGGCTCCAAGATACAGGTCTCAATGGGTATTATACCATCTGTGCACACCTTAGCTTGGATAACCACTTCATTTTCGGGTTCTAGTTGAATATTGCTCATAGTAACGACTCTGAAACAACCTAAATGTCCATGGAATTGTATGGGCACTTTAACTTTGTTTGCTTCAAAGTGCTCGTTCACCACATCAACTACGCATTTCTCTGCTTTCATAAAATCAACACCCACTATCCCGTCAACAATTAACTCTGCAACAACAGCGTTCAATCTAAAACATTCTCTCCAAATTTCATTGAGAAATTGCCTTGTCCCATTATCTCCAAGTTGGTTCCATTAGCAGTTACAATATTTTGTTGTACTGAGTCCACATTAGGTTTCTTATCATCGGGTATAAAGCCAAACAGCCGTTTGGAAACTAAACTTATCGTTGCGCCTGTGTCAATAAATAGTTTCGCCTCAACACCATTTATCCTCACAGACACATACATCCCTGCTTCCTCTGTAGCCATGCTTGCTCCAATTGTTGGTGACCCGGACTTCCGCTCCTTGGTGCGTGATCTAAGCGTGCGAGCAGCAGCTCGTTCCCCACTACTTTTATCATTCTGGTTACGGATCTCTAAAAGCGGACAATTCTTTCTAATATGGCCTTGCTCTTTGCATTTGTAGCATTTCACTAACTTGTGAGCATTTTGTCTTCGTCCCGTATTATTTCCAGTACTTTGTGTTTTCCTCACGAGGGAAATTTCCTTCTCTAAATCGCTTAATTTTTACTCCATTTTCGCCATAACTTGCATAATAGGTCCACTGCCGTTTGCACTGTTTTCACCTTGCCGCGCGTCTTCTGGTATCAATTGTCTGGAGTAACTTCTACGTTCCGCTTTGTTATAGGCTTCTAACTCAACTGCTAAGCTCACTGCTTCATTTAATGACTTTGGCCTTGACTGTTTAATGCGAATACGTATGTCAGAATCAGCTAATGCGTCCATAAACTGATTGCTCATTCTCAGGTTGATTTCCAAGAACGCCTTGCGTCTGTCCCCTTAATGACACTGCGAGAAAAAGTCCTTTTTCTTCCTCGTCCCAATCATTTATCTTTGGGCATGCTTCAAAGTGAGTGAGGTAGTCTCGCAGTGAGCCGCTTCCGTCATATGTTGCTGGTTTCAAAGACTTCAAACTTGACTTGCGCACGCTGGTTTCCTTATTCATTTGAAATTAACCACAAGCTATAATTTAACCAGCAGTTTAAATTTGCTGCTGTGCTGGCTGATGTAGGTTGCCCGAGCGAAAGAGAAACTCTTTTTCGGGCTTCTGGAGTCTTATGTTCACCTTCAAATTCGGCTTCACTATCACTTTCGTCATACAATCTGTAGCTAGCTGGATCATCAAATACCACCCTTTGACGTGAAGTATTTAACGCATTCACATCTTGCTTAGATGTACCAAGAGATGAACGAACTGTAGACACTTCCGAATCTGAGTTTCTAGTTGAAATTGGAGTTGACTGAAGTCTACTTCCACTAATGCGCAAACTCTCATTTCTCAACATTTCCAATTTTTTCTCTAGCTGCGCAATCTCCGCATTCACTTTACCAAGAGGCCATTTTGTGCATTTTACCAACTAAATGATTTAATATAATAATAATAATTGAAAGAAAAATAATTTAACCAAAAAAAATTAACAAGGAAACAAACGTATTACTTTAAATCGAATCCCACCGCTGCCACCAGAAATTGTAACGTGTAAGGGTGTCGTACCCAGGTTATTTCCTAGGATTCGATAAGATAATACAATAAAGGGTTTCTTTAAAAATAAAAGCTATAATAATTGTTAACCAAACCACTGTTTGCGAATAGTTCACGAGTAATTTAAGCTTGAATTTAAAATAAGGCGCACGAGCAAATATATTATACAGATAAATATGCGAATTAACTGAGCAAACATTAAATGGACAGAATGACTTTATAGAAATTATAGTATAACGAATGTTTGTTTATGAATATGATTATCTATGATTTAAGGGTAGAAAACTTGCTCTTTCTGAGCTTAATTATAAGAGTGAAATCAGCTTTCTGGGTCTGCCGCGCACTCGCTGCTACAATAAAAGTACAGTGCGCACGAGGAAGACTAATTGTTGCGCACGAGCCAGTACATATATATAATATGTACAGTGCGCGAGGAATAACCTGGTAAAACAGCTATATCTTCAATAGCTCGCCGAATCAGCAGTATAAAGTACAAAGTAACTATACAGCATCGGACTCAAATGATTACCATAAAAATACAGCCTTCTTCTTCTGCGAACAAATACAAACTGACCCCGCTGTCAAGTTTTCACTCCTTTATATACCCAGCCACTGTTGCATCTCGGGTAATAATCAGTGACGTCATCAACTTTATCATTGAAATGATTGACAGCTATTAAGAATCAATAACACACTTAAAACATTTAAATTCATTTATTACAAAAGAGATTTTATTTTTTATTTTTCGTTTTCCGGAAGTTGTTCGTACTTTTTTGGTTTATTAGTTGAATGAAAAATGTTATATAATTTACCCTTTTCGTCATGTACAGTGACTTCATCTATTTCCACACCAAATGTTTTTGCAAACCACAGAGCAGATTCAATCCGATTTCTGAGAGTATTTAGTTTTTTTCTTGTTTGTGTCTTACCACAATAACCAATTTTAAGTCCTGTATTTGTGAAATCGTTTTGTAGCTTTTCAACGTATTGATTTAATTCTTGATTTGCTGATTGATAAAAAGAAAGTTTTTCTTGATAATTTGATATTTCATTATTTGTGTTATTTAATTGTTGTTGTAAATTAAAAATTTCATTGTACAACTCGAAAATTCTAGTTTCTAGCATTTCTTTTTTCTCATATTACATAATTCGTCACTGTAAATATGAAAATTTACTTTTTTCTGACAAACATGAATATTTTTTCCTGCCCTTTGTTTTTTTATACCCCCGCAAACGAAGTTTCGGGGGGGGGGTATATAGGAATCACCTTGTCCGTCTGTCTGTCTGTCCGTTTGAACCGTAGCACCTAGGATTATCAAACTTGGTTTGTGGATGCATCATGGGAAGGCGATGTGTCATGTACCAAATTTAGGTCACTGTAACCTTGACTTTGACCTTTGACCTCTATGATAGTAAAACCTTGTGCATCTTAGTGTCTGGAACAGAACTTTTGTACCGTAACACCTAGGATTATCAAACTTGGTATGTGGATGCATCATGGAAAGGCGATGTGTCATGTACCAAATTTAGGTCACTGTGACCTTGACTTTTACCTTTGACCTCTATGATAGTAAAACCTTGTGCATCTTCGTGTCCGGAACAGAACTTTTGTACCGTAGCACCTAGGATTATCAAACTTGGTATGTGGATGCATCACTGTGACTGTGACAGTGAAATACTCTTTATATCCATAGAAAATTAAATAAATTTGAATAAAGATCGATATTTTTCACTTACTTGTACCTAGTCGTAACAGGAAATCTGTATGCGCATCCATGATTAGCCCACAATATATCTGCATATGGTAAAGCATTGTTGCTATGGGGATTTAACATGTTGAAAAACCAGGCAAATGGCGGATTCTGTTGCGCATATGACGTAAAACGTCACTAAGGACATCACTTCCGGTGTAAACATCGTCATTTTCGCATGTGTAAAATCACCATACCGCCAACATTTTCCTTTCTACAGACATTCTTTATGACAATCACGGATGCGCATACAGATTTCCTATTACGACTAAGTACAAGTAAGTGAAAAATATCAATCTTTATTCAAATTTATTTGATTTTCTATGGATATAAAGAGTATTTCACTGTCACAGTCACAGTGATTCCTACAGTAGTAATTTTAATCTCTTAAAAATATTTTCAAAATTATCAAAACAAGAAAAAAAACAACAAACAAAACAAAACAAATACAATTAATTCTTCGCTTATCGGTAAAAATTTCATTACAATCGGACCAAAATGAATGCAGGGGATTTTTTTACAAGTACATTTACGCATCGAACCCCGTTGTGGCCCCTCTTTCCAAAGGGTGTTTGTTCTAGTTCCTGACACACGGAGATGTTGAAGTTTGTTTTGCGTTTTAAAAAGCTGTATTTCAAGCTCATTTTCAATGAAACATTTATTGTTTTGGGAAGACAAATGTTAAAGAAACGCCCGTTTATGCCTTTCAAATAAAATTATGATTCAAAAAAGAATTTCTTGGGTTCTGAAAAGGCGAATGAGACCAAACGGACCATAGACTGGAGTGGTGACAGTAGTGTAACATCCCACAACAAATTTACCATAATAAATCAACTTATATTTCTATATCTCTTTGTTATCAACCTCTCAACAAAATATTTGTCAGGTAATGCTGACGATTCAGGGACCGACTGATATGCATTTATCAATTTGTCTATGTCTTCGAAACATTGGCGATAACTCCGTTTTACTCCTCTTGTTTTCATATCTTCCCGGGGGAAAAACTTCGCGATCACGGGACCAAAAAAGATATGAATCTTTATGAGGTGCGAACTGCTTCTTCGACATGTACCCTGAAATTTTTGCATGTTGAATGGTTTATGCCAATGTACAACATATCAAAATTTCAATATATGTTTTCAAGCGATTTGTAAGGTATGAGGTAGTTCCATATCATGGTGACGTCGTCGTTTTGTGCGTACGGTCGAAATGTCTGGTTTGACGTCACGAATGTGTGGTCTTCGGCGCCTAAAGAATTATGGCGGGAACGCTGTTATCCTATCATTTAGTAGAATAATTTTCTGCATTCACAAAAGATTAAAATTCAAAATATCAATTCTGTGCACTATTTTTAAGAAGAAAATGTATATTGTACATAACGGAAATTAGGTAGATTAACACTGTTGAGAGTACTATTCAAAATAATTGAAAGATTTGAGTACATTGAATTTTGAAGGCGGTATTTTAAATGCCGCTTTATGTTTGGTTTTTTATCGGTGATTTTAAAATACAAAAAGTAGGACACAAACTGACGATTCTTCAATAAACATACTGTATGATAATTTTTCTCGGTGTCAATTTTTAGCAGTTTGACTATGCTCAAGAGATTGTATTTGCGTATCATTCAGCGGCCTAGAATCGAGAACGCTTCATCATACGAATCCCCTTTCCACTTTAACTGATCTGTGTTGGGTAATGGTTGCTATGGGTTTCTATGGGTAACAGACCATATGATATTCAAATTGGTTTTGTTTTGCACAACTAAATAGCTCACAATCAGTGTGTTTGTTTATTTGTTAATACCAAACGAAAAACATTGAGTTCATAATACATGTAGTATACTAGGACATTATTGGTAACTTCTGACGTAAGGAATGAGGATTTTTTCTTGTTTCAGGATTTTGATGCAATTTTATGAAAAAAGTAGCTTGGCGACCCCTTATTTTTTGTTTTCGAAAATCAAACTTATATATTCATGTAAAATTTATGTGAAAATCAAGGGTCGTATTCGACTTACATGTAGTTTTTTAACAATCTACAAATTAACGAAAGGGTGTTACTTTTAGTTTTCCGGAAATTTAATGTTATCTCTTGATAGGCGGCGCTGTAGAAAAATTACTATGTGACCGGAAGTAAAATTCCATAGCTCAAATAATCTTCATGACATTATGGTTAATCTAATGCAAGAGACTTTTGGTTTCTGAGCATTCAAGCTTATTTGTTGATAACAGTAGTTATACTGTCGTGAAAATGACCACCAGGTGGCGCTTCAGATCGAGAACCTAACCTGAAATGGGGTTTGCCGCTGTACCACGTGATACCTTCTAACGTGTCTGTGAAACGCTTGTTTCCAATGGACATGGAATCGCACAATATGACGTTTTCCCGTAAAAATGACGTTATTCTGGGAATGTGTGACGTTGACGTTTTCCAAAATGTTCCGCACAAACGTTAAGAGGTATTGATCACGTGGTACGGCGGCGAACCCCATTTTGGCATGTTGAATGCTTTATGCCCATGTACAACATATCATTTCCCGAGTATTATGTTTTCAAGACCGTATATATACACCCTTGACATTACAATCTGATTAACACTCCTTCAACGAAGCTGCCTTCACCTGTGCATGAAGGTATTCGCGTGACCTAGATGACGTAATGTTGACCTGTTTTTTTTTTTATCAATGGCGCATGGATACATAATGACATAATGTGTACTTCTATTAAGTAACACATTTTGTAACACGTGTTTTTGTTTACATTTTACAATAAAATAATTATTATGAAAATGTAAGAACAAAATTAAGGTATAATAAACGAAAGAATGTAATAAAACTGTACTTTGAAGGGATTACTTTTTTGTCCGCCAAACAGTGACACTTGTCATCAAAGATTCAGGTCAACTTGCTGTCCCCACGATTTTGTTCATCCAGCCGCTACGTGTCACATAGATACAGTGTATATTATTTAACCGACTTTAATTTTAGGTAACAGTGTCGATGAATTGTAAATATAAAAAATGAAATTGAGTTTTTTGTTTTTCATGAGGTGATGAAGAGAATGAGAAATCCGCAAATTAATTATGAAAGACTTCGTCTTTCATTAAATTTGCGGATTTCTCATTCTCTTCATCACCTCACGAAAAACAAAAAACTCAATTTCATTTCTTAAAATTAGATACATTATGTAATTTTATCAGTTTCAAATTTACAGTACAGACCTGTCTAAAGTTTAACAGTGAGCTACCAAGAGATAATTTAAACTAACGAAGGTCAGAAATTAGTTGCCGATTCTGCACTAATGATATGATCCATTAGCTAAGAGTTAAACTTTCGACGGGCCTGTACTGTACACAGATTATACAGGTTTTGTTGTTGTCTTCTTTTAATATTACCTGTTTGTTTATTCTTAGATTTTTTTTTCTCATTATCAACATGGTTTTTATTAGATTTAATTTTAGATAGCTATAATCGACGGATATTTCCTGACTCGCAGACACGACAAATGTTCCGCTTCACACGCCAGACAAAATGGAATTTGGTTTCGAAACTGAAGATGATACCATTAAGTAAGGAATCTCTCTCTCTCTCTCTCTCTCTCTCTCTCTCTCTCTCTCTCTCTCAGTCTAGTTATGTGAATTTGAATCTTATAAAAACCATGTTGATAATGAGAAAAAATCTGATAATAAATAGGTTATATTAAAAGAATAGCAAGAAGAACAACAACTCTCTCTCTCTCTCTCTCTCTCTCTCTCTTCGGAGAGTCGGAGAGCAGTTCAAAACAATGCAGCATATTGCTTTATAGTTACAGATCAACAACATTTTGCATTTGTAATTAAATGACTGTGATTATTTATTTAGCGATGTCCAATTTTGGTGGTTCTAAGAAAAACTACCATTGAGAAGGATTGGAAAATTTGTGATTAAAATTTTAGTTAAGATGTGTATTCTTTTTTATTGACATGCGAATTCATGGGCTAGTGGTGTGTCCATGAAAAAAAACCCCGGAAATTGCAATAAAATAAATTAAATACAATGCTTATATAAAAAAATACTTTAATCAGCATCGAGACCACCATTTGGTACAATTTTCGCTTAGTATGGGTGGTCGGGTTCGAGACCTGTTCGGTTCTTAACACTGAGTTTTTAAAAGGCAGTAGCTGTGCCAAACACTTGGTATTTAGTCCTTTAAACAACCGATGTTCATTGACACGGCAAAGTGGTATGTTAGAGAACAACCCCGAGTGCACTGATATCGTAAAATGTCTGCCACTTCACTTATAGTCAGTAGCGTCTCGATATTTATTAGCACCCC
This sequence comes from Anadara kagoshimensis, assembly GCA_021292105.1. Classification (NCBI taxonomy): domain Eukaryota; kingdom Metazoa; phylum Mollusca; class Bivalvia; order Arcoida; family Arcidae; genus Anadara; species Anadara kagoshimensis. The sequence continues at coordinate 8,820,631 of CM037858.1, read as the reverse complement.
GGTTGTTTTAATGAATCATAGCATCATTTACCAAGTGGGTGTTTCATGTCCATTGGAAACTATAAAAAAAAAACAATGTCAATGGACACATCTAGATGCTTATGGCAAGCTCATTTAATCATCTTTTTTATTTTTCCGGTCCGCAAAATTAGAACATTAGCTGATGGTGCAGTAAAACTATTTCCCTTCTTAAAATATATTTGTTTGTAATTTCCTTACATTATAGCTAATTGTCCCATATCACAAAGAGGGAACCCCTTTCAGCTTGGTTCTGTTAAATTTGCACCTTTAGCCATTAATACATCCAGGACATTATCAACGAAACGACAAACTCAGGTAAGTGAAAAAAAAATCGATATTACTGTAAATGTATTTAATTTCGTGAGTATTTATTTTCGCGGTATATGATATTCAGACATATTTTCGCGTTTTTTGAAATATGCTCTATAACATAATGAGTATAATATAATATTCGACTTGTATTAATTTTCGCGTAAAATTTTAAACGACCGCGAAATAAGCGAAAAATAGTACATCGCGAAAATAAATACATAAACGGTATAAATCAAGAATTATTCGCGTACGTTTTATTTTTACGTAATTTCGCGAAAGTAACAAAGCACAAACATAAAACTTTGATATAATTCATAGCATCTGCACTTACAATTACACGTATATAACAACGCGAACAAAAATACGTGAAATAATGATTCTCGCGAAAAATAACGTGCTCAATTTCCAAATAAAGACATGTCTGAAGCCCCCATTTATACGGCTAGAATTACATACATAAGTAATTTTACTCGCATGTAAGCAAAAGTATATTTTGCTTTGCGTTCACGCATAATTTCTGCACTGTAGGTAAATTTGAAGTTTTAATCAATTTTGGATCAATATTATTCTCAACACTGAACAGTTTAGACGTGATTATCGTAAAAGAAGAGCAGCAGTCCCTTACTCTTTAAGCACTGGTTTGATACTGGACTATGGTAAGGACAAAGGAGCAATTCTACTTGGTTACCCAACATATGTCATTGGTCATCCAGCATATTTGTCATCTACATTTTTTTTTAAATTTAATCATATACATTCAAAAAATTATTTATGATATATTCGTTAAATACTTGGCTTCTTAAGCCTTATACAAACAAACCAAATCTTACACCAGTGCAGAGCACATTAAACTACCGTCTAGTTGGGGGTACAACGACACTTGACCAGTTGATCTTCGATCTCTTCGGGTTGCTTGAAATGTCCATTGTGGTGTTTGCAGAAAAGGCTTAACGTCTATGTCATGTTTGCTTGTTCTGTAAAAAGAGTTTGTCTTATTCATTATAACATATAATATGAAATTGCAAATTAATTCTTTAGGGATCGGTGGAATATTTTTTATTGAACTTGATGGTGAAAATCATTTTGATGTTGAAGACGATGATGCTTGTAATATTTGTTCTCCTAAAAGACTTCGTACGATATGGCATAAATCTCCTTTCATGAACAAATTGTCGGTAAATTTGTAAAAGTAAATTTTCTTTACATTCTGTTGTTGGGTTTCGTTACTCAAGCACTTTCTCTCTGAAAACAAGTAAAAAAGTCAAATTTTGGCCACAGTTTGTCACTAGTTTTTGTGTTTTTGCCAAATAAATCTGTTTCATTTACAACTTTTAATCTCGTTTTTACTGGATATTTATTACAAACCAATGAGGGCCGCGATGGCTCACAGTAGTTAGGTTCTTACACGGCTATGAGTTCGATCCCCGATTCATAGTCAATATGGCAACAGGTGTCCTTTGAAACAAATAACTAGACGCCCCCTATCACTGCAGATTAAGTGGTATCACAAAAGATAAAGAGTACTGACAAGATAAAAATAATTTAAGAATAAATAATACGCTCTATGTGACCTACAAAACAATTTATACATCATGGCATACGAGATTTATGAATATAAAAATAAGAAACACCAATGAGAGAGAGAGAGAGAGAGAGAGAGAGAGAGAGAGAGAGCGCAATGGAAGATTACTTAATATTAATGGGGATGACATGCAATATTGGAAAGAAGTTAGATTTAACAAACACTTTGTCTTGTATAATTTTGAACTCAAGTGAATACTTTAGCATTTTGCATTTGTATTGGTTTTTGTATTGTCACAATATTTATAATAATCAAAAGCAAACATTCCGACTTATTTTTTTGTAATGCTTATATGCTTTTTTAATTTGTGCTTTCCATGTTCTTTGTTCTATGTCAGATGGGTTTTCAGGCCGATAGGATACCAACATTGGTTTCTGATATGACAATAGATAACAATGGAAGACTGCTTAATCTTGATTGGGATGACAATACTAAATCCAGGTAATTTTTATGGCATGATATATCTGCAAAATTTCCTTCATACATATCCTTAATGAATAGATTAATGTAAAACCTCGATACAATGACAATCGATAACTTTGCAACAGGACAGTTTTTGAATATTTCTGTTTGGTAAACTTTCAAAATTTTGAACATGGCACCAATGGCAACAACAAATCACAAGATTCGCATCTGAGCATTAAATTGCCAACTTTTTATAAGTAACCAGTACACATATAGTCATAATAAAGGCTAGATAAGAATTAAAAACAAGGGGGTATGAGGGGGAATTTAGGAATTATCATGTCTGTCCGTCAGTTCTTCATTCCATTTATCTGTATTCATATAAAAATGTGTTCGCTCTATCTCTGTAACTGTTACATCTACCTAAAGCTTGTGCTCAAACTTGGCATACCGGTATACCAATATTAGACCATGTTTCTTGTACCACATTAAGAAATGACACTCTAATCATGGTATTGCAAGAGGTAATGCAAGACAGTGTGGCGAGTGCCAACATTTCTTATATTTACAATTTATTCTTACAAATAGTTTATACCCATATTTGTTTCAACTCTTGGCACTATTTCACTTTCGGCGTGACATTGAGTGACGTCAGAACATGACGCCATCTTACGGGAAAATCCATACGCATCAAGGGTCATGTCCCTATTGTCTTTCAACGAGAATTGCAATACAATTGCTTTTGCATGTTTCATCGAAGAGAGATACAGTCATATTTAAATATTTAGGTGTATGGGTAAAACATCCATGACATAAGGTCAAATTTTTGCTCGAGCAAATAGTGTTTATTTTTGTTATTTATATAGTAGTACTGATGCAGTTTCAAAATTTCAGTTTCCACGCAGTGTGGCTTAGATTCAACTGTCGCTGCAAACATTGCTTAGATGCTAACAGTAATATGCCTTCTATAGTTGTACACGAAGTTCCGCTGACATCCACAATTTCCAAAGTTGAGGAAACAGGTACATAACAAGCCTACCACATACCTTTGAAGTGGTATAATAATAAAACTACTTGAGTTATATATATATATATATTTTTCAATATTACTGTTTCAATAATTATAGCAATGTCAGAGGTGTGTTGTTACAATGTTAGAAACATAAGTTTGAACATATCTTAACCAAAACACTAAAGGAATTTGGATGGATGGCATCGACCGAAATAATTCTGCTAATCTTGCCCATTCAGGCAACACGAGCCAGAAATCAAAAGACTAATCAACCACAAACATACTTATCCATGCTCTATTCACAATTCCAAAAGCAAACTAAAAACTAACAAACTAAGCAAAACACACGAGTTATATGTGTCTCCGATTCAAAGATGTCATCAATTTTTGCCCTTTCCCTATATAAATCACCACTGTAAAAAGTTACGAATACTGTCGTTTAATTGTTCATTATATTTCTAAATGTTGTTATCGTTTTTGGTATATTACGATTTTCCCTTCATTTTGCTCTATTGGAAGATGTCATAAAATTTTGCCTTTTTTCTGTATACATTGTTTTCGAAAGTTGCTAATATTTACTTTTTATTGTCACTGTGCAGTTGATGGGAAAATCCTTGTACATTTTCAAGAAGACAGCCATGAAGGGAAATATCCAGCAAAATGGTTGAAGAACATGTGTTACTCTAAGGAATCACTCAGAAAGAGACGAGAAGCCGTTAAACCAGTGTTTGATCTCGAGGTTACTTCTGAATCAATGAAACGTGAAAAAATACCCAAAGGACCAAAATATATTTAGCCGTATTTAGCTAAGAAAATACTTTGCATGAGGGAGTATACCTTAGGTTTTTTATGGAATTTCATATTGTAACTAACAGGAAATTAAGGAAATTATATATTTCTGACAATAAAAAAGAATGGTCTACTGAGTTTGTGATATCCTCGGGGAAACATCCACCAGCAGAGATACCGGCTCAGTGGTTAAATTACACAATATACATTCACTATCTTGTAGAATGCGTTTCGAAATACACTCCCTCATTAGTAGTGCTTGGTCTATAAATGTAAAATAAGGGTTGAAAATACTTTTTATTGGCTTACTTTTTACCATTTCTGTTTATTCAATTGTGGTGTTTATTTTTGTCACATTTTGTTACTTTACATTTTGATTTTCCGGATTGTTATTGCTGTGCCAATAATCAAAAACAAACATACTGTGTGAAAGGAACATGGATCTATAAGACGTCAAATATATCCAGGGCAATCCTGGGCACAGAGACATCAAACTTATCAACACATTTAGTTCATTCTAACGAGACTATACTGTTAGCTTTCCATCATAAAACGTATTTTTAAACAACTTAAATTTGGTAAATTTAATGAAAAGACGCAATTTTCGAAATACAGCAGATCCACTACATACAGAGAAAAATTAGCACAAAGAAAAACCCCTACACAATAGGAGGATGTTGTCAGTACAAAGTATAACGGAGGGGATTCCTGATAATTACTTTAGTAAATGTAATTTGATTTAATATTTTGATTTATTTTTTCAGAGTACTGTTCCTGAACTTTTCTTTAATGAAGTGATGGGCTCTGACAAACATTTTTATGAGTAAGCTCAGTAAGATTATAAAATATTACATCCGACAATAACAATAGGTCCATGGGCCTAAATGCTTACCTCATCTCTTGCAGAGGTTCAATTATAAAAAAATAAGAATGTTTAGATTTTAGCAGTTAGGGACAATATGTAAAAAGTTTGCTTATCAATTATAATAACTTGTTGTAAGAATGCTACATCTAAAAATCTGGGTGGTGCAATATATTATTTATGAAAGCTAAAATAGTACCAACGTAAAAAACTAAGCCATTTTGTATTTGTTTGCATCTGTGACCTTGATCATTACGTCAACACCTACAATATTTTTATATACATGCCTTTACAAAAAGTTTATAGTTTACCAGATAATTAACCTTTTTAGCATTAATTTCCATCTGTGACCTTGACCTTTAAACCTATGTCCGTTGTACCATTACCTATAACATTCCAATATACATGCCTGTAAAAACAACAGATTTGCAGATACCTAACCATTTTGGTGTACTAGTACATGTAAACTGGACCTTTGAACCCATGACCTTGATCTATGTATCAAAATGATTGTCTTGGCAATACCTACAATAAACTGACAATCTTAAGCCATTATCACCTGCAATGTTAAAAATTAATCAAAGGTAAAAATCGGACATGACATTGACCTTTGACCTAGTTATCAATTCATAACAATAATGTCTGATTTAAAAAAAAATTGAAATTTTACTGAACTATGGCTCAGTTGAGCTAAATATTGTGTGCGAACAATTTTCAGTTGGCTTAAAATGTTTGGTGGTTTTCTCCAGACGCTCCGGTTTTCTCCAACATCTTTAAACCAATCGTTGCAAGGAAATAATCTTAAACTTGAAAATTAAATTTCTCCATTTCACTTAATCGTGCTTTTATTTAAAAAAAAACGTTTTGTTGTAATTTGATGTTGGTGGTCATATTTTGTGCAAATAACATGAAATTCAACTGCGACTTTATTTTATATATCAAAAACAAACATACTCATCCATGTCCGAATCGCAAAGTAAGTTAGGCCGGGTGCTCCGGAAGGGTAAGCATTTCCTGTTTAGCTTGCTACACCCGCCACGTGTGTAATCAAAAATGAGTGAAAGGAACATGAACTATTATAAAGGACGAGAAATACAGAAACATCATACTTACTAGTATTAACAAAAGTGTGATTACGGCCATAAAACTTTTTGAGGGCCCTGATAAGTCCAGGCTTGCAATATCCCTTGGTCAACAATTTATTTATAAGTAACTTGCTTCGTTGTATAAAGTCCCCGTAGTGGGATTTCCGGAACAGTCTCTAGCATAGCGTATTAATTGGGAAACAAATACACCATAAGCAGGAGAAGCAGGTATATTGCTGCATAAAAAGGAAAGTTGACAATAAAAAGATTAAAGTCATCACCGTTGTCATACATTTTCAAATGGTTTTTCGTGTGCGTCATAGTTGAGTTGAGGTACAAGTCTAAATATGAAGCGGAACTTGAGGAATCAGTTGTATCTCTTATTTCAAGCTCACTAGGTTAGATGACATTCCGGAGCAACCGGCCTCACTTCCCTAGTGGAAGTTTAAGTGTCTAACCTAACATGTCAGTTCCAAAGTTTTTACTTTGCCTCTAGATTATGATTCGGGCATGGATTAGTATGTTTGTTTATTATTCACATAGTCTCAAAATTTAGGATTGTTTAAAAGTTTGAATGTCATCTATAAATTAATGGTTTAGCGACAATCTTCTCTCCAGATTAAACAAGGTTCTACATAAATTCTGCTTCATAAGAATAATAAGAATAAAGAAACAACCCAGAAAGCGATGGTGCTCAGTTTGTGTCCATTGGTATACATTTTGTTTGCTGGAAAATTATATTACCAAACACAACAAAAATATACGTATATATTATTGTTATATATAACAGGTGGTTGCGACTCATCAATGAACATGGATTGTGTTTGCTGAAAGATGTTCCCACCAAACCTTTTACCCTCAGAGATGTAAGATTTAATGTTAATTATTTCAATACTTAGGTCATGTGTTAAATTTTCTTATAAAAATTGAGATTTTTCTCCAATTGTGAATTTTATTAATTTTAGTTTATCCCCAATGTCCATAGATTAATAACTATCAATGTAGCCACATTTCTGACTTTATTTTATAAAAAGGTTCGATTTTTTCAACAATTTGTTATATTATATGATTTACACTACAGGCTTCTTAAATAGAGATGATTTTTTTTTTTACAATTTTATACTTGCTTATTTGGAAATAAACCATACATTACTAGATACTGATATACAAACTGTGTTTTGGTATTTTTCTTCATTTTAGTTATAAGTAGCACCAGTTTAGATTTCCTGTTTCATGTGGTTCTTTTAGATACACCAGCATCACTGTATTCGAACCCGAGGCCCAAAGCATTGGTTCTAGTTAAAACATAAGTCTTCTCGTTCTTGTTTTAACATATGTGTTTTACGTTTTAGATCATAGAGAAGATTGGACCAATACAATGCACACCCTATGGTGATGTAGGTTTTCATTGTGTTTGTACTTTCAACTTAGCTATTGAAATTGTAATTTATGATATATAATCCAATTTTAAAATGAAACTGTTTCCTCGAGGAGGTAGACGTTTGTTATTTACAACAAGAAAGCATTAGAATTCATCCATGTAATCAAAAACAAACATACTAAACCATGTCCGAATCACAATAGAGAAGCAAAGTAAAAACTTTGGAACTGACAAGTCAGGTTAGACACGTGAACTTCCACCAGGGAAGTGAGGCCAGGTGCTCCGGAAGGTAAGCACCTCCTGTTTAGCTAGCTACACCCGCCACGTGTGTAATCAAAATTGTGTGAAAGGAACATGGAACTATGAGACGTCAAATATATCCAGAGACATCAACAATACTGTGATGACGGCCATAAAACTTTTTGAGGGCCTTGATAAGCCTAGGCTTGCAATATCCCTGAGTCAACAATTTATTTGCAAGCAGCCTACTTCGTTGTACAAAGTCCCCGTAGTGGGAACAAGCTCTACCATAGCGTATTAATTGGGAAACAAATACACCATAAGCAGGAGAAGCGGGTATATTGCTGCATAAAAAAGGAAAGCTGACAATAGAAAAATTGAAGTCATCACGTTTGTCATAAAGTTTCAAATGTAGCCTTTCGTGTGCGTCATAATTAAGGTATAAGTCTAAATATGAAGCAGAACTTGAGGAATCAGTCGTGTCTTTTATTTCAAGCTCACTGGGATAGATGACTTTTACATAGTCTCTAAATTTAGGATTGTTAAGAGACAGAACGTCATCTATATATCTGTATGTTGAGTTGAATGATTTGGCGACAGTTTTCTCTCCAGATTTAACAAGGTTCTGCGTAAATTCTGCTTCGTGAGAATAAAGAAACAAATCAGCAAGCAATGGCGCACAGTTTGTACCCATTGGTATACCGATTGTTTGCTGAAAAACTATATTACCAAACACAACAAATATGTTATCTATCAAAAACTCCAACATTTTGTTGATGGTATCTTCAGTATATTTTTGTTTGGAATTCGTATGATGCTTGACAAAATAACCAGAATCCCTGTTCAGCACCAGATATTTGTATCTTGGTTTACCGTTTTTTGTAAAAAAAAAAAAAGACAAGTGAATAATTTCTTTAAGACGTTCTTTCAATTTAGAATGAGGAATAGTGGTGTATAGTGTAGAAAAATCAAATGTTTTTATACCTTTATAACCTTTTAATTGCATATGAATTATTTTTAGTCATTTCAAAGAATACATTTTCTGCATTTAAGTAAACCCTTTATGTAAAATGCATTGTTAAATCCAATACTTGACTTATAAAATCAATAAATGATTCCAAAATTAATTTTAAAATGGAAAACTGAACATGCTAAATGTTTAAAGCATACATTGGCTATTTGGTGTAATCTAAAATAGATTATATTAGATTGTATTATACAAGTACCCAGAAAGGCTGATGCCTTCTTTCTGATATGCAGATTTTATTATTACGATTACGCCATTTACGTAATTATGTAATTCTAAGGTGTATGGGGTTTTACTCATATTTTCAGATATTTGATGTATGCGCTAGAGTTGATTCTCATGATGTAGCTTATTCAGATTCCGGTCTACAACACCACACTGACCAAACTAATTATGAAGGACCACCAGGGATACAGTTCCTCCATTGTTTGAAGTAATACATATTTGTTTGTATGTACATGTATTTAGTAAAAAAAAAAACAAACTCAGATGATATCATAAGATCTTACTTAATTACTCTTCAAATAACATTACTCTTTTAAACATTCTGGGTCTTCTTCTAAAATCTCGGAGACTTGTGGTTTTACGTGTCTGGTAAGTTTAACCAAATGGTGAATAAAAGTTTACAGTGTCGTAGAAAATTTGAAAAAAATTGTAATAGACACACTTTTGCTTTTTAAAACTGCGTATTACTGATAATAGCAACTATATGTATTAATGTTTGACAAGAATTTAAAAATAATGTCTTATACATGTACCCAAAAGAAATACTGGTTGTGTAAGCGAAATTTTTAACAAATGGGTTCACATGGTTCAGAATCATTCATAAGTATAGAACTGTCGTGTCTGTATATATATTTACATTGTGTAATCATTCAGTTTAAGTTCCCACAAATTTTTTAGATTTGACGAAAGTGTAGAAGGAGGTGAAACTACCTTTGTGGAGTTAATACATATAGCGGAAGAGTTTAGAAAAGATTACCCAGAGGAATTCCATACGCTTACAACAGTCCCTTGTCCATATGTCAGAGTACACGAAGCATTGGAAAAGTAAGTACAAAATATATTTTGAAAAAGATTCTTTGAATATGTTCTAGTCTGATACAAAATTTGCATCTTTATATACCAGAGATGCTTATCCTTCCGGAGCCAACAACTACATCACTTCCCTGGCGGAAGTTCGCATGTTTAACTTCATTTGTCAGTTATCAAAATTTTTAATTTTGGAATTGCACGCGATTTGGACATAGACCGAAATGTTTGTAATTGATTGGAAGTTGTTTGGGCAATATTTGCTAGGCCGAAACCAAACAGTTATTATTTTACTATTACCAACAATACGCAGTCTGTTATTTGGGATCTAATCAGCATCGCATGGTCCAACATTTAAATTCAACTTAAGGATTATGTAAACACATTTTCAATAATCACCTCTGCGAGGTCGGGGTCGGGTGGTGGATCTGACTCAGAAGAAGTTCAAGTTATTATTAATAGCATTCCCATGCATGTACAAAACTATTTACTTCTAATATCTTTTTCAGCGACCAGCCTTGTAACATGGCACATCGTCGACCCGCCATACTTTTGAACAGCAGGAACGAAGTGCGTATTAATCATATATTTTAATATACATTGCAACTTAGAAAATATCCTTTCATCTGACAAGTGTGGGATATTTTTCTCGAACAAACACGTCCTAATGATTACATCACTATTGCTTTAGCCAATTTCTTCACATTAATACAAGTATGCGTCCATCCAAAACTTATAACCCCTTATGAAAGAACTTAAAGTGTGCTTGTAGAAACTTTGATCTTCTACTCTTAAACTACTGGGGCAAAAATACAGGTCCAGCCAATGATGTGCGTTTCAGCTGTTTTCAGTTTTTCAGTGGCAAAATGTATGTGTTAACATGTGAGTGCTTTTTTAAAGAACGAAAAATAGAAATAAGAATGTACTGCTTAATTTATTTTGACGCATTTGCTCTTTCATTTATTATTATTTATGTGACAAAATATTTTAATTTATCAATATCTTATTTTGTAAAAAATTATCAATATTTAAGAATTTATGTTAAAAACTGACATGAAATGTTACATTTTTTACAGATAATAACAATCAAATGGAGTCCTTATTATCACGGACCGTTAAACTATGATGAGGTATGTAATCAAACGCAAACATACCTGTCAATATCAAAACGAGAGTTAGGGATTCCTTTCCAGGATCCTCACTGCCAGGGCATTCCCCTCTGTCTTTGACTTCATACCATGTGACCTCTGACGTCATGCATATTAATGAGCATAACATAACAAGGCAGGATTTCCAGTGCCCTATACTACTATCTAACACATGATTTCCAAAGTTTTTATACCCCCCGCAAACGAAGTTTGGGGGGGGGTATATAGGAATCACCTTGTCCGTCTGTCTGTCTGTCTGTCTGTCCCACTTCGTGTCCGGAATAGAACTTTTGAACCGTAGCACCTAGGATTATCAAACTTGGTATGTGGATGCATCATGCGAAGGCAATGTGTCATGTACCAAATTTAGGTCACTGTGACCTTGACTTTGACCTTTGACCTCTATGAAAGTAAAACCTTGTGCATCTTCGTGTCCGGAACAGAACTTTTGTACCGTAGCACCTAGGATTATCAAACTTGGTATGTGGATGCATCATGGGAAGGCGATGTGTCATGTACCAAATTTAGGTCACTGTGACCTTGACTTTGACCTCTATGATAGTAAAACCTTGTGCATCTTCGTGTCCGGAACAGAACTTTTGTACTGTAGCACAGAGGATTATCAAACTTGGTATGTGGATGCATCATGGGAAGACGACGTGTCATGTACCAAGTTTAGGTCACTGTGACCTTGACTTTGACCTCTATGATAGTAAAACCTTGTCCATCCTCGTGTCCGGAGCAGAACTTTTGTACCGTAGCACCTAGGATTATCAAACTTGGTATGTAGATGCATCATGGGAAGGCAATGAGTCATGTACAAATTTAGGTCACTGTGACCTTGACTTTGACCTTTGAGCTCTATTACAGTAAAACCTTGTGCATCTTCGTGTCCGAAACAGAACTTTTGTACCGTAGCACCTAGGATTATCAAACTTGGTATGTGGATGCATCATGGAAAGGCGATGTGTCATGTACTAAATTTAGGTCACTGTGACCTTGACTTTGACCTTTGAGCTCTATTACAGTAAAACCTTGTGCATCTTCGTGTCCGAAACAGAACTTTTGTACCGTAGCACCTAGGATTATCAAACTTGGTATATGGATGCATCATGGGAAGGCAATGTGTCATGTACCAAATTTAGGTCACTGTGACCTTGACTTTGACATTTGACGTATAATATGAGAGGTACCCATTTTGTGTAATCAACTCCTCTTACAGCTTTTAACCAAGAAGTCTGAAACTTTGCAGGATGTTTCCATATACATTGAACATGTGCACTTCCTATTTTGGTTGGATTATATTTTTTTTTAGATTTTACAGGTAGTTGAACTTAGTCATTTTTCAACAGTATTCCTTCCATATGAGGGGTACTCATTTTCTGTAATCAACTCCTCTTACAGCTTTTAACCAAGAAGTCTGAAACTTTGCAGGATGTTTCTATATACATTGAACATGTGCACCTCCTATTTTTGTTGGATTACATTATTTTGTTCGTATTTTATGGGTAGTTTAACTTAGTCATTTTTCAACAATATTCCATATGAGGGATACCCATTTTGTGTAATCAACTCCTCTTACAGCTTTTAACAAACAAGTCTGAAAACTTTACAGGATGTTTCCATATACATTGAACATGTGCACCTCTGGATTATATAGTTATTTAATTATATATAATCCAATTTTTTTAAAACTATGTATAGATATTGAGCATCATAAGAACATGTGCACCTGCCATTATTGGTTTCATCACATGTATTTTGTCGAATTATTAACATTTTCATACACAGAATTTTTCACATTACAATTTGGCCATACATACAATTTGTCCCCAGATCAAAAGTTGGGAACGGGGGGTATTAGCCTCTTTCAGAGACAGTTCTAGTTTTTCTTGTCTTGTATTAAATCATTTCACGTGATTTTGACATAATTTGTAGTTTGTTATATCACTTATTTTGCTATATCTAAGACTGACAATTTTTTGTTCTCTTTACATGCTCACTTTAAACACTTTTTCAGATTCATTATTTAAGATATCAAAATTTACAGAAAAAAACCTTATAACCATTTAAAATATAAAATAGAATAAATTTGCACCTTGGCAATGTACAAAGTAAATAAAAAAAAAGACAAAAAGTGATAAGAGTTTAAGAAAACGTAGAAAAGACAGATACTGGGACCACTAATTATAATACCACTTTTGAAGGGCACTTTATTATACCCCCCGCTTAAAAAGTTGGGGGTATATAGTGATAGGGGTGTCCGTCCGTCCTTCCGTTACACCTTAGGGTACCCATCTCTTATCCGCAACTCCTCCTAAACCCTTCAATGGATTTTCATGAAACTTTCACACAATCTTTGTGATATAATGTAGATGTGCACCTCCTCCTATTTGAAAATTTGATCCGATGGATTTTTTTATGTTGGTGGAGCGGGGGTATTTTTTGGGGCTCACAGTTTTTCTAGTTTAATATTGAAATATTCTATTATCTAGTTGTATAGCTACATTACTTTTTTAACCATCTTACTATTTTACAATTACAAGTAATTGCAATACAACTTGAAAAACACTGAAACAAAACGTTAAAAAACCTATCTCTGGTCTTTTTGTTGTACACCTGTGAGTACTAGAATTCTTAGAGATTTTTTGCTGATATTGAATCAATCCAAAGAAATATTTTGCATTAAATTAAGGATTAAAACATTGTGGAAATCATTGAACTGTAAAGTAAATTATTATGTTTTGTGCTTGTGATTTTTTGCCGATATTGAATCAATCCAAGGAAATATTTTGAATTAAATTAAAGATTAAAACATTGTGGAAATCATTGAACTGCAAAGTAAATTATTATGTTTTGTGCTTGTGATTTTTTGCTGATATTGAATCAATCCAAGGAAACATTTTGAATTAAATTAAAGATTAAAACATTGTGGAAATAATTGAACTATAATTTTAATTGTGTATTGATATTTCAGGAGTATGTAGAACCCTTTTACAGAGCATATCAGCTATTTGCTAGAGCTATACATAATTATCCATATCGTGTAAGTTTCATTTTCATTTCATTTTCTCATTTCAACATCTTAAAAATACATTGTATTTAAATTTCCACAATTTTGGTGTGAGCACTACTGGTGAAGAATTTAATTACTTATCAGTCATGCTGCAAAATTAAAACAGATCATGTGTATTCAGAACATATCCGGATCCTCGGTGGCACTTGTGGAGTGAAGTGCCAGGTTATGGATTACAGGACCTCTAATGGCCCAAGTTCAAATCCTACCTGGTAGAGATCTTAGCATGAGAAACTTTGTCAGTTGGCTTGTTAAAGGTCCATCATTTTAGGCTTCCTCAACCCAATCAGATTTCCTCAACCATTCCTTTGATATATAAAAAATAATATTGACTGGGTTGTAAACTCTATGACTTAACTCTAAACAAATTCAGTTTAAATGCATATTATGAGTTAAAGTTACATTTTTTGTCTATATTGCAACATTGTGCAATTACCACACATGTTTTAATAAGTAAACATTTATAAGTTAGTTGGATAATGCGGCCTTTACTGGAAAATGCCACAAAAAATTGGATAACAATCCCTGATTTTCTGATAAATAATGGAAGTTTTTTAGATTCGTTTTTACTCCTTTTACATGTTTATATTAGTGTCATAGATACAATTAAAGCTTCCATAGAGACCACCTCTATTATAAAGATATGTCCAATAAGACCAGTGCCTTTAATTTGCTTCATACTTACTTTACTTAGTCCTCTTCGTGCTGGGAGCACATAAGGCCTTGACCGTGGACTTCCATCTCTGCCTGTCTGCTGACATTTTCTGTCGATTTGCTTAATATTTCCACCAAAAATAGTTTCTACACAAACATGCAAAAAGCATTTGTCTATTTGGTATCTACTTCTTAGGATCCTTTGGTGGTCTTTATATAAACATGCTTGACTTTACTGTAAAATTCTTTCTTACTTTTGTTGTGCATTCTTGGTGTTTTTAACAAATGTATATTGTACATTTTCATCATTAGACACAAGTTTTTATAATTTTCTCCGTGTTCATTTCACCAACAGAAATCTTTAAGAATGGTTCCTGGGGATTTAGTAGCATTCAACAACAGAAGAATAGGTCATGGAAGAAACCCTGTGATACGTAACCAAGGGGAACGACATTTACAAGTAAATAATCAGTTTCCTGGTATAGTGTTGAAAAATAATACTTGAAGTTTATTTCCAAAATTTTTTTTTAACTATTGATAATATGACACTTAAAAGGTCCTTCATAATCTGATGGTCTAGTATTTATTTACCTGACAACTATATAGGTAAACAACGTTGACATGTCCGCTTGACCTTTAAATATTCATTACGGACGAGTTGATTTAAGAATAGGGATCACGCATGTAAACTTTGTCTATATGATGTGAACACTCATCCTGGGCAATGTGTATATGCATTTACTGCGAATCTTAACATTACCCATTATTGGGTGGACCCTTCTTTATGAATGTTCCTAATGAAAGGTCAAACAGATAGGTCAATGTTGTTTACTTATATCATGCCATCCCACACTTTATTTGTCAAAACAACCCCGACTTGCTGCATGCATTGCCATCAGATTGTGAATTACTGATTTAGGAGTCTCCATGATGTTATAATTCGTTTATCGAATTTTGTTTTACGTTATATCAACAATTTTCAGCACAATTTCTTTCTTATTAATCTCGCTGTTTAACCTAAACATGAGTGTCTGGTCTGATCTGCTTTGTACTAGTTGCCACTTATGGCAATCTTTAGAGTGCTAGTACAATTTTCCTCAATGCCACAGATAAAAATAAAAAAACCATGTAGTTCATAATACTGGTACTGAGCTAATCAGTACAAGCCTACATGAAAACGCTCACTTGCAGTCAAACAGAGTTGAACCCATAGTGGTGAAAAACCTTTGGTTTGAAAGCTACACCTTAACTACTCAGCCAACAATGATGTAATGACTTGCAATTTACCACTTTACAACTGTAACTGTTTACAGTACTAAGTAAAGATTCTGGAAAAATTTGTTATATAAATCATTTGTACTCAACAATGACAAGGGTTGATATATTTTTATGTTTTCAATTTCAGGGAGGTTACCTAAACATTGATGATTACCGCAGTAAACTTATCTCCCTTGCTAACATGTATGGAGATGGATCCTCAATCAAATGTATTTTTAACTCTGACTGGTCATAGGAACTCTAGACAGAAGAGTGTATAAAATCAGTTTTGTTTAAAAATTGTGCCAAGTGTTGTAGTAAAATCACTGTTCGCAGACTCATACCATCCTGGTTAATTTACAACTTGCCAAAGATTCACGATCGCTCCTTTCTCAAATCTGGCATATCTGAAATCTAAATAATTTTGTTAATTTATGAGATATTGAGATATTTAAAGTGTAAATTTGAGAATCACTTTAAGCTTATACAAGTTGTATTTAGTTTACTATTTGCAGTTGAAAATTAAATCAACTTAAGTTTATAAGAAAACTCTAAAGTTAAGAAATGATTGTGAAAGTGAGCCCTGGTCATAATAACTTTAATTCCATGGGATAACAACATAAGCACACATTTATGAAAGTTTACAAAATTTTAATAATATTTAATATGTATAATGTATATTCAAATCATTAAACATTTCATACAATGAGTAGTAATTGTAATCAATTCATTCAGCTGTTAGATTTATCAATAACCTGCAGTATACAGTAAAACCTTGTTATGATGGAATCTGTCAACAATATCACTATACAAGCAGGTCTAGATATCTGAAATAGACAAGGCCCAACTGCCGAGGACTCCTGCTGATACACTACCATTATTTCCTCCCCATCCAAATGTACTAAATTGACATTACTATGTCTGCTTTTAATGAGCCCTGCAATAAACATACAATGCAGGACAGCTACTTTTATTGTGGAGTCGAACTGTTAAAATATTGCCTTATTTTCTCCTTTCTAAACATACTATAAAGACATTTCCACATCTGATTTCACTAAGGAGTCCTGCTTTAAATGGACAAAGCAGGACAGCAACTTTCATTGAGTTAGGATGCTGACATATTGCCTTATTTCCTGCTATCTGAACATACTAGACATTTTGCATCTGTACATGATGTGTCTTCTTTCAAGGAGGGGTTGGCATCTGTCCAAATGATGTCCTTATAGAGGCTGCTTTTGTGTTTTCTTTCAAGGAGGGGTTGGCATCTGTCCAAATGATGTCCTTATAGAGGCTGCTTTTGTTGGTTTTTTAGTTATAGAGTCATCATATGATTTCATAGTTAATGACACTGATGGACCAATATTCCACAATGTTCCTGATTCATCTATAACGGCAGCTTCCATATCTAGTTTGTGTAATCCAGTTACTGGGAAGGCCAGGAGAAAGCTCACTGTAAAGTAGTCATTATGTGGCTCCACTGATTGTACCATGCTGTTTGTGGTTGAATCTGTTACCTGTAAGTATAAAATAAAAAAAAGTCATAACTGAAATGGAACGCCTTTTCAAAATGTCCCCCAAATGAAACTCAACTGGGAAATCCCAAACAAAATATGGATAACCGATGGCAAATCTATTCCACCTAAAGATTGGTCCTGTGAAGTTCATAAAGATTTGTTAAATAGTTTTCAAGAAAAGTGGCAGATAAAATGTTGGAAGAAATGAAGTAAACTCTATAAATCCCCACTTCATTTTGGGACATTATATAAATATTACATTTCTGATAGTGTGACAATATGGACTGTCACCCTATCAGAAATGTTATATTTATTTTATTATACCGATTGTTGATGTTAATTATACTGTGCAACCAAAGTATACTGGATTGAAAATCATGACAGTCAGCTGTCATCCGTAAGCAACTTGTAAGACGCCTGTAGCATTTAGCTATCATATTTCACATTACTTTAGAAAAGCGTTTTACTGATTTAGAAGATGACTGTGATCGAACCACATATGCAGTTTTTCTGTGCATGTGACATTTTTCGTAATGTCAACCGCTCACGTAATGTCACCCTGTGACGTCAGATTTTCTGAAATTTGAGGGTGACATTAAATTTACCCAAACGCTTATTACCCAATCAGATTTCGAGAAATTTACAAAAGGTATAATAAAATAATACTTTAACTAGTACACCCAGTAAAACCTTGATTGATTAGCCCATTTGTTTTGTCATATTTTGTCATTATAAAGAGGTTTGGTGATAAATCAAGGAAAATTTGTCAACAAAAACATAAATTTTTTTTGGGGATTTCAAAAACCTGTACAGATTCTTGGATGTACCTACAGACATAGGTACGGACATGGGTAACACAATATACCATATTCATGATGGGGGGCATAAAAATCTTGACTGAAGTGTAAAACCCCATCTCTCCATCTCATTCTCCCTTTCCCAGAATTAAGACATGAAACAAAATCGACTTACTTTAACATCCGACGCAGTTTGTTCTTTGCTAATGAGGTTTGATCTGACAGACATGTGGACTTTATCTATTTTACGAAACAGCTCTCTTCTTTGTCCATGAAGAATAATGCCTTCTATTTTAATGGTTTGGAAGGTATTATGATGAACTAGTATTGGATCCATTTGTATGTTATGTTGTGGTGTCACTGCCAACTAAAGGTACACAAGATATCCATAAATGTATGTGAAAAAATTGATGCATGGCCATATACAGTAAACATATTTAATTTTGTGTGTACTTATTTTCGCAGTATAGGAAATTTACACACATCCACATTTTTTAAATATGCACTATACCACAATAGGCATAATATAATTTTCACCTAGTATTTTATTATTTTCATGAAATATGCACTATAACACAATAAGCATCATATAATTTTCACCTGAAATTTATTATTTTCGCGTAAAACAAACAACTGCGAAATAAGCGAAAAATTAGTACACCACGAAAATAAATTTGTCAACAATATTTATTCCTGAAACATTATTTTGCCACTAAGTTCTTAGGCCAACAGGTTCATTGATCTTGTGTATAAAAATCACAATTCAGAAATTGTATATGCATTTGACAATAAGAAGCCCAAGAGGTCTACACCTATGATAGAAAATCGACTAAAAAATTTCAGAATCTGATAAATTATAGATATTTTGTACATGTTGTTAAGAAATAACATGTGGTCAAATACATGTATTTTTTCAGAATATAACATGATGTAAAAGAAACATAAATCATATATACCATCAAAAATATTTTTCAGTTGTTGGTACATGTCTTTTTTAATCATGATTCTGTTCATAATGTAAAGGATTTGGGTACATTTAATATCTCATCTTGATAAGAAACTGACAAAGACTCAGTTTGAATAATAAGTTTAACATTGATTAAATGACCTACCACTTCTGATATCATACGTAACCCTCCGTGGATCATAGATAAAGTAAAACTTGCCTATAAAGGCCACCCAAGGGAACCATTAAAAGTGGTCTTTATGGACAGGTGGTCCTTATATACAGGTTCAAATAACATGAATAAAGAGCTATCAGGACAAAATCTTACTGGTCTTTAAAAGCAGGTGGCCTTTAAAGCAGGTTTGACTGTACTTGTGTGTCACCATGTCTTTATGTGGGTCACACCTGTGGCTAGATGGAGAGTTGGCTCTTGAGTGGTTTTTGCCTGACATGTAACAAGTTAAAATTTAGTGACTTGTGGTACTTTAACCTACCTTAAGAGTTGTTGACTGGAGACTTTGGAAGAAGAATCTTGGATACCTTAGTGGTATGTTGATAAATGTTTGTACACTCTGACATAACAAGTTGATGTGCTAAAATATAAACAAGTCGATGTG
Organism: Anadara kagoshimensis; assembly: GCA_021292105.1. NCBI lineage: Eukaryota > Metazoa > Mollusca > Bivalvia > Arcoida > Arcidae > Anadara > Anadara kagoshimensis. Next base: position 8,800,874 of record CM037858.1, on the reverse strand, counting down.
TTTCTGACAGTGAAGTGTACAAAATATTCATAGAAACTTCAATAAACTTAAAAAAAGTTTCATATTTTTTATTTATAGTTACTTTAGGCTATATAACATTAATTCCTAGATTTCATCATTTTTTTTTTCATAATTGGAGCGTGGGTGGGGCAAATTTTATTTTTTTATTTTTTATTTTCAGATTCAAGAGAAATAACAGTAATGACAACAGAAAGTGTCCAAAAGCAGCTTTATTAAAAAATAAATAAATAAAAAATTCTGGGGAGGACTGACAAAAGTGGGGTGGGCCGAGATGAAAATCTAGGAATCAATTTTATATGGCCTAAGCCTAGTCATAACAGGAAACTAATATGCACATTTTCAATTACCATAAAATATTTTTGTTGAAAGGAAAATTTGCTTCTGACTATGGGGATTATACATGTTGTTAAAAGTAATGTTTACTTGGTGACAGAATCCACAATTCACCTGATTTTTCAACATGTAAAATCCCACATAGTTGTAATGCTTTATTATGTGCACCACTCAAAACATGTATGCCAGGTGTATGGCATACTATAAATAGGAAATTTTCATGTCAGTTATTTTTTGGAGAAAATTGTCATTTCAAGATATCTGTGTACTTTTGTGTTAACTTTGCCAGCTGATTTTTAGTGCCAATGCAAGTGAATTACCGGTATATCAAAATAATATATTTGCAAAAGTTTAATTTTCGCCTCTTAATACTCTCAAGATTTTTCGTGAAAATTTCCTGATATGCAATAAGCTCAGAACCCCCCCCCCCCCCAAAAAAAACAACAAAAACAAAAACAAAAAAACAGATGGCTCTCGTCATCATCAACATCTCAATATCTCTTGTTATGGCTCATCACATACCGGTAGTTGTTAATCCAAAAACAAACATACCAATCAATGTCCAAATCACAATTCCAAAGCAAAGTAAATATTTTCAAACTGGCAAATTAAACTAAACACTTAAACTTCCAACAGGGAATTGACATATTGCCGGTCACACCCACAATGTTCCGACACTGGCCGCCATCACGGTACCAAAGCAGCGTCACGGCAACTATGACGGTCTTGTGTCAGTGGCGTCATTAAACCACACAATTCAGGCCGTGTTTTCATTCTTTTTGCGTTGATATAATCGTCCATGTTTACCGGTACCTATGTTTATATATTGAAGAAGAAAGCGCCGCCATTACAAACACTAATTATATATTCCTATGTCAGAGGTCATACGACACTTTCGTATCTGTCGGTTTTGAGTAAAAAGTGTCAGGATTGGACAATCTGATCGGGATATTAATAAAATTTATTAAAATTTAATTTGCAATTCCAACGACATGTTTAGATTTTAAACGCAACAAAAAATGAATACAAATTATTCTTTCACAAAAGTTCAAACAACCGGAGGTTGTTCTAGTTATTGACCAATACTCTCGAATGCAAAACCACATGGCATTCTGAACAATATAAAATGGCGATATTTACCCCCCGGTAAGCAAAAGATCGTCAAATTTAACATAATATCGATAGTCCAGTATTATAAAATCTGAAGCATGGGTCTAATAATGCTATAAGCGACCCCTTGGTTTAAACAAATCATGCAATACATATCGCAACCTCTGCGCATGATCAAACTTTGACTTCCTTTGTCGGTGACAACAACAAGAGAATTAACCGATCTCATGACCGGGAGCCAAAAAGTACATGTTTTATTCAAGCAATCTACATCGTTTGTATCTATACATGTAAAAAATAATATCTAAATACATGTTTAATTTACGCAAGCTATTCAAACAATATTTATTAAGAAGAAAAATAATAAATAACACCGGTAAAAGCTTTTGTTTCTTTTTATTCATGGAATTAAAAATCAATGGCTCTTGCTGAGCAAATCTCGAATTTTCTCTTGCAATTTTTTGGCTGCGACGTATGTAGACGACCTTTAGAAAATACTGGGCTTGCTGGCCTGGGGTGGGGGTGCGACGTATCTACTGGGGCGACGTATATACGGAAATATACGGTAATTTAATCATGTCGACCCTTTGTCAGAACATAGTGGGCATGGCCGGCGATCCCTCAATTGAGTCCTGGTGCTATGGAATGGTAAGCACCTCCTGTTTAGCTAGCTACACCCGCCAAGTGTGTAATCAAAATTGAGAATGAAAGTAACATGGAACTATGAGATGTCAAATATATCCAGGGTAATTTTTAATGCAGAGATATACTAATCAAACATATTGTAATGTGATGAGGAACAATATAAGAATTATAAATGTCCTACCTGATGTGTAAGAGCTTGTCCACTTGAGTTATTCTGTATGAGATCATTAAACTGTTTGTTGATATCCTGAAGAGCTACATCTAAACCTGTGTTACTACTGGATGCGGGTATACTTAACATCTGTCCAAATCTAAATAAATAATCAATTAATACACTTAACTAGTATCTGATGAAACACACACACACAGTCTATTTTTTTAACACTGACATCTTAGTTCAAATGGCTCTTGATATCAAGGATGTCACATTGACATTTGTAATTCTATGCTAAGCCATGTTAATATTGTTTGCTCATTAAAAGTTGTGGGTTAAAAAATTGACTGAATGCAATTTTGTTGTAGTAACAAGAGCCCCATGGGCCTTAACCCTCACCTGAGAGTGAGTTCAGTAATGGTGTTTAACGTCCCAGTCAAGAATATTTCACTTATATCGAGACAACGCCAGCTATAGGCGAAGGTGCAGAAATTTTGCCTGCTAATGGCATTATACAGCGGGGTTCTTTAGAGTACCAAGCCCACTGTGACACGGGACCTCGTTTATTTTAAGTTCCCATCAGAAAGAACCGTAACTTTCATTTCGAAATGCCGAGTGCTTGGCGAAAGAACAGTCACTACCTACTTTCAAGTCTTGGGTCAGCCCCGGCCGGGGTTCGAACCCACGACCTCCCACTTACGGAGCGAGCAGGCTCACCTGAGACTAAGTACATATCTCATGCAAAGATTCAATGGTCAATAACATAAATTAAAGAGAATTTGCACTTTGCCTTAATTTCAAAGTGAAACAAAGTTAAAAAGACTTACTAATATTTATTTATAATTACAGTACAACATTGTTATGATGCTTCTAAATGCATCTTCCACTGCACTTATGGTCATAGTGTTTAGAAGTCTCAAAATCCAAGGTTTTCCTATACAGTAAAATCTGTATATAACAACCATCTAGGGAACCTAAGCAATATGGAGTATATATACATGTATGTACTAAGAAAATGACCATTAAGAGGTCTTCTGAAGAGGTGGTTGTTATATATTAAGTGATTTTTATATACAGGTGGTCATTATAGCAGGTCTTACTATATCTGTAAATAATGCCCTTTTTCAACAGTTACTTACCCTGTTTGGCTACTACTGGTTACAGATAAAATGGCTGATTTCATTAACTTACCCTGTTTGGCTACTACTGGTTACAGATAAAATGGCTGATTTCATTAACTCGCACATCTGCTGTAATCTTTTAATCAGTCAAGGAACAGTACAGTCAAAAGAGGAGAATTATAGTGTTTTACAACCAAGTTAAGATTCTTAAACTTATATCGAGGTGGTCAGGTCTAGGATGGTGGAGGAATCTGAAGTGCCTGGAGAAAACCACCTACCTTTGAAAAGTGAATTATCTTCGATGGTGGAGGAATCTGGAGTGCCTGGAGAAAACCACCTACCTTTGAAAAGTGAATTATCTTCGATGGTGGAGGAATCTGGAGTGCCTGGAGAAAACCACCTACCTTTGAAAAGTGAATTATCTTCGATGGTGGAGGAATCTGGAGTGCCTGGAGAAAACCACCTACCTTTGAAAAGTGAATTATCTTCGATGGTGGAGGAATCTGGAGTGCCTGGAGAAAACCAACTACCTTTGGAAAGCAAATTGACAAATGTTATGACCCTTTGATGTATGTACCTAAATTTGGTATGCAGAACATTGTCTTACTGTAAATCACTTTAATTTCGTGGCACCTTTTCTTTTTTGATCCCGTGATGAAAACAGTTGCGCGACATGAAATTTTCGCGATATCCCATGTGGAACCCCGAAATTGAAGGTTTTTCTTATAGCAACTGATTTAAATGTTAGTTCATCTAGTTTCTTGGCCTTTACCCAACTCATGATTTTTTATTTTCGCGCACTTTATTTTCGCAATTCTTGAACAGATCGCGAATATCACGAAAATAAAGTGCTCGCAAAAAAAGGTGATTTACAGTAAGTTGGTTAACATCTGTGCCAAGATTGATCTAATTCATGGACATGGAAGATATGGGACCAATACAATAATAGGACGGATGACCAGGTACGGTACTCGTAGACAGACTGGGCAATTCCCATATAACCCCCGAAACTTTGTTTGCAGGAGTATAAAATTGGATTGATTGAATGAATGGCGTTTTATGTCCCAGTCAAGAATATTTCACCACCAGCTATAGGTGAAGTGACAGAAATTTTTACAGTGCACTCAGGGCATTGCACAAGGAGGGTTCTTTATCATGCCATGCCTGCTGTGACACAAAGCAAAGATTTTTAAAGGTCTCTTCCAAAAGACTCCATATACAAATTGTAAGGATACTGTTGAAGACTATTTAGTGATATAGGATCAGCATCAAAGGACCTTTGATACAGCGCTGCAAACATGTTACTGATATTGTCATAGGACTTAACACACTTCTCCAACTGAAAAAATGAAATAAAACAATAATTTTTGTTGGTGTTTCAATATTACATAATTAGTGTTCAATATAATAGCCAGTCCTGCATTCTGAGACTGGTAATTTTTGGGAAGGACTGGTTAATATTCAATAGCATCCTACATGTATATATCAAAATAGGATATGTTGAAAATATCAAGATTAGGATTTACTGAAAATAGACTTTTTTTTTACACTGACATCTTAGTTCAAATGGCTCTTGATATCATGGATGTCACATTGACAATTGTAATTCTATGCTAAGCCATGTTAATATTGTTTGCTCATTAAAAGTTGCGAGTTAAAAAAATGATTGAATGCAATTTTATGTTGTAGTAAAAACTAGAATTATCTCGAGAGAGAGCCAAATGCCAACCCGCACCTCTGAAGTAAATATACATTGTACTGACCTGACTAATGATCTGTCCACAGCGTGATATATCTTGACCATTGGTCATTGCTAAGGCTGTAGCTATGGCTGGAGGTGGACATGTTCTGAAGGTATTACACGTTCTTATTAACTGACTGTGAACTTGTAGAAGTGATACTCTCAGGTTTACAAATTCACTCTGGAACAACATGGGGAAACTAGGTGTGGAGGCTGCCTATAATAGAGAAAAAATTCTATTGTATAAATTTGTAATTGTATGAACTAAATCATAACTAACAAATATGCTTGCATCTATTTTATCAAAAATCATGGACAAAATAGCAGTCAAATAGATAAAATTGTAAGAAAAAATTATTATAGTTGCAAAACTCTAAAAAGGACTTCTTCTTCTTTCAATATACAGTATTTCTTTTTATCCGAAAAGTGATTAAAACTATGTACGTGTTGTTGGATTGTGTGGATAAGATAGGACACATGAAAAATTATTAAATGAACTTAATTACTATCAGTAATAAATATCAGTTGTCAGTTTTCAAATCCATTATCTAACATACATGTAAATGTACTTTTTTTTAGGATCACGTCTTTTTTACCATATTTATAGTCAGTTTACCTTCTTTTTAAAAAAAAATAATAAAATGAAAATCAGCTTGGTGTTTGTGAATACACCATTAGATTTTTAATTTTGAATAGGGCCCCCATATTGGCCCTAAATATGGCATGATGAAAGTCCTGACATCAGACTGATGATAAACTTTAATTTCAGATTGACGGTCTTTAAAACTCTACATTGAACTGGTGTACAGTAAATTTAACATTTAAAAAAATGGTACGACAAACACATTTATATAACATACACTGAGAGATGCTAGTCCTTTCTGATAATGTATTAGTGTATCATCAACTCTGGTGATATCATTATAAGACTTGCTTCCTTTATATACATACATTGAGTGAAGCCAGTCCTTTCTGATAATGTATTAGTGTATCATCAACTCTGGTGATATCATTATAAGACTTGCTTTCTTTATATACATACATTGAGAGATGCTAGTCCTTTCTGATAGTGTATAAGTGTATCATCAACTCTGGTGATATCATTATATGACTTGCTTTCTTTATATACATACATTGAGTGAAGCCAGTCCTTTCTGATAGTGTATTAGTGTATCATCAACTCTGGTGATATCATTATAAGACTTGCTTTCTTTACTCTGCAAGCAACTCTCTGCTGTACAAATCTCTTGTAACCCTAGCAACCAGAAATGGAAATGTTCTGAGGCAACCTGTAAAACAAAACAAAACTTTATGTATTAGAGTCCAACCTGCCTTAAAGACCACCTCTATATAAAGACCAGTAGAATTTTATCCAAATTGTTTTTATTCATTTTATTTGAACCTGAATACAAAGGTCACCTGTCCATAAAGGTCACTTTAACTGGTTCCCTTGGATGGCCTTTATAGACAGGTTTGACTGTATAACACTCTGTGTTTCTATGCCTTTTTCTTTTTAAAGGGCCTTGGTGGCCGAGATGACTGGAGCATGTGTTTTGAAGTGATTGTCACCTTCTTGGTTTGGATCCCACTTTACTAGATGCTAAGATGTGTGAGAGAGTTTGTCATTTTTATTGTGAAAGGTCAATGTTTTCTCTGGGTACTCCTCCACAATCCTAGAAATGACTTAATACATGTGAACAAATCTTGACTGAGCAGTAAAACACCATTGCTGTTTCTATTCCACTTTATCCATTTCATTATCAATCTGTTTTTATTTATATTTCATTGCCAATGTTTTCATCTAAGTTACTTTAAATTTTAGTTTCTGATACATACATTTTCAAGTAATAGACTATTATAGAGGTATGTTTACGAATATTCAAGTGATCAACAGATTGTTAGTCTCACCTGAGAAGTGACATATTCAAGTGATCAACCGATTGTAAGTCTCACCTGAGAAGTGACACTATAAACTAACCCAAAAATCTGCATAATGTTAATGATGCTGACATCATAACTGCAACATGTTTACTTACTTCCTGTGACAGTATATTAAAAATCTCCGCTGCTACAGGATATTGGCCGTATCTCATAGCTTGTCTTCCTAACTTGTAAGCAAACCAGGGATTGGCTGAATTCTTGATGGAATTAGACAATAAATCCTTCACATGTACTGGAATACACTGTCCTTCTGCCGCTTGAAATAACACTGTTCCTATGTAGGACTATAAAAAGATAAAAAAGATCAATAACTGGTGTGAATACTGTTAACGTATAAATTTTTAGCGGTGTAATAATTTTAGCAATTTTCATGATGATAACAGGGTTGGTACAGACATTTGGACTCCAAATTTAAGGACTTTTTAGGTTCTTTTCAGGGTCTTATTTGCAAATTTAAGGCCTAATCAAAGGATCAATTTTAGCAAAAAAATATTGGTGCAAAGGCAATTAAATCAATAAAACAATTACTTACATGTCCATAGTATAAACGACACTTGAGTTGGAGGTTGAAGTTGGGCATTTGGGAGGGCCAGGTACCTTGCTCATTTAAACATAACTTATTAATTAATTTTTTATTTATATCAGTCTATTTGCAACCATATATTAATATCGAAATGCAGACACCAAACTGGCCAAATTCAAGGGCTTTTTAGGGCCTTCAGGATAAATTCAAGGGCTTTTTAGGGTCAGACTTGTTTTAGGGTCTTTTTAGGACAAACTTCAAAATTTAAGGACTTTTCCAGGCATGTACGAACTTTGGATAAATCCATCACCAAATTAAATATGATCATAGTTCACAAGGTGATCCATGAGATTTACAAGTCCATGTGATCATACCTACATTATACTTAGTGCTAAAATTTGTACATGCTAAAAATTATATATTTACTGTATAAATAGAGTTAATTTACATGAGTGTTCAGATAATATATAATTAATTAAACAAGTTGAATAAATCTTTATGCAAAAGACAGTGTAAGAGTACCTATTTTCATTGTACAAATGTATATCTGAATGAAGTATATTATATCCATCATGGTTTTTATGTAACCATTACTTCACACTTCAAAGGTAATGTAACAGAATTTTGAAGCAAGACATACTTGATAAAAGTCACAGAAAATTTATTCACTCACAAGACATACTTGACAAAATTCACAGAAAATTTATTTCACTCACAAGTCTTCCATCCTGCTGTCCCTATCGATATTTTGATTAGGAATTTGTTAACCCCACTCTCGGGTCGAATCACTTCTCCACTGACAATGCGATCAATTTACCTGAATTTGTTGACTGCCAGTCACGTTGGTATGCATCTGGAACAAGGCCAGTAACTGTGGTATAATCTGTACTACCATTTTATTGTTCTCTGAACCTATAGCAGCCAGACATTCACACAACAACACAGCATTCTTCTCTGTAAGTATTACACCATTGTATTAATTATGGTGCATATATCATTTCATTACCATAAATTCAGAAATTTTTAAGTATGTTTTTATATTTGCATCAATTTGTTAAAATAACAAGATGTGAGAATAAAACTACAGTAAATATTTAATTTTGATAAAATTCACTTGCATTTGCACAGACCGTCATTCAAACATGCAAAAATAAAATTACATGAATATAAATAATATATAATATATGAATGATGATTCAAAACTATAAATAGATGTACATGTATTCTCAATTTTGTTCATAATTTGCTTAAGAAAATGTATGCGAGAAATAAATCAAAATGTCATATACACAGACACTTACCATTAACTGTTTCCAGTAACTGTACTATCTCCATCACAAAGAAATCTGCAGTGTTGGGGAAAGTTTTAACCAATCTTACTGCACAACATAAACATACCTAAAATAGTAACAGCAAAAACACGGCACTGTAAATGTCATTGATCATATTTCTAATTTGTGGAAAAACACAAGCTATAATCAGTAGTACTTTATAAAACCTTCATGTTATTTTCATTTCATGTTTGTCAATTACATGTGTACAGTAAACCTGTGCAGAGGCAACCTACATTACCAAGTTATACTGTATGTACTTTATAGACATGCATTCATTCTTATATTGAGGTCGTTTTTTCTTATTTGACAGATGATCTTTATGCAGAGGATAAAATATGAAGCAAGAGACTTTAAAACAATGGTTTTAATAGAAAGGTGGTCATCATATTATATGTGTGTGTGAGAGAGAGAGAGAGAGAGAGAGGTTAATTACTGTCAGGAATTTGAAGCAAGAGACTTTAAAACAATAGTTTTAATAGAAAGGGAGATCACCATATTATATGAGAGAGAGAGAGAGAGAGAGAGAGAGAGAGAGAGAGAGAGAGAGAGAGAGAGAGAGGTTAATTATTGGAAGGAATATGAAGCAAGAGACTTTTAAAACAATGGTCTTAACTTATAATGGACAGACAGTCTTTATATAGGTTCTTTTTGGTTGAAATATAAAGCAACTGGGCCTTAAAATACTTATCTTAATCATGTTAATGGAAAAGTGGTCATTACACAGAAGCAGCTGCTATAGTAGGTTTTCCTGTTTGTGGCCAGTTATAACCTAAAATCATTGTACATTTGTATTTCAATGATCATAACTAAGACCTACTTTCAGTGCCTTTTGTTCTTTAATATCTGTATTCCAGGCAGATAAACACATCTGTGTAGTGACGGCTAGTCTGGTTCCATCTTCTAAATCATGGTCTATATCCCACATAAGGCCTTCTGAAAAGTGTAAATAGTGTAGTCAATTTATTTCTTAGTGGTTTAAAGTGTGTGCTTATGGATCACAATGCCTCTCACCACCAAGGTTCCAATGTCACTGGGGACAAATCATAGTGTGATAATGTGAGTACATTCAATTAATTTCCTGGTGGCTGAATGGCCTAAAGCTTGTGGTTATGAATCACAGTGCCTCTAGCTGCCAAATCCCAGCTGGGAACAAATCCTAATGTGAGAAAGTGTCATTTCACTTGTGAAAAGTTGGTGTTTTCTCCAGGAACTCCAGTTTCCTCCATCATCCCTGAATTGACCACCTCAACATAAGTAAAAGAATTGAGTAATCAGCATTTTTTTTTTACCAATATAACTTACTTGTTCTTTTGTGACAGATAGCTAAGTTACAATAAAACTCTACAGCTTGTGATGACAGAGTACAGTTGTCTGATACATAACACAGATTACATACTTCAAGTAACTGGTCCATGTTTACCTCTGAAATAAAGAAGAACAAAAAAAATTGAATCTGAAGTCTGCTCCAAGCCTTAAGGTTATCGGGCCAGTATCAGTGATGTGAAGTGACTGAGAGTACATGTATTATACTCTCCCTCTCAAAATCGGCAGCCGAAATGTTCATGTAGTTTGGTATTTGATTAACAATTTTTATCAAAAATTAATTCCACTCTTTCAATCTATATACAAATGTACATATATTGCTTATTCATTTAAAATGCAAAATGTGAAAGAAGTAAATTGATTTATGTTGCCATGGCAATTTTTTCACCAAGTTATCTTCTGGTTAGATAAAAAACTGTCGCTTGAAATCTAAGAATCATTATCTAATCAGTCTGGATTTGTGGGTTCCAGATACAAGAATAATGGAGGGGCTTAGAGACTGCATGAAATGATGGTACTAAACACTTGTTCAATGCATGCTCTCCGACATCAAATTGCAGAGAATTTTTTCCATATCAAAATCAAAGATTTCAAATGAACAAGATTTACTTACAGACACCTTGACATGCCACCAGTGTCCAGTGTGTTCAATGCTCTCTTAGCTTAATCGAATGGTTAGTAAAAATTCAAAATATTATTAAAATCAAAAATAATTGTTGTAAGCATGAAGTGTGACATCAATTGCTTCTTTTTGATAACAACACAATATTATCAATTAGAAGGAAAACTGAAGTCAAACTTCATTAATTTTAACTTTGCATTAACTTTTGAACAGAAATTTCTGAAAGATTGACTCAAAAACAAAACCCACTTTTTTGGCTAATCAACTGGTTAAGTTAACAAAGCTTCAAACAAACATGGCCCAGAAATAAAATATTTAAAGTACATGTATACAGTAAAACACAATTATTATATAGCAATATTTGCTTCGCATAGAAAATAAACTATAAATCCCGAGGTGTTAGCGTGCAATAGGATAACTATCGATATTCGCACGCTAACTTTGTTTCAGTCCCAGGTTTCCCGAATCAATTTTTTCATACTGCACGCTTTGTCACATGACGCTGTTGTTTATGACGTCATATGATTGTTGTCGACGTCATCGCTGTGTTGTTGTCATATTGCACTAGTTCTTATATCAATTTACAAGAACTAGTGTGATATTTATGTAATATCAGTTCAATAACCCTATAATATAGCGAACATCGAATACATGGATAGTATGAAGTCAAATATTGGGCCCAACCACTCCTCTATGTAAGTCTACATGTATATATAACAATATAGCAAAGTGGCTTTATAACGAAGCTAAAAAAGAGTCAACAGGGCTTCATTATAAACATGTTTTACTGTAAAGGGAGACAAACCTTGTCTGGATAGGAAGAGCTGAAAGGCTACAGAAGCTGATAATGTTGTCAGTACTTTTAGACTTTGAATTTTAAGCACTGTAAATCCAGTAGATAAAACAAATCCACATATATCCTGAAACAACAAGACAAAATTATCTCCAATTCATTGTTTTTCACTCTTAGAGTCACTGTGTTTGTGACAGTAGATTAAGCTCATGAAAAATCTAATATTTTTTTCTTTTACGTGGGCCCGATTACAATAGAAAATCACTATGTGCATTAGAAATGGCACGATATATCGGTATACAGATATACCGTTCCATGGACTACTCCCGACGATATTGATTTTTCAAATATCGATAAGTAACTAGAAAATCCAAAACTTCAGAAAAACAATTAAAAGATTGATTATAAAAAACAATGCCTTACTTGTTTTTATTATATTTATTCAAACGAGCTCTAATTGTCATAACATGTGCATTTGTACATACAGGTTAGTACGTCATCAATTCTTGGGCACCTCTGAAATGATGCAAAATCCTTCAGATGCTTGAGCGCCCCTTATTACAGAAAGAAGTACTTCAAGCGTATGCATGATTATGACACGCTTCAGTCTTTTGTTAAGCACATGGTCATTTGAAAATGCTTCATATGATATGATTTTAGGGAGTTAGATACGATGTATCAAGACTTTTCTCCACACAGATTATTTTTCCGATAAGTATCGATAGTTATTGGCATGAAAAGAACGATAATCGATATTAAATTTCAGCAGCGATAGCCAGCCCTAATGTGCATCAATGATTACCATAAAACATCTTTACACAAAGTAAATGTAGCTGCCATGAGGAATTTGCATGTTAAAAATCAGGTAAACAGCAAATACTTTTGCACAGAAGGTGTAATTTGTCTGCACAGAAGGCTTAACATGTCACCAATGACATCACCATTTTAAACAAAAAAATCTTCAAAGTTAAAAAATGTTGTGGATGAAAATTGTGAAAATACTTTTTATCTGTTTTCTTTTTTTTGCCATGGTATATTTATATACATCGTAACCTGCCATACTTACATTAAAAACAAGGGATTCAAATCAAAATATGCTCGTATATTGAATCAAATAAATCAAAATATATCAAATTAAGTACTAGAACTGTCTCTTGAGAGCCAAATACCCCCGACCCAACATCTACAAGGGTTCAATATTTTATCGCAACCTTGACTTTTCCAAGATGACCTTGGTTCAAGGTTATGACCCACCTTTGGACCATGAAGATTTTTAGATCAAGGTTATGACACATCTTTGGACCATGAAAATTATTCATGTGAAGTTTTATGACAATTATTCAAAGCCATTATGAGACACATGTATGGCTTGGACATGATTTTACACTGACAGACAGATGGACAGACAGACAGACAGGCATGGTGATTCCTATATAACCCCCTCAAACTAGTTTGCAGGGGTTAAAATAAAATTATGCACATACTGCCATAGTATTTACTAGTAAGTATAATATTGCTTAGTAAGACTTTTTGGACAATAGTGTAAATTAAATTACCAATGACAGTCAGAAAATTATTTTTACCTCAACATAAGAATATTTCCACTGGTGAGGAGATCTCTTTGCTAAAATATTCAAATTATGTAATGAAGACAGCTTAATGGTTTTCCTGGGATCATCTTTCAATCTGATTATAAGAAGTTCAACCTGGTTTTGAATATCAACCAATGAATCTGCAGCTAATTTGGTCATAGTTGAGAGAATCAAAGTCACAAATTTTTGTGCTGGAAAACTGCTTAACAGTCTAATGCAGACACTCCTAGCCTAGAAAAAAAAACACATGTTAATTTAAAAAAAATACACTAATTGCTATTGTTCACTGATCACTTATTAAAAGTGGCTTGCTGATAAAATTATGAAGCTTTCAATTTAGTTTAGTATTATGGTAATTAAATTTAAGGAATTAAAGCACTAATAACACATCAGTACTGTAAAGGGGATTATATTTGTAGGGTGAAAATTTTCCCAATTTCTAAAATCTGGAAATTTGTGTGGATATAATTTTCGTGTAACCAATACAAACAAGTGTATATTCTATTTATTATGATATATTAACCTGTATGGTAGACATTTTTGCAGTAATTCCTTCAGAGCACACCTCTTACCACACAGAAATTTCCCCCTTTACAGTATATGATTGTACAAGATACAAGGGACCTCAATGACCAAGTGCTCTAAACCACTCACAGATTACAGCTGCTCCTCTCACAGCATAGGTTCAAATCCTACTCAGTGATTTTCTCTGGGTACTCCAGTTGACTCCACCATACAAGGACTGACCACCTCTACATATGTGAAAGAATCTTGACTGGGGCATAAAAAAAAACCATAATAATACATGTACTGTCTAACTTTAGTAGTAAAATTTTCTATCACTAATTTTTGACAATCATTTTTCATTTTTTAACAAATAAACATTTTTTTTTAAAAAAGTACAGATATCCTAAGCTTAACACTACTTTCAAAATCATATCTTCAATTCCAGAATATCTTGTAAACGAACAAAATAATTCACTGTATTTAATTTTTTTAGATTTCAGTAAAGGAAAATTTTAAGAACAGCTGTAAAAGTGTGGCCAGTGACATAATTAGTCTTACCTTCGCTGCAGTGACTGCATCATGGTGCATGTGTTGTAACACAGGAATCAGGCGTAGTTTTAAATCAACAGGTGTAGCTATCTCTTCTATCATATTGGCCATTTTACTACATATGTTGGCAGCGAATGTCCTAATAAAACAAACATAATGAAACAAATGTACTGATGTAAAAACAAACGTCCCAATAAAACAAATGTACTGATGAAACAAACATCCCAATGAAACAAATGTACTGATGTAAAAACAAACGTCCCAATAAAACAAATGTACTGATGAAACAAACATCCCAATGAAACAAATGTACTGATGTAAAAACAAACGTCCCAATAAAACAAATGTACTGATGAAACAAACATCCCAATGAAACAAATGTACTGATGTAAAAACAAACGTCCCAATGAAACAAATGTACTGATGTAAAAACAAACGTCCCAATAAAACAAATGTACTGATGAAACATCCCAATGAAACAAATGTACTGATGTAAAAACAAACGTCCCAATAAAACAAATGTACTGATGAAACAAACATCCCAATAAAACAAATGTACTGATGTAAAAACAAACGTCCCAATAAAACAAATGTACTGGTGAAACAAACGTCCTGATGAAACAAACGTCCCAATGAAAAAAAAATACTGTTGTAACATATATATCGTACTTATGAAATGAAACATTAGCAAGTACATGTTTTGTTGAAATATATGATCAATTTTTCTATTAAAATGGTTTAAATTATCATTCAAGGACTGGTTGAAATTTCAAATTATTTCTAACAATGATGTCATATGACAAGTTTGTCTTTTAATGTTTGTTTTTTCGACTTCTCTGACATCAAATTGCAGGGAAATTTTACAATAGGATCCAAAATCAAAGATTTCAGATGAAATGACTTGAAGATTCTATAAGAAAGTCTATAAATCTATCCGTACCTAGAGTGGGAAGCAAATCTATCTGCTGCATACACAGCCGCATCCACTTCCACTGCATCATGGGAATCTAATCCACTAACTATAGTATGATGGACATTCTTCCTCTCTGGTATAATACTGGCAATGCTTCCTAGAGTCCTGAAATAAATGAACAAGTTTTAATTTTGAATCAGAAAAATGGAAGTGTTAAGATTTGATCTCTTGACACTCACAATCTAAACACCACATGCTAACCTATCTCATTTTTTCTAAGTTTCATCTTAGAAGATGGAGTAAGTGGAGTAGTGTAATAGTGTTTTATATCCAAGTCGGGAGTACTTAACTTATATTGAGAATTTGAGACTGTCAGCTCTGGGATGGTGAAGGAAACCAGAGTACCAATAGAAAACTACTCACCTTTCAGACGTGAACTCACAAACTTTTTTCTATGGATCTACATGAAGGGGAATTTAACTTAAGACAGAGTGACCATGTGGTAAGCAAGTGTAAAATTTCAACCATTCTGCCACAAGAAACCCTTTCATCATGGAAAGGTAATATATCTATTAATTTGTTTAATGTTGATTAAAAATGCATTCATGTCAGTAGGCCACTTAGATCTGTTTGCACAGATTATCTTTAAGTCATATCTATCTGGTAAATTTACCCAGATTATATATCATCTTTATGGCACTTTTACACTACTGTAGATTACTTTAAATTCACAAGTATCACATCCGGCATACCGATCCTGAAGTGTCATTTCATAAGTACTGGTATGTAAATTGGCAATCACAATCCATGTGAATATAAAAATTCACAATCGAAATGCAATTCTCTCCTTTTCCTAAGAAATCTTGTCTTGTTATATACAACAGCCATAGTTGATTGCCGGCATATTTTAAATATGGCTTTTTTCAATTTTCGTGTGATATATAAATTCTCAACCCAGAGTCCTCACAAAATTACAAGTTAATAAATCTTGCGATAAAAAAGTAATCTACACTATCTTCAGCCATGTCCTATGTAGTTGCGTAAATGTAGTTCTATTCTTACCTCAGTGTCAGTGCTCTGGCTACAGGGTCATTAGAATGGATGACCTGAAATATCCTTCTCATAAATTCATCAATATTCAGAACTTTGTCTAGATGCTTCTGACTTTGTTGTGTTACACCAAGGATACACCATCGCAAAAAATTGTTTCTGAAACAGAAAATTTATAAAATATAATCAGAAAACAACATACATGTATTTTTTTAATATACATATGAAAAAAAAGGAATATTTTTTATGTGTGTGTGATTATAATTTATTACGTATTACTATTACCGGTAGTCCTTTTTCAAACTGCAATTTTTTTTTAATGCTATTAGATGTTATTTGAAAACAAAAAGTTTTAATAAATAAATAATTTTTTATTTTTTAATATGATTACAGCATGTACAGTACAACTTTTTATTAGTTCCTTACAATGACCTGATATCATTTTTATCAATCATCAATGGTCAATCTAGGATTTTTCGGGGGAGGGGGGGGGGAAATTTCAAAAACTTCCTTCTTAAACACCATTACATCAATATTTTTTCCATTCTTAAGGTCTTAACAATAGGGTCATTTGGCAAAATAAGGGATCACTGGTCCCATGGCCTCTTCTAGAATGAACACTGAATCATTCATATTACGAAATAATTGAAATTTGCATACATTCAGTTTCAGAAAACCCACAAATGGTCAATAGCTATGATACCATTCGAAATCAATTGGTTAAATCTGTATTTATGGAAAAATATCATTTAAAGTTTTAAATGTTACCAGTTTTATAATTTATCTTCATTTCTTTAATTTAAAGTAATTATAACAATATTGAGTGGGAAAAGGTTTCTATCTTTACAGAAGTAAATGGAGTTTTTTTAATATCAAACTTCACTGCATGTGTACCATGCACAAAGAAATTGTTTAGATTTACAGTAAAACATGAATATAATAAACACGCTTAAAACGAATACATGGTTAGAACGAAGTCAATTATTTGGCCCCACTGTTTCTCTATATGTCTATATATAACAATATAACGAAGTCGCTATATAAAGAACTTAAAAATAGAGTCCCTAGGTCTTCGTTATAAACGTGTTTTACTGTATACAAGTTATACCTACCCTCCTCTGAACACATCAGCAAGTCTCAGAAATGCTGAGTTAATAAGAATTGGAAAGGGATATTTTTCAAAAAGTCTTGGGAATCTAACCACTGACTCACACTGTACTCCAAGTTTTAATGACCTGAGACCTGAAAAAAAATTATCAGACAATTTAAAATTTAAATTTGTAACAAACTTGTGTTCAAAATGGGAGATTAATTAAGCATACCGGAAAAAGAACTTCACTACTTTGAAATACTTTTAAGATAAATTTTCAGATAAATTCATGATAAGTTTATGGCATTTTTTTTACACTGGATCTCATTCAAAGCATACCACTGTGGTGTGCTCGCTCCATAAGTAGGAAGACGTGGGTTCAAAGCTCGATCTGGTCTTACCCAAGACTTCAAAGTGAGTAGTGACTGTTCTTTCGCCAAGTATGAGATGAAAGTCACAGTTCTCTCGGATGGGGACTTAAAATAAACAAGGTCCTGTGTCACAGTAGGTGTGGCATGATAAAGAACCCTGCTGTATAAACTATATTGTCATCAGCATAGCACACCGGCAACATTTCTGCAACTTCACCTATAGCAGGTGATGTCTCAATATAAGTGAAATATTCTTGACTGGGACATTGATCACCATTACTCAACTTATTCTACTCATTCAAAGGAAGTACACACATACTCAGTCTAGAAGGTGGCTGAAGAGTTAAACTTTCCACTCTTAATTGGAGAATTTTAAAATATGTTTTTAAAGTTGTAATAATAAATCTATTTAAATCGTGGATTTTAATTTTTAGACAAATTTCACTATTCTCTATATTGTCTTTGAATATTGTGATGATGAAGGAATATCCTCATGTGTCCTAACTTTGTGGTAGCGTCAAGTTCGTGGTATTTTGTTTACACCGGATATCAATCAAAGGAAGCACATCACTGCACATGTTCAAAGTCAAAAAGGTGCCATAAAGGTTCAACTTCACATTTTTGTTAGAAAAAAATTAAAATATGATTGAAAATTACAAAAATATATAAAAACATCGGAAATTTTAATTTTAAGACAGATTTTACTATTCCCAAATTATTCATAAACTATCTCTTTATTTTTTCGTCACATGTAAAATAAATCAAGATGTAAACTATGTCGTCTGCAAATGGAGTCTCTGACTTATTTATCCGATCCTGGTTTGAAACATTAAGTACCAGGTAAATATAGTTTTAGCCGAATCAAAAAACGTGTGACACTTACGCCATTTTCAGTAAAATATATGCATTTTTCACTATATAATATGATGTCAAAACGGGTGTAAAAACGAGGTCAATTGCTCATGTCATACTGGAAGTGTATGATCATTTTTTCTTGTCATAAGTTTCAATTTTTTAACGAATTCTGTTGTAAATCTAAACTAGAAGACTTAAAATATTTCTTTTAGAAAAAAATAGTTTTTAGAAATTGATCACGTGAAATCACGCGATCCGGGAGACCTCCCACGAACTTTCCACACATTATTAAAAATAGCGTCTAACCTGAGGGTATTGTTTACAAACGATGTTTACCGGTATATAACGAAAATAACCGAGGGTTTTTCCAATTTTGAAAGTGAAATGACAAGAAATTTGAAGTAAGGCTTAAATGTTTATTGTTTGCTGACGATTGTCCATTAATTTTTTGACACGACCTGTTAGTACCACGAACTTAGGACACACGAGGATATTGCTAAGTATGTTTAGATATCCTCGACCGTCCGTGATTCGAGACTCTAATAGAAAACGAACTAAATTTGCTAACGCAACAAGAATTTGAGAGCTGAAAATAGACAACTGATTTTTCTGGATAGTTTCACAGTAAATACCTAAATTTTGTCTTTAATGCATGAAATCGTCACTGCAGAGACGATACTCTCGTATAATAACTGAAAACAAAAATGGCCTCGAATCTTAGGACGCTCTCGATTTTAGGACGGTCGACGATAATTACTTTTCTTCAATTTATTGTTTCAAGCTATTATTGCCTTCAATTGTTTTGTTTAGTTTGGGTTTTTTTCAATCGTAAGAAAACAAATATTTTGCAACGAATAATGTTATTTGGTATTTTGCACTGCTCTGCAACCACCACCCCCCCAACCCCCGGCGGTGTCGACATGCCGTCAAAATACACCAAACAAACGTGTAATTTATGAAAGAAACCTTTGTCAAGTTCTGTTAATGCCCAGTTTGCGTCTTGCTCTTGTTCAACTGATGCACTATCTTGAACAAATCCGTGCGCCAAATTACGTGCTGTCGGCGACAAGGGGGTCGCCATTTTCCGACGTGTGTTGTGAAATCCCTGCGAATGAGGAGTACATTCTTTGGGTGCAGGACAAAACGTACCCTTGCCATAACGTACCCTACCAGAACGTACCCACTTTTGGACGAAACGTACCCACATTTTTACCAAAACGTACCCATACCAGAATGTACCCACCAAAACGTACCCGCCAAAACGTACCCACCAAAAAACCTGTATAACTTATATTGTTTGTTGATTATAAACCAAAATTATGCCAAAACGTACTCATACCAGGATTACCAAACAGCAAGTAGTAGTATGTTGTTTACTACCATCTACTAGGCATATGCCATTTATCTTTGTTATAATTCTTAGACATGCTTATTTTATATTTTTCTTTAATTACCAATACATATTTTTTTTGCATTAAAAAAAACAAAAAAAAAAAAAAAACAATAAAGATAATAAAAGGCTGCAGAATAGTAACATGTTGTACTACACAACTAACTAATGACTTTTAAAGGAAAATTGAAGAAAAAACAATAGGCAGCTGTTTAGTCGGATAGTCATTAATCTACATCATTCCTTTGTTGTGTTTTTTGTTCTTCTTCAAACACATTGCCATTCTTTTCTTGTATGAAGTCGTTCATTGTTTTCATTGTATAACGAAATCAAAGCATTGATACCTGTGTCATTATTTACGCACCAAAGGTCACTATGGCTTCACTAACAGGATTTTTATTCTGTCGTGTGTTGGTTTTTCATTACCGCATTGATATTCCATTAAAATTTGACCCATTAACTGATTAAGTTTTAAACCTAATAAATTTTGGAATTAGAATAATAATAATCTTGTAAAATTAGAATATAACTTGCAATCGGGGAGTAAAGCCAAAGTTTCCTTTTTAATTTTATATTTGTATGTATAATGGCCCTTTATTGAATTTCAGAAACAATGAAGCAAAATTTGTTGTTAAATGCTGAAAAACATAATTAAAAGACTGAGTACAGAGGTCACATGTATGAAAGTCTGAATTAGGTGGGGTTGTCCAAAGTTTAGAAACAAATTTCACTGTTGCAAGATCCTCTGCGTTTTTGCCGTTTCCCATTTAACGGCCGGTTGGTGGAATGCGTGGGGTGAACTCGCGATATAATTTAAAATCTGGGCCATTTATTGTACGATGTAACCAGTTTTCCGTGGTTCTGTAGCGTGTACATGTAGGTTGACTATTTGAGTTGGCCGGACAATTTATTTTGATTTGATTTCCCGGGAAAACAGCACGGTGGAGCGGGATTTGCGGGTGTCTATGATCTTAAAAAGACAAATCCAGGTCCATTTTATTACTTTTATTCCTCTCAGATAGTAAAGTCATACTAAGTATTTACAAATGACAATTAAAGTTCAGAACGTAGATATAATTCTCTCTCATAAAATATCAAACGCGAATTACAAATTAATCGATACGCGATTAACAAATATCAATTAATCTGAATTGAGTGTTTCCCACTTAATTTTTATCACTAAATTATGCATTAAAATAAAATCCCAAATGAATAGTACGAACTATTTAACAGACAAATTTTAGCGCATACTCTATTAATTTTAAATTTGCCGCCTGGAGTTTCAGCTAAGACAATTTTACTTATCAAGACAAAATTTCAACATTAAATATTATTTATTAAGACGCGGAAGATTTCTATCTTTTAACCTCTGTTATCGAATTAAAAGGATAATTTACACGTCAGAATGTTTGTTAAATGGAACACAAAGTGTCAATTTTGACAAGTGATATATTCTAATTGTTAAAATAATATTACACCCTATACCTTATTTCGGAGTTCAAAGAAATTAATAAACACAATAGATTTATATCAATTATATGATTTTAAGACAACTTTTTTGTATCACATTTAAAAAATCATTAAAACTATAGCTAATTAGAACCTAATTTTAAACATTAAAATTAAAGTTTTTCTTTTAATATGTAATATTTAACCACTATTTCTCTTAACAAATTCCACCTAATTATTATTACCCCTTGATATGAAAGGATCTAAGTTATAATCAATCGTTTTCAATTATAATTTTGAAAATAAATGATATACATTTGTACATAGACGCTTTAATGAGCAAGTGAGTACATACATCTAGGTAGATCAACTATGGAAATGTGTGTGGGTACGTTTTGGTAAATATATGACACATAAAAGCTATTACTCTGAGTGCTGCTTTTAATTCTTCTCTCCGTTGTTATTTTTTATTTATTACAAAAATACATCTTTTAAGAAATAAAGAAAGATGTAAAGGAAACATTTTGTCATAAAAAAATCAAGGCTTTATCATACAAATATAAGATATATATTGATGTTATGGTGGGTACGTTTTGGCGGGTACGTTTTGGTGGGTACGTTCTGGTATGGGTACGTTTTGGTAAAAATGTGGGTACGTTTCGTCCAAAAATGGGTACGTTATGGTAGGGTACGTTTTGGCATGGGTACGTTTTGTCTATAACCCCATTCTTTAGTTTCACTTTCGTGACATACATTTCAAGCAATCAAAACTCCGGTTGGTTTCTCTTGTCACATGAACACAAAATGGCGGAAGACTCGAAAAATCTCCTGGCATTACTAAACGGCATAGCAAAAAGGACTTATTATAACGAAACAGAATATACTGATGAATTTTTGAAATCTCAGATTTACCCTGATATATCGGAAGATGATTTCCACGCAATCGTGTCTAAATTTATGGGATTGGTCAAGGTGAAATAGTTGATAACGCCCACTTTTGTTTTGCTGCTTGTTGATTTTTAATATTTTTTATCAAAATCATCATTTAAACCTTATATTGTCAAATACAATTTTTATTTTTGTATGTTCTAGAGCTTTGATTAAAATCCGTCCGTATAAGTGCTTAATGTTTTCAAAGTCTTCCCACTTGGGGGTGGAGTGGTCTGAAGCGCAGGGTTACGAATCACAATGCATGTCGCTAACTAGGTTTGAATCCTACACTGTACAAATGGGGTTTGCCAGTGTACCACATAATACCACATAGCGTTTCTGCTGCACAATTATTTCCATTGGAGATGGAATTGCTTCATTTTACGTTTACCGTGAAAAATGAAGTAACTCCTGGAAATGTCAATGTAAATGTTTTCCAAAACGTTCCACACAAATGCTGGGGAGTATTGATCATGTGGTATGCTGGCGAACCCCAAGTTTGCCAGTTCGCTTGCCAGATGTGGTTACATTTCTATGCCATGGTCACTCCAGTTTTCTCCACAATATATGGACTCAACTGACTGCCTAAATATAAGTGAAAGAATCTTGACTGGGGCATTAAAATCTGTTACTGCGCTCTCCCCTCACTTGGTTTCCTTCAAGCAGGACTAGATCAATTTAAGATATCCAGTTATAGTTAAGCTGAACCAGTTGGACCTCAACTGAACTAATATCTAAATATACATAGTTTTAATGTAAATTAATCACAACTTTTTGGATCATTGGTCCATTTCACTGCACAGCATGTACAGTTTCCGCATCAGATATGTCCACTTTGGATTTTGATGAGTATCATAATTGAAGTTGAAGTCATGGTGTAATAGTGGTTTATATATGGCTGTACATGTAGATGTAGTAGAGTGATTGCTTCCTGACTTTATGAAATAGTTCTTTTAGTGGTTGAGCTTTTGCTTATCACCTGGGAGGGCCAGGGTCTAACTTTAGACGGAACACTTAGTGGGTAAGTGGTTGTTTTTCAGGTTTTTTGGGGTGTTTTTAAGGTGCATGCCTCCTATTCCACTGGGCACAAAAACTATAGGCATGAAACTGTCAAATCAAACCCTTGTCTATTCAATAAACATCACATTTACTTACTTAATAAGAGATTTTGAATTTATTGTTTCAATATTTTTTCTGTTTGTAGAGTATGGTATCTGCAGATATGGATTTCAATCAGTTAGAGGCCTTTCTTACATCACAGTTAAAAAAGCGAGAGGGTGCAATAACTGAAGACCAAGCAAATGTTCTACGACGATTTTGGAAATCACATAAAAATAAAATACACGATAGTATAATATCACAAACTAAATGGAACAATTCATTAAAACAAGTGTCATGGAGAATAGATGTGAAATCACAAGCCAAAAATATAGAACAAATAAATGAACCAACAGCAATAGTAGAATTACATGTTAGCAAACCCAACAAAACAAAGGTAATTCTATTATTATCTGGGCATGAATATTGTAAACCGCCTTGTATTAACTAACGCAGACATATTTGAATGATTTTCTTCAGTTAAAGGTTTGGGGCATCTTTATTTTAGCGCACTAAGTATTTGTGTATACTTGGGAGTCCCTTATAGGTAATTTTAGCAGTTTTATTTTAGTGAGAAGAAATGACTGCTAATAGCAATAAAATAAAACTGCTTCTAAAATTTCACAGTTTACAGTATTCCAGCATATTGTTATATCTACAAAATGTATCTTACACGAAGTGTTGTTAATTGTAACTAAAAACTCAACTCTTAACTTTATAAGGGGCCTTGGTGGCTTAGTGGTCTAAAGTGTGAGCTGCAGTGCCTCTCATCACCTAGGTTCATATCCAACTAGGACAAATTCCTGTGTGTGAAGTTTGTCGGTTCTCTTGTCAAAGTCTTCCTCCAGGCATTCTGGTTTCCTCTACAATCCCAGAACTGACCACTTTGATTAAAATTAAAGAGTCGTGACTTGGGCATAAAAACCATTACCAATACTTCACTCCACTATTAAGTATTGTAAGACTGCTGTTGATGTTTAGGTTTAACTTCTTTTTAAGAGATTTTGTAAAAAAAAAAAAAAAAAAAAATGTTGATATGCAGACGCATGCTTGATTTTTAATTACAGAAGAAATAATTGAATTTTGTATTCATGAATCAAGGCCTGTGTGTACCAGTGTTGTTTGAACCATAAGGCAGTACAAAGACTTGGCCACATTTATAAAATTTAGCTAAAGAGTGCCCCTTATGCAAAAAAATCTTTAAATTAAAGAATTTTTTACATAAGTAAACAATCACTAACTTAAGTTTTGTGGCACCAGTGGCGTCTTACCATACCTACTCTTTTGGTTATTGTTTTGTGGAACAGTGTCCCCCAATTGTCTCATTGATGACTTCACTAAATAGATGAACATCTTCAATAAAATGGGAGTTTAGGATTACATTGGTAGTCGTTCAATTATGTTGATTTTATACACCCATTTCTAGGAACAGGACACATTATAGTAACTGCTGTCTGTCCATCTGTCTGTTATAGTTTGTATGGCCTGCTCATCCAACACCATTTAAGATATTATTACTAGACATGATATACATGATTACCAGGATATGACAATTTGTTTAGCAGAAGAGGTGGTAACTCGGCAAATCTCAGATTTTGAAATTTTAATGATGTTCTTGCAATCTTTACCTACCTATCCTCTTTGTCCCTGGTGGGACATAAGGCCACAACCAATGACCTCCACTTCACCCTGTCCTTTGCCATTCTTTGTGCCTGCCCCCAGGATAGTCCAAGGACTTCCAGTTCAGCTTTTATAGTTCTTCTCCAGGTCTGTTTTGGTCTTCCTGGCTTTCTTTTTCTCTGTGGTGTCCAAAAAGTGCTTGTTTTGGTATGCATTGTTGTGGCATTCTCAAAACATGCCCTAACCATGCAATCTTTACCAACAATTTAATGGCAAAAATGTAAACAGGTGCACCTTGCTCTACCTAGTGACAGATTATTCACTATCACATTTACATGTACATGAATTAAACTAAAGGATAATGTTTTACTTTTGCAGGAAACAGATACAGTGAGATTTGAAATGGACGAGAAAAAACTAGCTGGTGTTTTACAAAATATGAAAGACATTGAAGATGAGATTGCCAAATATTGTCAGGAATAATTTTTTTTATTAAAAATCTGTAAAATATATTGCCACTTTAGGCTTGTTTTTCCAGCTTTTAACTCATCTGAGTGAAAGGTTACTTTAGTGGTTCTTGTGTAAACTTTTTTACATTTAAATCTTTTCCATTTAAAGCTGCTATCATGTAACTTTAATTTTAATGGGCAAGTGACGTAAAGTTGAAACAATATCAAGGACTTCTGTAGGACACAAAGTATGAAATGTGGTCTAGCAATATATAAAAAGAAAACATGAAAATAAGCCCAAGTTATAAACTTGCAACCCAAATATGTTTTATCAACAATTCTGGCAAATAATAATAATAATTAATCTACCACTATGGTAGCTTAGTTGATAGAGTGCTGACTATTTATGTCGGTGTTTGAAGGCTTGAAAATAGGTAGTGACTGTTCTTTTGCCAAGCACGTAGCATTTAGAAATGAGAGTCAGTGTCCTTCAGAAGAGACCTTAAAAAATTATGCCTGTGTAACGGTAGGCAAGACATGCTACAGAACCGTCCTGCATATTGCCCTGAGCACATGGCAAAGGTAAAAATTTCTGCCGTTGATTTTTGTTCAATATAAGTGAAATATTATTGACTGTGATGTAAAACCCCATTCAATCAACATTATTAATCTAGCTTAACTTTATTATTTGTTTCTTTAAAAAAGTACTCTGTTTGTTTTTCAATTTATTATCAACAATTCAGGTATTTCTTCAACTTTAAATTCTACATGTTTTCACTAATCAATGCTTTTTAAAATCTTTTTATTCTGTTACCATATTTTTTAGCAAAGTCTCAATTTTTCTCACAACAATTTCTTTTTCTTCTCCATCTTTTAACTTAGAAACTTTTTTCAACTTGATACAAAGTTTGTTAGTGACTCTTTTTTCAAGTGGTCCATAAACTTTTGAATTAAGAGTCAAGTGGTTCTTCTCTTTTAATTCTTTTATCATTTTCCTGATATTGTCTTTACTGGCAGTTTGTAAGTAGTCCAACAGTGACGTCTCATTTTCAAAATTACCCTCATTCCTATCAGTCGTTTCCACTGTTTCTGTCCCTGTATCCATATCTATCTGTGATGATTTTACACTATCCTTATCCAGTAAATTTAATAACAGGTTTACACAATTTCTCCCCATATCAATATATTTTCTTGTGTTTTTACCACTCTTTTTACACTCAGTTTCTTTAATTTTAAATTTCTTCAATTTAGCACTACATTGTTGAACTTTTACTTTCTGTTCATCATTTAGATTCTCTTTTGTTATAGATTTTACCAGTTTTTTCAGTTGTTTCAATGAACCGCATGCACTTATTTTGTCACTATAAAGATGAACAAATGAAACATAATCGGTCTCATTCTTCTTAGAAACACTTGACTTGAACTCCATGTTTGATGTTACATGTGATAACGCTGATGTTTCATCATTCTCTCCTGTTCTTAAAACTGGGCATCCAACATCTTCTGAATCTTCCATTTCTGTTGAATAATAACAAAAAAAAATAATAATCAAATAATCTACTATTTTCATTGCAAGACTGCTTATTTTAGCAAATGTGTGTTAACATGTTAAATTCTTAAATTGTTTGGTTACATGTTTTTCATGCACTAGCAATTTTTCAATTGGAATTTGACTTGCGGTATTTTAACACACAATTACATGTGTATTTGTGTGATGCATGAGTTTTGTGACTAGTTGCAAACTGTGTTCTACAACACTGGGCTATAATGTCGCAAATTAATGCGACAATCTCAGTGAAGTCACAGTAGTTGTGATGTTTACACCCCAGTCAAGATTCTTTCACTTGTATTGAGGTGGTTATACAGTTCTGGAATGGTGAAAACCAAAGTTCTTAGAGAAAACACTTGTCTTTAGCAAGAAAACTGACAAACTTTCGCACACTAAGATTTGCCAAGTGAAATTTGAACCAAGGTAGTGAAAGGTTTAGTAACCCCTAAGTGTGCACTTTCGACCAT
This sequence comes from Anadara kagoshimensis, assembly GCA_021292105.1. NCBI lineage: Eukaryota > Metazoa > Mollusca > Bivalvia > Arcoida > Arcidae > Anadara > Anadara kagoshimensis. The sequence goes on along the minus strand of CM037858.1, from coordinate 8,773,334 downwards.
TTGGTCACCAAAGTCCATCTAGAAAGTAGAAGAATTTTCAAGTAATGAAAATGTATGACATTTTATATACCATTATCTTCTCTGTCTTTCAAAAACTTTTCACGGACATATGAGGTTGAAGTAAATCTAGACTGTATTTCTTCTACATCTAAAACAGATGAGTCCCTATGTAGAAAGTACAAAATGAACAATTGTTAATAAACAGATACTGGCTTCTACTTATTCAATAAATACATGTACATATAAGTGCTTCAACTTTGGTACTTGATAACATCTGCAAGCAGACATCACATCAAGAAGAAAACTGTGCAGTGTGGAGTCTCTGGTATGCAGTAAAAACAATCGGGTATATACATTGTACACTGTATACGGGTTAATGGTTGTTTATCTTGCTCCAGTGGCTGTGATCTTGAAAAATACTAGTACTAGTCCTGTCACAATCATAAATTGAAAGATCCTTTGAAAATAAATTTACAATACTGATTGAGATTCTTGTTTTGGCTTAAAAAAAAACAAAGCAGTGAACACATCAACTTTATCAATGCATCCTAACATAATATGATAAAAGCCGAAGTCCTGGTAGTGAAAAAAGTGAAAATCATATACATGTACATCTATATATCTATTTTTATATACATTACTCAATACATATACCATAAAAGTACAGACAGTTAAGTATGTAAAACAAAATAATTCTTTGATTCATGTATAGAAATATAGACTAATGTCTGAAAATTTTGATTCATGTTTGAGTTATATCCATACTGCCAGCTTGTCTATACTTACATATTTAATTTCTCAAAGTCACTGTTTTCTTGTTTAATCCACTTGCTTAAATCTGGGGGAAGCATGTTATCCTCTGTCAGCTAAAAAAAGAAATAAGTTAAACAATGTTTTGTTGATTAATTAATGTAATTAACAGGAAGATAGTCTTAGGCAGTGTGAAAATGACATTTTCTTGTAAAAATAACCTAAGTAAATATGTTTATATGTATAAAGTTACATGTACAAACAATACAACATCATTCAACTGCTTGTTGTCTAGAAATGAGGATTATTTGAGTTATGAACATGGTTGCTGAAGTGCAACTCTATTGGGTCATGGGCAAATATTTATGCGCACCATAAAGAAACTCATATGAAGATTTTAATTTTGGAAACCTTTCATTTATGTTATATTCATTACATGTACTAAACTTAAATTGTTCTTTATCAGAGTTTCCATATAAATTTCAAATTTGCGTCAGAGTCCGATTGTGAAGTAAACAATGTACATATATTTTGACCAAAAAAACCAGGTCCTAGTTTCACAATCATTCCTTAACTAAGATTTTTCAGAACTTAAGTCTGGCAAATTTTGACAATCTTTTATCGTATTACAAATATAAAGTATCAACAAAAGTGGAATACAGGTGTAATAAACTTAGAGAGATCTTGAAAATGACACCTTGAAATATCTTGATAATTGACAAAATTATTCTGTTTTCAAATTTGCTAATTTTAAGTTTAAGAAAATCATAGTTAAGAAGTGTTTTTTTAAACTGGAGCCAAATTTATCAGTATGCAAAATGAATTCGGGGCAAACCCAATGATAATTCTCTATCACGACATGCCTACCCGGTACTTTATACATGTATAATTGATACCCAGGTACCCCCAATAACTAGTCGTACAAGGCATTGGGACTTTACATACTTCACCAGAAAATAATAAGTAATTGTAAGTTAAATCTATAAATGGGGTTTATTTAAGAGTCTAATTACCCATGGTGCTTTAGCTGCTTCAAGGTGGTCCAACATATCATACAGCTGATTATACCAGGATATGTAATGTAGGCACGTAGATCTACTGAGGGCCCTGAAATAATTAAGACACTAAATTAACTGTTAGAAATAACTATGATAAACAAACGTGCAACTAGTATTGAACAATTAAAACTAGAACTGTCTCTTGAGAGCCAAATTTCCCCCGCCCCCAACATCTACAAGGGTTTAATGTTTTCCTGCCATCTTGACCTTTCCAATATGACCTTGGTTCAAGGCCATGACACATCTTTGGACCATGAAGATTATTCATGTAAAGTTTTATGACAGTTTCAAAGCAATTATGAGATATGGCCTGGACATGATTTTACATGGACAGACAGACAGACATGGTGATTTCAAACTAGTTTGCCGGGGTATAAAAATTTCAGAATTATCATCAGAAAACAATCAGGAGACTAAAACCAAATGAGTTTCATAAAAATCCATACATAGACATGGACAATATGGAGCAGACATGAAATTGAGATGGTTGGACAGAGTGATTCCTATATACCACCCTAAATATTGTTAAGGTAGGTGGTATTATGAACAAAATACATGTACATGGTATAAACATTACTTACCATATCCTACAAATTACTGATAAAAATAACAAATTCTGTGGTATAAAATATCCAATTTCCAAATTCCACTTTAAATATCTGATAAATGTTAAGGTTTATATTCCCACAATTTTTATAATATGTGTCGAACTGGGACCTATAGAGGCATTCATAAGAATTGACAGAAAATAAAATGAATAATATAAATATAATGAATTAATTTACTGTTTTATTGTAAAATTAGAAATTTTATGGCTTTTTCATTCATATAGAAATGCAGCGTTCGTAATACATGTAAATAAAATTATAAACCAGTCCTTGTCTTGATAATTTCAACATTCTCTATTGTGGTGTATAATAGAAGACTATTGAAAATTTTTTCGATAAAAGTTTGTTGAGAAATAAATACTTTTTCACTTGCTGTCTTGTTTTAAAGGTAATATTTAATAATACCATTTTTCTATCTACATGGTTAAATTTTTAATACTCACTGTATAGTTTTTGAGTTTTTGGGAGTCAAAATTTAGCAATTAATTGAAAGATAACTGTTGCCCCTCTGATATGTTGATATGGCATATTCGACAACTTCATTCATACGAGTCATCCAGAAATGGGTTCTGATTTGCTAATACCGTACTTATTCACACAATACAGGTGTTCCTATTCCTAACCAGTATACATCACGGACTAACCCGTTGCACTTGTTTATGAATGTATAACAGGTAAAACAGCACAAACATCAAAATAAAGAATAAAATTAATTTATTACATGTTTTGCTAAGAGTGACATAATTTTTTTAATGTAATATTTGAAAACTAGTTATCAAGTTTATCTAACAAAGGTGAGATTTTTTTGTCTTAAAAGATGAAGTTATTGGCAAAAAAAACATTTTACTCCCCGATACGCATCCAACTGAATTCAGATGCTGGTTTGATAAAAACTGGTTTTATTTGATTTTTAAACTTAATATAAGAAATTTAACTAGATGTTTTTCGACACAAGTTATAAAAAATAAGATCTACATATAGCATTAATGAAATTTGATGTAAATAATCCACCATCTTTTTAATGCCACCTCGGTATTCCTCACTGAATAAGTGATCGGACTATAACCAGTCCTTCCCAAAAGTTGCCAGTCTCGGACTGTTATTTTGAACACTGAGAAATGCAAAGGATACTCATAAGCATGTAAACAATATCTTGCTGTCTGTGTTAACAAAGCCGCAGCCCCCATCATCTGTACTAGTAGAGATTCCAACATCTGACGTGATGGTAGGAAAACCTCCATCGAACCAACAGTACCACTGCAATACAAACATGTACAAAACTTAATTCCTAGATGTAATTAAAGGGGTAATTGGTACCTAGGTTGAGTGACCAAGAGTTTGCCAAAAATTTACAAAAATTTGGGCCACATTTATGATTTTTAAAATATAGGCCAAGCATTAACCATAAATTATTTATAATGTATTCAAAACTTAATTCACAGTTTGTGAGTCTGTTCTGAGTCTAAATATTCACTTAACAAATCAAACAGTCATACCTTGTCATGTTTTACTGTTAATAATTTTAAGTCACTAGGTGCAAAAACTGATATACACTTACAATAACTATTATTCCAATACAAATAAATAAATTATAATATTCTAATTATTTGTTTTCAACTATTACCTGTTAAACAATTCTTTTAATGCATTTACATTTGACAATATTTTCATTTCACAATATCTGCTAACACAAACCTGGACCTGTACAAAAATGAAAGAATAAAATATTCCTTTATTTGAAATTTTTGTGCTATTGTTCTCATAAGTTTCAAAGAGCTAACACCAATTTAAATATAAAATCACTGTAATTATTTTTTAATGAATAGCTTATAAAATCTTCCATAAGTCATTGAGTACCGGTATACCCATGGAATTTAGTGATGAGCTCAAAGCCTGATTTGGCTTGGTTAAAGCAATTAACAAAGAAATGAAGTGTGGAGTAATTGTTTTATATGCTCCAGTCAAGGTTCTTTCACTTATATCAAGACTACCAGTTCTGAGATGGCGGAGAAGACTGAAGTGCCTTGAGAAAACCATCAGCATTTTGGCATGTTAACTGAGAAACTTTCTTATACAAGGTTTTTTCCAAGTGGGATTCAAAACTAGTTGGCGAGAGATGCTGTGATTTGCATCAAAGAAAGTTAGTGATGTCTCAACAAACACAAAGTCTAACCTAGCTTGGTTTTAGCAATCATCAAAGCAATGATATACAGTAGAAATATCCATATTATCAACTACAAGCAGAAATAGTGTCTTGTTTAACTATAAGTGGAGTGGAGTGGAGTGGAGTGGAGTGGAGAAACAGTGTTTTACATCCACAGCCAAGATTTTTTTAACTTATAACTTAACTGACAAGGCAGTCAGTTCTGGAATGGCAGAAGAAACTGGAGTACCTAAAAAAAACAACCTTAGGCAAGAGAACTAACAAATCTTCTTTCTCACACTAGGATCTGCCAAAGTGAATTCGAAGCTAGGCAGTGAGAGGCACTGTGATCCCTAAGTATACATTTTAGACCACTTGGGTACCAAGACCCCAATCATTTAACAAATAAATTCTTATCTGAATTACATACCCTTTTCAGCATCTGTAATGATTTGTTAGTTCTAAACTGACAATTCATCTTGTAAATCAACCGTGATAAAACAAATTGTTCTGTAAACCATGGTGTTTCATTTGATAATATAGATGTGCATTCATTCAAAACTGCTTGGCAGACATCAATTTGTTCTGAAAATAAAGAAAAAGACATTTCTTCAAAGTTAATGTAAAATAATAATAAAATATCCTTTTTGATAAATCTAAGAAACCATTATTTTAAGGTAACTACTTGTAAATCTGTTTTAATATTGACTTTAGTCTTTAGTGGAGGTCTGTAAAACAGGCAGTTAAGATTACAATTTGCCTATCACTTAGGCAGATCCCAGTTTGCTTTACAGAAGGTTGGTATCATAGTTTTCTCGTTACTCTCCATAACTGACAGCCTCAATATACCTGGTAAGTAAAAATTGTGACCAAAGCGTATAAAGGTAAAATTTTCTATTTAGAGTAATTTGTTTTTCATTTATTCCTCAGTCTGTGCATTATATTGATAACAGAAATATCAGTATATACACATGTCCATGATGTATGTATGAAACTGATTCATTTGTTTAATCACCTACCGTATTCAATTAATCACCCAACAGTTAATTCAAACAATCAATCAATCAATCCGTCCACCACTGATACAGTCAATCAATTACGATCATCCATACACTTAATCAACCACTCAATCGATCGATTGATCGATCGATCAATCAATCGATCAATCAATCAATCAATCAATCAATCAATCAATCAATCAATCAATCAATCAATCAATCAATCAATCACAGATGTTCATCAAATACACATTTTTATTTATAAAGTTGACAACAAAGTTATTACCACTGCTGTACTTGTTGACTGTGTTCTTCATACAACATGTTGGAGGTAACTTTAGTCTCCTTGTATTAAACATTTTCTTTAAAATTTATAAATATCACTGCCTCGATTATCTGATTATTTTGTCAGTATCTCTACAATTTAAAGACTAGAAATTAATTACTTTAAAAACAATAATTTTACCTTAACTGTAAACTGAAAATAGTAATTTAATATAGAAAACTGAATAGATTGCAGAATGTTTTGGTCTTAAATGAGAGACAATTTATTCCATTCAGATTTACTAGCTGATAAGCTGGGCCCATTTGACAACTTGATCATCAGTGATTCAAACTTTGCCTTTAAATAATAAAATGATCTTCAGTGTAGATCATGAAATGTCAGAAAATGAGTTTCCAAAGGAGACATATTTTATTTATCAAAGCAAGTGTACAGGTTTGTCAAGATACAAGGTGCTTTTTTTAAAAAAACTGAATAAAATACAGTGTTCATCAAGATTTTATACAAAATATTTAAATAGTATGCAAGTGAGAGAGAGAGAGAGAGAGAGAGAGAAGAGCACCTGCAAAAGAACACGTATGATACAATCTGTTCTAGCAATTCAATTTAACTGATGACTAGAATGCAATTAAGAGAAGATAACTCTGCTTATATAAAATAAAAAGATGAAAAGGTTTCAACCTAGAACTATTTTCAGGGTGTCGTGAAAAAACGGATAAACTGTGTATAGTCTTGTTTCAAATATTGTTTTCTAATATTGACTATTACATATTTAAAAAGATACATTGTAGACACATATTTCATCCATTTATATGTGAAATACACCCTTGGATATTATGCGGAATTTTTATGTATCTACATCCGAATTTCGTTTTCGAAATTACTAGCCCTAACAAAACTTCCACGTTGAACAACTTCCGTGATGTCGTCTACAAACTTGTCAGAAGTGGAAAAATGACATTAACTGCGTCAATTGTGGATACAAGCATATCTTTTAACAATGGGTCTTTGTAAATGTCCGAAGAAAAAAGTTACGAATTTGTTTTGTTTTGAACATCGGGTCAATGTCTGTGAACATTGTCTTGTTGCTAATCATCAACGTGTAAGTTTCAGAAGATTTTTAATTTTTTGCTCCTAACAACTGGTAAATAACCAGTCAGTGTCATATTTGTAAACTAACTCGCAAAAGACATAGCTTTGTCAAGTCCAGCGAAGAATGTTTCACTTATATCGAGATGTCACCAGCTAAAGATGCAGGAATATTTCTAAATGCTGAGTGCCTGGTGAAAGTTACAATCTATATTTTTCAAGTCTTGGTCAAACCCAGCCAGGGTTCAAACCCACAAACTTCCACATACCTAGAGAGTGCCATGGTTAAATTAGCTGATTAGCTAATAGCCAATCTACAGTCAGCACAATTTTCCAACAATGTTAGGGAAATTTCCGTCGTAACTAGCATTTACATTGCCTTGAAAGTCTGATAATGACCACCTAAATTTTGCATTACCGAGCATTATTAAACAGTGTAATAGTGTGCATTATTGGTAGACTCAGAAAAAATGTCCTTTGGATCCGTTTTCATGGGTACCGACATTGAATTCCTTGGGATATTTTAAGTAAAGTACTTCTTTGTTACTCTACCATGTGAAGAATTAAACACTGTTATGCATATATATTTTTTCCCTATTTCTACTTACAGTGTATTGTAAAGTCCTACCTTCAGTGGTTACAGGACAGTGATTATAATGCATTATGTGTACTCTGTAACTCTGAGCTGTCTAAAGAAGATTGTGGAGAGTGTGTTAGATTAACTTGTTATGGTAAGTTTAATAGGAGCCCCTTAGGGGTCATTTAAATATACATGTATGAATAAGTTTGAAAGGTATTTTTAATTAAAATACTAGTATTTAATTTTGCATTATCAGAATGACATAAGAATAATGTAATTTCATATTGATAACTTCAAAAATCACTAGTAAACCTTAAAATTATCACCAGTAATGGTTACCTTTTATAATGGTAATTTGATTTAATTTGTTTAAGTGTCACATATAAAACTTGTTACAACTTACAAGCTCTTTATAAAGTTTTATATCCTGCCATGTATGACCTATAAAATACATAATTACATATTTAAGATATATTTTATAAACCAAAATATGTAATTATACAGTATACATGCATTCCGTCATTGTAATGTTTGTGTTGTATATTGTAGATGTCTTTCATTGGGAGTGTTTAAATAGATATGCACAACAGTTACCTACCAATACAGCACCTGCTGGATACACCTGTCCATTATGTAAAGCTGGTATATTTCCAGCACAGAATATGGTATCACCTGTGATAGAGGCACTTAAAGAACTCCTGTCTAAAGTTAACTGGGCTAGAGCCGGGTTAGGTCTTCCTTTGGTATGTAGACATAAACATTCATTTGTAATTGTCACCATGAACAGTTGGATATTAAAATAAGGAATACATTAGACATTTAAGAAAGTAACGGGTACCAGATAGTTTTACTGAATATTTATTAGTCCAGCATTATGTATAAAGTTTTAATCTCTATATGTTGTGTCCCTAGAAATTTGAATCTGACAAATGATATAAGCCAGACAAATTTCTTAAACTGTCAGCACTAGGTTACCTTGTTTCAGTAACAGTTTAAAAATTTAACATAGTATATGGCAATATTTTTCAGTTAGTAATCTATAAATTCAAGTGAAACAATTGGATTTTAAAATTGAAGGTGAATGAATGTATTATTTTTGAGAACAACTAGTATTTAGTCATTATATTTGAAGTTAATTTGTACAGTCAAATTTTAGAAATGTTATCATATATTGGTATCACAATAATCGTCGCAAAGGATTTTCTGATGGTGATATAATGGAACAAAGCTTACATCACGATATTGCAGAACCCTATTTCTTACAAAAAATTCTTTGAAATCATTGCATAACTTGTGTATTGATAGTGATGAAGCAGATTAAACATGTGGTTCTGTCGTGAACCACAAACAAATCACTGCTTACAAATTTAATTCAGTTAATCTTCAAATAACTTTAATAAAATTTGTAATTTTATATCATATTTTTCTTTCATTATATTTGAATTTATTACAGTCCATTTAAACCCAGCCTATCTTTTAAGCATATTCATCTGGAAATATTGTGATAATATCGCGACAATATATTAAATTTTTGGTGATATCATGATACCTTTTTGTCCACAATAACATCTGTACAGTTGATGCACCAAAAATTGTTTTTAATGCATTTTAAATATTTTAAGAGGTTTTAAAATCAAACATATTTCAGATAGAAGAACAGATTTCTGCTCCACCACCCTCCACTCCTCCTAGAGATTCCATGACTCAGTCTGCAGTACCAGCAGCCCAGAGTACACCAATTAGACCAGAGATGTCTCTGAAAACAGCTGCCATGTCACCTGATCCACTGGGTTCATCCCCGTCACCAAACTATACACGACCAAGTGCTCATGTGACACCAACCATTTCAACTAAATCATCATCAGCACACAGTGTTATCAGTGTTGATGCTGGCACTAGTGTCAGAGGACAAGAAAAAGCGTACGGTGTAGCAGGTAAATTATATTCATATAATTTGGGTATTTAGTACCGGGTACTTGAACATTTGAAATGCAGTTGTATTTTGGATGTGTTTCAGTTTTGTAGCATGTTTATAAAATAAGTGATCCACATGGATGTTTGATTGTGAATAATAGAAATTTGTATCTAATAAGAATTTACAACTGGTAACATGTTTATTCTTGATAATGTTCTAATTCAGTTATGAGAGAGAGAGAGAGAGAGAGAGAATCATGAGAGAGAGAGAGAATATTTGAATAAATAATACATGTGTATTTCAATTTTGTTTTTTTTAGACCCAAGAAAACTGTTTGACTCCACAAAAGAAGATACATTATTTAACATGTCACATGATCATGATGAAAATAAGTACAAGAGAAGATCAGCATTAGAATGGCTTGGTAAATGGTTAAAGTAAGTCAATCTTTCTAATTAATTAACATGTCACATGATCACATTATTTAACATGTCACATGATCATGATGAAAATAAGTACAAGAGAAGATCAGCGTTAGAATGGCTTGGTAAATGGTTAAAGTGAGTCAGTCTTTCTAATTAATGTAATTATTGCACAAAAATTTAAAACTCCTTCAGAGGCTTAGTGGTAAAGCATCTGCCTCAAGCATGAGAGGCAGTGGCTTTAAACACTGGCCAGGTCAGGATTTAAAATTTTAGATAATGCTTTAAATGTTACAGGGGTGGATTTGTGTGTGTGTGTTGGGGGGTTGGGTTGATAACTTGATATGTTTGTCTGTGCATGCTGACTCTGTGAGCTAGCACCCTAAAATTTCCCAGAGTGCATGGTAGTACATGGCAGACCATAAAATACACATGCAAATCTCATGCATACACCATTTTGTTCTTGACTTACTCTTTGAAGATGAATAAAATAGTTTTCGCAAACAGCTAAAAAATTGCTAATGCAATGTTCAACAATACAACTATATCACAACCAACCTGTGCTTTAAAGTGTGGCATTTCAAATTCCATAAAGGGTAGCGGTAAATCTTTGATTGTCATAACTACTGTATTTTGGTATATTTTAAGCACCTTAACAATTTAAAACTGTAATTATCCCAGTAAAATTAAGTAAAACTGAATACCTATAGTTTAAGGAATTTGTCGATGAGGACTTATTTATCAAATTTTAGTCATTTATAGACTAAAAATGCTTTAGAAAAACCTTTGCATAAAATTAAAATTTTGTCTTCAACAAGAATGAACGACATGAAAAATATGTACTCATGTATAAAACTAAATCTGCAGTGTCTGGAAGTGCATTTGACTCCATTGATTAATCTGTTGTTTCCTAGTAGGATGCACACTTCTATATCTGTTGGGATAGTTTCCATTTTCTTGTTTAGTGTATAGTTTGCCTGTACAAAATACATTATAGATTGTGCAATTGTTAGCATCCAGTGTAAAATTAAGATGATTACGGTTTTGGTTAAAGTATTTGTATTGAAATATACAGTAAAACCTAGTTATATTGCTCCTCGATAACTTTGCTACCTCGCTTATCACCACACTATTTTGAAGTCCCAAAATCCATTTTGTTTATGTTTTTCTTTATCCGCCTCCCCAAATTTATCGCCAAACCCCTTCATTACGCCAAAATTTGACTGAACAAATGGTGTTGATGAATGGAGGTTTTACTGTAAATGCAATTCACACTTATTCTCACTATTTTCAAATATTGGTAGGTATTGCTACGATTTCTGTATTTTCATGAATCATGACAGATTTATTTGATTGACTTTCAGATCAAGGGAAGGGAAACATAAGAAGAAGGACCCTAATGCCATGATGAAGCGGTTCTTTGTGGTGCTGCTGATCGGGTTAATCGGTTTTGTCACTGTTATTATTATATTTTCCAAACTGGGACGAGAGGCTGCAGAGAATGATCCATTCCTTGATCCAATGGCTAATCCTAATATTAGAGTGAATAATGAACAGCCTGGAATGATCCTGAAGGACACATGAATTTTTTAAATCTAAATATACAAAATAAAGGCCACCCAAGGTTCAGATATTAGGACTGTTCTCATGAATTTTGAAGAAAAATAAACCTGTATATAAAATAAAGACCATCCAGCGGTCAAAATATATAGGCTAGTTCAAGGTTTGAGACCTGTATTTTTTCAGTCAGACCTGAATATTTTTACCCATATGTTCTTATAAAAACATTGAATTTTAGATTCTTGGCTGTTAGACTTTTAGTCTAATTTTGACACTTGAGACCAAGCATGGGACCCAACAAATTTGGGACTTATTCCCTATAAGAAAGTGGTCTTTAAATATATACAGGTACAAGTATGGTAGAAATACCCTAAAACACTTGTGTCCATGGACAGATGGTCTTTATTTAGAGGTGGTCACCATAGCAGGATTAACTGTATAGATATTGGTGTAAAATTGTTGCTTATTTGTCGGAGATCATTATAACTACCGGTAACTTATGATATTTATTTATTTTGTACACAGGAAATACATTTATTATATTGGGTTAATAGAATCTTAACAACAGAATTTATTATTACTCTGAAGGACTTAACAGTTGCACACACAGGGGCCAGTTTCATAATAAAATTTAAAAAATACCGATAAGTATATAAAAAGAGTAAAGGGGAACAACGAATCGGATCTTTCAAGTGTATGTGCTCCGACAAAACTCTACATTACTGTTTTAAATTGTGTCCGATCATCGTGATCTTGGTGTCATTTTGTTCCCAGATAAATATTCTTTAAGTTGGCATTCAATTTTTGGACATAATTTAAAATCTAAATAAAATGTTTAAACGAAAAACACAGAAAAACAGTGTAATTTTGCCCGATGTAGCTAAGCCCGTCCATGTAAAAGTAGCTTAAAATTTCCATTACGCTCATGTTTTTCACTACCAGCGTCCGTGTCAACTACAAATGCTGATGTTGATCGAAGAACTAAATAAAAAGCAATAAATTTCAAAGGTAACCGTTACTCACTTCTAAATCTACAAGCTATTATATCCTATTTTGTTCCAACACGGACCAACTTTCCTCTATCATGCCTCCATTTTGAGCTCATACATAAAGCATGTACCGCGCATGTGTTATAGCTGTTATTCGATTGATTAAAAATATTTCAATATACTCTGTGTTTATGAAAATTTAAGACAATGAAATTACATTAACTTATTTGATCTTTCTTTTTTAAGTATAAATCGTTATAAAGTCATTTTGATAGAAAGTTTGATACATTGACAAAATTCTACAAATGCCAACGGAGGGGGTGAAATATTTTTAACCAATCAAATCGCAGCTTAATATAACTGCATATATAATAACAAGATGGAGGCATGATAGAGGAAAGTTGGTCCGCGTTTGAACAAAATAGGATATAATAGCTTGTAGATTTACAAGTGAGTAACGGTTACCTTTGAAATTTATTGCTTTTTATTTAGTTCTTCAATCCACATCAGCATTTGTAGTTGACACGGACGCTGGTAGTGAAAAACATGAGCGTAATGCGAATTTTAAGCTACTTTTACATGGACGGGCTTAGCTACATCGGGCAAAATTACACTTTTTTCTGTGTATTCCGTTTGAACATTTTATTTAGATTTTAAATTATGTCCAAAAATTAAATGCCAACTTAAAGAATATTTATCTGGGAACAAAATGACACCAAGATCACGATGATCGGACATAATTTAAAAAAGTAATGTAGAGTTTTGTCGGAGCACCTACACTTGAAAGATCCGATTCGTTGTTCCCCTTTACTCTTTTTTATATACTTATCGGTATTTTTTAAATTTTATTATGAAACTGGCCCCTGTGGTTGCACATTAATTATCAGATACCAGGAAAATGATATTTTCTAAGTTGATTATGCATGTATATGTATCATGTATATTAGCAGGATATAACAAACATACTATGGTAATTCATAAAAATCTTTTCTTTTTCTTTGGTTATAAAGGAATACAAATAAGCCCTGTTTTTGTTCTGTGTTCTAGTTGCCATATACATGTAATTTCATTTCTAACAAGCATAATATGAGGCAAATATAAAATTAATTCCAAAAGTTTTGGGTGTATAGGGGATCATCAAGTCTTTTCTTGTTCTAGTTGCCATATACATGTAATTTCATTTCTAACAAGCATAATATGAGGCAAATATAAAATTAATTCTAAAAGTTTTGGGTGTATAGGGGATCATCAAGTCTTTTCCTCAAATGCTTTTTCGACGATCGAGTTGTCCAAAGCATGCTATCATTGATCACAGCTAACACATCTCACTGCCTAGGTTTAAAACCCACTCTGGACAGATGCTACTGTGAGAAAGGTTGTCAGTTAGCTTGCTGGTTTTATCTGGGAACTCCAATTACCTCCACCATCCCATTTATGTTTCAAAATAAAACCACTGCGGTAGCTCAGTCAGTAGAGTGCTCGCTCCCTAAGTGGGAGGTCGTGGGTTCGAGCCCTGGCCAGGTCTGACTCAAGACTTGAAAGTGGGTAGTGACTGTTCTTTCGCCAAGCACTCGGCATTACGAAATGAAAGTCACAGTTCTTTCGGATGGGAACTTAAAATAAATGAGGTCCCATGTCACGGTGGGCTTGAAACTATAAAGAACCCTGCTGTATAATGCCATCAGCGCAACGCACAGGAAAAATTTCTGCACCTTCTCCTATAGCTGGCGACGTCTCGATATAAGTGAAATATTCTTGACTGGGACGTTAAACACCATTACTTAACTCAACTCAAAATAAAATTAAACTGGATTTACTAAGGGAAAATATTTGCATAGAGACTGTTATTCATTTTATATTTAGTACATGTATTTGTCAACTTATCGGTATTAAAAAATGTGCTTCTCATCAATTCATTGTTTCAGAATACCAATTTGTCAACTTATTGATATGAAAAAACATGCATCTCAACAGTTACGACACAAAACATTTTCACTAATGTTAATTACATACATGTAAATGCAATATAGGTATTTATATGTATACTGTAAAGTTCCGTTTTTTCCCTTAAAAAATGTATTTACCAGTATATTATTTATCATCAAATAAAATGCTTATCTCATAAAATGTACATGTTATATATTTACGACTAACTCTATCATATAACATAATTCATCTACATTTTCACATTTGCATGTGTTTTAACATTTATTTTAATTTGGGAAAAAACTTGGGACCATATACATGGATATATGATCTGAGAGATGTTGTATGATATTACATGATACTCTGTTATGAGGAAAGAGATACAACTCATAGTCTGTATCATATCTGCTACTTTTGATATTTAATTATACGGAGATATACTAGTAAATCCATGCTTTTTGTTTTGCTCAGTAGTTAATGTATTGTACTTCTTTTACAATTAGTTTACATTTATATAATGATGCATGGATGCATGGAAATACTGGTGTCAGGGATCCCATTCTATATGAGGACCTTTTAAAAATGTAGAATTGGTCTGCATATAATGTTTACCCATCATGTTCATGCTTATCCACAGGATTATTTGCCATTGCAAAAAAGAGGTAGTTACACAACTAAAGAATATGCCAGTTTTTCATGTTCGAAACTATCAGTACTGAGCATTTATTTTTGAATTCATGAAAAATTACAAATTGACTTTGTTAAAGTCATGTCTCCGTGATTTAGGAAAACCATTAGTATTCATATACATTCATTTAATTTGTTGTATAGTCCATCAGCAATATTTTGGCAGAGTGTTTATGAAAACGGAAGATTCTGTAATGCAAATAGGGATATATAAAGGTGGTTTAAACAAATAAACTCATGAAGGTATGAAAAAATGTATACATTTGTGTTGATTAGACTAGCCCATGTTTACAATAACTCTGCCAAAATATTGCTGACAGACTATACCTTTTTCAACAAGTTAACATTTTCAATGATTCTACATGAATAACAGTATGCATTGTACACAAAATTAGTTGTATTCATGTATCTATAACCAATTGGTTCGCAAAAATATCAGATCCATTGTTATAGTAAAAATATAATAAATAAGGTCATCATATACTGGGGATATTTTGCTTTAATATGTTAAAAATGCAATATGTAATGAATTTATTATATGAAATGTACAATGTACCCTTAAAAAATTTGTTTCTTTATTCATAAAACTGAAAAATTGGCTCTTGCCAAGCTAACATTGGATGGACACAATTTGACTTAGATATGTATAATTTTGACATTAAAAGTTAAGTCCACAAGCATCAAATATTATGATTTATACTCTTTGAGGCAGGTACATGTAGATGTTTTTTGGAAAAAAAGAGGAATAATCTGGCTTTTTTTAAAAATAAAAATACAATGTGATATTTAGCAACCTATCAAAATAAATGAAATTCTTAATGAAATACACATATAAAGAAATACATTGAATGTAGATTGAAGGTGCATATATACACCAGTAGTTGAACCACTACAGTAAAACCTGTATATATAGACCACCCGTGGTGCCTACAAAGAAAGGTCTTTATATATACAGACAGAGGGTCTTTATATAGATGTTGTTTTTTGTTGAAAGATAAAGCAAAGGGACATACAGCAATAGCTAAAACGGAGGGTTTTCTTTATATAGAGATGGTCACTATACCAGAGTTTACTGTAGAGGTAGTAAATAAGCTTCTTCATGAGTTAGTTACTGTATTCACTTTTCCATGTTTTCTACATATTGTTAAGATGTTTAACAGATATAAGTTCATTTTAAATCCATATTTTAAGTGTTAGGAGAAAATATTTTTTTGTGTATCTGTTATTATTATTTTCATGTTATTATTTCTGTATAATTTTATTAAATATTAAACATTGTGGTCAAATAATTATAATGTTTTATGATTTCTTTTTTAATAATCTCATGCAGCATTTTGAGTCTTGTAACCCTTTGTACCTTGTGGTAGTCGACTGATTATGGTGTAAGCATTCAAATCTAATGTGTGTCTCGTTGCTGTGAGTTTGAAGCCCAGACAGCCACAAATAAGAAAGATTGTTAACCAAAGGCTGGGATGAGGTTTTGCTATGATTTCCTGTCCATCACACATCATGTGACATGCATATGTATTTTAATTAACTCCTTCTAAACCAATTGGTCAGGCTTCATGATATTTATATTTGTTTTGCTGGATTTCAAAAAATGGAGAGGTTATATTTAAAAGTTTAAAAAAAATCCAACAAAGATGCAAGAACTAGACAGAGACATACATTATGTAGAACAAGTACCGGTATGTTTTATATTACATTTGCAAAAAGCTGTTGGGCCCAATGCAACCGGATATTGGATTGTAAAGACCTCAACCCAAAATCATTTCCAATGCACATTTAATAGCTACAACTTAGCTACTTTAGAGGTAGTTATTAATTTGTAAAAAATTTGAAGTGGAATTTCAAATAGGGAAACTGTAATGCAACCCTTGTAAATTAATAGCAAGTTATTTTTATATGGTTTCAATAGTCAGATTCAAGTTAGATGTAGTATTCTGGGGATAAGTAGTATTTAATTTGCAAAAACATTGCATTGATCCACAACAGGGGAAAGTTTAGAACAGACCGTGTAAATAATAATAAAAACATTTCTAATAGACATACAAAAGCTTTGTTTTAGATGAAATATTTTCATGACAACCAGTAATGTAATGTTTCCGAATCCTATTAGTTATTTAAAAACTCACAAAGAAGTTGATATAACGACAACATGCCTTTACAATATAGTGCATATAATAAGTTGTCTAAATGACTCATGAAAGTCAGAAAGACAGAAATTTTGAACGTTTTGAAGATTGCCAGGCTCATAAGTAAGAGTTTAATTAACAGGACCCAGTTGTTCCAAGCCTGATTAGTTTAATCGATGATTAACAAAAAATTAAGAAAGGCAATAAAAATCAAGATAACATTGTTTTTTTTCATGATATGGTTAAGTTTGATGGGATTCTATTTACCTTCAACATTTTCAACTTTAATTTCAAAACACATCTGAAATTATGCAGAATTCCAGTTTTGAGTAATCAATTGATTAAACTAATCAAGCTTTAAACAACTGGTCCCAGATGTTAACTTAATGCCAAACGCAGACTAGTAGGAATTATTTTTTGCGTCTGCATCTCTCGTAATTTTTCATTTCTAAATACTGTCCAAGCGCTTGGTAATAGAAGTCACTACCCTTTTTTCTAATTACAAGTCTTTAGTAGTCGGATCGCGTCAGGGTTCGAACCCCCACCTCCAACATACAGCACTCAGCATAAATTATGACACAGAAGATAATTTTATGTACATATATAATATTTTAACATTTAATGTGTATAGTTATTGAGCAAGACATTATAACCCACGCGTTTCCCGATTGTTGAAATTCCTTGAGTTGGCGGATACATATTGCAATAATTCTGTAATAATAAAACGCGCAGATTGTTCATTCATGCACTCATCTATTCATTCAATTATTTCTTTCCTGTCTATAATAAGGATATCACTATATGCCACTGATCAATATATAACATACTGATGACGTACCATTACTGGCAATTGCAGTTTTCTTGTTTATATTAAGTGTGAAATCACTTCTTCAAACTTTTGTAACATGTTCAGTTTAGTTCGATTGTCTCGAGTTTTTCAACTTGGCTACAAATCAAAATGTGTTGATATAAACGGCAACGCCTTGTGGCGTCGACCGACACGTTGTCAAGGCGACCAAGTGGAATGTCGGAGACTATTTTCGGTAAGTGAAATAATGGCATTGCTACATCATAGGCATAGGAAACAAATGACGGATTAAGGGGGGGGGGGGGTTCACCCCCCTTTGAAAAATTTAAGAGAGAGAGAGAGAGCTAGAGCTATTGACTGATGTGACCCCATATGTTAATATAACAACCCATAAGCCCCATCGGGGCTCTGCTCTAGACCCCTCGTCTCTGAAAGCTCGTGCCTTTGGCGCTCGCACCTAGCATTGATATAATTCTCAACCCCCACCCTTTCAAAAAATCCTGGATCCGCCCCTGCAGGATGATGGATAACTTGCATGATATTTCTATTAAAGATGCATAGATCGATATTGTTTCAGATTGTTGTCTTTTAAAAATAACGTACGTCGTCAATCACAATTCATATTTTACTTATATAATAATAAAATTTGATTTGAATATAAATGTACACGATAATGAACTCATTGACACATGGCCTAATTTTTAACTTCATATTGTCTTAACAAGTTGTCTCCCTTTACTTAGTTGCACACATGTGTTAATCAGTGGACAACATTACGATTACGTTAGGTGTTTTAGCTCACCAAGTATCTGCAGAAATCGACAATGGTAAGATTTTAACTTATGCTAGAATTTATAACAGGTATAGCAATACGAATTAGGTTAGAAATATGTTTATTCCAATATTGACAGTTGCTATACGTGGAAAAACCTTTCACGTGTTGTATAGCAACCTTGTATTGAATTATAATATGGATCGGTAAAGGTAGCGGGCGATGTATACGTGTCCGTGTGGTGTCGTAAGTTGACAGCATTCAGTGACAAAATATAGTGATGTCTGTTTTATATCGTGTGAGTAACGATACAAAATTCCTAAAAGGTACATTTAATTGATAATAAATTCAAATCTGCCATGTCAAGTTATTTTTAGAATCTACAAATTAAATGCATGTATATCAGTACTTATTTAAATACTTTATGTTTGTTAAATTCCATGCCCTGTTTATTTATTTTAAAAACTGGAATGCTTAATAAAAAACTTTAATGCACCTAGTATTTATCTTCGGACCAGAACCTCGTATGTACATGTTCACAACGGTTACTTTATTGTTTTATGAGACTGAAAGGCCCATTCGCGACATCGATGCCCGTATCGGTGTTTATTTTTGGGATCGTGTAACGTTTAAATGTGTGATATTCGCGACTTGTCCGAGATTAACGAATTATTCCGAAGACTAGGCTCGAGCAGTTGTCTCAAATAATTGATAAATGTTTTTATCGATAGTAGCGAAAGTCGGCTTTTCGCGCCATTAGCGAAGGGATTGTCCCATATCGGTTTGACATCGGGTAACGTTTGAAGATGATATTCACAGTCTGAGGTTACGACTTCATGTGGTTGTCTGCAGACAAAATTGTTGCAATGCCAAAGCATAACACCAGATATACGGAACTATCCATGGGAATCAACATCCGTTGTATTGTTGCCAACCGCCCATATTGATCAAGATATTGTCACAACCTTAAAACTTTAAATATCTAAGTTAATTGTTAATAACGTGATTAGCTGCGATGATTACGGTGTAGTTGACGAATCGCTGACCACGCCCACAATGTTCCGACAAAGGTCTGGCATGCTTGAATTACACGCCGCAAAAGAATGAAAACTCGGCCTGAAATGCGCCGTTTAATCACGTCACTGACACTAGTGCGTCATTAGTTGCCGTGACGCTGCTTTGGTACCGTGATGGCGGCAAGTGTCGGAACATTGTGGGCGTGGCCGGCGATACGTCAATATTCATTGTACGACGAGGTATACGTGCGATGCAGTGAGGTAACACTACATATAATAAAATGTGCGAATCTTTCCGGAGCTTCTGATCTGGTTTTCACTGTTGTGACAGATATGTACAACGTATTTTAAAGTCAAGTAACGTCAATGTTGTAGGTGTCGCTATATTATCGAAATTAATTACGCAAAATGTAAGTTATCAAAGTTAAGAATTTGTTTAGGAAAGCAGCACAGCAATAAGAAATTACAACTTTCACTCACTTGTGACAAAGGTATTAAATTGTAACTTCACTAGTGACGTGTCTTTGTTTAATTTACGTCCGACAAGACCGGTGTTGTTCCGAGCGTTTCACGTAGCTAAACCGATGAGGGCGTGTATGCGGAATGTTATAGAAATGTCAAACACTACAAATTCTACTAAGACGTCGTTTTAAGGAAAAAAACGTCAAATTATGCGTGTACGATTTCCTATCCAATATAAATATTGGCCCCGCATTTTATAAACATGCGGGAGGATTGGGATGGGTGGGTTGTAAAACGTATAACGCGGTATGCTGGCGGTCCCGGTTTTAGCTGCAAGCACAGAAGGTCTGGATAAATCGTGTACAAGCGATCTTTTCGTTGTATGAGTTGTATATCTAAGAAAAAAATAGCATGAGAATAATAAAAAAAATCTGAAAGATTATCAATCCTACAACAGCTGTGCTTCTACTAACACATGTGTTACATTTGAGATGTTATTTCATTAAAACAAAAAGCAAAAATACAGTGTGCATTCATGTATTTGTTCAGTTGATACCAGTAACTTGTAAGCCCAATTTTACAAGCTGTTTGTAGAACTGTCGTATTCGCGTTTGTACAAGCGTGACCCTTCCAGTCAGTCAGAAATTTGGGGCCTGTGTGGCCAAGTGGTCTAAAGCGTTTGCTTACGGCTCATATTGCGTCTCTCACCACCGTGGGATCGAATTTCACTTCCGGCAGGTTATATGATGAGAGATTCAGAGAAAATTTGTCACTTTGCTCAACGAAGGTGAGATGTTTTCTCCGGGCACTTCGATTTTCTCCACGAACGACCATTCGATACAAGTAAAGAATCTTGACTCAGGCGTATAAAAGCACCATTTCTTCACTCTGTTTTGACAATGTTAACTATAGTAATTAGTTTTCATGATTATATCTAAGCACAGGCTCCAGTTTCACAATCATTCCTTAGCTAAGATTTTCCGTAACTTAAATCGGGAAAATTTCAATTCTTTATAATTTTGTTAATTTTCCAGATATTCAGGAATTTAAGTTGTCATTTTTAAGACCACTTCTAGATTTAAACATTTTCATTTAGTTTTGACACACATATTCATCAGTATTTCCAAAAACAGATAACCAAAATTTGCTAAATTTAAGTGAAGGAAATGATTGTGAAACTGGGGCCTGCTTATACTTCATTTACCCTATCAGGTTATACGGACATACGCTACAAGTGCCTTTACTCATTGGTTAATCGGTGGCCTATTTCAAAATATGCGAAAACGGATCAGCGCGTCTTTCACGAATCGGGTTTGATCACTTGCCGTCGGAATGTCGGTGGTTTTCTTTAAGCACTCCGGTTTCCTGCACCATCCTGTCTGTAGCTTTGCAATTAAAATGATAATAATGAACTATTGAATAAAAAATCTGGAAAATGCGTGATGAACTGATCAGAACCGAATAGAAAGGTTCAATTGAAAATTGCCATCTAACTATATATATAATTGGTCACTATAAGATTCCAAAAGCTTACAAAATATATATTTAACATCAAGGATGTGCGTGACAGACAGACCACTTATAGTATTTTATATCTATCTAGTTGTTACACAAAAACTATAAAAAGCATGGAAAAACAGATTATGTCATTTTTAAGTAGTGTGAAAATATTGACAATGCAACTTAATTGCAGGTACTGATAATATTATTTGCTGTATTCTTCATAATGCAATTACAATTTTAAGATCTTGCTTTAGCTGTTTGGACAGACCTTGATTTACAATTCATCAACTCTATTTCACCACACGTGCACATATATTTGCTTTATATAAATGCTGGTGACAGTTCTCGTGCCAACACCAATTAAACCATCAGCTACGACAATTAACAAAGATACAACAGGTCTTTACGTAAGTATTCTAATATTGTTCTGTTTCATTTTTACCTGAAAGTTTTCAAAAACTTAAAAACCGTTTTTTGGATAAAGTGTTCGTACCGTCTGCTTTGGACGAAAGGTTTAAAATGCTGAATAATTTAAAATTAAACAATAAATTTCAAAAATACAACACGTATAATGATGTTTTCTCTCCTGTATGAATTAGATTTTAAAAAGTATCAAAGTAGCAAAATGTTTGTATTTGTTTCATTATGTTTCGTATAGTAATTCTGTTTTTGCAGTTACCAATGCCTTGCACAATCACCCTTGCATGCCCCCGTTTTAGAAGGGGTCACTTTCTATTCTTTTCCAGAAATGTTTCGATAAATAATTGCATATATTTTTGTTCTAATTTCAGCACCTTGTTTTATTGATCCAATGTCTTCAGAAAATGAAATCCAGTGCGTCAATCCTCCACACAATAACAACACTACCATATTTCCTCCGGACATGATCATCTGGCTGTACAACAAACGTATGACAATGGTCCATGTGCCTGCTATCGTGTTCTCTGGGTTGCTAATGGTTTTTGGCGTGGCTGGAAATGGTCTTGTGGTGTATGCATACGGATTCCGATTTAAGAAGACCTCAGCTAATGTTTATATCCTGTGGTTGGCTGTTTGTGACATGTTCTGCTGTTGTGTGGTTATCCCATTTGAAATATACCATTCCGTATTTTTAGTCTATTCTCGTACTTCAGTACGTGTTACTTGTAAAATATTTAGATTTCTGTCATATACCAGTTATGCCATTCAGGGATTAACTCTGATCTGCATCGCCGTGGATAGATACTTTAAAATATGTAAATCTATGAAGATGGCGTCTAGAAATCCTGTTTACTCATTGGTTGCGATAATTGCTATTGTACCTTTGTTTACATGGCCAGCGGGATTGATTTATGGGAACCAAACAGTATATGCGTGTGTCCCAGGTGTTTATGGAGAAGCATGCTCCATGGATGACGCTTTCAAAGGCACTGTTTATCCGCTTGTGTACTACGCTGTCATGTTGTCTGCCTTTTTTGTATGTTTGTTCATATTGCTTGCTCTTTACATCCGAATTGGCACGTTTATCTGGAAGTGGAAAAACAGCCGACTTCAGAAACTTTGTCGAACCTCAGAACTGCAGTGGACATTTGAAAACGATATGCCAAAGATCGAAAGTAACCAACAGTGTAAGCAGAAGTTCTCCTCCAGTTACTATGGAAACTCCGGTATTTATACCGTTACTAAGACTGTTAAGTTCTTATACAAAAAACAGAATGGTATGTCGGGAACATACAACCCGACTCGCCAAATGGTACTACCGGAAACCGTAGATGAACTCCCAATGCCTCGCATGTCTGATATTGATATCGATACCAGAAATGCCATACTCTCCGAAACGACATTTTCTGTGAAGAGCCGCGTTCACTCCAAGTTAAAAGACCAAGCTCGTACATCTAAATCGGTTTTCATGTTCACATTCATCACTATTTGTTTTATACTGAGCTATGTCCCTTACTTTATTTGTGAAGTACTTAAGAAATCTCACTCACTTAATATGAATGACCAGTCAGCTACTGTGCAGAAAATAATAGAAATAGCGGAGAAATCATACTGTTTAAATAATGCCTGTAATCCAGTCATTTACAGTATATTTAATCCAGACTTTAGGAGAGTATGTTTGGACTTGTTTAGAATTAAAACAAAACCTATAAAAAGAATGGTTTAGAAAATGACGAACGTTGGATTGTATCCTTAGTGTTTGAAATTTCGAAATAATTATTGTGAATTTATGACTGAATACCTATTGTAATTATATTCGAAATAGTATTTTGAAAATACTAAACAACTTTTGTAAATATACGAACTTTTAGGCTTAATTACGACTTTTCACACACCGATATGTCACCCGCAAGTTACGGATTCCGTATTTCCTTTTAAAAGTCGCATACCGGTACTCTTTCAACTGGTATGAAAATCATATATTTAATGACACAGTAGTAAGAAAAGAGTACAAATTAAAGTACGAGTTATAAAGAGTGTTTTAGAGTACAGTTGGTCACTGGTACCAGTATGACCATTTGATACCAAGTAAGCTTCAATGTTTGCAATATCCAGTGTACGATTCTGTACAGGAAATAGCTAATTGTCATTAGCAAACAATAGAACCGAAGAAATTGTTGTTTTAATTATTAACCATTTTATTCTAGACATAAGACATTTGTTATGTTTTTTTATATCTTTTGTTTGTTTGTTTTGCTTTTATATGTTTGACACATAACATGCTGCTTAACATTCCACATAAATTGATATATCGTATGTTATCGCAAAATCAACGTTGCCAGTTGTGACTCAAGTTGCAATTGCTTCAGTTTGGTTTACACGGCATTACTACTTAAAGATTAGTCTTAACACTTGTTCGGGTGAAGTTTATATTTAAATGTTTCTTATCTGAATGCTTATGGCAACCCTTTTAAAATAATAACAATAATAATAATACAAATATACATGTATCGCAGAAATCCATGCAGGCACTATGTTGTCACTGAACCTACAGGTAATGATATCTCGTTTCTCAAATGTAGCCTGTCGGGATCATACAGCGATGAGACGATTTTTAGCTCACCTGACCAAAGGTCATGTGAGCTTATAGTATGGTGCAGCGTGTGTATGTGCGTGCGTGTGTGCGTGCGTCGTTAACACACATTTTCGACTTCTCCTCTGGAAGTACTTGGCAGATTTCAATGAAACTTGGTGAGAAGTATATATGGGCCGGTGCAATTCAGATTTGTTCGTGGCGTTGCCATGGCTACCATAACTAGGTCAAGGTGACCTAGGGGTGCAAAAATCTTAAAAAATCTTCTTCTCCGAAAGTATTGATTGGAGAAAAAATCTGATGTGATATTTGGCTTCTCTAGGGTCTTAAGCCTATAGTTTGTTCATTTTGTGAAATTCGGACAAAAAATAGGTTACGCGTTTTTGCGTTTAATTTTGAAAAAAATCGGAAAATAGCTTCAAATTGTTATAACTTGACTATTTGACCGGATAATGACATGGGGTTTTCAGTTTTGACATCTTCTTGTTAGTATCTTCAAAATGAGGTCAAGGTCAATTGTGAAGGTCGTGACCTAATTTTTTTTACCTCTGATTATAATTATCTCGAAAACTATAAACTTTTTGTATAGTCATGTAAATTAGAATGTTGTAGGTATATTGATACAATGATCATTTTGATGTATAGAAAAAGGTGATGGGTTCAAAAGTCAAGGTCACAGATGCGAGACAATACCGAAATGGTTAATTATCTCGAAAACTATAAACTTTTTGTATAGGCATGTATATTAGAATGTTGTAGGTTTTGATACAACGATCATTTTGATGTATAGAAAAAGGTCATGGGTTCAAAGGTCAAGGTCACAGATGCGAATCAATACTGAAATGGTTAATTATCTCGAAAACT
Source organism: Anadara kagoshimensis (assembly GCA_021292105.1). NCBI lineage: Eukaryota > Metazoa > Mollusca > Bivalvia > Arcoida > Arcidae > Anadara > Anadara kagoshimensis. Next base: position 8,747,753 of record CM037858.1, on the reverse strand, counting down.
ACCAACTTTTTGTATAGGCATTTATATTAGAATATTGTAGGTATTGATACAACGATCATTTTGATGTATAGAAAAAGGTCATGGGTTCAAAGGTTAAGGTCACAGATGGAAACAATACCGAAATGGTTAATTATTTCGAAAACTATAAACTTTTTGTATAGGCATGTATATTAGAATGTTGTAGGTATTGATACAACGATCAATTTGATGTATAGAAAAAGGTCATGGGTTCAAAAGTCAAGATCACAGATGCGACACAATACCGAAATGGTTAATTATCTCGAAAACTATCAATTTGTTGTATAGGCATGTATATTAGAATGTTGTAGGTATTGATACAACGATCATTTTGATGTATAGAAAAAGGTCATGGGTTCAAAGGTCAAGGTCACAGATGCGAATCTATACCGAAATGGTTAATTATCTCGAAAACTACAAACTTTTTGTATAGGCATTTATATTAGAATGTTGTAGGTATTGATACAACGATCATTTTGATGTATAGAAAAAGGTCATGGATTCAAAGGTCAAGGTCACAGATGCGAAAACACTACCGAAATGGTTAATTATCTCGAAAACTATTAACTTTTTGTATAGGCATGTATATTAGAATGTTGTAGGTATCAATACAACACTCATTTCGATGTATAGAAAAAGGTCATGGGTTTAAAGGTCAAGGTCACAGATGCAAAACAATACTGAAATGGTTAATTATCTTGAAAACTATAAACTTTTTGTATAGGCATGTGTATTAGAATGTTGTAGGTATTGATACAATGATCATTTTGATGTAAAGAAAAAAGTCATTGGGGTTTAGTATTTATGTTTTCTTTAAATATATCAGCTAGCCATTAGTTATGAGGTGAGCGCATCAGGCCCATGGGCCTCTTATTTGTTTAAACGACTACTCAATCTTCTGCTAATCCTAATAGTGGAGTAATGCTGTTGTTTAACGCACCAGTCAATACTTTTTCCCTTATTTTGAGGCGGCCAGTTCGGGGGTGGGGGGGGGGGGGGGTGGGGGGTTTATAGGGGACCGTAGAAAACAACCCATGTGATCTGACATTTTTTTTTACACTATTAATGGTACTAGCGAAATTCGAACCTAGGTTATGACACACTCAAAAGTTGAAAAATGAGATGAGATTACTAGGCTTTGGAAGCTTAAACAACCGGTGAAATGATACAATATTAATTGAGTTCGATACTCGCTTGCCACCAGTTTCATTGTTCTATTTAACTGACTGGGCGAAAGTCTTTTCCTCCGTCTTCCATAAACTTTTTACTTAAACGACTTCTTCAGAACCAGTGAGCTATGACAATGAAACTTGACTTGGATGTTGCCCGACCCAAACCCTTCAGTGTCAAATTTGCAAAGCTGGTTAAACTTGACCCTCATTAAAGGTTTAACGGGTTACTTAAATAGAAAAATAACTTTTAAATAGCTTCTTGTCATGCACTTAAGGCTTTAAAAAATTGGAACTTTATATTTAAAATATCAGATGGCCTATAACAATTTTAATTTGCAACATTGGTTGGACCTGACTGGTCCACATTCAAGGTCACAGTGGAGCATCTTCAATCATCATGCCACGAACCAAAAGGCTTAAAACTCATTTGATAAAGTTTTAAAAGTTTACGAAAAATTTCAACTGATGATGATGATGATTATTATTATTATTATTGAGTTTTGTTTTTATTTTGTTTTTAATTTCTTTTTTAAATTAAAATATGCCGTGTTAATTAAGTCAGTTCCGACTTAGTTTAATGACTGATCCATATATACCGTCTCTGGACTCCCAAGATTTACCCAATTTTCATTGCATGAAGTACTTGTATTTGGACATAGTGAACACAGCTGACCATTAATTTGTAAACCGGCCCTTTCGAGAATATAAATGTAAGGCATTTTATATGAATTATAGTCATTTCGTACCATGACCATTTCGTACCATCCATTTCGTACATATCAACTACCATTTCGTACCATGTCCATTTCGTACCATGACCATTTCGTACCATAATCTTTGACCATTTCGTACCATACACTCAAGCCATTTTACCATAAATTACCACTACATAACTACCATTTCGTACCACATGATAGTGAAGTGTTACCAATCCCTACAATCATTGAAATTTCGTATCATAATGAAAGTCTCTCTCTCCGCCCCCCCCCTCAGTCTCTCTCTCTCAACGTAGTTCTTACATGATAGTAATTAAAGTTCTTAAATGAAAACTGAATAAGACGAACATCTTCAAAAAAGCTTGACCTTGTAATCTATGTTAAAAAACAATGTGTTTTGCTGAACTAAGGGCATCAGATCTAAACATTGTAAAACAAGACGAAGGCCAGGTCACGGAATTTCCAAATGATAAAGTGGAGAATCTTATCAATGTTCTACATATCAGGCTAATTAATATTAATAACACTTAAATAATTCTTATTAATGAAGAACATTTTTTAATATAATCAACAAATAAGATCATTATATTTTATGAATTATGAATAAAATGGTAGTATTTTCATGTGCAGATTTTGAATGCATTATTTAATGAAAATTTGCTAGTCATTTCGTACCATAGAAATGGAAAATTTGGGTACGAAATGGTCATGGTACGAAATGGTTATGGTACGAATTGGTCATATAGCATGGTACTTGGGTACGAAATGGTAAATTTGGGTACGAAATGGTCATGGTACGAAATGACTAGCTTCGTTTTAGAATAAGTATTACTTAGCTCATATAAATCTTTATTTTATGAAAGCTTCACATTTAGTCTTAATTTTAATTCTGTCATACATCATAAAAACGTGGCGAAATTAAACCATTTTAGTTGAGTTATCCGTTTCATCTAAATCTTTATTTTCTGAAAGTTCTATACGTCGGTCTGCCTAAATCATGTCAAGGGAGGATTTCATGCCAAGGTAGACGCCAAGGGAAATGAAATGCGCCAAGGAAGTTTGTGTGCAAGCTAGAAACTTATTTTTTTGTATACTGAATTATTAATGAATAAAGTATATTTTCTGAAAAAATGGAAATGATTTTTCGGTAAAAAGCCGAGTTATTCCAACTTTGACCTTGTCCGTGTAAATTCTGTGACGAAAGAGAGGTAACTCTAGTTTTTCTACATACATGGATATAGTCGAACTGGTTTAACAATGGAATGTCATTGTTCAAATTATAATTATTATTATTAATCTTATTAATATTATTATCAAATAATAAAAATCATAATGTTGTTTCTTTGTTGTCTTCTAATAATGACCATTATTATTAACTTTTGCAATTAAAAGAAGAGAATGTGTTATTGTATTTACATTTTTTATCAGTAGTTTTCAGTGTATGTAATATTGAAAATATATTTTCTAATTTTATTAAATTATTATTATCGTATTTTTAGCCTATTACATTTACAATTTTTACTGATGGACCCTAAAAATGGGGATCATTAATTACGTTTAAGGCTATTAAACTCTATCGTCATATTTTCATAAAAAAATTATTATATATTAATTGTAAAATAAATTATATTTATTTCGCCAAAAAATGAGTATTTCGTAACATATTTAAACAGGAAAATGGGACTCATAAGAGTATGGTTTCAGGCCGCGAGTGTGTATACCGACGTTTAATCCATAATTGGCTAATTAACTGTAATTACCTGTCGCGTGAGTACACCTGGTTAATAAACAGGTGTCAATCCGATAATTGATGGTCAAAAGATTCTTTAAACCCAGTGATTGACCAGCATGTTACACGGTCTGTACTTATAACATCCCAGCAAGATAATTCACTTATATTTGTGTATTAATACACACATGAATTCTTATAACATCCCAGCAAGATAATTCACTTATATTTGTGTATTAATACACACATGAATTCTTATAACACCCCGTCAAGATAATTCACTTATCTACACATGAATTCTTATAACAACCCGCTCAAGATAACTCAGTTAATTTATATAACACCCGGGCCCGGTTTCACAATCATTCCTAGCTAAGATTTTCCTTAACTTACAATCTGGCAAAATTTTCAAATTTTCATAATTTTTAAGGTGTTATTTTTAAGATCGCATCAAGATTAAAACATTTGCATCTAGTTTTGACAAAAATATTCATCAATAGTTCCAAAAATTTGCTAAACTTAAGTTAAGGAAAATCTTAGCTAAGGAATGATTTTGAAACCGGCCAAGATAATTCAATTATATGAATGCAGTAATGAAATGTATAGCTGTGTATTGACCCATCTCTATCAAAAAGAAAATGACTGTATTACATTTAATAACTCATTAGGAAGATTTGAAATACTTATTTCAAAATTAAATCAAATAATATTATTAACACAACTGTTTGATTTCTTCTAAATGTGTTATTAAATAACAGCAGTCTTAAACCACATGAATAGCTCCTTTATTAGGAGGGATTTACCAAGAGCATGCTCCATTATAAGGAGGGATTTACCAATAACAGCACATAATAACGGCCATATTGTAACCAGTCAACGGTGCAATAATAAATATTTAAATAATCAATTATTAATCAACAAAATGACTAATAGAATTCAGAATATATTCTTTATTCATTAATAATTCAGTATGCAAAAAAATAAGTTCCTAGCTTGCACACAAACTTCCTTGGCGCATTTCATTTCCCTTGGCGTCTACCTTGGCATGAAATCCTCCTTGGCATGATTTAGGCAGACCCCTATACGTAATCTTTATTTTATGCAACGGGCACCTGCCGGAAGTACAATAAAAGTTCAATCTGAAAATGGACGGTTCGATAGAACTTGATGCATCTTTCTCCGTCTGTTCTCAGACAATAACGGGGAATGGCGCAGAAGAATTTACAAGCATAAAGCCAGAGACATCTACGGCAGATGAAACACCAGCTTTATCAACTCAATCTAACAAAGAATTCACGGAAAATAATGACCAAACTGTAATTCCGCCGGAGACGACTTGTGACAATAACAATAGTGATCCGATTTCAGACATTCAAACACCGGCATCCGTAAATAATAATTTTGCTGGTGATACACCAGAAACAACTGATATGCCAAATAGAGAAGATGTGCCAGAAAAGTATCTTTCCGTTTATGATGCTGTGATGACACTTGCTCAATCGGATAAATTTTCAAGCATGATGAACACTCCTCCCCCTCCACCACCATGCTTTGAAAGAAAAACTACAAGAAAAGAGTTATCTTTAAAGGAAAAGGTGGAAGTAATCAATGCCAGTGATGGCAAAAGCCAACGTCAGCTTGCACAACAGTTTAATGTTTGCAAAAGTCAAGTGCATAATATATTGAAAAGAAAAAATGAAATTTTGGAGACTTCGGCATGTGGATTTTTAGAGAATACAGAGAGAAAGAGACGGTTTATTAAAACTGGAAATGAGGAAATAAATATTTTGACATTGGAATGGTACACACGCATGAAAGATGGGAATATAAACGTAACTGGTGGTATGTTACAAAGAAAGGCAAGAGAATTTGCACAACAGTTAGGAAAGGTCGATTTCAAGGCTTCCAATGGCTGGTTAGAGAGTTTTCGTAGAAGACACAAAATAGGAGCAGTGATGTCATCACCAGCCGTTTCATCTACAACCCCATCATCTGGTTTAGAAAAATCTTTTCCGTCACGATATCTTCATTATCCATCATACACTGAACCTCCCCCTAATAATTTGGGATCTGATTATTCACAAGATCAGATGGGAAATTATTCAATAAATAGTAGAATGATATCAGACTATGTGAATAGTTACGACCAGTGTGATTCAAATGTTCCTGGATCTACAGTGTATCATAATCACATTAATAATAATAATAACCAGACTGATGGGATGTTGCCATACGCTAATGAACAGAATATGTATGATGATGTATGTATGGGTAGCCGGTATAAGAAATAACAATCTGTTTCAGCGTATTGAATCTGTATTATGAATAAGAGTCATTAAAAGCTATTTCAGTGTTCAATCTATGGTTTTTCTGGAAGGGGCCACTTTCAAAAACTTTCGTAAACACAATAATATCAATATTTTTGCATTGTTGTAATGTGAAATATGGCCAACTAAGGCTTTAACAAAGGGGTTATTTGTCATAGGAAGGGATCAGTGGCCTTATGACCCCTTAAGGAATGAACACCAATTAAATGTACTGCCAAGCAGATCACGTTAGTATTGTTACATGTAAATATGTTATTCCTGACTCATTCATAATACTGTTCAATACACTAAAATAGAATGTTATTTGTCATATTTACCATCATAAAAATGCTGTTAGCATTACTGAAATTTAAAAAAAAAAATTATAAAAAATTTTATTTTATACACAAGAATCAGACAAAAATGAGATTGATGGATAGGCTTTTCCCCCATATTGACACAAAAAGTGCCTTTATACCACATTATTCATTTACAGTCAAAACTGCCTATAAGGACCATCCGAAGGAACCAGTAAAATTGGCCTTTATATACAGGTTCAAATAATATGAATAAAGAACAATTGGGATGCAATTCTACTGACATTTATGAGCAGGTGGCCTGTATATAGAGGTGGCCTTTAAGGCAGGTTGGACTGTATTTCAATTTTATTTAAATTAGAAATTAATGGTTAATGCTTTAAAAATTAAATTCCATTTGGCCTTTGAGACAATTTTTTTTTGACTGCTGATTCCCTATCAGAAAGAATGTGAATTGACTTTTAAGATTTTGAAGAAAGGTAATATGACCCTTTGAAAGTCAAAGTAATTGGTAAAAATCTGTGGTATTGATAATTATATTTACCAAAGCAACCAACAATTTGTTTTACTGGTACATAGAACAATTTTCAGTGTATAATAAGTCAAACCAAAGAGCGATCTATAATTGAAAGTTGTGTGAAGTGGTCTAAATTGATAAAAAATTATATGTACAGTTTAAGATAATGCATGCATGATAACCAAATTTCTGTTTAAAAAATCCTGCCTCCAGTTACACATGTTAAATTAAAAATTTTAAATAATATTTTGAAACTGGACAATTGATTCACAAATATGAAAATATCAGGTGGCAAAGTTATTGAGAGGCATTATTACAAGGTTTTACTGTATCATCAAAAGATGAATATTTATTTGTTCTTATTTATTTTCCCTTTATTTCAGACTGAGTACAGATTAGAATCGGACAGTTTTGGTAAACTAGAGGTCCCTACAGATAAATACTATGGTGCTAATACTGCTAGATCAATCACCAACTTTGACATTGGTGGACCAACAGAACAGATGCCAGTAAGTACATGTTACATATTTAGTCTAATCATATCTGCTGTAAAGAACCGTAATGGAGTTTTACATCCCAGTCAAGATTCTTTGACTTATTATCAAAGCGGTCAGTTCAGGGATGGTGGAGGAAACTGGTGTGTCCAAAGAAACCTATGATCCTGGGCAAGCAAACTGACAAGTTTAAGCTCTTTCACACTAGGATCTGCCCAAATATGATCAAAACCTAGGGAATGGAAGGTCATAAGTCTGGATGGCTTAGTGGTCTAAAGGCGGGGTACTTGTGGACCACAGATCGTAGTTTAAGAAAGTTTATCAGTACATTTGCTGAAGGTTGATGGTTTTGTCAAGGTATCCTGGTTTCCTTCACAATCTGGAAAAAAAACTGACCACCTTTATATACAGGGATTGAGATTAAAAAGGGGCCCAGTAGCACATGGCCCCCAGAAATTTGCCTGGGCCCCCCCAAAGTTTTAAAGATTTTTTTTATGTATTGCTATTGCAACTTCTCTTGAAAAGTGATCTGTGCCTCTAATTCAAAGTTGTTAAGCTTCATCCCAGATATACATGAAATAATCTTTTATCCAGTGATAAGTGTGGTGCTTAAGTTGTTGCAGGACATTATAACAAAGTTTTTCTGTGGCGATAAGCAAGATGGCGAAGTTGTTGAGGGACATAATAACATGGTTTTGCTGTACATCATATGTAAATTCAAACATGAACAAATCTTCTCTGATTGTTTTCAGTTGCCAGTTATCAGATCGTTCGGTATTCTTAAAAGATGTGCAGCAGAAGTTAATCAAGAATATGGTCTGGATCCATTTATAGCAAAACATATTATGTTAGCCTCTGATGAGGTATGTGTTACTATGGAAACCAAATCAGAATATTTTATATGTTTGAACTTAGACTTTGTATTTATCAAATTTATTTTATTCATTTGTTGATATTAGACATTATCAGTACCAGTAGTTTGTTTTACGAGACCACATCATTTTATATTAGGACCCTTGATATTAAAACTAAAAATTTGATGGAGCAGAACCCATTTTCAGATTATTCTACCCTGTATAAAAATAATAATCATAAAGTTGATATGTTCCCACCAATCCTTTCAGTGATCCATTTAAAAAAAAAAGTTTTTGACAGTTTTCTTGAAAATTGAAATTATAGTGTGACTGACCTTAATCTCTTGAATGTTTGATATATTCAGAGAATGTTACCTTGGTGCTAATCCATATGGATCTTTCAATGACGATATTAAACTTTCAAATGTAGAACCTGTCAAAATTAAAGTTGAAAGGTTTTTAAACCTTCTATTACAAAACATAATTTTGAGATCCTGCTAGTGCTAGTGTACCATATGATTATGAATAGAAATTAATTTAATGTTACAGGTAATACAAGGTAAACTAGATGAACATTTTCCACTGGTTGTATGGCAGACTGGTTCTGGTACACAAAGCAATATGAACGTGAATGAAGTAATAAGTAACAGAGCAATAGAAATGATGGGTGGTCAGTTAGGCAGCAAGTCACCTGTACATCCAAATGACCATGTTAATATGAGTCAGGTAAGGCGGTCAGTTAGGCAGCAAGTCACCTGTACATCCAAATGACCATGTTAATATGAGTCAGGTAAGGCGGTCAGTTAGGCAGCAAGTCACCTGTACATCCAAATGACCATGTTAATATGAGTCAGGTAAGTGGGTCATCTTAATGATGTTATCACCCATTTAGAAAATTGGATAGAAAGTCATTTAGTTGTTACAGGTGAGCTACATCAAAATACTGTTAATCTACATGGAAAGTTGAGGTTCAAATCCTGGCCTGATCAGAACAAGACTTAATAATAGGTACTGACAGTTCTTTTACCAAGCACTCGGCATTTAGAGAAAAAGAGGCACAGGGCCCTTCATAAGAGACCATAAAAATCCATGCCCATGTCATGGATGATAAGTGTTGCATGCTGAAGAACCCTTCCTGCACATTGCCCCTAGTGGACTGCCTCTTCTATAGCTGGTGACATCTTGATATAAGTGAAATATGATTGAATGGGACATAAAATCCCATTCAATCAATTGATAAAAAGTTCCAAATCAGGTAGACTTTTGATCTTAGGTAGTAAAGGATGCCTGTCTATATCAGTAAAAAATGTTCTTTATGTCAAAATGGATGGTCCAATGAACTGAAATCGTTGAGTAAAAGAGTCGCAGAGACTGATGAATAATTGACAAGGTACTGTGTATGTACTAAATGTATTTTCATGGACTTGGTTCCAGACATTTTTTGGAGAACTTATTTTTTATACTTGTTCACATTTCCTTAAAAATATATTTTAATATAGACAACAGAAATGGTCAAAAATGTGATAAACTTATATTTTACACTCATTCTTATATCCTAAAGAAATAAGATTTTAATAAGGAACTTACATATGGTAGATGTATTTGTTTTTATTTCAGAGCTCAAACGATACATTTCCTACAGCCATGCACATAGCCGTAGCACTAGAAGTTAACCACAGACTTTTACCTGGCTTAGAATTGTTAATTGGTTCATTAAAATCAAAATGTGAAGAATTTAAAGAAATAATAAAGATAGGAAGAACACATCTCCAGGTAAGAATGAGACCTCAGTGACTGAATGGCCTAAAGTATATTTGCCTATAAATCACACCACCTTGGTTTGAATCCTACTCAGACAAAAGTTTGAGAGAATTTGTCAGTTTACTTACTGATGGTTTGTATTTTTCTCTCCTTTTGAGTGTGTCATCACAGTATGTCAGTTTGCATGCCAAATCTCTGGGTACTCCAGTTTCCTCTTTCATTACAGAGCCGACTGCCTCAATATAAGGAAAAACATCTTGACTAGGTGTAAAACACCATTACCTTACACCACCAACCCAGATCTGACTCCTTTGATATAAGTGAAAAAATCTTGACAGGGGCATATTCAGTCCAACCTGCTTATAAAGGCCAGTAGAATTGTATCCCAATTGTTCTTTATTCATATTATTTGAACCTGTATATAAAGACCACCTGCCCATTAAAGCCAATTTCACTGGTTCCCTTTGGTGGCCTTTATAGACAGGTTTGACTGTAACACCATTACCATACTTCACTTTACAGGTGGATAGTAAAACTTTGTTATAATGCTCCTTGATAACTTTGAAACTTTTCATATTGTTCACTATTTTGAAGTCCCAAAGTCTGTTTCTAATGTGTTTGTATTTATAAGCCTTCCATGAATTATTGTCAAACCTGATTCTATGGGCTCTGTACCCTGTAAAAATAGCCCTGAAATAGATGGTCATGTATGCCGTGTCTCTAAACTAAATGTTGGATTAGAAAAGTTTTAATACAAATTGTCCACACTTGTAGATCAGTAACCAAACTTTTTTCTTATTTGATCGATTGATTGATTGATTCTTTGATAACAGGATGCCACACCTCTCACGTTAGGTCAGGAATTTGGAGCTTATGTACAGCAGTTGGAGTATGGTGTAGAGAGAGTTAAATCAACCTTACCAAGGCTGTATCAACTAGCTGCAGGTATGTACATGTGTTACTCTAGAGTGCTTACTTTGTATGTTGGTCAGGGTTCAAACCCCAGCTGGGTCTTACCAAGACTAATCAGCTAGTTGCAGATATGTACATGTATTACACCCTGATTTCCTTGCAATAAAATAGTGTTCAATCCATATGTTGGTCGGGGTTCAAACCCCAGCTGGGTCTTACCAAGACTAATCAGCTAGTTGCAGATATGTACATGTATTACACCCTGATTTCCTTGCAATAAAATAGTGTTCAATCCATATGTTGGTCAGGGTTCAAACCCCACTTGGGTCTTACCGAGACTGTATTAGCTAGCTACAGGTATGTATTACACACTGGTTTCATTGAGCTAAAATAGAGTGTTGCTTTGTATGTTGGAGGTCAGGGTTCAAACACCAGCTGGGTCTCACCAAGTCTTGATTGAAAATAGGTCATTAAGCACTCTAAAATTTAGAGACTAAAAGCCACAGGGTCCATTAGAAGAGACCTTAAATTCAGAAATTTAGATATGAAAGTGACAGGTACTTCAGAAGAAATCTTAAAATCAGATGCTCATGTCATGGTAGGTGTGAAATGCTAAAGAACCCTTTCTGGATATTGCCCTGAGTGCACTGCAAAGATAAAAATATACCATCTCGCCCCTAACTGGTGACATTAAGAAATAAGTGAAATGTTTTGACTGGGATGTACAACCCTAATCAATCAAGTTTTTAAATCTTTACCATAGCTTACCAGTAAGATGAACATCTGAAAATATTTTGATATTATCGCAAGGTTATCGTCAAAAGTTTGGTTATACCGATACTTTGTTGTCCCACTGTTTCAGCTCTAACAGAAAGACATTTAATTGTGTAAACTTTTTGTTTTTGATTAAATAAAGGTGGAACAGCTGTTGGTACAGGATTGAATACAAGGATTGGGTTTGCAGAGAAAGTAGCTGAGAAAGTTGCAAGTTATACAGGTAAATTATCAAACTTTGCCACCTCGCTTATCTCCACACTTTTTGAAGTCCTGATGATAATGTCCATTATGATGTGTTTGTTTGTGTTTTGATGTGATGATGTGTTTTGATTTATTGCCAAACCGAATTGTAATGTCAAAATTCTACTGGAACAATGATGGCAATGAATCGAGGTTTGACTGGTATACCATCTAATTAACATAATAATATTCATGTTTGTGGATTATGTTTCAAGTTCACTTTTGCTGGTAGATAATGTCATGGTTCTGTGATTGAGTTAAGATGCGTGTAGTATTCTCGATTAAAAAATTGAAAATCAGAAACAGGAAAGCAATCATAACACCATTGTAAAATTCAGTTGTCTATATTGAAAAATAAATTTCATTCCGTTCTGAGAATTGGGAAAGTTGGTGGTTCTCTCTTTACCACAGTTGCCTCCATCATACATGAACTGACCACCTCGATATAAGTGAAATCATCTTGACTGGGGGATTGATACATTGATGCTGGTTTTCAAGAACAGCATTTATAGGTAGGACAGATTGATACATTGATGCTGGTTCTCAAAAACAGCATTTATAGGTAGGACAGATTGATTCATTGATGCTGGTTCTCAAAAACAGCATTTATGGGTAGGACAGATTGATACATTGATGCTGGTTCTCAAAAACAGCATTTATAGGTAGGACAGATCAGTCTTTTTTCAAGCACTATAAATATGTTTTCTTTTCTTTTTCTTTAAATGAAATAATGGTTTTCTCATTTACAGCTTTACCATTTGTCTCTGCCAAAAATAAATTTGAAGCATTAGCGGCTCACGATTCAATGGTGGAAGTTCACGGAGCATTGAATGTAATAGCAGCTAGTCTGATGAAAATTGCCAATGATATTAGATTACTAGGTTCTGGACCAAGATGTGGGATTGGTGAATTAATTTTACCTGAGAATGAACCCGGAAGCAGTATAATGCCAGGTAGGTCAAAAGTTATACATGTATAAACCTCTCCAGGTAGGTTAAAGAATTTATACCCCCCCCCTACTTCACGTGTTATACAGCCATCATATAAGGATAGGTAGATCAAACATACAAACATATTAAACTGTAAACCCCTCCACATATTATACAGTTTGATATGTTATTATTTTTAGCTCACCTGACCGAAGGTCATGTGAGCTTATGGCATAGCGCAGCGTGTGTATGTGCGTGTGTGCGTGTGTGTGTGTGTGCGTCGTTAACACCTATTTTCGACTTCTCCTCTGAAACTACTGGACAGTTTTTAATGAAACTTTGTCAGAAGTATATATGGGCCGGTGCAATTCAGATTTGTTCGTGGCGTTGCCATGGCTACCATAACTAGGTCAAGGTGACCTAGGGGTGCAAAAATCTTAAAAAATCTTCTTCTCCGAAAGTACTGATTGGAGAAAAAATATGAGTGATATTTGGCTTCTCTAGGGTCTTAAGCCTATAGTTTGTTCATTTTGTGAAATTCGGATAAAAAATAGGTTACGCGTTTTTGCGTTTAATTTTGAAAAAATCGTAAAATAGCTTCAAATTGTTATAACTTGACTATTTGACCAGATAATGACATGGGGTTTTCAGTTTTGACATCTTCTTGTTAGCATCTTCAAATTGAGGTCAAGGTCAATTGTGAAGGTCTTGACCTAATTTTTTTACCTCTGATTATAATTATTATCTCGAAAACTATAAACTTTTTGTATAGGCATGTATATTAGAATGTTGTAGGTATTGATACAACGATCATTTTGATGTATAGAAAAAGGTCATGGGTTCAAAGGTCAAGGTCACAGATGTGAAACAATACCGAAATGGTTAATTATCTTGAAAACTGTAAACTTTTTGTATAGGCATGTATATTAGAATGTTGTAGGTATTGATACAACGATCATTTTGATGTATAGAAAAAGGTCATGGGTTCAAAGGTCAAGGTCACAGATGTGAAACAATACCGAAATGGTTAATTATCTTGAAAACTATAAACTTTTTGTATAGGCATGTATATTAGAATGTTGTAGGTATTGATACAACGATCATTTTGATGTATAGAAAAAGGTCATGGGTTTAAAGGTCAAGGTCACAGATGCGAAACAATACCCAAATGGTTAATTATCTCGAAAACTATAAACATTTTGTATAGGCATGTATATTAGAATGTTGTAGGTATTGATACAACGATCATTTTGATGTATAGAAAAAGGTCATGGGTTCAAAGGTCAAGGTCACAGATGCGAAACAATACCAAAATGGTTAATTATCTCGAAAACTATAAACTTTTGTATAGGCATGTATATTAGAATGTTGTAGGTATTGATACAACGATCATTTGATGTATAGAAAAGGTCATGGGTTCAAAGGTCAAGGTCACAATTGCGAAACAATACAGAAATGGTTAATTATCTCGAAAACTATTAACATTTTGTATAGGCATGTATATTAGAATGTTGTAGGTATTGATACAATGATCATTTTGATGTATAGAAAAAGGTCATGGGTTCAAAGGTCAAGGTCACAGATGTGAAACAATACCAAAATGGTTAATTATCTCGAAAACTATAAATTTTTTGTATAGGCATGTATATTAGAATGTTGTAGGTATTGATACAACAATGATTTTAATGTATAGAAAAAGGTCATGGGTTCAAAGGTCAAGGTCCCAGATGCAAAACAATACCCAAATGGTTAATTATCTCAAAAACTATAAACTTTTTGTATAGGCATGTATATTAGAATGTTGTAAGTATTGATACAACGATCATTTTGATGTATAGAAAAAGGTCATGGGTTCAAAGGTCAAGGTCACATATGCGAAACAATACCGAAATGGTTAATTATCTCGAAAACTATAAACTTTTTTTATAGGCATGTATATTAGAATGTTGTAGGTATTGATACAACGATCATATTGATGTATAGAAAAAGGTCATGAGTTCAAAGGTCAAGGTCACAGATGTGAAACAATACTGAAATGGTTAACTATCTTGAAAACTATTAACTTTTGTATAGGCATTTATATTAGAATGTTGTAGGTATTGATACAACAGTTATCATGATTTAAAGAAAAAAGTCATTGGGGTTTAGTATTTATGTTTTCTTTAAATCTATCAGCTAGCCATTAGTTGTAAGGTGAGCGTATCAGGCCCATGGGCCTCTTGTTATTTGATCAATTGATTGGATGAAGTTTTACTGCATAGTCAAGAATATGTCACTTGTATCTTTACATCACCAGCTTTAGGTAAAATGGTAGAAATTTTGGTGGTGAGACACCCTGTGGTCTTTAAGTGCATGCAGGCAAGTAAGTGTTTTAGTACTCTTAAGGTTGCAATCAGTGCACACTAGTACAAAGCAGATCATAAACATTTGCACAAAACTCGCACACCACATAATCTATGTGTGTTAAGATTAATCTTGAGACTGAAATTAATCTGGGCAATTTTGTTATCACTAAAAGCTGAAAAATTGATGAAGATCACTCAACCAAGGCACCCTTTGTTCCCCAGGGAATCAAGAGGCATAAGTCAAGTAAGTTAAGTCACTAAACCAACATACCAACCAATCATTTATTATGAATGAATTTTTCATTTCTGGTTTCAGGAAAAGTTAATCCAACACAGTGTGAAGCCGTTACCATGGTTGCAGCTCAGGTTATGGGTAACCAGGTTGCAGTAACAGTTGGTGGTAGTTTGGGTCATTTTGAATTGAATGTATTCAAACCCATGATAGTCAAAAATGTTCTTCAGTCTACCAGGCTAATTGGCGATGCGTGCGTGTCATTTGCAAAGCATTGCATTATGGGAATTATGCCAAATAAGGATAAAATAACAAGTTACTTAAATGATTCTCTTATGTTAGTGACAGCATTAAATCCACATATAGGTTACGATAACGCAGCTAAAATAGCAAAATTTGCACACAAGGAAGGTTTAACATTGAAACAAGCGGCCATTAAACTGGAGTTGTTAACATCAGAACAGTTCGACCAGTGGGTTAGACCAGACAAAATGTTGGGTCCAAAGTAACTTATCATTGGGACTAGAATAATCGACATTAATTTTGTGTCATTATATACCAGAGCTCTTTTTCTCATAATCTTGGTGGAAATTTGGATCTGTTGTTGAAATATGATAGAATTTTTTTTTGTTTTTGTTCAAAGCAATAAGATAATCTTCAGATTACAAAATGTTAGAGAATTTTTCATTTGCTACAGTAATCAAAATGCATAATAGTATTTTGTACAAGAACATATTCAGAGGTGTCTCTGGGGGTAATTTCCCCCAGAGATAATTCACACAGGACTGTCACACCTGTTCTGGCAGTTTTGGACCCTTGGGATTGGGAAAATAAGCATTGTTTCATGCAATTAGGGGGGTCTTATTGGAAAATATATGTTAGAATTGTAAAAGTTATAGATTTTGTACTCGATTTACTCAAATTGGGAACATTTAACAAAATATTTAGGAACAATATAGGTTTTAAACCTTGGGTATAGGGTCCATTTTCAGCCCCCAAATTAAGCAGATTGGCAGATTGTCATACATTACAATCATGGTTAATTTTGTCTTTAATTGTAACACAGCAATAAGCAAACATGTCTTGTTTTACACCAAAATGTAAAACACAAGATACCAGGATAACAAGAGTTGTTCCCCTTTCTCCTGTGCTGGACTACAATAAATACTAAATACATGTACTAATAAAATGGTACGCGAATTAAAAATTACATGTATATAATGCATTGGTATCACATTTAGGAAAGAATAATAAAACAGGTACCTGCTAATAGATTGGTACCATGTTCAGGGTACCTACAAATAGGTATGTCACATATTGTGTTTCTGCTACATATAGATTGGTACTATATGCAGGGACCCCGAGACTGAATCAAAACTACAGATTGAATTAATATACATGCAATATTTATTTACATGTATATTAGTGCTATATATGAACTTGAAAACAAAATTCATGAAATAAGTGTTTGCTAAAAAAATTGAAATATAACTTTAGTAACCATACTTAAAAAATGGTACTTGCGTCCAATAATAAGGTTGTTTATTTCTGTTGGATGTGAATAAGAAAATAAATATATGTTTTGTTTTGTTTGTATTATTAAACAGACTATCAGTTATTGAACTATGTACAGCATTTATTTACATGTGTAAATGATAACTATTTTCTGTTGTCATTTATGGTATACATTTTATAAAAATTAAAATTTATAAAATTAATTAGTTTTTTAGTATACTTTTTTAATCACAATGGTTGTTTCACCTACACTGAGAATCTGAGATACATTGACAGTATTGAACTTTTAGTACTTTTCACAGAATGGGCAGATACAAATTGTCTCGCAATATTTCTAATTCCTTGATGGTACTAGAAACACTGATACATGTAGCCCAGATAGTAGAGTGCCTGCTCCATATGTTCAAACCCCAGCCTAGCCGTTCCGAGACTTCCAAATAGGTTGCGACTGTTCTTTCATCAAACCGTGACTGAGCATATAGTAATGAAATCCCTGCTGGTTCTTTGGAACAGATGCTACTTTGTAGGCATGCAATGATAAAGAACTCTTCCTGTACATTGTCCTGAGTGCACTGCAAAAGAGGTATTGCAGGTTTGATAGGCGCTTTTTTTATATTGCCCCCTGCTTAAAAAGATATATGATGTAACAATGTATTTTTAAACACCTGAGGATTTCGCATTCTATAATTAGACCAGGTCTACCAACAGCAAACACTTCATTTTAGTAAACTTGTTTTTCCTTATAGAAAAGAGCCTATAATTTCTTGCATTTGAAAAGTTTTGCTCAATTTAATCTAATGTCAAAGAATCACTTCCGGGTCAAGTGTCCAAGGTAGATAGCCATGCTCGCCTCGTACGGCAATTTGGCTCAAATATCGTCGATTAAAGCAGTTGATGGAAATATTTTTGGTCACGAAATGAAAGAAAAATATGTTCTGAGTTGAGGAAAACCAGGTTTAGTTGGGGAGTGAGGCCAAACTACATTAAAAACTCGTCTGAAGCGGGCGGGGGTAGGTCGAGTGTCTGTCCTTGTTATTTTTCTTAGTGCTGGATAGTATAGAAAGTCTGGATAGATGATAGTATAGTTTAAACATTAATTACAAGCTCCTGTGGTTCAATCAATCAATCTTTGATGACGATAGATCCTGCAACGCTTGTTGTCGAAAGCCAGTCACAATTCCACTCAACCATGTCCATGTTACATATTAAAACATTTTTTAAAATGCTTTATTGTTGGCTTACCTATGTCAAGGAAACTGTTCGTTGTGCAAGTGTGTTTGTAAACTTTTCACGGTTTTTCTTTAGAACCAATGACAGTGGGACTTTACATGGGTATTTCCTGGTTGGGATCCTTTCTAGTTGTGAACTTTGCTGACCTTGGTATTGAGTATATATACTAGTATTGAAAATTGTTCAGTATGCATAATTTGATGTCTAAATGTAAGGTACCTTCTAAATAAGGAAAGGAAACCTCGGTGTTAGACGTTCACTGACATGGAAAGAATCATTTCATATTATTAACAGTAGCTAGACGTCATCTAGCACTAGTTGGTAACGGCAAAATTAAACCGTTGAAGAATTTAAGTTCTTTTGTAAGCTATTTTCTATTTAACTTTTTTAGAAGAAAATATCTTGTAAATATATACATTTTGTAATTATAGAAACAATGCTGACACTAGGTTGAAAGAAAATGCAAAATACTGATGATGTAGAATTTTGTTTAGTGCAATTCAGCGTTTTTAAGAGTACATGTATGAACTTTTTAAGACATAAGCCCCGATTTCCGTATTTCTTTTGATTGTAGACGTTTCAATTATTTTCAAGATGGTAAGTCGGATAAACCAAGACTAGACCATATCGTTCTGAGTAAAATCTACTTCAAATTTTATGATCAAACTAAATGAATTTTATATTTTAGTACTGCTTTTAATATCTAGTCTGTTTGATAAAGGAGTTTAGACATTGTGATGATTAGAGGTACATATTGTAGAATTGAAAATTCTGTAGTAAAACTAAAATAAAACACGTTCCCACTTTTGAGATTTTATTAATAGGAACCTGCCCCAGCTTCAACAAAAAGTATTCACTTTGCTTTGGGATTGTGGTTTGGAAACGGATTGGTATGTTTGTTTTTTGATTTCTTAGGACCTATAGGTGTTCTTTATATACATATTGTCTTGTAGAAGTGAGTTTTATCTTCATTGTTTAAGCATTTGTCAATCCAAATTGTCACCAAAATAAATGCGAAACTGTGGTTAGTTTAAATGGACCCCAAACTCCTGCACACAAAGTCAATCAACAGTATACTCGCGTTTCTCTAAATGTTCGCACAGCATGAAGTATTTCGTAAAGGCTATTAATAGGTCTAAACTGGCTAAAAAGTAGAGTTACAACAGAGCCGACAATAACAAGGTAGCTCGATCCATAGCATACCTGATGTTACCTTTGTATATGCAAAGGGTAAACCCATACTAGAATTAAACATGGGCGTTTTGCCTCTAAAGATCTTTTCCAATAACTTACAATTAAGACAAACATTTGCTGGATTTGAACATTGCAATGTAGGCATGGTCATATAAACCAGCCTTATTCGAACACTGGACGGAACAGGCTAAACACATTATAAGGAATAAACATGCGCGTTTTACCTCTAAAGGGGTTTATCCAGAAAATACAAACTCTTCACCGAATTAACATTGCAATCTAGACATTGTCATATATATCATCTTTATTCGAAACACTGGGCGGAATATGCTAAACCCAAAATAAGACATGGAATACGCGGTTTGTCTCTAAATAGTGCCCTGTCATATTCAAATAACTTGCATTAAACACAAGCTCTTGAACATTGTAATATAGAACATGGTCATATAAATCATGTATCCTTATTTCAGAAACACTGGGGTGAAACTAAAACTACAACAAGATTTAAACAAGTCAGAGCACCACGAAACGGAGCAAGATACATCCGTTTGCATTTTTGCAATTTCTAACTGTTGGCAAACATTAAAGTGATGGTAAAGTACAAAGGGTATGTCATGTGCTGTTTTTGAATGCATTATTTTAATAGAAATTCAAAAACAGCACATGACAGGTATAAATATTATAATAGTATCAAGTGAAAGGGAAACACAAAACAAAGGTTCTTATCCATATTATATCTCATACTGTTAGCAAGTATTGAGAAAGGGGTATGCTGGATATGGAAATATGAGAATACAACTTTGTCCGGGTTGCCCCTCTACAAGTGCACAAAATGACACATCCTGGTAATCATGTATACCTAGTTTAGTAAAATATATTCAACAGTGTTGCTGGAGAAGTAGGTCGGACAAACAATTACGTACCGTAATGCTCCCGTTTGTAGAAACGTATTTTTAAATACATGGAAAAGGTCTATCTGCATTACATCATACCAGCTGTTGTCTTGTAGTCTAGACAACATAGCAATTTGTACTTTAGCATTCAGTTGTCATATGAACCATCCTTATTTATACTGAACAAATTATCATGTTGCTGTTAATTTTACTAATGGGGTGGGCTTTAGAACTTCAGTAATATGAGTTGATGTAGCACTAATATACGGCAATGTAACTATCAAAAGAGAGATGATTTTTATAGTAAAACATGACTCTTTGAAACATCCAGCTTCATTCCAGCCTATTAACTTACCTTTCCTCTGACATAGCATCCATAGTTTGTTATGTATTACTGAAGTGGTTTGGACTTAGTTTATCTGTTAAAGTGTTATAAATTATACTAATATATTGTTGACTCTTAAAAGTACGAAGTGTTTTCTATCCGGTCCGATTATCATCATTGCTAATAAGGATCCTTTCTACAATGCCAGACCCATAAAGTATACCAAAATACTTCAAAAATATTCAAACTAGCTGAACTTTTTATTATCCTCTATATCATTCGGGATTGACTTTAGAAGTGGTTTGTTTATTTATTTTTAATTATTTTTTATAGATAATAGTGTAAACAAAAACCAGCATGCAGCGTTACGTAACCTCGGACTAAGGTAAAAATAGGAAAGACTTCCATTTCCCGTGCAAACTTAATTTTTGTCTTAAAAATGACGGAATCAAAGCGCATTTTGAACATTGCTTCAAAACATTAACATACGAGAGGAAGTCAGAAAGTTCATAGAACAGCGTATTCAGCCAAGCATAACACACTTTTTTTTAATTTATTTTAGACAACACAACATTCCGCCATTTTAAACATATCAAGTTTATTTGTCACAACATATTTGTGTAATTCTCAAAAGCATTGAAAGTTGGTGACCATCAAGCAATGATGGAAAATCAAAATGTTGAGTTTAGGGCAGTAATAAAGTTCCTCACAGTAGAGGGATCAAATGCCAAAGAAATTCACCGGCGAATGGCCGAGGTGTACGGTGACAGTGGTCCTGCCTATTCCACAGTGGCAAAATGGTCAGCTGAATTTAAACGTGGACGCACCCACGGTCAGGTCGGCCAGCTGGTGCCATCACAAAGGAAATTGTCACGTTTGTAAAGACCCTCATCATGAATGAATGATCGTCGAATTAGGATTGATGACATAGCTAGGGAGTGGAAGTGTATACACGGTTATTATATCCACGAGCATCTTGGGATGTCAAAAGTATCCGCAAGATGGGTCCCCAGAAACCTTAATGTGCAGGATCTCTTCCAGTCGAATACTAGTCAACTCGTTCCAATTCCAACTCGTTCCAACTGATTTTTGCCAACTCGTTCCACTTTTGACTACCAACTCGTTCCAACTGAGTTACCAACTCGTTCCAACTTTTTTGCTAACTCGTTCCAACTACCAACTCGTACCAAATTTCTCTGTAGATTAGATCTACATGCGTTTTCATTTTATTTTATTTTTAATAGATAAATATTCCCCATAGTTTCCTTTATTTTAAATGATAAACACACGCCTGACGTACTAATAATATAGATAAACACTTAAATGAACAAATAAATTATAACAGATAGATAATAAATAATATTATGTATTGTGATCACAATTAATTGCCATGTCTTTGTTTTTATCAAGACTGTCGAAACTATTAGGTTGAAGATAAACGGATAGTTTGTCCGGTTAACAAGCGCAATAGCAGCATATCCTTTATATTTTTAAAGGAATTTTAGTTTCACAAATAAACCCTTTACTTGTTTTGTAAACATTGGTGTGTGGTTGAAAAATTGGGTTGTTTTTCCTCTTTTTACCGACAAGTGTGCGTGAAAAATTCATAAAAATGGTTTAAAAACACAAAGTCAAGATCAAAACTTTAAAAAAAACTACTCATGATAACAGTCAAAAATAACAACGAACCAATCAGAATGAATAAAATAATAAACACAATAAGAAAAGAAATGAAGAAAGATACAAAAGAAATAAAAAAAAAATATAAAGAAAAAATGTAACATTAAAAAAAAAAGAAATCTCTGCAATATATATGTTCTGGAACTTTGGACTATTGTGGCTCTTGAAGAGGATACCTCCACGTGGTTAGAGCTGGGCAACGTTGTGATTAATTAAGAATTAGGAGATCCTTGATTTTTAAATTATATCTAATTAATTATTTCATTATATTAAAAGTTGGAACGAGTTGGTAACGGCTAAAATCATTAACAATTCTTAAATTTTGGATGAGTTGGTGAAAAAGTTGGAACGAGTTGGTATTTGGAACGAGTTGGTAATTTAGTTGGAACGAGTTGGTAATTTAGTTGGAACTAAATTGGTAATTAAAACGCAAGTGTAAAAACTCTGCATAAAAAAGTGGAACGAGTTGGTAAAAAAGTTGGAACGAGTTGGCGAAAATCAGTTGGAACGAGTTGGAATTGGAACGAGTTGACCAGATACCTTCCAGTCAAGTCGGGAGCTTCTTGGCATTTATAATGATAACCCGGAGAGCTTCCATTTACGGTTAGAAACTGGTGATGAAACATGGATTCATCATTGGGACCAGAAAACAAAAAAGAGTCTATGCAATGGACGCACCCTGGCTCACCCCCACCAGAGAAATTCAAAACCTAACCATCAGCTGTCAAAGTCATGGCCACTGTGTTTTGGGATTCTAAGGGTGTTCTGTTAATCAATTATAAACCTGCTGGAATCTCTATCACTGGGGCTTACTATGCTGATCTAATGAAGCAACTGAACGCTGCTATGAAATTAAAAAGGAGGGGAAAGTTGAGGCGAGGGGTATTGCTTCTTCACGACAACGCTCCTGTGCACAAGTCAAGGATTGCACAAGCAGCGATTCGTGAATGCAAGTTCGAATCACTTAATCACCCACCCTACAGTCCCGATTTGGCACCCAGTGATTATTTCCTATTTAGAAATTTGAAATCCCATTTACGGGGAATCGGATTTCCTGATGATGATGGACTTAAGGCTGCCACAGAGGCATGGTTTCAGGACCAAACCGAAGACTTCTATTTCAAAGGTATAGACAGTCTGAAAGAAAAGTGGGCTAAGTGCATTTGGGTAAATGGGGACTATATTGAAAAATAATAATAAAATGTATGGTTTGTTGTGGCAATATATACCCCGTTCTATGAACTTTTTGACCCCCCCTCGTAGGATTGTTCACGGGTTGAAGCACACAAGGAAAGCATACTAACAGCTGACCAATGCATAAAGTTAAAAGAACTTCCATCCAAAAATTTGAACCGATGAATACTTTTCCTGGCGTTGTGAAAATAAAATTACATTGTCAATGGAGTTCGCGAAAGATGACGTTATGCCGGGAATCTTGTCCAAAACGTTCCATACACTGGTTTTGTTTTTCCGTAGCTTTTTAACACGCAAATGAAATGAAAATACAGTGAATGAAAATAAGTCCTGATCATTTACCTATGACCAAGCCATTTAAATGATAAAATTGTCAGTGCGACATTCAGCTCTCTCTCTCCTCTCTCTCTCTCTCTCTCTCTCTCTCTCTCTCTCTAATGCCGACAAACCACTTTAAAACTTGTTAAATGTAAATTTCCTTTACCATATCACTTGTTATCTAAATGCGTTTTAGAATAGACACGGTGTTATAGATTAGAATGAAGGTCAGAGACGGTATACAACCGACGCCTTGTAATTGATAAGGTTAATAAACTTGATATCCCCCTGCAATGATACCATGATAAGGAACTGGACACCAAAATTATTATCTAAGACAAATCACCGGTGATGTAGAGAAAATTCATATTTCTTCGGTTTATGACGATATTTTTTATTACCAATGATACTTTTAGAAGTCTTGAAGCGGTAGGAGTTAACTAACGAACAGATTTTTGTAATGATTTGATGATATGGACTGTTATGTTTTGAAATCTAGATGGATTATATATTTTTGATAGACAGACATCACGAAAATGTATTTTACGCTGAAAACATTGATACTGAATAGATGATCATCAAAAGCCAGAGATTTGATACCGAGTACAACCCCACTGACAAAACAAAACAGGTTTTACCCAAGTAAAAGCAACCAAACACGGCAATACTGAATACGGGGTTTGGTCCATTTGCCAACACCAACTCTATCTGGGTTGACGATAGCCAGAATGGTACTAAGTAACAAAATACATAATAAATATGATCAAATTTTCGTAATTTTTCGTCAGCAAAATGAATACAGCTTTTGCAACAGTCAAAGACTTCAAAAACTTTTGAACTCAATCTGGATTGACGTTAGACAGTTTGATACAGAACGTTTAACAGTAAAAGTAAGAAATATGTAAAATCAAACGAACACACACTTATACTGAAAACAGAACGTGTAATTCTGTGAGACACCAATCACGTGATATGCAAATATTTACAATGCCAATTAACTCATTATAGAAAATTTTGGACATTCGGCAATGACCCACGCTTTTTCACATACATTGTGCGTATGAATACACCAGTCCAACAAAACATCGCGCATTGGTGTTTCGAATACCCTGACATCTATACCATCAGGATTTTTAACAAATTCAACATTTAACAGTTGTGATTTGACAATTAATATGAATTTGTAACTTTGTTTGTCAATTAGAACAAAATTTTATGAAATCTTCTTTTGCAATTGTTTTCTGTATATTATTTTTTAGCCGCCTATTACGTCATATCATCAATGAGTATGCGGGAATTATCTTGATTCACATATTGGCTGTTTCCAGAATGTTTACATTGCCGACAGATTCGGTATTTACCGGTTTTTTCTTATTTGTATGACGCAATCGAAAAATTAGTAAAAAGAATATTAGGAAAAATATTGTAAATATGACCCAGTTTTCAAAACTAGGAAATTCAGTTCATTTAAGTTTTGCTAGTTTTAAAATCTGGGTCATCACTTGATGTCCCGGAATAAAAAGAAAGCCAATTCTTTATTATTCAGAGACATAAAAAGGATTAGCAACCGAATATTCTATTTGTTACTTTAGCTTATTAGACGGAAGATGCTTAGTCTTCCGTAGCGCTTGATCTCACTTCCCTGGTGGAAATTTACGTATTTACCTATTCTTGCCAGCTTCAAAGTTTTTATTTTGCTTTTTTATTTGTCATTTGAATATGGGCCAGAGTTTTTGTGTTTGATTAATGGTGGTATAAAAACCTCAACCTTGAATTCTACACAGTGCTGGTTCTATTCACAAAAGCTTAGAACTATATTTCTGAAACTTAAAACACTTGTTGCATCAAAAATAGAAAAGTGCAAGATGAGTGAAGCTTTACATCGATTTTCAATTAAGATAAATTAATTTCAATCAAAAATTGTTTCAAGGGGAATTCGCCAAAAACGGTTTTTTTTGCTGCATCAAAAATCGATTTGATTAGATGAGACATTACATTGATTTTCAATTAAGATCAACTAAGTTCAATAAAAAATATGTTCATAGGGAAAATCGAAAAAAGTGCAAAATGAATGAGACATATTACAATGATTGTCAATTAAGATCAATTAATTTCATTAAACAATGATATGGGGAATTCGCCAAAATTTTACTACTTTTTCATTCGAAAAAAAAGTTATCATTCCAGTTACAAACAAAGTTCATCAGAAGAATTAAGTTTAACTGTCAGCGTGAATTGACCCAGTTAAATCAAGATCTGGGTAGATAATATGACTCAAGCAATTTGTCGAGAAATTATGACCATTTGTCTCAGTGCATGTTTTTTCTTTTCTTATCTTGTTTTGTCTGTTTCTTCTTTTTAATTTTATGTTTCATTTGTATTTTTCATGTTTTAGTTCCGTTGGCTGTTGCCAAAATTATATTTTAGTTACAAAATCGATAATATGGTACATTAGCAATGTTTAAAAAAATTAGAACTTTTACATAGTTTTCATTAGGCATTTGTTTACATCAACAGAACACGGAAAAATATTTTTGTTATTCTAATATGTAGTATTTAATGCCAATAATGTGCACTATATTTCAAATAGTCTATATACAGTTAAGTTTAATGAAACAATTTGTCGAGAAATTATGATCAGTTTTTTCAATATACGTTGGTCTAGTCTTACCATGTTTTGTCTGTTTCTTTTATGTATTTGTATTGTTTCGTTGATTGTTGCCAAAATTATAATTATTTTAGTTACAAAATCGATAATATTACCATTAGCAATGTTTTAAAAATTGGAACATTAGGCATTTGTTTACATAAACAGAACACGGAAAAATATTTTTGTTATTCTAATATGTAGTTTTTAATGCCAATAATGTGCACTATATTTTAAATAGTCTATATACAATTAAGTTTAATGAAACAATTTGTCGAGAAATTATGATCAGTTTGTGTTCTTGTTTCAAAATCGAAAAAACCCCGCAAAATGGAGGCGGCACTACGTCGATTTTCAATTAAGATCAATTAAGCTCAATAAAACACTTGTTTCAGGTGGTTTCGCAAAAATGTTTTCTTGTTGCATCAAAAAGCGAAAAATGCAAAATGGATGAGGCATTACATCAATTTTCAATTAAGATCAATTTATTTTACTAAAAAACATTGTTTCAGGGGAATTTGCCAAAATTTTACACCAGGTTAAATTACGAAAAATAGTTATCTCGCCGGTTACAAAAGTTCATTAGAAGAATTAAGTTTAACCGTCAGCGTGAATTGACCTAGTTAAATCAAGATCTGGGTAGATAACGTGTCTCCGTGTGCCAAAATCTTATAAAGCCTATCTTGATGGAAATGTTAAACTTTTATGACAGGCGTAATAAAAGCGTCAATCTATCAATCACTAAGGTCATGTTATATTTCAATAAAACTTGTATCTCTGATAATAGCAAAAAAGTCACAGTATGTTTAAAGAAATTGACGTTTAGTTTTGAAGTTTTAATGGGTTTTGGACCGGTATAGTGCACAAAATAAAGTTAACAATAGTGTTTTATTGGACCATTTATCCGATGTTTTGGCTAGGTGTCTGATGTTTGTCTATGTACAGTACAGACCTATCGAAAGTTTAACACTGCGCTAACGAATAAATGCTGAATCGGAAGCTCATCTCGGCCCTTCATTGACTTTTATCATCTCAAAAGCTTTTGGGTAGTTCCTTATTTTCTACCATTAGCTCTCCAATTCCCGACGGCTGAGTCTAGATTACTTTCCATTAGATGTGTTAAACTTTGGACAGGTCTGTACTGTAGTTTGAACACCATACTACTAGTAGTTGATATGCTTAGCATAATCCAAATGTACAAAAATTGTTTATCTGATGTGAAATTTAAAGCTTTCTTTCTAATATCCAGGTGACAGGTAAATCGATAATATAGACTAGTACATTAACACCATATTAAAAACTGCAACTTTTTATATAGTTTGCTTTGGCATTTGTTTACATCACAAAATCTGAAAAATATTTTTGTTATCTTCGTTTTATTGCCAATAATGTGCAATGCATTTCAAATAGACCATACAATTATAGCTTTGATCAAGCAATTTGTCGAGAAATTATGACCATTTGTCTCAGTGCATGTTTTTTCTTTTCTTATATTGTTTTGTCTGTTTCTTCATTAATTTATATTGTTCCCTGTTCTTAGTTCCGTTGGCTGTTGCCAAATTATATTTTAGTTACAAAATCGATAATATGGTACATTAGCAATTTTAAAAAATTGGAACGTTTACATAGATTCCATCAGGCATTTCATTTGTAACATCAACAGAACTTTTGAAAAAAATATTTTTGTTACCAGTAGTTTTTAATGCCAATAATGTGCAAAACATTTTATTTAGACTATACAATTATAAGTTTAATAAAGCAATTTGTCGAGAAATTTATTATCAGTTGTCTCAATATATTTTTTTTCTTTTCTTATCTTGTTTTGTCTGTTTCTTTCATTAATTTGTATTGTTTCCTGTTTTTAGTTCCGTTGGCTGTTGCCAAAATTATATTTTAGTTACAAAATCGATAATATGGTACATTAGCAATGTTTAAAAAAATTAGAACTTTTACATAGTTTTCATTAGGCATTTGTTTACATCAACAGAACTCGGGAAAATATTTTTGTTATTCTAATATGTAGTTTTTAATGCCAATAATGTGCAATATATCCAAATAGTCTATATAAGTAAGTTTAATGAAACAATAATGAAATTATGATCAGTTTTTTAATATGCGTTTGTCTAGTCTTATATTGTTTTGTCTGTTTCTTTCATTTATTTGTATTGTTTCCGCGTTGGTTGATGCCAAAATTACAAATCAACTACAGTCAAACCTGTCTATAAAGGCCACACAAGGGAACCAGTAAAAGTGACATTTATGGGCAGGCGGCCTTTATAAGATCAAATAATATGAATAAAGAACAAACGCGATGTAATTCTATTGGCCTTTATAAGCAGGTGGTCCTTATATAGAGGTGGCCTTTAAGGCAGGTTGGACTGTAATTCAATCTTTATTTCCGTAAGTAATATAACTTATTGGAACATGTTTACAAAAACATATAGGTAAACAACTTTGACCTGTCCGCTTGACCTTTAATTTAAATATTTTTTTTTGTAGACGAGTGCATTAATGTTTAGGAATCATGTGGGTTTATTTTGTCTACATAATTCGAACACTAATCATGTATCCCGAGTACATTTTAATAACAGTGAATCCTACTACTACCCATTTATTGAGTGGATCCTTCTCTATGAATATTCCTAATGAAAGGTCAAGCGGACAGGTCAATGTCGTTTGCCTATACGGGCGCATTACAGGTAAAAATCATTTTATTCTTGCGGAAATGACATCTTTTTTGGCGGAAAAATCAAATCAAATTGCGGAAATAAAATGCACCGGCCTATACATACAAAAATAAGAATAACAATGAGCAAACAATACACAGAAAACAAATGAAGTAATAATATGGAGAATTACATTTTAGTTGCTAAATCTTTATTCTATTACTTTATGTGACTAACTTTCTCTTCGTTATTTGGGGTCGAGCTGGTGGCCAAGTGGTCTTACAGATCACAGAGCCTCTTTCGATTTCGATTTTTTGCTGTGGGAATTGAAATTATTATGCAGGCACTCTTTACTGTTCTTGAAATAAACATTGTGATTTACTATTTATAGCTTTGTTATAAAGGTTGTAACTTTTTTATTTGAATTGTACATGGCCAGCCTTTATATTACTTGAAATTATCAATGCGTTTGGCTTTCCATTTTGTTGTTGTAAAAATGTTACTTTAGTACTGTATTTGAATTGTTGAAAACGAACCAGAGAGGCGCAATGCCTATATTAGTTTCTACAAACAGTATATGATCTTCTTTACTTGAAATTAACAATGGAACACGTGGCTAGTCTTTACTTGAAATTAACAATGTGTCAAGTTGGTTTTTCGTTTCGTTATAAAGATTGTTACCGTTGTTTTTGTTATGGGAATAGTTTTTTTTGTCCTAAAATTAACATTTGGACAGTCTTAACTTGAAATAAACAATGTGTTTGAGTTTTCGTTTTTGTTGTAAAAAATGTTAATTTTTTTATAAGGATAGTTTCTTTTGTCCTAAAATTAACATTTGAACAGTCTTTACTTGAAATTAACCGTGCTTTGGCTTTTCGTTTTCGTTGTAAAGATTGATAACTTGGTTTTTGCTATGAAGATAGTTTCTTTTGTCTTTTTGTCTTACCTTGAAATTAACAATGTGTTTAGTTTTTCAGTTTTGTTAAGTTTGATACTTTGGGTTTTTTGCTGTGATGTTTCATAGTGTCCTTTGTATTGAAATTAACATGTGGCCAGTCTTTATTTGACTTGAAATGAACAGCGTTTGATTGTTTGTTTTTAATGTAAGGATTTGAAATTAACATACGACCGGTATATAATATATTTTAATCTGTCTATATCTTGTGACTGATTGTTTAAACTCTAAAATAGAAATCAATTTCTATAGATATTGGATTATTTTTAACAAAAGTTGTTATAAACAGTACTTTGATAGCTAGATTCTGAATCAACACATGTAAAAGATCATGAAGAGTGGATTATCTTGTGAACGAATTAGTTTTTCTACGGTACAGACCTGTCGAAAGTTTAATACTGGGCTAACAAAAAGGAGTCGAGGCTCGACTGCTGTGTGGCCTAGACATTAATAGTTTGCCGAGTGACCTAGACATTAATAGTTTGCCGAGTGACCTAGACATTAATAGTTTGCCGAGTGACCTAGACATTAATAGTTTGCCGAGTGACCTAGACATTAATAGTTTGCCGAGTGACCCTAGACATTAATAGATTGCCGAGTGAACTAGACATTAATAGTTTGCCGAGTGACCTAGACATTGATAGTTTGCCGAGTGACCTAGACATTGATAGTTTGCCGAGTGACATAGACATTAATAGTTTGCCGAGTGACCTAGACATTGATAGTTTGCCGAGTGACCTAGACATTGATAGTTTGCCGAGTGACCTAGACATTAATAGTTTGCCGAGTGACCTAGACATTGATAGTTTGCCGAGTGACCTAGACATTAATAGATTGTCGAGTGACCTAGACATTAATAGTTTGCCGAGTGACCTAGACATTAATAGTTTGCCGAGTGACCTAGACATTAATAGTTTGCCGAGTGACCTAGACATTGATAGTTTGCCGAGTGACCTAGACATTAATAGATTGCCGAGTGACCTAGACATTAATAGTTTGCCGAGTGACCTAGAAATAGTTTGCCGAGTGACCTAGACATTAATAGTTTGTGGTCGAAAAGCTGCCGAGAGGTCCTTAGCAGATGCCGAAAAGCTGATAGCTAACGAGGGAGCAAACCGAATTGCCAAGCTGGCATTAATTCGTTAGCTCAGTGTTAAACTCTAGACAGATCAGTACTGTATCTTATTTACGGAGAATTAAAAAGTTCAGCATCTAAACAGGATGTTTTTACTTGAGCTATCTTAAACAACCACTTTACGATTAATCCGATTTTTGTTATCAAATGAAAAACATAACAAGATAATTCTTAGATCCTGGCTATTATTAACTCTCGTATTTTTTCTCTCAGATTAAAGATTGCAAAGGTTGGAGCGTCTAAATAAGCAATATGTGAATTAGTGCCAAAGCTTCTTGATTACTTATAGAGAGTATCTACACGTCCTCCCACACTCGGTAATATCATCTTCATCAGAACTAGAAATGTACTTATAGAGAATCAAACTTTCTGTGTATAATGATTAGATTTCAATTGATTTTGATTCGAATTCAATAACATACTCTTCTGAAAGAGTAAAGCAGCAATGGCACGCAGTTCACGGTATTGGAATAAAATTATTTGGACAAAAATGAGCTTTGGTATTCAACATTGAGTAATGGCATTTTACTCGTGTTTGCCAATTAAGATTCTTTCAATAATATTGAGGCAGCCAGTTTATGGAATGACAGGGGAAACCAGAGTACCGGTTTAAACCATCGTCCTTCGACAAGCGAACTAACAATCCTTTTCAAACGCATTAAAGTCTTTCTTAGTTATTTTATTTCTGTTTACACGTTATTCTAGAGAAGAAGTTGAGGCACCTAACTTCTCATGAGAGTCCTCGGTTGCTTAGTGACTTAAAAGGCGCACATATGAATCAAAACGTCTCTCATTCGGACAGATCCTAATGATCCAATGTTGGTCAGTTCGCTTACAAAAACGGTTGTTTTCTCTAGGTAATCCGGTTTCCTAAACCATCCAAAGACGTCCACCTCGATCTTAATGAAATAATCTCGACACGGGCATAAAACACCATTATTACACTCCTCTCTAACTAACCATGGCAGCAAATGCTACAGTCCAATCTGCCTTAAAAGTCGCCTCTATATGAGGGCAACCTGGCTTTAAGGTCAGCAGAATTGTATCTAAATTGATCTTTATATATCTATATTATTTAAACCTGTATATAAGGACCACCTGCCCATCTACTGGTTCCCTTGGATGGCCTTTATAGACAGGCTTGGCTCTTTAACAGCAATGAACCTAGATGTACACGATTTAATCATTTTAATCACAGTAATCCATTTCACTGCGCAGCATGTACAGTTTCTTCATCAGTCATGTTCACCTTGGATTTGATGAGAACCATTGTTGAAGCATAATAAAACTGACAATTAAGAATAACGATCAATCAATCGAAACTCGTGTGGAACTTGGCGCCAAAAGAATGGATATGTTGTAAAAATTATGAATTTTTAATACACATCAAAAAGATGCCAAAATATTGATTGCCACGAGATTAAAGGACTAGCTAATCTGCTAAAGCTTATTTTCGCAATTTTCTTACTTTTTGGTGGAAGTAGGTTATCGTAGCCTAATCGTAACACTGCTGGATAGTTTCATTTTTACGTTAATGTTCAGTGTCTTTACCGACACACTGCGTACATCTATAAAATTACTACAGTTTTAGATAAACAAAAATAAAAACTATTGATAACAAACAGATCAGCTTTTTTTATTTTTCAGTGAGTTAGAGTAAAATAAAAAGTTACGAAAACTTCATGAAATAATGGGATGTAAGCTGTCAGCGACATAGTTCATCTTCAAGATAAAATTCTCCATTTAGAATTTTGACGCAGACCTCCTCGAGATAACTGATTCTCTTCAGTGTAATCTTGACGCTATCTCAAAGAACGCTCAAAATTTACTGGTGTTCGGTATTAATTTATTTTGTTTTTTATATATATTATCATGTATTTTACTACAACAGTGAAAACCTAACTGTCTTCAAAAATTGTCAGTGTCAGAAAAACTTCAAGTCATTTAAGTTCCGTACCTAATTTGCACGTCCATTTTTTGCTTTTGTTTTTAAAACCTTCGTAGGTGCTTTTGATGCAATGCCTAACATTTTCTAAATTTCTTATATAATTTATGGGTGAAAACTGAATAAAGTATGCTTGAATTTGGAAGGGTGACACAGTGCAACTGTTAGGCCGAACTAACTGCCTGAATAATGGCAGGTTATTTTATATCTTTTATTGCCACCATCTTACTACTGCTTATTGTGTTGTCATTTGCAATTGTTAATTTTACCAAGTACAATTTAAAAATAAAACACGCACTTATTAGTTAATTGCCAAGTGTCACAATTAAATAATATGTTTATTTTTTTTCTTTAAAAAGTGACACGTGACAGTTCAGGCATATGAAAGTGAATAAACCAAGTAAAAGACCAAGAAACATTGCAACAAGCTCCAATTTCACAGATATTCCATCACTAAGATTTTCTTTTACTTAATTCTGGTAAAATTGTGGCAGCATTTTATGATACTATGAATAAAAAGTTTCGACAAAATTAAGTAACATTTGTAATTAGCTTTGACTGATCTTCAAAATGACACCTTAAATTCCTGAATATCTTATAAATTAACAGAATAATTACAGTATTAGATTTGCCAGATTTAACGACATAATTAAATAACATTTGTAATTATCTTTTACTGATCTTTAAAAACGACACCTTTAATTCCTGAATATGTTAACATTTAACATAATTATTACAGTATCATATTTACCAGATTTAAGTTAAGGGAAATCTTAGTTTAAGAAATGATTGCGAAGTTGGGGCCTGGGTGTTACAATTATATCGTGCAGAGGGGGCAGTGTGCCAGAGGGGGCTAATTTATAGTGCACGCGCCTAGGGATAACATTGCCGCTGACTGCCTAGGGTCTAATCTAACTTAAACAGATGCTAATGTGGTTAAATGTAAGTTCGCTTGTCTAAGGTAGGTGGTTTTCTCCGGGCGCTCCGGTTCCCTCAACCGTTCCAGAACTGACCGATTCGATATAAATGAAAGAAACTTAACAGGAGCATAAATACCATTACTTAACTCATTTTGTATCATGTATGCACCTTGTAAATGTAAACCGATTTTAGAAAATTACATTTTTATCTGTTAATCAACAACTTAATCGTTTTTAAACAGGTGCTCACAGAAACCTTGCATATACAGGTGGTACAATTAGTCATATTTCCACAAACAAATAAATGCCAAACTTTTTATTCTTATCTCTTCAACTTGTCATTTTTTTTAATTTTAATTTTTTGCTAAGTATAACCTTGTGCATGTACATGCAAGGGAACAATGGGTTCTAAAATGTATGTGTCATAATTATATTAATTATCATTTTTGCCAGGGATTCTTGATACCGGCTTAAATACACATGTAAGTAATTGATTTCTAACAGAACCCCGTAGCCAAGTGGTCTAAAGCGACTGTTTACAGATCACAGTGCCTCTCGTTGCCTAGGTTTGGATCCCACACGGTGCCGAACCAAGTATTTAGAAAATTTGTCAGTTCGCTTTACCAAGGTACATGTAGGTTGTTTCCTGTAGACACTCTGGTTTCCTCCATCCGTTAACTAACTGCCTCGATATAAGTGAAAGGATCTTGATTAGGGTGTAAAACCCCATTACTCCATCCCACTCTTTACTGCAATTATTTTTCCATTTTTCCTCTTTCAATGATCGTCTATTCTTTTTTTTACGTTGTCAGGACCGTGCAGACATCTCAAGTATTTCAAATAATGCAGAAATCTGAATTTGAACAAAATTGATATAAAAGCAAACAAGAAATTAAACTAATAGATTCTAATGTACGATTTTCTGCCAACTTTTTGATAGTTTTAGGTTGAGGATGATTATAACTCGGCCAGGTGCTTCACATTTAATGAATATCAACATTCCCGGATTTAGAAAAGTGGCGAACTATTACGCCATCCAATACTTCTACATTGCAAATTTTATTATTCTTTTAAACGTTTTAATGGTTCAAATAATGGATAATTTTTCAACATCTTACTGAGATTGAGAACTCGAGATCAGACAAATGTACGGCTTCTATTTTTGCACTCTTATAGCATAAGTATTTATGGTACGTTTTTGCATGTTATAGGGATTGTTGTGGAATTTTAAATGCAGGAAAACTCCTCGGTGTGCAAAACTACTAGATTCTCAAATTTCGATTCCCATCCAACAAAATTATGATTTTGCCTTCTCAATCATCTTATGACGTAAATGATTTGAGCTTCAGCCCAAAATTTCAGATATCAGAAAAAGGTAACGTATACTTTAAATATACTAATAAAACTATTATAAAAGATATGATTTCCATGACAACACTTGGCTTTTGGATTTTTCTTATTTTTTATCCTCCCTCCACATTTGTTTTAATTTGAAATTAGAAATAAAAGCCATGCGTTCCTGTCTTCGTAGCGATCAGCATTAAAGATTTATAAAACAGGCAAAATAAGTTGACCAAACATTTAACAACATTGACATAAATTACATGCCAGCTTTTTATGCGTCAAACTTGATTGAGATACTTGGGTTATATAGACATCGGTCAATAGTATCGATTGAGTTATCATCTGGAAACCATCAACCAATCAGATTGCAGTATGCTTATCAATAATGCTAAAACAATTTTACATGTCAAACTTATAGATCTGAGATACTTGAATAATTAAAACACTAGCTAATGTTAATGGAAATTCATGATCAATTTTATTTATAGTAGTTGCCATTTGGAAACCATCAACCAATCAGATTGCAATAAGTTTATTAATTATATCAGGATTTTGTCACACATCAAGCTTTGAATGACAAATATCAAAGTTTTGTTAAAATTATCACACATGCTCTACTAAGGCAAACGGGATGGAAATAAGAAATGACATGTTCAAAGCGAAATGTACAGGAAAAAAGTCCAGCAACTTCATCTGACTAGGTGAGGTCTCAATATAAAATATTCTTAAGATTTCCTTTGTTTACTGAATTTTTTGCCGGTGTTTGCAGTTTCAATTTATGAATTTCTCTGTTACCTATTTCAAGAATTGATTTTGTTGTTGCTTTTTCTTCAGTTTATCTTTACGTCTTGTTCTGTAAGGATTTTGTACATTTGATGCATGGTCTCTACATCCATTTGCTGACTTTTATTGATGTAAATACATTACCTATCCTATTAATCTATCTTTGATGTTGATTACAACGTCGCAATTTCAACAATCATTTTGAAAGTGTGTCCTTTTCAATGATGTCACCCGACCACGACCATAATCAGAACTCCATAGAACAAGCTTTGTCCTACACTCTTGGTTTTCTCGTGTAACACCTCAACATACAGAATCTGTACTACTGTATTTCCATAAATTGAGTGCACGTGGTTTTTATTTTTTATTTATTTTAATTGAAAATTTTTCCATTAAACTATCAATAAATGCATTTAGAATGCACTGGCCTAACCGAATTATATTTTTTAATTAAAAACATTATTGTTCAGTTCTCCTATACATAGAGAAATTTTGCGAAAATTTTGGATTTGATCAAGTTATTACACCAATTGGGCCTCATTCAAAGTTACATCAGGGTATTTAGGGTCAGGTAGGTCATTGTTGTTCTGGTTTTTTCCATGTGTGATCATCATGAATATTCCAATTATGACATAACGTTTATAGTTGTTCTAAGTAAGAAGGTACAGAAGGGATAATTTTGACATAGTCATATTTGTTGTTTTGTTAAAAAAAGTTAAAAAAATTGCTCAATGTACAGAATTAAATTCACTTTTTCATGAATGAAAAATAGTTTTTCCTATTAGGTCAGTATATTTTGTATTAAGTTTCGACAATTACTTTGCGAGTGTGTTGGAAATACGACTTTATTTTTGCATTTTCCATGTGCACTGAATTTGTGGAAATACAGTTGAATGTTGTTTTACGTCACATCAACGATCTTTTCGGCTATTCTTGACGAGTACACCTTTACTTAGTAATCTAAACACATGGTCCTGTGGCCCGCGAATTTGTCTGCTTTGTATAGGCAAACAACATTGACCTGTCCGCTTTTAATCGTTCATTAGGAATGTTAATAAAGGAGAATCCACCCATTAGTATTAGGATTCTCAGTTTATACATGAACAGTGTTCGTGCTTTATGTTTCCCATTATGTAGACGAAATAAAAACGTGTGATCCCTTTATAGTATGCTCGTGTATAATAAATATAAGATTAAAGGTCAAGCGGACAGGTCAATATTGTTTGCCTAGTACATTAAATGTTGTCGGGTATAAACATCCCGAGCCAACCAGTGAGGACCTGCAAAAATGAAAATTAATAATTTTTTCACTTAAGCTTGGGGATCCATCGAGGTCGAACCCACAACAATGAGATGCCTCGGTTTTTGAAGGTTAACGACTTAACTACCCAGTTGAAGCAGCCAATGTGGACTAAGGGTTTTCCCAGCACTTGATATATATATATATAATATACTTGATAACTATTTCCAGCAAACCTTTGTATATTAATTTGTAGCATCTACCAGCTTGCTGCTCAAAGCAAATCAAGTCACAAGTAGATTGGCGATTCTTCTTTGAAGATCAGCAGGATGACTTGCAATTGGTTTTTTTCCCTGTTCTTGTTGAAAAGTTTAAATCTTGTTTACAGCATCATAACTGTTTTATAATTGTCCTATGTGGAGTGTGATGTTAACACCCCTGTAAAGATGCTTCCACTTATATCGAGACAGTCACTTCTGGGATGATGGAAGAAACCAAATTACTGATTACAATGAGCAAAACCACCTAGCATCAGGAAGTTAACTGCCAAACTTCCTCACACTAGGATTTGCTGAGTTGTCAGAGGTGCTGTGATGTGAAAGAGCAAACTTTAGTGTACTTAGCCATCTAAACCCCTTAGCTGGTGACTGACTAAAGACCTAGATACAACTTTACAAATATGTTGTATGGGGGAATTTAACTTCAAGAGTTGAGTGATTTTATTGGAGTTTTAAGTCCCAGTTAAGATTCTCTCCCTTATATTGAGGTTTTCAGTTCATTGGTGGTGGAGGAAACCAGAGTGCCCAAAGAAAACCATCTACCTTGGGCAAGCAAACTGATAAAACTTTCTCACACTAGGATCTGTCCTGAGTGGGTTTCGAAACTAGATACTGAAAGGCACTGTGATCTGTAAGTGCAGAATAACTGAATGAAGCCATGTTACAGTTATAGCTGGTTATGTATCAATATAAGTGGAAAGGCCGGACAAATACATTAATTTAACAACTGGACAACTAAAGCCAAAGCTGGTTATGTATCAATATAAGTTTATCAATAACTAGACAACTAATTTGTATGATAGTTTTTAGTTTTTATTGATTTATTTAAGACATGATAACTAAATGATAACCACCATCATCATCATCATATAAATAGCATGACTGCAAAATATATACATAACTTTTATATCTCAATTTATAACAATGTTTACATCATGGACGGTATTAACAGCTTAATAAGTAATATCAACTTTAGTCTACTTCTGAAGAAAAATGTCTTATTTCTTTATAAAACAAAAGATTCAGTTTGAAAGGAAAATTCTGAGAAAGAAGTCATTAATAGAAAAATGTGCATTGAAAAAATATTATCAATATTAAATTTTAATATTTGAATACAATACCGGTACATGTATAGGTTGAACTATTTGCCTTATTGATGGTAAGTTACTTTTTTAATACTAAAAAGTAACTTAACGTCCTTAATGCAGATAGTTCTGCCTAAATGTACCAGGTAATTATAATAGAGACTTTTGTATACTTCTTATGAAAAAAATGTCAGCAATGTCAGCTTCGTATGAAAAAAACATATTAGGAAGAAAAAACCTTTACAAAAATGTCATCAATAACAAAAAGTGCATGGGAAAGTATGGCCAAATTTAGGTTGTAATATTTGAAATAACATTTAATTTAAAAAAAAATCAAAAATTCTTCAAAAAAAAAACCCAGGTTTTAATGTATTTATAAGAAGTAAAATCATGATTTTTACATGCAGCTACAATCAAGGTTAAACTTTAATGATAATGGGGAAACATTTTGCATGTTTTTAAATCACACCGATTCTACAGTGGAAATTGTTGATTGTGTTTGAAGTCGGTTACATTTCCTGGTACGTGTGTGTGACTGTCTGTCCATCCATCCGTTCCCAGATGATAAAATTAGTTGACCTTGTATACCACATGGTTAAATTTCCGTAACATTTGTGCATAACATTTTAGAAAATCTTTGTATCCCAAAAATCCTAGAAAGATGTCCTTTTTACTGGAAAACATCAACTGATGCATTTCCATATCCAAAGGAAATAATCGTTCTGAACAAATGTTAGGGGTAATAATATGGTATACAGGCAAACCCATTTGATGAAATGGTGATAGTGTAAAGTAACATGTGGTTACTATAATAGCCAACAGTTCCACAGAAATAAAAAGGGTGTGTCTCTGATACAAGATAAAGCCAAATACTACCCACTGAATTTTCAATGCTGGACAATATATTGCTCCAAGCACAAAAAGTCAATGGTAAAATTGAAATCATATAATTATATATTATTTAGAAAATTAACAATTTGAAGATATGTTTATTTTTCATCTCAAAAAACCTGAACACAGAAAACAACAAAATTTGGGTCCCTGGTTTGGATATAAAATGAGCATATTATAATCTGATGTTGAGTTGAACTCACTTACAGCCATTTAACCTAGACCAATGCTTGATCAAATTTTTACAGCCATTTAACCTAGACCAATACCTGATCAAATCAATAATAATGTGTTGAGAGTTGAAATTATGGATGAAGAACTAACTGAATGTATAACAAAGTCATCTCAAAAATCATGTAATCCATTAAATATACAAATAATTTTCATTTTTATATTTATTTTTCTTCAAAATCCTATTACTAAAGTAAATTGATGGATCGCCAGCCACGCCCACAATGTTCCAACAAAGGCCGCCATCACGGTACCAAAGGAACGCCACAGCGATTAATAACGTACTAGTGTCAGTGACGTCATTAAAAGGTGCTATTCAGGCCAAGTTTTTCCTTCTTTTCGTCTGTAATTCAATCATGCAAGGCCTTTGTCGGAACATTGTGAAATGATACAAGGTTATTCATACACCTTAAAATGGCTTAAAATGAGTGATCTATTGACCCATGCATGGCATGGGTAATGTTCCATTGAGAAGAACCAGGTCTAAATTTAATATATATAATATTTTTCTTCTTCTCAAAATAGTCAAATGATGTTATGACATATCAGGTAAATACTTCGGTGCTTATAAAGATAGAATTATGCATCGTTTCTGGTCGTAAATCCTGCGTATAATAATAATAAGACAGACAGAATGCCATTAAATTGTTCAAACAGATAAGAAATGTGCCATATTTCAATATCTGATCCTGTTTTCAATCTTCTTTTTTTAAACTGAAACTTAAATGAAAATTCAAAGGTTGTAATATAACAGACTTAGAAAATAAGAAATGCATATATTCAACAAGTGTAACAAACTCTTAGTATCAAGTATAAACTGAGAGATGAGATTGTCTCCCTTCAATACAAATATGTGCTGAGAGATGAGATTGTCTCCCTTTAATATATCTGAATTTAAATTCTATGGCACTGAAAATGCTTACAAATATATACAAAACATAAACTTTGCCATTTGACTTTGTACGAGTTCTACCTGAGTTCAAAATAATAAATAGCTTCCTAACACAGAACATCATACCTCTTTTTGCTGCCACCATTATTGCCAATATTAAAAGTTTACAATTACATGTTCAAAATAAAAAATTGATGAAGTATGTGCATATTCTTAAAAAAAATGGTTGCATTGTGCAGGCATGAGTGAGGAAATTAAATGGTGTTTAACACCCTTTCTGTATAGATTCTTTTTTCTAAAATTCTTCCAAATTAATATTACTTAGTTAAGTCACCAACAAATTATGAAGTTATTTTTTTTTCAAATGGCATCACCACCATATTACTTAAACTCTTTACATAGTAGAGTCAATTAGAGTTATTGTTTTACATCCAAGCCAATTATATTTTATTCATAAAGAGGTGGTAAGGTTTGAGATAGCTGAAGAAACTTGAGTGCCCAGAGAAAACAACAACATTTGTCATAAGCAAACTGACAACTTCCTTACACTTGGATCAGCCTACGAATCTGATTTTAACCTTGAGTGAGAGCCACTGTGATCTGTAATTCACTGATTTAAGACTTCAGTACTTTGAGATAAAATCTGTGAAGTGGAATCCCATAAGATTTTTTTTAATTTTTGAAAATTTTGTTTTCCTTTCTAAACAACTGCAATGAATAAATGTACTTGAATTGACGTATCGCCGACCACTTCCACAATGTTTCGACACTGGCCACCATCACGGTACCAAAGCAGCGTCACGGCAACTAATGACGTACTAGTGACAGTGACATCATTAAATGGCGCTATTCAGGCCAAGTTTTCATTCTTTTTGCATGTAAATCGAGCATCTGGCCATTTGACGGAACATTGTGGGCATGGCCGGCGATACGTCAATTGGTACACACCCATCAAACTATAAACATTGAAAATTAATAAAAAAAAATTCTAATCAATCAAGAGTTAGATTGAGGAATCCAAGGCTGACATATTGAAGGATAAAGAAATAATTATCAAAGTTTCACAAAGTGCTTTTAAAACAAATTGAAGACAGTTAAAAAACCCAACTAAATGTCCTCATGTTTTAAAACAAAATGAAGAAATAAAAAAAAAGTCCTTGTCCTCATGTTTTAAAACAAAATGACGAAATAAAAAAAAAGTCCTTATGTGCAACAATATAGAAAAAAAGGAAAAGAATAGTTATGTATGATTCAATTGTGATAAATAGAGTTCAATGTCATAGTTTTAAGACAAACAGTATATGAATGATAGGCTCAGTTAAATACTTAATTAAATAATTAATTAATGATATGATATATGTTGTGAATAACAATGAAAGCGTTAATAGGCCGGTTTAAAAACAAGTAGTGATAAATATGAAAAGGTTTTTTTTCTTTAAATTTAAAAAAAACCCAAAACAATAAAAGAAAGAATTAAACCATTACAGTTAATCTAGTACAAACATATTTATGTTATTTTTATGAAATAATATATATTTTTTCCTTAAATTTGAATTTAGACATCAATTTATCAATTAACATTTTTTATATGTGTTCTT
The DNA here is from genome assembly GCA_021292105.1 of Anadara kagoshimensis. NCBI lineage: Eukaryota > Metazoa > Mollusca > Bivalvia > Arcoida > Arcidae > Anadara > Anadara kagoshimensis. The sequence goes on along the minus strand of CM037858.1, from coordinate 8,705,475 downwards.
CAGTGTATTTTTAAAATGAATCAAAATGAAGGCAAAAAATGTAAGGTCACTGGGTACAGTTAAACTATTTACAGTCCAACCTGCCTTAAAGGCCACCTCTATATAAAGGCCAGTAGAATTGTATCCAAATTGTTCTTTATTCATATGAATATGTATATAAAGGCCATCTGCCCAAAAAGGTCATTTGACTGTATATGTAACAAAACTTACAGATTTGTAATTGTATATAGAATCAGTTTATATTGTCATTTTCAAATGGATTTTCCCCTAGGGAATAATATTAAGAGCATTTTACATTGTAGATAGAGATTTCAGCCACCCTGGTATCTATTCATTTTGGTTAATTTTACAAATGATAACATAGAGGCTTAGTGGATCTATCTCATCTGTAATTTAAGTAATGTGGAGTAATTAGTATTCTTGGGGTTAAAATTTCATGGTTTTGTGATTTAAAAAAAAATCTTGGGAGAGAAAATTTTGTGGTATTGCATTTTATGAAAATTAATCCTATTGGGAGCAGCATTGGTACATTAAAATTTGCTTAAAATTTTTCATTAAATTATGGTTAGTTACTTAACCAGGAAAACAGCAAAATTGAATCCCTGCGAAAATTTGTGACTTTACAGTATACAATTTAAGATCTTTAAAGTGTAACAACTGACCTTAAAAATTTTTTGTTTGTCATGTAAACTTGGAATACTGGCAATAATGATGTAAAGGCCAAGCCTTAATACACAATATACAGTAAAAATGTCAAAATATACAGAAAACAAAATGATGATTTTAGAATAAATACATACACCAATTAGCAAATTGAATTTAGAAGCAGCATTAAAACTAGAAAGACTTCCGTTTGTTTCCTCCATTGACATTTGAATCTTGACTGAAAAGCATTAACAAAACAGAATAAAGTCATTTAGAACATGTCTGTTAAAATTCTTTTTGCAAAACTTTACATAGAATTTTATGGGTGGGTCGAATGGTGGGTACAAATGGAAGTCTTTATGATGAAAATGTACTGCATCAATGACCCTTTACTGCCTTATATAAAATTGGGCAACATTATTTGTCTTGCCACCTAAGTTGACCAAGACAGGGCAACATTACTTGTCTTGCCACCTGAATTCACCAAGACAGAATAACAATACTTGTCTTGCCACCTGAATTGTTTAAAACAGGGCAACATTACTTGTCTTGCCACCTGGATTGTTTTAGCCAGGGCAACATTATTTGTCTTGCAACCTGAATTGTTTTAGACAGGGCAACATTACTTGTCTTGCCACCTGGATTGATTTAGACAGGGCAGCATTACTTGTCTTGCCACCTGGATTGTTTAAAACTGAATAACATTACTTGTCTTGCCATCCAGATTGGTTTAGACAGGATAACATTACTTGTCTTGCCATCCAGATTGGTTTAGACGGGGCAATATGACTTGTCTTGCCACCTGAACTGACTAAGACAGATCAACATTACTCATCTTGCCACCTGGATTGTTTAAAGCAGGGCAACATTGCTCGCCTTGCAATCTGGATTGCCCAAGACAGGAAAGCATTGAACTGACAGGGCAACACTTCTTATCTTGTTGCCTGAATTATCTAAGACAGGGCAACAATACTCCTCTTGTGACCTGGATAGAAAAATTACTTGTTTATAGTGATAGTTTTCTCCTTTTTATTTGATTGACTGCAAACTATATTGTTAATTGCCACAGCATTGAAACATGAATGAGGCCAATAAAATTTGACAATAAAAGCACAGCAAACAAACAAGTTTAATAAGTACTGTGGTCCTTGTAATATGGTCTGCCCCCTCTTCTTGTCCAAACCCCTCCCATGAAAAAAAATCCCAAACTATAAATTCTACACAACTGATGATTTAAACAGTGCAGACAAATACAAACAATTTATCACAATCACTGACTATGTTATATAATCCACAGTTTTTATAATGAGCAACTTAGTTCATAAATTTTACAAAAGATAATTAATAAATTCATTATACTAAATTAAATTAATAACCTTCCTCATCGTAATCACTCATATCACCCGTTTTACACAAATCTTACACTACACCATTATATTATTAATTTTTAAAATATATATGGTATATCATTATTTATCTATCTTCATTGTCTTTTCAATGTAACCATGGCAACATAAATGTCTGTAACCACAAAAGTCTGTAACCAAGGCAACAAAAAGTCTGTAACCAAGGCAAATAAGTCTGTAACCAAGGAAACAAAGTTTCACATACATTTGTATATTTTTATCACATTTCCATATAATGTCTGTTGAGAACTCCTATATCTCTGAAAGAATCCACTTGAATTAACTGCCATACCAGCAATTCCTTTAAATTGTCAACAATAAATTCTTTTTCATTAGTAAAATGTTTCATATGTATATGCATATATAAAAATATTAAAATGTCTTTTCTTGGATTTTGAAATCACTGCATTCACTATGAATCATCCATGACATTTCAAGACCCTTATTTTTTAACCATCTAGTTATTTGTTCTTCAGTTGCATTGCTTTTTACACAATAACACAGATTCACTTTTTGTGCTATATCTAAAACGTTTCACCTATATTCACTCCTTTTCAATGAAATAATAAAAGAAGTTACAGCATTTGATTCCAATTCAAAAGTTGTCTCCCTTGAACACAATTTCAAAAGTTGTCTCCCTTGAACTCGCTTTGAACTAACTCGATTCTAACTTATAATTCTTTTCTAAAATCATAGAATCTTCCATATTCATCATTCTATGTTCAACACATCTGCAGCAAAACATCAGTTCTGTCTGTAACTGTTTAATTTGTATCCCTGTTTTATTGGAATTGTCTCTTCATTTTCCCCATAAAACATTGTGTCTTCTACACATTTTTCTTCTAAATTATCAGTAAGTCAATTTTTCACATGTTAAGATGTACATTACATGTAAATATTTATGCATGTGCCTTAACATTGTCACTTGTAACAACACTAAAATTATATTATATCACATTCCACACAATCAACATTCTTCTGTTTTTAAAATCATGATCTACATATCTCTATATAAAGATCGAGCTTGTCAATTAATCAATGACAAAACTGACAAAATTCAACACAATAGTCTTCAATAAAATCTTAAGTCTCCAAGTCATGTTAGTTAAATTCTTATAAAACTTAATATAAAAATTACACTACATTTTGGCAGTGTCCCCATTAAATAGCACTATGAAAACAGTATATGGTGCATATGCACCTAAACATTGAGAGGTCAAATTGGTGGTCTATTCAGTATAAAACTGTTTTTAATTAAAATTCAATATATTTAAGAAAAGAAGAAAAAAATTCTGAAATTGAAAAAAAAAAATCTTGTATTCAAGAGTTACAGATAAAACTGTGAACTTTTTGAAACAGAAGTAGGTAAGAATCCTCTTAAATAGCCTAAATAATGGCATTATCTGTATAGCAAAAGTTAATTTTGTTAAAAAGTATTTTAGTTTTAAAATTTTGAAATCTAAATATATTCTGCTATAGATGTATATGGATTTAATAGACGCCAATCATTTTCCTCTCTTATGGTACCCTCCCACCCTACAACCTCTTCCTCCTCCTCCTCGACCAGTTTTAAAACTAAACTACATTTGGCACAAGTCATGTTTAACTTATTAACTATTTAGCACTACACCTGCATGTGTTATCAACATGTCTTTTTTAACATGTACATGTCAACGTTTGTGATATAAAAGTGCATAATTTTAACAACAACAACAATATTCTCCGAGAATTGTAACAATATTTGAATGAATTTCACGACGCAGTTTCGTCGTCATGACGTATCAACCTTTCCGTTGACTTCTCTATACACACGTTGACCATGTTGACTATCGTTGGGTCTTGTGGTATAACGTCACTTTTACAAGGCTGCATGCCCATACACGGCTGTGTGGTAGATATATGCGTAATTAAAGAACCACTGTTTGTATCACATTTTGGTGAACTTCCTGAACTGCTGTCACATAACGGGATATCTATGTTATCAAGTTCTAGGTAATTTCTGTCCCGTGACAGTAATTGTTCCAACTCTAGGCGTATCTCGGTGAACGTTAACCGATCTGCCGGATTTTCTGTCCAACACTGGCTCATTATAACATACCTGAAATACATAAGAAGACAGAGTGCAATAAAGATTTTACAATTTCACAGCACAAAACAGTCCTTACCGATGGCAAACATTGGGAATGATAGAATGAGTAATGGGACTTTCAATGTTTGAAGAGTGGAGTTGCATGGAGTAACAAATTTTACAATCTCGCAAAACAAAACAAGAACAGTCGTTATTAACAGCAAACTTTGGGAATGATACAATAAGAATTGGGACTTACAATGTTTGATGAGTGGAGTTGAGTGGAGAAACAAATTTTACAATCTCGCAGCACAAAACAAGAACAGTCTCTTACTGATGATAAACATTAGGTATGATACAATAAGAACTGGGAGTCTTAATGTTTTAAGAGTGGAGTTCAGTGGAGTAACAGTGTTTTTATGCATTAGTCAAGTTTCTTTCACTAATATTGAGGCTGTCAGTTTGGGAATGGACTGGACGAAACCACAGAAAACTACTGGCTCTTGGCAGTCACCCTAGATTTGCCTGAGTGATATTAGAACCTTAGTAGTCAGAGGCGCTTTGATCTGTAAGCATGTGCTTTAGATCACTCCAGTCACCGAGGCCCCCAATGATTGAAGAGTTGCTGACTGGATCATAAGTTACTGTAATACTTTTATATCCATTCATCTCCTGGATCATAAAATGTGTAGTGCAGTCATATAAAACATTTTGGGCCACTATTCTGGACCAAACCCCTGGGTACCACTTTTTCATTTCACCTGGTGCCATCCTAGTTCAAGTGTTTAATAATCAATGGCCTCAATATCTTATGCAAATATTTCTTTCCTATTGTTTTCAGTAAGTGCATGTGTACTGGGTTGGTTTAGCTATGGTACCAAGTACTTTTATCTGCAAACTTTTATACATTTAGCATTCTAGAGAATAACATGTTATCAAAATAATAAACATTCATTATAAAAGTTAAGAACATTTTTTAAAAAATTTTTTTTGGGGTCAAACTTTGATTTCAATCATCTGCCAAATGTGTGTATACATTTTCTTGTAAGTAGTACAAGTTATAATTAAACAAAAATCAGTTTAAACCATTTTACTGTAAAACTAATGCATTTTGATGAAAAAGATATGTCTAACATCTGCCATCTTGTTTTTATTATGAATCTGAGCTAGGAAAATGTTTTAAGTCATATACAAAATGCTATATCATTTCATGCATCTAATCGGCACAGAATTTTCACTTTCTTGAAAACTGGGCCCTCTATAACATGGTATATATCGTGTTAAAGGCCAGTGGGTTGTTTCAACTATCAAGGCGCTACTCAAGAAAATCTTCTTAAAGATTATATACATAATCTACTTCAGATCTATATAGTATACGCTGAGATATTTAGTGGGATCTTTCTTCTGCATCTTAAAAGCGTTTGTAAATATTTAGGTCTGCGAGACATTATCTATTTTGTGTTTACATCTACCATGTTTCAGAATTGATGCGGGTTTAAATAAAAACTTTGGCACTTATCCGCAACTATTTTGATGGTAAATGCTGTGTTAATTCAATGTTAAAAGGGGAAAAAGTTCCTTGTAACTTGGATTAAATACTGATATTTAGATGCTTAAGAAAACTGAACTTTTGGCAAAGTTTTGAAAAGTTTAACGGAAGTTCAGAAATTATGTTAATACGGAAATCAATTTCTGGTGCTTGTCCAAATTTTTATTTTGTATTGAAAATTTTTCTATGTTGAAAAATAATAGTTTTGACAAAATTTTAAGGACATTTTATCTGTATAGATGGCATAGTAACATTTTAGTATCAGTTTTAGGATTTGAATTACTATGTCAGAGCTGTGGAACAAATGTCCCGTGTCACAGCAGGTGTGATATGTTAAAGAACCCTCCCTGCACATTGCCCTGAGCACACTGCAAAGGTAAAAATTTCTGGCACTTCACCTAGCTATAGCTGATGGCATCTCAATATAAGTGAAAAATTCTTGACTGAGACATAGAACCTCATTTATTCAATCAATCAATTAATCAATCAGAGCTATGGTTGTAGTAACAATCTTGCAGAAGAAGCAAGTGGTTTAAATGATAAAAATAACAAAAATTTTATTTAAATTTCAAAAACTACTAGGTTTTTCCATTTATGTAAAGAACTTTATTAATTATAAAGACTCTGATAGGGTATACTTGGATACCCACTCACCACAAAAAAGAATTAACAACCAATGTGAGTATATTAGCAGGTCATAACTACACGTAGGGTAAAGTTCACTGATGTACAATCTTCTAATAATACCCATCAAAAACTTTACCAGAATGTTTATTGTGAAATGTTTTTTAAATAAAAAAAAGACAAAATATTAACCTCATGATTATTTATGATTCTACCTGGGATGCCATGGGTATGACAATATTTCTCTTGTACTTCATGCAGACAAGTAAACCAATATTATGGCTGACAAGTCACACAGCAAGACCTCATTGTAATGCCACAAGATAACTCTTGTCTCCTCACCTGGCATTTACCAAATTTTCGTGCAAATTATAATTTGGGTAAATTCACATGGACTTGATTCAGTATAAATCACATAAATCTCCTTGTGCACCATGATCATTTCTAGTACCTTGGACAGAAAATTTTCATGCGCACACCAGTGCTAGATTTTTCTGTCTTGTCCAATTTGTCTGGTACTGCCTCATGCGACAATTAAACAATTAGGATGACGTATCCGATCATTGTTCTTGACGTCATCAAAACAAAGCCTTTCTTTCTTTATTTTTCAAATATGTGTTTTATTTTATTTTTTATTTAAAATATTTCCTTGTCAGAGTTGTTTTATATTTGCATTGAATACATATCGTTGATATTTTAAAATTTTGAAGAGTTGTCGATGGGATTATTTTCAAAGGGCGGATTTGTACAATGCATAAGGTGCCCAAAAGAATGCAAGAGGCCCCATGAGGGAACATGTTTTGTTTTGTATGTATCACAGTTATAAACACTTTAATGGTGCGAGAAATAGAATCTGTCACCTGTTTGTGACTGATATGGGTTGATCTCAATCTCGGTGATGTGATGTAACATATTCCAATGCATACTAGATTAATAGAATCTGTCACCTGTTTGTGACCGATACCGTATAATCTCAGTCGAGGGTGATGTGATGTAACATATCCCAATTGTGGTTACCGAGATTGGGATATGTTACATCACATCACCCTCGACTGAGATCATACGGTATCGTTCACAAACAGGTGACAGATTCTATTAATCTAGTATGGCACTGGATTATTATTAATATTACCGGTACTGTATCATTGTGAAAATCGCTAATTTTTTTACACTGCCTAAGTTAATATATTTATGTTAATAGTATATCATAATCAACATATAAAAATACAAACCCATTGTAACTATTTCCCAAAGCAAAATACCAAAGGACCAGACATCGCTGGGTGTGGTGAATATTTTGTCTCTCAAGGATTCGATTGCCATCCATTTTAGAGGAAGTTTCCCGCTGGTAATTTTGTGGTATTGGTTGTCATTGAAGATATCGCGAGACAAACCAAAATCGCAAACCTTGACGATCTTATTATAGTCCAATAAAATATTACGAGCAGCCAAATCACGGTGGACATATCTCTTCTCAGCCAAGTATTCCTACAAGAATAATAATTTTGTAAGATTAAAATTATAAGGTATTTCAGGATGAAAATGATGGAAACGGTCACAAGGATGTATTTCGTCATGGCAGCCATTTCCAATTACAGACTATACACATAAAATGATACAAATATTTACATACTCAATCTTTAATACTGATTTTATACTTTTTAATCATTAATGTAGACTAGGATGGAAAGTAGGTCACAGTGATCATTTTTCTATGCTTATCTCGTAAAAAGAATTTACCACAGAATATATAAGAATATAATGTCATGGCAATACTTAACCTAGTCCTCTAATCCCACTTTCATATCCATACATAAATTTTTGGAAACTATGTTTTAAAAATCAGGCCCAATTTTAATACTCACTAAGATTTTTCTTACTGAAATCTGGTAAATTGTGAAGTCAGTGTTTAATTTGTTGTTTTTTTTTTACTTTTTCAATGAATAGAGGAACTGATGGTTTTACACATACATGTATTTTAAAATGACAGCCACTAGTTCACTTGCCAATAATGTTGTAGATAAATAACGCAGACCACAATATCTAAAATACTGGTACTACCATGAGCAAATGAGTAAAGGCAAATGGCAAAAGAACACTTTTTCCACTTGACAATTGGGGTTGAATCCATAGCAGTGAGATGTCTTAAAGACTTAAACTACAGATCCAGGATTGAAGGTTAAGGGTTTAACTTAAGAGTTGAGTTGAGTAATAGAGTTTAACGTCCCAGTCAAGAATATTTCATTTATATCAAGATGTTGCCAGTTATAGGCGAAGGTGCAGAAATTTTGCCAGTGCATTGCACTGATGGCATTATACAGCTGGGTTCTTTTTCATGCCACACCTACCGTGACTCGGACCATGGCTTATTTTAAGTTCCAATCCAAAAGAACCATTACTTTCATTTCGTAATGCTGAGTGCTTGTTTAACACCCCAGTCAAGAATATTTCATATATATCAACATGATGCCAGCTATAGGAGAAGGTGCAGAAATTTTACCAGTGCATTGCGATGATGGCATTATACAGCTGGGTTCTTTTTCATGCCACACCTACCATGACTCGAAACTGGTTTATTTTAAGTTCCCATCCAAAAGAAAAATTACAATGTACTTTCATTTCGTAATGCTGAGTGCTTGGTGAAAGAACAGTCACTACCCAATTTCAAGTCTTGGGTCAGATCTGGTCGGGGTTTGAACCTCCCACTTACGGATTGAGCACTCTACCAACTGAGCTACCAGTGGTTTCTTTAACTTAGAGTCTAGCCTTGGAGACTTGAGGGTCCATTGTATTTGCAGTACCAATATCAAAGTACAAATCAATTTGAACGAATTCTTTCATAATAAATAAAATATTTATGTTGAGGTTCAAAACACTAAAAAACTGGAATTTCAAAAAGTGCAAAACTCGGTTTTTACTAAAAACAAACACGAACAACTGTGTATTTTAAGAAAACATGAACTCTGTAAATTACTACTTTTATGATAAGCTAGATGATAAAAAATCTGTTTATTCCATCTTTCTCTTTCAAGATTTTCGATTAAATTCTGGCATCTAAATATTTTTTTGTTTGGTCAGTTATCTATAAATCATAATTCAAACACAAAAAACCGTGCCAACTAAAACAGCTCCCCTCTGCTTATCAAAGACACAAGTTATTAACTATATATTTTTACATTTAGATATACCATAAATATTTAATTCCTAGGCCCCGTTGCAAGTCTGTTCCTCGGAGAATGACGTACATATCATATTTTATTATGTTTACATTTTAATTACGCTTGGTGTTCCGCCAATAAAAATGCTATCACCCAATATCTTTAGAGCAATGTTCTACCATTTAAATAAATGTTTTGAATTTTCTTCAATTACATATTCAAACGTTCACCTTTAACAAAAAGTACTTCTTTTATAAAAACATAATTCCCAATCCGTTAAAAGCAATTTTGTGAACAAATAAAAAAAGGGCTCTAAATTTGAAGTCTTTAAAATGAAAACCAGAGATCGGAAGATCACAGGTCTTTTCTGAATGGTGCAGAATTCAATACATTTTAACTGAAACGTTGTACAATGACCAGGAGAGTGGATTGGCATCATAGAGTTTTATTCCCAAGTCAAGATCTTTCACCTATATTGGGGCAGCCAGATCAGGAATGATGGAGAAAACTGGCATGCCTTGAGAAAACACTGACCGTCCACAAGCGAACTGACCAATTTTATCACATTTATATGATCATAAATCTTGAGTGTGATTGAAATCAAACTTACTCACTGCAGTGAGAGGCACTGACACTTAAGACTATGCAACAATAACTGGAGAACAACCAATAATTAACAATGGTGACTGAATAACCACTGTCTTTCACTAATCAGGTTATTTGGATATGGACTATATCTTTGGTCAAGTGCTTTGCCTACAAGAACACTGTGCAACTGTTGGTTATGAGAACTGAGAATTATATATGCTTCATAATTCATTCTGTATCCAGGATCAAATTATTAATGATATTTGAGAAAAAGTTATTAGTTTAAGAACTAGTTATGTTATTGCATTGTTCCAATTATCAAAGTTTTACTGTAATTTCCAGTAAACTATAACTGACACTGATTTGTACGATGGCCGATATCAGCCGTACAAAAACGCACATCACTAACTACAAACTGTACTTAATTTTTAAATAATTATGTACAGAAAATACCTTTACTAAACATAAACTGTACATAATAAAGTTTTTGTTGTTTATTTATTTTTTAAAAATAGCGCTAGCATTATTGTTAAGACTCTAAATGCATTACAAACCTCTCATTCCAATTACGGCATAAGGTCCTGATAAAATGTTATACTTTAATCTGCAGGCTCTTCATCAAATACTTTACTAAATGAACCGACACAGATTTAAGTTTTGACAAAATGACAAAATCATTTAATTAGGTACAAGTTCGCGTTAGTAACAACAAAATCTGTACATGTTTTATTATGTACAGTTTATGTTTAGTAAAGGTATTTTCTGTACACAATTATTTAAAAATTAAGTACAGATTTTAGTTAGTGATGTGCGTTTTTTACGGCTGATATCGGCCATCGTAGATTTGTACTTTTAATAAATGTTTCCGAAAAACGTTACTCCACCCGCAAAAAAAAAATCTGGTTAATGAGTTTCAGTTGGAGCAGAACAAAACAGGTAAATCTCTGTCAGAAAGAAGTTTTACAACAGTACCTGTAAGATAATCCAAACTAAAGATTTATTGTGATTAAGATTTTGGTTATACAAAAAGTCAAGTTGTTTACATAATTTTGGAGGATTATCTCGCAATTAATCTACCTGTATTATCAACATCTGTAATCAATGTCGACAGAATGTTTATATTACACTGTACCTAACATTGGCATAAAATTGGTTGAAAGGAAAAACTATTTATGTGTGTGCCTTGCTGTATTGTCACTGTGGTGGAAAATCACATAAATTGTTTCTTGTAATTATTTAGGAAAAATTATGTGAGCAGAGTATCTGTTGATTGATTGAATGGATTTTTTTATTTAAAATAATATGTTTAGATTTTTTCCCTTATATCAATACATTACCAGCATTAGGTAAGGTTACAGAAAATTACACTTATGCATGGTTATAAAGAGTAAATAAGACAAACAAGGTAGTGACCCCCCATGGCAATTTTGTCTACCAGGAATAAAAACATTAGCTTGTATCAATATATTGCATACATGTATGTGGAAGAAGATTAACTAATTGTTTCAATGAATGGAAGTTTTACTCAGTATTCCTATCACTCAACATAGCAGTTTGGCACAACATATAGTGGACATGTTATGGGTTGTGATGACCACTTGATTATAATGCCCAATCAAGTCATCTAAAGACAATATCTTGCAGGCAAACCACATGATATCTGGATGCTAAATTCTACAAATAATGTATATACCAAAGTATTACGGTAATATTTAGGTTTTTTAATGGCTACTAAACCTTTATCATTCTGTGGGGGTGACTGGAAGAATTGTGTGCCAAAGTTGGATTTATAATATTATCTTAATGGCTGAAGGAATTTTTCAAGGTCAAGGTGTCTTTCTTTTTGGTAGATTAAGATGTAAATATAAATACATGTACATGCAAAAAAGGTAAAAAAAAAATAGGGTTTTGCGGCTGTACCATGTGATATTCTGTAAATTTTTAAAAATTATGTTATCCCAGAGAAGTAAACATTTTCAAAGATGTCCTTTAGGTGATAGAGTATGAACAATTCATAGTGACCATTGCCATAGCAACCTGATGAGCAAATGACAGCATATCTGCAGGAGTGATGACACCATATTTCAAAAATGTCCTGCACAAATGACTGTCAAACCCAATTCTATTTGCACCTTTGTCCTTTTGTTTTAGGTGATAGAGTAACAAAAATTCATAGTTACCATTGCCATAGCAACCTGACGAGCAAATGACAGCATATCTGCAGGAGTGATAACACCACTATCAATTCCACCACTATGGTCCATTATCGAGTATGTTATTTCACATGGATGGCCAGATCTCTTCTGTAGCTCACCTTCCAATCTACATTTCCTGAAAAGTAATTAAAAAGGAAAACTTTAATGACAAAAATAAAACTTTTTTGGTTAGGTTATTCTCTTGCCTGAAACAAGTCACCCTTTGAAAATTAACTAATGCAAAAAAAATCATGATCTTGTAACAGTATCTTGTGTACCATATGAACACTTTTTTGTCAATCATTTATATAAACTGGAATTTAAATTTACTTGATTTTCAACTTTGACTTGTTAGACTTAAAAGATGAACCAATTGTTCACCAATGGGGAATTTTTTCGTGGGCTGAAGCTATATATTTTGTGTGGGTGAGCCTGAAATTTTATTTAGGGCCTTATTAAATGGTGCAAGTACCCCCTCCAGATTGAACACGGTTAGAAAGTCACAACTGAATAATACACCAGTATATATACTTGTCAATAGTCAGAGCCACTCAAGTACAAAAAATTAATATTCAATGACAAAACCTGTTATTATTTAACCCAATATACCTTTTTTTCTAGTACAAAGAAGAAAGATTTTGATAAAATACCAAGAACTGTTAGTATAAACATGCGGTCTACATTGAATTCATCTGATATGAAACACTGCATTACATAATAGAAATAATAGAAGAAAATTTGTACCATCTTTTAATAATGAAACGTACTTAATATCTAGGAACATTTCTCTTTATATGTATACACATTTTATCATGAGATAATTTATTACAGAAACTAACAGATAATATGTCAAAAAACTCATTACTTATGGTTGTCCAGGTACACATGTAGGGAACAAAAGTCTCATGGAATTAGATGTATGGCTTAGTTTCCATAGTTACCATAAGCTTCTTCCCTAGATATGCCACTTTCCTTAGATACGCCAACTTTTTGGATGCAACTTCCCCCTAGGTATGCCCCTTTTTGGATGCAAATTCCCTAGATATGTCCCCCTTTTTGAATGGAACTTCCTTTGGTATGGCTTTTTTTTTGGATGCAACTTTCCTAGATATGTCCTCTTTTTGGATGAAACTTTCCTAGATACGACACCTTTTTTCATATAACTTGGCCTTCAGTCATAGTATGCACAACATACATAGCATAGACTTTTTAGCATTTATGCTGTTTTGCACTGAGCAAAGACTTTTGAAATGCACAGCCAAAAGGCTTTAACGGTCAAAATTGTTTTATGCTGACACCGTTTTATACATCAATTGCCAATCAGTTATGGTATATCATTAAGATTAAAGAACTAAATTAAAACCTAATTATAATGACCAATGATAAATTTGTTGCCTCCCTTTATGCCACAGTATTTTTAAGTACCAAAATCCATTTCTTATATGTTCTTCTTTATAAGCCCCTCTCAATTTATTGCCAAACTTCTTTAAAATAGCAAAATTTGACAGGACAAATAGTGGTGATAAATCATGGTTTTACTGTATCTGTTGCCGAATATCTTTATAATAGCAAAGTTAAACTGAACAAATGGTGGTGATACATAGAGGTTTTGCTGTACCTGTTCCAAAGCCTCTTAATAATAGCAAAATTCGAACAAATGGTGGTGATAAATTGAAGTTTTACTGTATCTGACTTTCCTTTGCACTTTTAAGTGTTTCTGATACCATATGTTCTTTGTGCTTTTTGTTTTTGCATAGAGAATACTAATCCTCAACACACTTTTTACTCTGCACTTGCATAAGAGAGTGCACTGCATTTACCGGTAACCATTTGGCAGCTGGATTGCAAAAGATTTTAATAAAAATTTTATATAGAGTTAATTTTTTGGTAAAACTATGTAATTATTTGTTTTTTTGTCTTTGGATTGTGTGTTATTGTAAGGATTTATCAGCTAAATGTCTGTATAGTGTTGCCGTTAAGATGAAATTTTATATTTTGATAATATTCTGTTTATACCATCTTACTAACCCTAATGGTTGTATCTGCCAAAATTTAAGAGAAATGGCAAAAAGTATACAATCTATTCCGATTGTCATCTATAATATCTAGCTACCTAGAATATATACATGATAGGCATAATGCCAATGCATTTAGTGTACGAGGGCGTTTTTTTTTCTTATAGGGCATAGTGTAAATTTTGGAATAGGTTTCATGAATGTGAAAAGAATGCCGATAAGAGTATTCTTTTATATCTAAATAAAATCGGCTTTAAATATACCAAGACAGGTACTTTGTTTAATACTTCAGCTGATGACAAATTCATTAAGTAGCCTTTCTTTGGTGAGCCATACCAATAGTCACATGACTCCTTGGCATTTTAAGGCCATATTATTTCCCAAAAAGCTGAACTTTAGATGCTTAGGCAAGTACACTGCACAAGTTTTGCTGCCAAAAAATGAGAAGTGTTGGTTTCAAGGGTAAAAAGTTGGAATTAAGTGACATGCTACATAATATTTCAGATTTTCACTTTACTGAACTTTCCTTGATAAATGTAATGCATGGAGGTATACATAACTAATCAACTGATGTAAAGTAAAATTATTATTATATGAAAAATCTATTCCAAGAACAATCAATCCATTCCAACTTCCACCACATTGAACACTGATGCACCAGGTAAATTGGAGAGTATACTCTCAGTACTCATCTTGCTCACTTAAGCATCACAATTTTATAATTTGTTCTGGAACTTTGAAAACAGCCACTATTGCCAAAACAAATGCAACCAGTACAACAAGAAAATTAAAGCAGATTTTACACTGCGCCATCCTAGTAAAGTCAGTACAAATTATGGTTTTTTTATGTATGCAACAAGTGCTAGGACTCTGATAACAGACAGATGTATAGAAGTTCTGACAAGCCATTTAACATGTACATGATTAAAATCAGTATGTATTTCCTAAATGGTCAATTAATCTTGATACAGTTAGTTGGGTACATATTGGCGAAGAAAAAGTTATGGTATGTACTACATATCTTGGTACAGCTTGTTGGGTACATATTGGCAAAGGTAGGCTTTGTTATGATATCACATTCTTGATACAATTAGTTGGGTACATATTGACGAAGGTAGGCTTTGTTGTGGTACTACATATGCATACACATGTTAATCTTGATACAGTTAGTTGGGTACATATTGACAAAGGTACACGTTGTTATGGTACCGCCTTCTTAATACAGTTATTGTACATATTGGTGAAGAAAAGTTTATGGTACTGCAGATCTTGATACAGCTTGTTGGGTACATATTGACAAAGGTGAGGTATTCTATATCCACAAATCTATCTTGATACAGGTAGCTGGGTACATATAGTAGCTTAGTTGGTAAAGGGATCGTTAGTATGTTTGAGGTTGTGGGTTTGAACCCCAGCCATGATCTAACCAAGACTTTAAAACAGATAGTGACTGTTCTCTAGCCAAGCACTTGCTATTTAGAAATGAAAGTCACAGGAGCCTTTGCAAGAGACCTAAAAAACTGATACCCTGTTTCACAGCTGGTGTGGCAAGTAGAAGAACCTTCCATGCACATTGACTTGGCGCATTGCAATGGTCAAACTTTCTGACACTTCACCTATAGCTGAGGATGTCTTGATATAAGTGAAATATTCTTGACTAGGGCATAAAACACTATTCAATACATCAATAATGGGTAAATATTGACAAAGTTATGATCTACACATTAAATTCTTTAAGAACTTGAACTGAAATGTTTCATCCCTTGTTCAAAATGATGTAAAAATTCATTATTTTTATTATTATACATGTATGTTGCCAACCATCCACGTGTGTATATATATAGATCAATGCTATTTTGTTAAGCTTTTCCATATTCTTTCAATTATGCATGAATAACACACCTCTTTTCAAGTATTTTGTAAAGAAAGCTTTTATTTTTTTTACTAGCCTTCTGTTGATATTTTAAGATTCTTAATGTAATTTCTATTTCAGAAAATTCATATTCCATGGCAATTGGCATGTCTACCACTTTATACAGAAATATATGGCATCTTATTTATTAACACTTGTGACCAATGGCCTTCATGAGAGCTACATATATGCAATTGATCACTTCAGTGATGTCACTTATGCATAATGAAAATACACGTTTGACGTCATTCATTTGGCTGTTCCAGATAATGAACATACATGTCCAATGGGGAAGCAATGTGAATTGTTTTTAAAGATTCTATATACTACTGTAGAAAAAAACCTTTGAAAGAAAAATATCTGAATTAAAGTAACAAAAAAAGACAAAGTTGCATGGTTTATACAAAACATTAAAATCCTGGATGCATTGTTATTATTTTTTTACCAATTTATTTTTGGATATTTTTTTTTTTTAGGGTTGACAAACTAATATACATTTCTGACATGCTCAAAAGGTTAACGATCAACAACCAATCAAAAGCAAGTTTGGAACATGACACGGACATGATATGGTATTTGGTATTCGTATACTGTAAATCACTTAATTTTCACGAGCACTTTATTTTCGCGATATTCGCGATTCGGTAACAATTCGCGAAAATTAAGTGTCGTGAAATTAAAGTGATTTTTGATAAAGTTAAATCGAAGTGACATAATATATAGCAAATAAATTTAATTAGGGGTTACCTTCGGGGAAATCGCGAAAATTTCATGTCGCGAAATAGGTTTTGTTATGGATTCGCAAAAAAATAGTGCCGCGAAATTAAAGTGATTTACAGTATTGTATGATAAGTCTTGATGTACTAGTACATGTATGTTTATCTAATTGATAAACTAGATTGGGAGGGCAACAGAAAAGTAAGTATTTCTCAAAATGATAAAATATATTTGATGGGTAATAGAAAAGTTTGTACTTCTGGAAATGCATCTTTATGTCAAATAAATCTAATGGATGTTTGGTTGATTAAATTTTGTAATACATCACATCAGGAATTTTTGGGCAAGACATTTTTTTCTAAACAATCTCAATTACTGATAATCAAAAAACAAACATACTAATCCATGTCCGAATCACAATCAAGAAGCAAAGTAAACACTTTGGCACTGACAAGTCAGGTTAGACACGTGAACTTCCACCAGGGAAGTGAGGCCGGGTGCTTCAGAAAGAAAAACCTTCTTCACTTCTGGTTGACCAGAACTCTCAATTTTCAAGACATTTACACCTTTTAGGGCCAATATTGAGCTGTTCCTGCCTAAAACTAAAATGCATATCAAAGATAAAAAGATGTGGCCAAAACCAAGTATTTCCATTTATAGACAAAAGATCTTATAAGTACCATAAGTGATCAGGTAGTGTATAAACATTTTTGTGACAAATACGGCAGGTATGCAGCTCTTCCAAGGAGTGGAGGAGGAGGATTGGACGTCTTAACTTCACATAAGTATTATCATCATCATTTCAAATTTTATTTTATTTTAACAAGTATATAATGGAAATGGCTCTTCCTGTAATTTTAAATTCTTTGGCGAGACAATTTGAAAAGTTTTCAAAATGCTGCAAGCAAATAATGCAGACAAACAAAATTCTAAATGATTATGTTTACGAATTTTTCGATAAAATCGCAACATTATATTTATTTGTTAAGAGGTGGGAATTACAAGGTGTAGCTATATGTGTATATTAAATTTGTTCCCGATATATATCAGTAGTTTCCTTGTAATTTTATGATGATTTTTAAATTTTTACACCACATGCATGATCAAAGCTTGCCAATACCAGGTATAAACAATGAGGATAAGATGAAATTTTTTCTTGCCAATTTAGATTGAAATGAGCCATAAAAATGGAAACCCTAAAAATAGAAAATAAATGTTCTCCATGGAAATTATACATGGATTGCCGTAAAAATGAAGATTTCTTGAGAAAACAATGTGTATGACTCATATTGTTTCTAACTAATACACACTGTGAAAGCTTGGTACAATGTCATGAATTATATGTAGGTGTGAAATGAACACTGAGGCTCTTTTCAAAAATACTGTTTGTGGTGTTGTTACGGCAACCACAAGACTTAGTATTGGGACTCAAATACAATGAAATGCAGTAAAACCTTTGATTCATTGCCATCATTTCTTCGGGCAATTTTTGGCATTTTAAAGGGGTTTGATTAAAAATTCAGAGAGTTAAGTTGAGTAACGGTGTTTAACGTCCCAGTCAAGAATATTTCACTTATATCGAGACGTCACCAGCTATAGGCAAAGGTACAGAAATTTTGCCTGTGCGTTGCTCTGATGGCATTATACAGCAGGGTTCTTTATCGTGCTACACCTACTGTGACACGGGACCCATCCAAAAGAACTGTGACTTTCATTTCGTAATGCAGAGTGCTTGGTGAAAGAACAGTCACTACCCACTTTTAAGTCCTCTGTCAGACCCGGCTGGGGTTCGAACCCACGACCTCCCACTTACGGAGCGAGCACTCTACCAGCTGAGCTACGACAGGGAGGAAATATAACAAAATGTAGAAGAAATTGATTTTTGGTATTTCAAAATAGAGTGGCAATAAGCGAGGTAGCCAAGTTATCAAAAAAAAAAAAAAAAAAAAAAAAAAACAAAAAAAACAAAACTAATGATTTCAAAATTAACTTTTAAAATCTCATTGTCAGATAAATCAGCTGGTATCCAAATTGAAAGTCAAGAGGCCAAGGTTGTTTTTAACAGATACAAATGTATTTTTAAACAAGGAACTGATTAGAAAGGTCGATGTTTTAGTTTTCTGAACTAAATCAAAACAAATCAGCACACTAACCATTATAAGTGCATTGACTTCTACATATTACAACTTAAAAATAACAGTAAAAAATTCAAAACCTGCATGTAATTACTAGAGTAGATGCCAAAAACTACATGGTCCGTCAAATGATACAATTTAGATAGGTTATTTAACTCATCTTCATGTCTCTAACGATGTACTAATTACTTATTGTGGTACCTGGTGAAGTGACCCACAAGGAGTCTGTCTTTCTGTGCAGTTAAGTGCATTTTAGGAACATTTTTACAGGTATTTGAATAGCAAGTAACATGGTACTTTAATTGCCTCACGAGTCCTTGAAGACCCAGAGAGGATATGTATGTATGTAACATGGTACTTTAATAATGTAAATGCCAAAATTTGAAAATGTGTTTAATTTGGAAAAAGAAATAATACCAGCTACTAACTGAAGAGCCATAATCTGAAACTGTGTTTAGTATAAAGGGAACTATGTCATACATATTTCAAGTAACTACATGTAAAATACATAAATTATGAAATGATTTGAGTGAGTAATGGTGGTGTATGCTCGAGTGAAGATTTTTTCACTTATATTAAGACAGTCAGTTCAGAGATGGTGGAGGAATCTGGAGTGCCCAGAATAAAACACCCACAGTGGCAAAAAAACTGACAAACTTTCTTACACTAGGATTTACCTGTGTGAGATTCGGACCTAGACAATAAGAAGGGCTGTGATCAATAAACTGCTGTTTTAGACCACTCAGGCAGACCCAAAAACACCTGGAGGAGGACTGTGGAAGAAGAAATGAATTAACATCATTTAACTTGGGAGAACTAGAGAAGATGGCACAAGACAGAGACCGGTGGAAAACTTTAGTCCTTGGCCTATGTGCCCACAGGCGTAAAAAGGACTAGGTAGGTAGGTAGGTTAGACCACTCAGGCACCGAGGTCCATATATGAAATGAAACAAAAGACAAAGCCTGTTTGCACACCAGAAGACAAAGCTTGTCTTCACATCTGGTTAATCAAACCAAACATTGACATTTGTCCATCAAAATCTTTGACTAGACAAATTTAAAACACAAGATGGAGATGGTGATCTGAGGCCAGAATGGGATTATAACATATCTTCATTATTCTGTGCTTGACACAGGCATATTAAAAATTCAGTTTTCAATTTTTTTTATTAACTAGGAATTTGGTGTTAGATCACCATCTTTTATTTTCAAGAAAGACTGCACAAAAAAATTGTTTTAAATGTAAAAGTACTATGTTGGCCATATGTTGTTCAGGGAACTTTATAAACAAAGTCAAGTCTTTAAGTGTTTTAAATCTTCTTGATTTTTAAAAACAACTTCTAACCCACTCCTGTACAGCCTCGTAATGTATAATAAGTTTCTGAGGGAGATAATTCAAAGTATGTGCAATGTAATTAGTCTTTGTGTGAAGAAGTCTCAGATTTCATAAGCCGTGTGATTTTATGGGAGGGGAGCTTGGCAGAGAAAATTCATCCTCACATTCTATGTGTAGAATAGATAGCATTATTTATTATTTTTATGATAATTAGTAAAGATTTAAAGACAAGACAAAACAAACAATTCCACCTACAAAATAACTGTCTTATCAAATTTATTTTTTCATATTTATCCAACAAACTATCCTGAAGTTTATAATGCATACTTAGTATCTTAAATCTGATAAATTTTTGAAAAAATAATCTCCCATCTTACAATGAACAAAGTAAAATGGGGTGCTAGTAAAGTTGTTTTATTATAGTACATATAATTGTCGACATAATGGATTAACCCCTTTTGCATACTGGTACATTACTGGAGTGGTGTAATAGTCTTTTCTGTTATACAGACTAAGAACCATCTTGACTGAGGTATAATCAGTTTTGACTGCAGTCAAGATTCTTTCACTTATAAAATGGCAGTCAGTTCTTGGATGGTGGAGGAAACAGGAGTACCCGTAGAAAACTACTGACCTTTAGCTAGAAGAATGACAAACTTTCTGACACCAGGATTAACACAAGTGGGATGCAAACCTAGGTGGCAAGAGGTGTTGAAATGTGCCAGTGCCCGCTTTAGACCACTTGGCCACAATGTCCCCTCCTCATTCCAGGAATTGCAATGTGAATATTTTCCAAAACGTTTTGCAAAATGCAAAGGGGTGTTGATGTATGGCACACAAATTCTATTATTTTATATAAATTCTATTTTTTTTTAATTCAAATTCATTTTTCGCTTTTATAAGTCCCATTCAGAAATTTATTTCATAAGAATGCACATTAAAACTTTTAATATTTTATTTTCGTTTGAAGTGTTACTATAAACAATTAACACATCTAAATATGAAATAAGATTTTAAGACTTCAGTGCGAGTTTGACATTATACATTTAGAACGTAGTGATCGCAGATGCCAAAATAACGGAAAAAATTACAAAAAATAGTAAATACGTCAGTAAATTAAAGCGACTATACAACTTACTTATTACTTTATAGTTCTTATATAATTTAGTATTAAGCTTAATAATTAGTACTTATTTGTAACATGTGTTCATATATGTGTGTCTTAATTGTTAAGTGTTTTGTGTGGTATGTATGTCAAGGTGTATAAGTACTTCACGTTTACAGGTTTTTCTTTGTAAAATTGATGGAGATAATTGAAGGGATTAAATCTCTATTTAGATCTTCCTTCGCCAAATGTATGACATTTTTACATGAATTTCTGGAATTAACTAGACTGTTTTCAAGTCTTCTTAGTAACAATCTGAGGCCATGTTTGTGTAAGTTTCTGACTTTCTGATAGTATGTTTGCATTTGTTTTGTCGGTCACTCACCCAGCAAGTATCAACCGATCATTCAACCAATCAACTGCTCAACCACTCAACCAATCAACAAACCTACCAACCATCCATTTAATCAATTAGCCATCAACAAATCAACCATCTAACCAATCAACCGACCGACCTCCTACCAAACAACCAATTAACCAACCAACCAACCAATCAAGCATCTATTACCAACCTACCAACCATCCAACCAACCAACTGACCAAATGACCACCAACCAACCAACCATCCAACCTACCAACCAGTCAACAAACCAACCATTCATGATCAACCAACTATCTAAACATCCAATCAAATAACCAACCATCCAACCAACCAACTAACCAACCATGCAACCAACCAACCAATCAACCACTCATCAACCAACCAACCAATCAACCACTCATTAACCAACCAACTAATCCGCCAGTCAAACAATCACCAACCAACAAACCAACCAACTTACAAACAACAACATCCAACAACCAACCAAGACTCCTTGAACATGTCCTGGTAGTTAGTTCAATATATCAACATTAACAATAGACACTTACTTTAACGTAGACTTCAACATAAGGTCGTCTGTACTTTCTACGAGTGAGCTAAACTAAACATCTCCAAGAACTAGATCTAATCCCCGAGGTCTGACATAATTTTAAAAGCAATAAGTGAACTGCAAGATTCAGAGTTACTAAGTAATATAAACAAAGTTTAAATAACCATGGAAACCACTGACCTGTGACAACAGTTAATTAGAACAGTTAAATTCTTATATAAGATGTGTGATAAGTTGTCTTTAAATAATACTGAGACTCTTAAGTTTTAAAGAGTTAGTAATACAATACACATGGCAAAGACTGTGATTTATAAAATGGAGAAAATAAGTAAAACTAATTTTGAAAATACTTAACCTAATTTTTTAATGTCTCTGTTTTTAAGTATAATAAAAAGCTAAATTTGAAAATTAAAAACAAGGTTTCTACACAGAACTGTGTGGCTGGTTGAGTCATTAACAAATTGAGTTCATCATTTATTTATTCAACAAATCTTTATTATCCAAAATGTCTTAAATTTTAATTGTTCATCAACTTTAACCAAAACTTTTAAAATTTTGTCCATCAAAATGTTCAAGATCTTTACTGTCTAAAAATACTTTGGCCATCAAAAGCCTTTTACCAAATTTTTGAGATCTTGATTGTCCGTCAGAAACTTAAAACCCAAACTTTTGTAATCTTGTTTTGTTCATCAATAAACTTTAACACTAGATGCCAACCTTCACACCAGGGGTATGACATAAGTAAACCCTTCTGTACTTTTAAGCCAGTAATGCCAAAATAATTCTGCTGACATCAAAATTCTCTATACAAATCAGATAATAAAGGCTGGTTTACATGATGGTGGTCTATACACGATAAAACCAAAAAAAAAAGTCTTCTTACAACTATTATAAAACACTAATACTAAACTGATGAAAAGAAGATGACATGATCTAGTCGACAAGGCCCGGCCTCTCCATCAACACACAGACAAAAGAGGTCTACAGATTACTGAGGACATTAAAAGCATATACAACATAGCTGAAGAAAACATATGACACAATATGATTAATGAAATGGCAGATAACATGTTTCTGATCAGAAAAATGTCGAAAATATAATAATACAAGTTAAATAAATGATAAGGCTGGTAAAGAAAATAAACAGCCTCAGCTGCTGGGTATTGACACAAGTTTAAGGCCAACCTAATTTATATATTTGGTTTATTTCATGGTTTTGATTTACTGTAAACATGGTTAATACCACATAGGTGTATTTTTTGTTTATTTGGAGATTAAAAAAGTTTCACAAAAATACCCACCTCACCTTGTAACACTTTTACCAGCAGAAAGTACCGGTACATATGGAAAAAGTTGTGAAAATGCCCCAACACAAAATTCTCAAAATGGCAGATTGCAAAATTAACCACATTTACAGTTTTATGTTTTCAGTCTTATTGTCAATGATTTCCAATATCAGACACCTCTTTATAAAAATCTTGTAAATAAGACAAAAGACTGCTGTTTTAAAAAGTCTCTTTGCCTCAAAGTTCAATAAAAAATAACCTCAGTATAAAGACAGGTTATACATGAAGACCAGCGTTTTAAGGTCCCATGACTTACCAGTTCAAACAAGAAGAACAACTATATAACAAACACCTACTTAGTATTAAGCCCTGAAATGTTCCATTCAAGCAGTTCTAGATTTTTTTAACTTAGAAGCAACTTATAATGTTGTATTAGTTTTGCAGTTTCCTTATACGGTACAAAGCAAAAACTTCAAAATTAAAAAAAAGCAAAGAAATTAAAAATTATTACATGCATATGTATTCAGTTTAACTGATATAAAATTTTAAAATTTTTTATCAAAAATTAAGATAATTACAAATTTCTCTAATGAATATTATTTCTTTGTTGAAAATCTATAAAGTTTTAACATTTGAACAGTTTGTGTTAGAGAAACACAACATTAAATAAGCCTGGCCTCATGATAATAGAGCACATCCACCAGTAGCTGATAAGGCACACAGTAGTGATGTGAGATATGAGGGAGGGGGGTTATCACACTGTCTGATAGTAACTGTTAAACTTACAGTCAGGTTAAATAATGGCT
Source organism: Anadara kagoshimensis (assembly GCA_021292105.1). Lineage (NCBI taxonomy): Eukaryota > Metazoa > Mollusca > Bivalvia > Arcoida > Arcidae > Anadara > Anadara kagoshimensis. The sequence goes on along the minus strand of CM037858.1, from coordinate 8,680,998 downwards.
ATATGTAAAATATAGACTTGGGGGGAAAACAGCAACCCAAATTTATATTATATAAAATTGTACATTTACTGATATTGGATTGTCACCATATTTCTTATTTTGCTGAAAGTCTGCTATTGGTTCCCATAGGTCAGAATGTTTTGTTAAAGGATCAACTGGTTCCAACAGTTGTCCTTTTCTTTTGGGATGCTGGGTTAAAAACTGGATATCAGATGTTTTTGGAATAATGGGTTAAAAAAATGGATTCCAAATGTGTATCTAATTCCAATACAGTTTGACATATTATTTTTGAGTTTAGACAATGATGATGCATTAATCACAAAAAAAATAAATATTAATAATAATTATATTAAAAAATCAAAAACTCTTACAATGTACACATAACAGTAATGCTTTTAATTATTCAGACAGATTTTAAAATGAAATTTTGAAAATTATTAAAACTTGAGGGCCCAAGGCTCCATTGCAAGACTCAAATCTAGACCACCACTCAGAAGAATAATCAAAAACAAACATACTAATCCATGTCCGAATCACAATCCAGAAGCAAAGTAAAGACTTTGGAACTGACAAGTTAGGTTAGACACATGAACTTCCTCCAGGGAAGTGAGGCCGGGTGCTCCGGAAGGGTAAGCACCTCCTGTTTAGTTAGCTACACCCGCCATATGTGTAATCAAAACTGTGTGAAAGGAACATGGAACTATAAGACGTCAAATATATCCAGGGCAATCCTGGACACAGAGACATCAAACTTATCAATAATACTGTGATGATGGCTATAAAACTTTTTGAGGGCCTTGATAAGCCTAGGCTTGCAATATCCCTGAGTAATAAATTATGGCATGCATCTTATTTCATGCTATATTTCATGTTTCACACTACACCAATTTATATAAAAAAACAACAAATGTTGACATGACACTATCATACATTTGTTCTGGTTTTGTTCATAGAATTGTGAGATTTATTTACAAATTACGCAACTCAAAACCGTTTGTGTTATCTGAAAGCTTGACCTCTGTTCACAGAAAACCCCAGAAGTGTGCGCTGTTATTTTAAATTTCATTTTTTTTATCTTGCGGTTAAACATTAAATCTGTCTTATGGTTGTGTGTCTTTATTTATTTTTTTATTTCTAATCATATTATAAATTATAAATTTCCGTTAAAGTTTTTGAATTTTTTGTGGCATTTAATTACACATAAAGTTTAAAGTTAAATGGTTTTTATCTAAAACTGTGGTTACTGAGCGGTGTATTTTAACTGAAGTTTATGATAAAAACATCAATTTAATTAACTTATCTGCATATATATTTTATAACATTATGAGAGCTACGAGAGTAATAACGGGAAAAAAAAATTGGCCTTAGTTCCCAATCATTTATCACCTACGATTTTCTTTGACTTAATTTTATGAAAATTAGACTTATTTTAAAACTGAATGTAAATTTTTTTCTTGCAATGAAGTGGAATAATTGAGCTTAACCCACCAGTCAAGATTCTTTCACTTATTTTATTTCAGTTCTGGCATGGTGGAGAAAGCTGGAGTGGTCAAGAAAATCACCAATTTTTTCCATCAACAAACTCAAAACAACAAATTAGGTTCAGTTTTACAATCATTCCTTATCTAAGATTTTCTTTGACTTAATTTGAGAGAAAAATTTTGGCAATTTCTAACAACAAACCATCTTGACAAAACTATAAAACTAAACGCAGGCCTTGTCAGAATTTTGTTTTTACCATTGTTGCAATAAGAGTGTTTGCATGGGTAAAGTAAGGTAAGCTTTCAAGTGTTGCATTTTATTTTATTATATTATTTTTTATTCAAATTTAATGTTTTCAGAGTAAAACATTCCCATTTCACCTGTAGACAGACAGGTTTTTGTAAGTCTGCATGGGAAACAGATACATGAAATGGATGTTTCTGTTTCCATAATTATAAGTAATTAAAACAATTAAGACGATATGACTTACTTCAGAAAGTTCTGCAAATTGCCATATGGAATATACTCCATAACCAAGGCTATAGGCTCGGAGAGCGTGCATGCTCCAATCATAGACACAATATTTGGATGTGAGCCAATTCTCTTCATTAGGTTAATCTCCGCCAACAAATCCTCTTTATATGATAATGGTGCACTATCTGTTTCAAAAATAAGACCAAAAAAATCACATAGTATATTAACATCTAATCACCTGGAGAATTGCCACTGTATCAACCTGCTTTTAACAGGAAAACAGAAATTAAAAGTTGGCAACATACCACCATAGAATATTAAATTCCTTGTTTTAATATCCCGCTTAAGTAACTGATTACCCTGAACAATGGCAGCTCTATATAGCATTGTTTAAAAATTTCAACACTAAATGAGAATAGTGTTTAAACAAATTATTCCATTTTAAAACAAGCAACAAGAAGTGTTGCCAAGACAGACAATGTTTGTCTCTTATATACAAATATAGCAAACATAAGAAGAAGATATAGTGCAGTAGGGTTGATTTTTATGCCCCAGGCAAGATTATTTCGCTGATAAGGTGCTGTGATCTGTAAGTTTGTGCTTTAGACACTTGGCAACCGAGGTCCCTAAAGCACCAAGCAAAACATACGCAGAAGATATGGAAGAGTAGATTGGATTTTTATGCCCCAGGCAAGATTGGTGCTATGGACTGTAAGTTTGTGCTTTAGAATCCTTACATCACTGATTGTGTGGATCCTTCTATATGATTATTCTTAATGAGGTCAAGCAGAGACGTCAATGTTGTTTGCCTCTATATTCTGATTTCACGTGGGTAAAATTTTTGCTTATTTAGTGCTAAAGAAATCGCAGCTTAAGTTTTACCTATGCCAAAATGTCTAACTTACAGGTTAATATTTCATCATAATATATAGAATATACATCCACCTACATTGGTTATGTGAAAAATTACACCCACATTAAATGCCACATTTCAGAAATCACAAAATTTTGACCCCGCATAAAAAATCCCCTTTACAGTACTTTGAACACAATAGGTGGATACACAGATTATCTAATTACCTCTAACAAGTTTTATAGCCACTCTACGATCTTCATAATATCCCGTTACAACTTTACCAAAAGCACCTTGACCAATAGGACTACTGAATTTGACCAATCTTGTCTCCAGTTCCCATTCATCGCTCATCACGAGTAGCTGGTTAGAATAGTCCACTTTACCTGAAAAAAAAATCAAATACAATCAAACCTGTCTATATAGACAACCCAAGGGAACCAATAAAAGTGGTCCTTCTATACATGTTTAAATAATAAATAAAGGGCAGTTGGGATAATTTTTTACTGGCCTTTAGAAACGGGTGGCCCTTCTATAGAGATGTTAAGGCAGGCTTAACTGCAAGGTCAAACTTAAAAGTTTATTTTGATGCAAATTTACTAAAATATAATTTTAAATTTGTAATAACTACATGCCCCTTACTTTTGTACCAGGAGCACTCTATGATATAAGACAAAAATCTTCATTTATTAAAATGTCAACTTAATCATTTGATTTATGTATTACTTTTCATTTGTCAAGTTTACGTCAACTTTTTGTTTATTTTTTTTTTCACCTGTAATCTGTAATTGTCTGATTACTTAATTAAGAAAATGTGTCAGTTAGGTGCATGTTCAACAGTCCATGCTGACAGGTAAAATATTAAATAGAGAACAAGCAATCAGTGAATTAGGATCCCCCACTAGCACATTTTTTTTGTGATTTGCACTTATGTTCAAAGGGCCATAACTCTGAGGAAAATGAGCAAAGAAAACTCAGGTTAATGACATGCACATCTCCTATCTATGTTGATACTTTGTACCAAGTTTCATGAAATAGTGCTTCATAGTTTTGGAGAATTAGCACAGACAAGAATTTTGGACGGACTGAAGACAGACAGAAAGAAGGATGGATGGAATCTCAATTTAATATCCCCCTCTTTCTCTGAAGGCGGGGGGATAATAAAACATGGTAAAATCCATATCACATGCCATATCAGCCTTAGACTCCAATATCAAGACAAAGGGCTTTAGCTCGAGGTCTGATACTGGTCGAGGGCTCATATGGCATGTGGCACTGAATTTACCATACTTCATTATTTCTATCACATTTCATGTTATCTGAACACAAGAGTTGAGATGATCTGAAAAGGGTTGTGAAATAGGGGTTGTGATTTGGGTGTGTGAAATAGGGGCATGATTTAGGGGGTGTGTAATAGGGGTGTGATATAGGGGGTGTGATATTTAGGGTGTGCAATAGGGAATGCAATATGAGTGTGTGAAATAGGGGTGTGATTTAGGGGTGCCATATTAATTTATTCTGTATGTTAATAAACTAAATGTTAAAGTACAAATGTAATATGATAAAAAAGTCAATGACATAGTTTTATTAATAAATATGAAAATTTATTTCAAAATATTAATCAGAAGGATTATGTCATTATTTTTATTATTTTATTTTTTAAATAGCTTTTTAAATCTTTTGGCAAAAATCTTAAAATAAATCATTATATTTTTTACAAGGCAGTTTAAAAGTTCAAAATTTAATTTAAAATAATAATTATTAAGTGATTTTTTAAAAATATATATACTTTTGGTAAAATAAATAAATAACTACCAAATTAAATTTTAATGTTTAACTTTTTATAAATAAAACTAAAATTAAAATTCCAATAATGTAATTCCTCACCATTTAACAAAAATAGAAATTATCATATATAATTCTTAATTACCATAATTCAGTTAATTTTAGAAAACATTTGAGCATTACATCATAATTTTTGTGTGTATGGTAGTAAAATTTAATTTAGAAATGATAAATTACAACAAGATAATTGAAATCTTTAAACAGATAATTGATGATAAGTGTTGTATATTTTATCTAAACCCTTTCAAATCGGAATCTCTTAATTTCTGTATTCTCTTATAATTTCTGTATGTATTGCTACTAATATGTCTGCAAAAATATGAAGATTGGTTGATAAATAATGATTAAGTTTTACAAACGACGGCGCTCACGTAACGATTAATTGGACTGAACATGCTCTTTAACACCTAGGCCTCTTATTATAGAACAAGATGTACTTCATTTGATATGGGATATACGTAAAACATGACTTCATTCTCCTTGGGATCCGCACGATACTGCCAATACGATATGTATTCTCTGTAACAGGTATCGTGTAAAACTCGTAAAATATCAAGTAGATTGTAGGTAAAACATTCAATTATCTCTAAGTGCCAAACATATCATAACACGAGCCCCGCGATATTTCCTACTTCCTGTAGCCGCCGTATGATAGCGAAGTCGGCATTTTAATTGTTCATATAATACACATAATCATTGTGTATCCTATCATGTTCTCATTTACAGCTGTGCTCTTCAAACACCTTGTCAAGTATTTATTAAGATGTTTGACAATAAACACTTAACAATTTTAAAATAGTTTTAAAGAAAAATTTAAATGATACATGGTGTTTAACTTTCAGTGTCTACAATATCATTAACTTTCACACTTGTTTTTTAATTTTTCAAGTTTTAATTTTACTTATAGGGGGGGGGGCACACTTATATCTTCGATCACCATCTAATTTTAGAATATTTTGGTAATCTGCATTACAGGTCATATCACTAAAATTTTAATAATTTAATAATTTAATTTTTTTTGTATTTTGTGTACCATGGTACTGTTTTGTTAATATAAAATATATACAGTTCAACCTGCCTTAAAGGCCATCTATATACGGACCACCTGCTTATAAAGGGCAGAATTGTATCTCAATTGTTCTTTATTCATATTATTTGAACATGTCCACTTTGAAAGGCCACTCTAACCAGTTTCCTTGGGTGGCCTTTATAGACTGGTTTGACTGTACATTGTAATGAGCTGTGATAAGAGTGACTGGAACTGTTTTTTGTGCCCCAGTAAAATGTCAAAATGTATGGGGCGCGGTTTTACTATTTATTCACTATTTAGTGATATCCATAAATCATTTATGGATATCAATAATTCGATTTATTGATATCCATTAATATTTAATGATATCAATAAATATTTATTGATATCAATAATTCGATTTATTGATATCTATAATTCGATTTTTGGATATCAATAAATCGAATTAGTGATATCTATAATTCGATTTATGGATATCAATAATTCATTTGCATTTATGGATATCACTAATTCAATTTATTGATATCACTAATTCATTTATTGATATCAATAAATCGAATTATGGATATCACTAATTCGATTTATTGATATCCAAAAATAAGGACGAATTAGTGATATCAATAAATCGATTTATGGATATCAATAAATCAGAAAACTTAAATAATTTCTCCCTCTCCGCAGCGCCATTATGGGGAGAATTCGTTATTTTCAAGAATATTGCAAATATTTTTTGATATTCATAAATCGATTTATTGATATCACTAATTCGTCCTTATTTTTAGATATCCATAAATCGAATTTGTGATATCAATAATTCGATTTATGAATTATTGATATCCATAAATCGAATTATTGATATAAAAAAATAAGGACGAATTAGTGATATCAATAAATCGATTTATGGATATCAAAAAATCGAATTATGGATATCCAAAAATCGAATTATTGATATCACTAAATAGTGAATAAATAGTAAAACGGCGCCCCATAAAGATAGCCAGTATTTTTGATGGTAGATCAACCTTTTGGTGAGTGAATTAAACTTCTCACAATAAAACCATATTCATTATTACTAAAACCCCATTTTCCGGGGATTGTAGCCATATTTTACAAAAACTTACTATTTTTTCTAGTAATATTATTTTATTAGGACATGACCTAATATATAATGTCAGACTGCTCAAATTTTTATTTCAATTTCGCTTCAAACTTTGTGTATCTCTGAAAAATGGGGTTTTAGTAATAATGATATGGTTTATGGCCTACTTCTGTGGGATTTGATCCAGAGGATGAGAAGTGCATTCATCTGTAATTCAGCACAGAATTAGAACACGCAATCACCAATACCCCAACAAATTCACAGGACATTCATATTAAAAACCATCTGAAGTGGCTAAGTATTATCAAATCTGATATTAACATTATTTCTTTAAATTATTTTTCCTTTGCTTTACACACACACCAACATAAAACACAAGAGTATAAAAGATAAATGGCCAAATCTTTATCTTACAGCAACATTATAATATACATTTAACTCGCATTAAAAACCTTATATCTCTTATATATATATCAAACTTTAATTTATTAAAACAGATTGTTTCAGGAAAGCCCTCGCTGTCTGACTAGTTAGACGGCGATGACCCATATTTATGAGCATTTAAACGATCTTGTCTGTCTTATGTATTCTTCATACGAACATAAAAAGATCGCAATTTTTCATCGGATGCCAAAACAGTCCAAACAGCTTTACCCCCTAGTGCATTTATTTTAATTCTTTATCAAATTTATCAAACCTGTTGAAGATTTTATAAAGAACATCTTCCTGCTCCTCTCACAGTTAATCTTAACTGCCTATACCTTAAAAAGTATACCTGGCATTGGTCCCAGAAACTACTACTTCAACCGATAAGTAACACCAATATGTCTACATGTTTATATGTTATGTCAGCCATCATCAAAATTGTTAAAATATTGCAATGTGGTTTTTTTTTTAAAAATATTTTTATTGATATTTTCTCCAAAATGTATCAAATACATTATATATTTGGGGGTAAACAAGAATATTTGTAGACCAAAACACATATCAGTCAGTTCTGGCCAATGCAACTTCAAAAGTTTACTGTAAAGAACATAGAAAATGCTAAATGTTGATAATTTTAAAATTCACTTTGTTAGAATTCTTGTGTTTGCAGGTAGATGCAAACATCCACAATATACTCTGTATAATTTTAAATCTTTGGTTTTGTACCTTTGTACCTTGATATGACAATTTTTCTCACAATAAGACATTGCAATCACTAACCATTATGTAAAATAATCAATTTCTAGTTTGGTGATGTCAACTTACCAGTAAGCAGTTTGTAATCATACCTATTGTTTTTATACTTTGAAGTCGCAAATTCACACTGGTCACATAACAATATTTAAACCACCAATCATCTACAGGTGAACTGACAAATTTGTTCACATAAGGACCTACCTGAGTTGGAATCTAACCTAAGCAGTGAGAGGCACTGCGAGCCGTAAGCAAAGGTGTTAGACCACTCAGTCACCAAGGCCCCTCGGCTCACAGTGGATAGTGGAAAGAGTTCCATTTGTACCCTTCAGTAAAATTTTAAAATAGACTAAAAAAGCCTAAAAATGACAGAATCAAGCAATTTTAACATTTCTGAAATTGTACATAGAATTTAAAGGGGGTGGGGGGTACAAAAGGAGCTATTTCTGTGGATAATATATGAGACGATTAATCCAAGCAAATTGTTTCCAACATCATTTTTTGAAACAAAAAAAATAAAAAATCCACCAAAAAAAACCCGAAATGTGAATTTTTAGTATACCAAAGAAGTATAATCATACTTACATCCAACATTTGATTTATAACTGTTGCTCTTGGCTACGGCTGTCTTGGTAATAATGATATCTTTGAAACTTTGTCGTTTTTTGTATACAAAGAGTATAATTAATCCTAGCATAAGAATAATGAGGACAATGGTTATACCCACTATAATACCATCTAAATTCTTTATGGGTGGTTCTGGAAAAAAAGTAAAAATAAAGATTAATTATTGGTTCCAGCTGTACCACATAACAGGTAAGCAACACTCCTTAACCTTTAAGCAAGACATTTTGAAAAATGTTATCATCCAAAGTTCTCATAATAACATAATTTTAACAGAAACACGTGAACTGATATGAATCCATATCCAATGGAAATAATGTTCTGCACAAATGTTGTGGGAGGGGGGGGGGAGGTATTGCCTGGTACAGTGGCAAACCCCATTGCTTCAATAAACAGAGATGAGGTATGATTAAATATGAGTGGTGAAAGTTTCCTTGTAACGTTTGATGTAAAATGGTTCACTTGTAGCAGTAATATCTAGGTTTCCATAATTTTAAAATTATTAGTAGCCAAATTTTCAAAATTTATAATAATATATAGTCCTTTTTAAGATATCTTTTCACAAATTTGCTAAAAACAGCTTACTTTTTAAAGAGATTTCCCGGAAACTAGTAGCCAAGCAAGTTTGGGTACCAAGAATGTACCAACTGTAGGCAATCCAAAGTTTGTTTTTTTAATTTGAAAAACTGAACAGACAGATTTTTTGCACAGCTTGGAACATGTACATTAACATGTAATATTTTGTAACAAGTCACCTTAACTTTTAATTACCAAGTACATGTATATAAAACTCTGGTCAGAAATCTCCATGTTGTAACTTATAACACATTGGTGGATGACCTTGACCTTGGGGCTACCTACATAAAGGCTGGATGACCTTGACCATTTAAAGTCAAATCATTCATGTAAAAGTTGTGACTGGCTGATTTCTTGCACTGTATAAAACTTACTTCTATTTACTACCAGTGTCTGTGATCTGGGAAGCCATGGCAACTCATTTATACCAGAGGTATTAAGCTCTCTAATTTCGCTCTCAGATTCCACAGAATTTCCCATTATATCTTTGTAATAAGCAACTGCCTACAATTTCATACAACAAAGAATTTATTCACAAATTTATTGCATCATTTGTTGGGGCCTTAGTGGCCTCCTATTTGTAGGGACCTAAGTGGCCAAGTGGTCTAAAAGTATCCCCATATGGATCACAGCACCTCTTAGCGACTAGGTTTGAATCCACTCAGGCAGATCCTACAAGTATGAGAACGTTTGTCAGTTCACTTGCCAAAAGTTGTTTCGTTTCTTAGGACTTTAGTTTCCTCCACCATCCAAAAAACTGACAGTCTCAATAAAAGAAAAGAAATTTTACTGGGAATTGAAACAATATGACTGAACACCAGTCTAATCCAAACCACTGATTCCTTTTTGTAGCATTCGGTCTCTGCAAATGGTACTGGTAGGGGTTAGATTCCAAACAACCCAACTGCTCATTTACTCTATTAAAAAAACCTTATATTTAATATCAAAACTCTGGAGCCACAGTGGTTGAGAAGTCTAAAGTGAAAACCGATGGATCACATGCACAGCACTTCACTGCTGCCAAGGTTCAAATCCTTCTCATGGAGAAAGTCTGTGTGTTTGCTTGCAGTAGATTGTTGTTTTTTTGCAGGTCCACCATCCCAGAGCTGACTGCCTCCATATAAGTAAATGAATTTTGACTGGGGCATAAAATCATCATCAAGAGATAAAATAGAAAATTGAGATAAAATTCTATGTAAGCCAAAAATCACCAAGACAATTACCTGAACTTCATACTGTTTGTGTGGTTTGAGTTTTAGTTGTATGCTTGACTTGGTACAGTTCTGTTTAAAAATTTCAATTCCATCAGAATGATCCATGATGCTCCACCTCAGTGAGTAAAATTCCACAACGGAATGGTTAAAAGGGACAGACCAGTTCAGCCCTACAATAACCATATCGGTCATGTTGTCATATACCTTGGACGTAACGTTTAATGTCCAAAACAGTAGCTTGAAATCTGAAATAGAATAGTACAAAATTTAAAATTATTCCACATAAACAATGGAACAGATATACTGTGAATGTACTTAATTTCAGTTTCCATTTTTTAGCACTTTTGTAATTTCCAACCTTTTCACAGGGTGTAATATTCAGATTTCTGAAATTGACTATAAGAATTGAATATACAATGTATATTATTTTATGCGTGGTTTAGATTTTCGCAGAAAATGTTCTACCACAAAATAAGCAAAAATTAGTACACCTTGAATAAAAATACACTTTCAGTAGGCAAAGAAAAGTTACTTGTAATAGAAATCTCTAAAGCCAATGTGTATAAAGTACTGTAAACATATCTATTTTCTATTTTCGTGGTGTACTAATTTTCGCTTATTTCCCGACCGTTTGTTTTGTGCGAAAAATTAAATTATGCTTATTGTGTTATAGTTCATATTTATAAAACCCGAAAATTTAACTATTCGGAAATGTCTTAATTTCATGTACATGTACCTCGAAAATAAATACACGCAGAATTAAATTAGTTTACAGTATATTTAGCAAAATGTACAGTGTAGGAGTTATGACTGTTAAAGAACTATTAGAGTCACTGTGTTTATGACAGTGAATTATGCAAAATTTTCAAATAAAAACCAATAAACTTAAATTAAAGATGAAAGATTTATTGAATGGATTTTTACATCCTAGCCAAGAATATTTTACTTACATTGAGATATCACCAGATATAGGTGAAATGATAGAAATTTAGACCTTTGCAGTGTGCTTAGGGCAATGTGCAGGGAGGATTCTTAAATGTGCCAGGCCTGCAGTAAAACAGGGAATCGTTTTTAAGGTCTCTTTCAAAGGACCCCGTGATTTTCATTTCTAAAAAGCGCTTGGCCAAAGAGAACAGTCACTCCCTATTTTCAAGTCTAGGTCAGATTCTGGCATGGGTTTCGAACCTCAACCTCCCACATATGAATCATGCACTCTACCAACTGAGCTGCAGTAGTATGTGCAGTGAGGCAGGGAGGGTTTTTAATGTGCCACATATGCAGTGACATAGAGCATCAATTTTCTTTGCAAGAGAACAGTTTCTATCTATTTTCTTGGTCAGATTCTGGAAGGGTTCGAACCTCAACCTCCCACATATGAATCAAGCACTCTACCAACTGAGGTGCCTTAGTGTGGAATATTTAGCTGTAAGAATCTCTGCATGAGTTGGTACTAAGTACGGAAATAAATAGCCCACAATATATATAAATCTTGTTTATTTAAATATGTTGGTATAGAAGATTTAGGAGTGTAATGAGATTGGATTAGGCTGCTGTATCTAATAGATGGCTCTGATAGGAGGTATAACTTTAATAGATAAGAATATTGCTTAAAAAGCCTTTTTCTGCAAAATTCTTATCAGTTAGATAATGGGATCATATACTCAAACTGACGACTCTCTTTAGAAGCAGTCGTACAAATTTGATAATATTTTACAAAAAGCTACGGAGGCTTTTAAACATTTTGTACAAAATTTGTTTTATTTTTCAATGAGTTTTCTTTAGAAGCGATTGTAAAAATTTGATAATATTTTTCACTGAAAAGCTGCTGCAGCTTTTAAGAAATTTATAAATTTCAAAGAGTTTTATTTAGAAGCAGTTGAACAAATTTGATAATATTTTACCACAGAAAAGCTGCTTGAGCTTTTAAAATATTTGTAAAAAAGTTTTTTTAGGGTTCATTAAGTTTGATACACATGTAAGCTGTAGATGATGATTTAAAGAGATTTGTATGTCTTATTGAAAATTTTATTTAACATTCATTTTATTTCGAAAATAATAACTAACCATTATATTCAATTTGTACAACAAATGGGATTTAGTAGCAAGACAGAAGCCGGTATAATAAATACTAGTCTCCATTAGCTAAACACATTTTGTTTTTAAGTGTTACAACAATTTTTCCATTACAAAAACCTATTTGAAAAAAATCAATTTAGTCTTATAACCAATAACCACATGGGTGTCAGACAGACTGTAAATTCTAAAAACTTTATAAAAAAAAATTGACCAAATTTTTTCCTTTGTGTGTGAGAGAGAGGGAGAAAGAGAGTGTGTTTGAAAGAGAGGGAGAGCTATGTGTGTATGTGAGAGAGTGACAGAACATGTGAGTGTGTGTGTGTGTGTGTGTGTGTGTGTGTGTGTGTGTGTGTGTGAGAGAGAGAGAGAGAGAGAGAGAGAGAGAGAGAGAGAGAGAGAGAGAGAGGTATATCAGCATTTTATGGTTCTTGTTAGACCAATTTTACAATTTTGCATTAAAAAATCTAGAAATTATTTAGAAACTTAAATCTTTTACATTTTCTTTGTAATTTCTCCAAAAAATACTAAAACCTACTGATAACCATTATTACAAATTTAAAATGTGTGTAAGACAGAACATTACTCATGTAATTAGGACATCATGTCAGTTCTGGTCAAAACAAGAAACAGGTGTACATGTCGGGGTCTTTTTTATCATTTAGAATCATGCTGTGTTAAAATTTTCAAAAAAAAAAATCTATTTTTTTTTTAATGTTTATTGACAAAAATGATAAACGATCCAGGTCGGAGGAGCTTAACGGGATTTGATACAACCAAGATAGATCAGAAGTTATGCCTATAATCCGTCTGCACTCCATATTGCACGTACATGATGTGTGAAAAAATTTGTTTGTTTTGTTTTAAAAGTAAATTTAAGATCATCAATCAAATTTTGAAAAAAAAAGGTGTTTTTTATTAATTAAGATAAAACCCAGCTGGATTTATTAAAAAATCTACCTGACAAGTGATGGATTAAACAGGAGAACTTAAAAATAATTGATCCAGATTATAGTTGGTCTACATTTGATACCTAGTACCTGTGTTATGGGTAGGGACTTTGGTGGCAACATACCGTAATCCCCCATTATAATGCCCTTCAATAACTTTGCCACCTAACATATAGCCAAAGTATTTTGAAATACGTATTTTAAAATTCATAAAAAGGTCCGAGGTCCGGGACCTATTGATTTTACCTTGGGACCATTAATATTTAAATTGTAAAAGTCCGCTGAACCTGCCATTTTTACCAGAATAATTCTACTTTTTCAATATAATTACATAATTGCACATGGATCTTTCAATGTTGATATTGGACTTTCAAAACTTTATGTGGGACCTGCCAAAAATAAAGGCAAAAGGTCCTGGACCTTCCATTACAAAACATAATTTTGAACCCCTGTTTCATGGGTTTAAGATTACTACAAAAGTTTTTTTTTTTGTCAAAAGAAATTTTAATTATTAAGAACCTTCATTAGATTTATTTTTTTATTTTCACAAAATAAAAGTCCACTAAATTTTCATGCAATGATTTTTTTTCTAATATACAAAACCATAAAATAACCCCATGAATATCACAAAAATTCTTAAAAGGGGTCAAAATACAAAGCAGTTTATAAGTATGAAAAAATTGGGTTCACCACCTTACCACATGGTCAGCACCCCTAACATTTGTTGTGGGACATTTTGGATAATGTTTATGCCACAATTTCTTGTAATAACATCATTAGTATTCAATGGAAATAATTATTCACACAAACCTTAGGGGTTATTACATGGTTCAGCTGCAAACCTCTTAAAGCAATTTGGTTTTTACCCAAAGTTACCATACCTCCAAAACATGTAAATATATTTCCTACAAGGTCAATGAAATCCACATTAAACTGATTGCCAGTTTTTGTGACAGAATTTAAACTGGCCATTCTTGATGTCATATTTAAAGCAATGGGGTTCGCTGCTGTACCACGTGATCAATACCTCTTAACGTTTGTGCAAAACATATAAGAAAATATCAACATCACAAATTCTTGGAATGACGTCATCTTATTTGATTCCATATTCATTGGAAATAAGTGTTCCATACAAGCGTTAGAGGGTATCACATGATACAGCAGCGAACTTCATTCTTGACAAAATATCCTACCTTCTCTATCCCAATTTATAACCTGTCCCCTTGTCCACTTATCCATAGAATGGTTAGTCGAGTTCCATCTATCCAAAGACTGGTCAGAAGAGTTCCTTTGGTGGCTTCTATATTGTGGACATTCTCTATACGTCTCTAGGTCTACATTCGGACAATCCAGAGTAAATAGTTTAGCTTTCCCACTCCAGTCTCTATTATTTCCCAGTTCAATTTTCATTAAATATTTGGCATTGTAGACCATGGCCTTTATCCTATATGATGGCTGAAAGTGATAACAGAATGAAATAAATAACAGAAAGCAGAGTCCAACCTGCCTTAAGGCCACCTTTATATAAGGGTCACCTGCTTATAAAGACCAGTAGAATTGTATCCCAATTGTTCTTTATTCAGTCGAACCTGCCTATGGGCCACCTCTATATAAGAACCACCTGCTTATAAAGACCCGTAAAAATGTATCCCAATTGTTCTTTATTCGTATTATTTGAACCTGTATATAAAGGCCACTTTTACTGGTTCCCTTCAGTGGCCTTTTTAGACAAGTTTGACTGTATTGGTAAACAATTATGAATGAATAAACAACTTTGAAGAGTGGAATCATTGTATTTTACACCTTAGTCAAGATTTTTCACTTATATTCATGTATATTAAGACTGTCATTTTTCGGATGTTGGAGGAAATTGAGTAACCTGAAGCAAACTGCACACTGTCTGCAAATGAACTGACAAGCTTTCTCAAATCTATCAGAAGGTCAGCATAGCTTGCAATTTGCTTCAGAAGGTGCTTACCCTTCCAGAGTACCTAGCCTGACTTCCCTGGTGGAAGTTCACGTGTGTAACCAAACTTGTCAGTTTAAAAGTTTTTACTTTGCTTCTGGATTGTGATTCAGACATGGATTAGTATGTTTGTTTTTGATTTATAATCTTTTCCATCAAAAATCTTTTCTTAAATGTTTTAAAAAAGGAAGATGACATTCACAATGACAAAGCAAATGAAAAAAGATATAAAAACAGAAATATATTGTACCTTTGTATTACTGGCATTTACAAAAACTGTATTGGCAAAGTGCTGGTCTGGTATATTACAGTATGGGGAGTCAGTATATATCCCACAATTTAACAAGAACCAATTGACCGTGTAAGCATACTGGGGTAGCTTTGGAAGACCCTGTGGATGATGCCACTCCACAATAGCATCTAGAGTACCGTCACTGTTGGTCTCGTTAACTGTGGATATCACTGTGACATTTATCTTAGAGTCTGAGATACTCTCCACTGGTTGACTAATAACTGTAATGATAAAACAAAGAAAGAACATGAATATTAAAAGAATTTGACATATAGAATCTTACACCAGTTACAGGGTGACATAGAGATATCCCAGACAGGGATAAATATTTTACTGTCCAGAAGAGTTTCTGCGAGTTCTGGACATTGAAAATATTCAGTTAAGTTTGAGATATCTCTTTCTCATACGAGACATGGAACTCCCACATTTTTACCCATGTGAGGTTTTTCTATCTTACCTTAGGGATGAGATCACTTTTCTCAACGTCACAATCACTTACACACGCTTAATTGATGATGTCATAATCAATTCATGTGAGGACGTCAACAAAATTTGATTACATCATTTTCAGACGGCAGAGATGATGGCCTGAAAACTGAACATTTTTTTGTTTACAAATAATGTTTTTAAGCTGCAAATGTGTGAGAAAAAGAATTCTACACCAGTAACAAAGATGAATATTTTCTTGTCCAGAAAAAGCTTTAGCAATTTTATTCATCCTCGTTTGAGATATCTCTGTCTTATCCTTTAGCCGGTGTAAGATTCTATTAGTCTTGCATTGTTACTGTTGTAGATTTCATTTCTTTTTCTCACTCATTAGGACCATAAACACAAAAATTGTAAACACAAACTTGTATCAAATGTTCAGTTTTTATTTTACCATCTATGTCTTCTGAAAACATCATCAATTTTTTTGACATTATGGTTAAATGATTGACATCATCAATTTCTTTCCGTAGGTGATTGTTTCTCATCCAGAATGCTCTTTGTTTTCCCCCAGAATCAGATTTAAAAGTCAGAGAAATCAAATTAATGCAGAAGATTGTTTGTGTGATCTGTCTCTGAGCGAGATGGGAAAATCTAGCACCAGTGAAATAGCTACATTTCTTGGTCACAGGTGTGAGAAAATATTTTTATAATACTATTACTATTCTTTGGATCCATTTTATCAAATATCCATAAAGAATACATAAAACAATGGTTCTCCAACATATGATACCATAAATTACTGAATTTTTGTTGATTTTCAAAAATAGGGATATTTCAAGTGATTGCCCAACAGGTATCTGTGTGTCATCGGATGATAATCGATGCAAATATGAACTAATACTACATAAAAATTGATACTTATGTCAGTTTTATTTTTGTGTCTTGTTACTCTTATGAATTGATGGATCGCCGACCACGCCCACAATTTTCGGACAAAAGCCTGACATGTGAATTACACACAAATAAAATGAAAACTCGGCCTGAATTGTGCCTTTTAATGACGTCACTGACACAAATATGTCATTAGTCGCCATGACGCTGCTTTGGTACCTTGATGGCGGCCATTGTCGAAACATTGTGGGCGTGGGTTTGTGCAAAACTATTATTTCCATTGAATAAGTTGGCACATTTGCATAAAAACCAGATTACACTTGGAATCTGAGATGTACTGGTTAAACTTTCTCACACAACAATCTACCAGAGTGGCATTTGAATCTGTATGGTGAGAGCAACTTAGAGGCACTGTGTGATTTAATAGACACATTGGCCACAGTTGCCCTAGAAATAATTTTTTTAAATTTCAAAAAAATAAAATTGTACCGTCAACCACTGGATCTGTTGTAATATTAAACTTGACTTCAGCAATAGTCCCATTCTGGGTGACAACTAGAAGCAGGAATTCTGGAACTTTTGGCACATCATTTTGGCTTAGCTTTAACTTTGTTGAAGATGTCTGAAAAATAAAATAGTTCAAAATAAACTTTCTTTGAAAATTGAAAAAAGTGACGAGAAGTTGCATAATGGAGTGTTACGCCCATTCAATATCCTTTCAATTACCAGTATATTGAGTCAGTCAATCAGTTCAAGGACAGTTAAGTTCTTTAAAAAAACGCTGACCCTCAGCAAGCCAACTGACAAATTTTCTTGCGCTTCAACCAGTGCAGAATGGGATTTGAGCCTAGGCAACAAGAGACACTGTGATACATAAGTGCCTGCTTTAAACCACTCGACTACCAAGGCCCTGAAATTGAAAGAGTGAGTGAGTGAGTAATGGTGTTTAACGTCCCAGTCAAGAATATTTCACTTATATCGAGACGTCACCAGCTATAGGCGAAGTATGCAGAAATTTTCTTGTGCATTGCGCTGATGGCATTATACAGCAGGATTCTTTAGCGTGCCAAGCCCACCGTGACACAGGACTTCGTTTATTTTAAGTTCCCATCCGTGACAGTCACTACCCACTTTCAAGTCTTTGGTCAGACCCGGCCGGGGATCGAACTCACAACCTCCCTCTTACGGAGCGAGCACTCTACCAACTGAGCTACCACAGTGGTCTGAAATTGAAAGACATTGAAGCTCTATATTTATATGTTGAGTGTCAAACTAATGAATATGGTTTCAGACCTTATCTTTAAATATTTTGCATATTTTCAAAAAAAAAATCCCACAGAACATAAATAATAAACCATCAAAATGTTACAAAATATAATAATCATTATTTAACAGAAAAGGCAGTGTATCTTGTATCTGGTATGTCTGCATCTCATGTTCTGTTTCTCTTAATAGTATTGTCTTTTACACACACATCCATTAAAGTTTAACTAGGGAATCCGATAAATGATAGAAATAGGATAAAAGTTAGGATTATTTCTAAACAATACGTAATAGATATGCCATCAGTTGCGCTGTTCGGTTGACATTTATAAAAATCATTAAAATGATTCTGAAAAAAAGGTTAATTAGTGCATTTCTTTGTTACTGTATAAAAATCATTTCTTTGGATGACATTATAAATGTAATACAACTTATCAGAGAATTGGCCAGATTCACCATAGGAGATACCAGCTGTCAAATCCAATGTAATGAATACCGGGGTTATGGGGGATGAAATGAATTTATTCTGACAAAAATGGTTCTATCTTTAGAAAAACGGCATGCATACAAGATCTATGACTCTTGTTTATCTGTAATAAAATCACATGTTATACAGGTATATATAAACTTGTAAAAAGTTGTATTTACAAACATACCTCCAGATTATTTTGGTCTATATGCACTAAATAACATCATCATCTACTCTCTCTCTCCCTCTCTCTCTCCGAGTCTCTCCCTCATCATCATCATCTTCTTCTTCTTCTCTCTCTCATCATTATCATCATCATCATATTCATCATCATCAAACTTCTCTCTCTTTTTATCATCATCATCATCTAACTACTCTCTCTCTCTCTTTCTCTATTTCAATCATCTTACTACTCTCTCTCTCTCTCTCTACTTCATTATTTCAATTAGCTTTATGTTGTATTGTACAGACAAGCTAAAAAATAATCTACATAAAAACCCAATGGGTCTGATCCAAGACTTGAAAGTGGGTAGTGACTGTTCTTTCGCCAAGCACTCGGAATTACGAAATGAAAGTCACGGATGGGAACTTAAAATAAACGAGGTCCTGTGTCATGGTGGGCTTGGCACGCTAAAAAACCCTGCTGTATAATGCCATAAGCACAACGCACAGGCAAAATTTCTGCACCTTCGCCTATAGCTGGCGACGTCTCGATATCAGTGAAATATTCTTGACTGGGACGTTAAACACCATTACTCAACTCAACTCCAATGATTAAAATTTCCAGAAAAAAATCATTTTTCGAAGGGCAGGATTAATTTATTCATCTCTGCATATTTTCAGGAAAGTCTGCATGCTAAATATCAGTATAAAAGTTTAAACATAATCATACAATATCATGTGGTTGTTTGCACACAGATAAACAAAACAATACTTGCTTACCGGTATACAAAAAAAAAAAACCCAAAAAACTTACAAAAACCTAAAAATTTACTGATGTTTCCAAAACAAGACAAAAATCAGACAAAATAGAACTTTTTGTTTTTTTATTGACATAACAGAAGACAATATAAGTGATTTACAAAAATAACACTTATTTTATTTCCATATTTAGCTTGAAGTGTATTTGTTATGGTTGTTGTGTCATTTTACTTTGATGTGATAATTGTTATTGTGCCAGACAATCAAAATCTAATATGGAAAAATGTTCAATAACACAAAAACAATACTTTTATTTTGAGAAAATTGCGATGGAACATTTACTGCCGTAATCAGTATAGAAACATTAGTGCTAAAATCTGCACAAACATATTTTTGTTAAGGGTCTGAATTCAGAAATAAATAAACAAGAATATCGGTAGAACCGATGGATGCTCCCAAAATAAAAGCCAATTGCACTTCTCCTTATCAAGATCTACCTAGTAATGAAGTTTCACATTGATACCTCTAACAGTTTTTGTGTTCTGCAATAACTCCTAAATTATGGTAAATAGAGTAATGGTTTTTGTACATTGCACTTCTCCTTATCAAGATTTACCTAGCAATGAATTTCATATTGATACCTCTAACAGTGTTTGTGTTCTGCTCCTGACAAAATTAAGAAAGATAGACAAACCAACGAATGGACGAATGAATGAACTGACAGACAAACAAACAGACGGATGGACAAAGCCGCAACTATATGCTCTCCCTTCAGGGAGCATAATAAATAAATAAATAAATAAATAAATAAATAAGCAATCAGCTCTAGAATGGTGGAGGAAACCAGAGTACCCAAAGAAACCACTGACCTTTGGCAGCTAACACTGATTGTATTGGACCAAGTGAAATGTACAACCTGACACTAACACTGGTTGTATTGGACCAAGTGAAATGTACAACCTGATACCAACACTGGTTGTATTGGACCAAGTGAAATGTACAAACTGACACTAACACTGGTTGTATTGGACCAAGTGAAATGTACAACCTGACACTAACACTGGTTGTATTGGACCAAGTGAAATGTACAACCTGATACCAACACTGGTTGTATTGGACCAAGTGAAATGTACAAACTGACACTAACACTGGTTGTATTGGACCAAGTGAAATGTACAACCTGACACTAACACTGGTTGTATTGTACCAAGTGAAATGTACAACCTGACACTAACACTGGTTGTATTGGACCAAGTGAAATGTACAACATGACACTAACACTGGTTGTATTGTACCAAGTGAAATGTACAACCTGACACTAACACTGGTTGTATTGGACCAAGTGAAATGTACAACCTGATACCAACACTGGTTGTATTGGACCAAGTGAAATGTACAAACTGACACTAACACTGGTTGTATTGGACCAAGTGAAATGTACAACCTGACACTAACACTGGTTGTATTGGACCAAGTGAAATGTACAACCTGATACCAACACTGGTTGTATTGGACCAAGTGAAATGTACAAACTGACACTAACACTGGTTGTATTGGACCAAGTGAAATGTACAACCTGACACTAACACTGATTGTATTGGACCAAGTGAAATGTACAACCTGACACTAATACTGGTTGTATTGGACCAAGTGAAATGTACAACCTGACAATAATACTGGTTGTATTGGAGTAATTGGACCAAGTGAAATGTACAACCTGACACCAATACTGGTTGTATTGGACCAAGTGAAATGTACAACCTGACACTAACACTGGTTGTATAGGGCCAAGTGAAATGTACAACCTGACACTAACACTGGTTGTATTGGACCAAGTGAAATGTACAACCTGACACCAATACTGGTTGTATTGGACCAAGTGAAATGTACAACCTGACACTAACACTGGTTGTATTGGACCAAGTGAAATGTACAACCTGACACTAACACTGATTGTATTGGACCAAGTGAAACGTACAACCTGACACTAACACAGGTTGTATTGGACCAAGTGAAATGTACAACCTGACACTAACACTGGTTGTATAGGACCAAGTGAAATGCACAACCTGATGCTGTGTATGAAGTGTGAATATGGACTTTAAACAAGTAATTAGTTCTTCATCCTATTAGCGTTAACAACTCATTAATTTTGTTGTGCAGTTTTATATGCCCTAGTCATACTCAGTAAATGCAATGAACTATAACTGTTTCAGCTTACACACACACACATATATATACAATTAACTCACTGCTACGGAGGTTGTTGTAATTTATGTTACCGAGAGAAAAGATGATGGTATTATGTTTAAGATAGTTTTCACTTAAGTTTTTAACCATTTTTGTTCTTCAAAAACTTAATGGCCTGGAAACAAGGGGAAATAATAAACATTAACTTGGCATAAATCTATGTTTGCTCATATTTCTGAAATACTCACTGGCTGTAAATTTTTTCACCGTCTTTTCTGAAAATTTGATTTATTTTGTTTTAAGCTTTTTTGAAGTTTTATTTGTTTAGGAGAAAATTTCAAAGTTTTCTATACACCATGTGTTCTGGCAAATCCATTTGTTTTAATCTTCAAAATTCTTTTAAAATTAAATTTCCTTTTCCCCCTCTTAAACAAATTCTTTCTCAGATTCTCAAAATTTTAACACCATATTTACAAAATTATTTCTATAACATTTGAGATTTCACAATAACATCATTCTAAGTACACCCATGATTTATATTACTTTACTCCAATTAAGACAAATTGACTTCATTTGGGACGATGTTGAGTTGAGTTGATAAAAGAGTTATTTGCCCCAGTCAAGATTCTTTCACTTATATTGAGACAGTCAGTTCAAGGACGGCAGGAAAAAACAGAATACAATGAGAAACCCACCGAGCATCTTCCGAAAGAAAACCTATAGAAAAGTGGTTTTAATATAGAGGTGTTTGATGAATAAAATTTGTAGTAAAGGGACATTAAAAGTGGTTTTATTGGACAGTTGAGCTCATTTGATAGTAATATGGAGCAAAGGCCATTAAAAAACCTTTCTTTGTGGTCAGGTGGTCTTTATATAGAGGTTCATTTTGGTGTTGAAATATAAAGCAAGGGAGCATCAAAACAGTGGTCTTAATGGAAAGGCAGTCTTTATATAAAGGTAGACACTATGGCAGATTTCATGGCAGTATAAAGTTCATCATTTAAATTTTGCACATATAGATGCAGAGACATCAGCATAATTTTTTCCAAGTGAAATTTGAATTTAAAAATTAAAAAATGTATTGGTGTTTAGTACCAACAAGGAACTAATAGTAAACGCTGTTTATATATATCTCGACATAATGTGGAAGTGTAATTTTGGCATCAGAACAAGACATTAGGCTAAAGTTAATACATATATCAGGAAAAAAATTACAAAAATGTGTTTCTGAGTCAAAATTACAAAAACATATTGGTTAACATTACACTAGGACTGTTTACTACAAAACAAAGGTACAGTCTATGTTGGTGATAGGTATGTGTGTCAGCCATATTTAAATTCAACAAATAGGTTATATCCCAAAAGTAAAAAAAGTTTGCAGTTTTCAAATTGAATTTTGTTGCCATCATGGGTACAAGTTTCTTGACATCTGGTATTATTATATCACAAAAGTAGAAAATGTTTTAAGATTTTAAACTTAATTTTGTTGCCATCATCGTTACAGTTTCCTTGAAATTTGGTTTTGGATTTATGGGATAAATGAGATAACTTTTTCCATTATGTATTATAAATACATTCTATAAATTATGGTCTTTTTTGTAGGTGTATATGCTCTGATATTCACTGGAATAATAGAATCTATCACAACTTGTGGTGCAAGATAGGGAAATCTCAACCCGAGTTCAAATATATTAGAACAAGGGTTAAGATTTCCTTATCTGGTGCTACAAGTAGTCATTGATTACATTTCTTGCACCAGAAAATACAATTTTTTCATTTAAAATCAATTTCAACTTATCAATACACCTCTGATTTTATTAATAAAATTTTGTGGAAAAAACAGAGTGTAAGCTATCTTGCACAGGGGGGTACAAGACGGAGATATCTTGCACCTCTCTTTTTATGGATTTTTCTATCTGGGGTGCAAGAAAAATAAATATTGACTGAGGTGATACATATGCACTGGGCTTACAGTAGCGAACAGCGTGTGCTCCATATACCGGTATATGGTGCCATATGCATGGTGAAATGAAATCTATGGTAATCTGGAACAGCCATTAAAAAAGTAGCTTTTTCAAGTCTTGTTTAGATGTTTTTGTGGAACAATTATTTCCATTGGTTTTCCCATAAAAACAATTTTAATCCAGAAAGTTGTGACATAAGCATTTTCAAAAATGTCCAGCACAAACAACCAAAACTTTTTACTGCACAAATGTCCAAAATCTCCTGCAAAAACATCCAAAACGTTTTGCCCAAATGTCTAAAGTGTCCCGCACAAACGTTAAAGGGGTGTTAATAATTGGTACAGTGGGTTGTGGCGAACTCCATTTACCACTGGCATTAAGAGGTTATTATCCATCTATCTATTATACAGAGCTATTAATTAGAACTGACCCCCCTGAATACAAAGGCAGCATGATCAGAGCTTAATCAAAAGAAAACTTTCTTATTTACTACATAAACAACTTATAGCACCAATACAAAATGATGGGTATAGTAGTTCTGGTAAATATCAGGAAAACAGACACACAGGCTGACAAGTGGTTACATGAACTATTTGTAAACATAATCAGTATTTATAACCACTCTTCTCATTATAAAGGTTTATTGTTGGCCCATATGATAGACGGTGTACCTATATACAATATGGCTACAAGATGGAAGAAAAAAATTATAATGGCGTATGGGAAAACATTGCCCTTGCTTATTGACTTTGACGTCTATACTGCCACTTGTTTTATTCTTGGAATTATTTCAAACTGAAAGCAGACTTTGTTTACAGATCACAGCATCTCTCAACAACTTGGCTTACATTTAAACCCCAGTGAGGCAAATCCTAATGTGTGAAAACTTGTCAATTTCCTTGCTGCCATTCAGTGGATTTTTGTTAGTCACCCTGGTTTCCTCTGCAACCAAGGAACTGACCCCCTTGATGTAAATGAAAGAACCTTGCTTGGTATGTTACATAGATTTTTCTGTACTCAAGTGTACAAGCAATAATTTCAAGCTTTATAAATTTAAGTACATTTGAAAGATCCCAGTATTATGTCTAAAGGTAATTTCAGAATTTCTTATATGCCAGAAAAATGTTGTACAGAGTTTCCAAACAGTGTTTTAATGTCAACATCTGGTTAGATTGGCTGGCATACTCCTGATGATGATTATGATATAAAAAATACAAGTTTTATTGCTTCTGTGTGTGCTGTAAAACATGGCATGGTGATGCCCTTAAATTTTTGTACATTGTACATTGTTTGTATTACCAGTAAGCATAATACTGTTCTACAATTGACATATTACATGTTGTAATGGTTGTAATGTAAAAATAAAAATGTTACAGTTCCTTACAGGCCTGAGTTGCCAAGTGATCTAAAGGCAAATTCAAATGTGAGAAGGTTTGTCAGTTTGCTTGCAAGAGGTTGGTGGTTTTCTCTGGACCCTCCATCCCTTCACTCTATTTGGTAAGTGGTGACTTCACATTCGCAGTTGAATCAATCAAATCTTATTAGATTTTTAACATGCAGGACTTGAGGACATTGACAATGTGAAGCAATCAGAATAGAGTGTAGAAAACAAAATAATTTATATGCTAAAATACCTTTTTGAACACATAAGCTGTTGGAAGAACTGCTTATTAATCTAGACAATATAATTTTTTTAAAACTTTTAAAGTCAATGACCATCATCAGTGGTGCTAAATGCTCAACAAGTTCAGGTGAAATAAATTATCTACATGCAGACAACCCCAGGTGTTAACTTATAAAGACTATGGTAATTTCTTAATTTGTTTCACATAAATCAAATATACCCCGGTATCTAATATTAGAATTGTACTGAAATGTATAGCTGATATTGTATATTAATCATTAAAAAAATATCACATGTACCTAAAATTAAAACATTTCATACAGACAGACTACTTAACCAGGGGATTTTATCAGCAGTTTCCATGTAAACAAATTGGTTGCTAAAGCATTTATGTAATTAAAAATAAAAACATTAAATTGACTTGGAAATCTGCAAGTACATGTAGTAATTTATATATGATTTCCTAGTTTATCCTGGAATCATTCTCCCCTTGTTGCAGTTTTTTTTTATTTATTTTTTTTTAACAAGTAAGTCTGGGTACAATGGTCACAACACCATCCAAATGACATTTTTACCTGTAAAAGGTATAACATAAGTCTGATACTGAATTGGATTCATAATTTTCTATTTAATCCTGGAATCATCTCCCCTTATTGGAATTTTTTTCATTTTGGAGGACAGAACAAGTAAGAGTGGGTACAATTTTAACACCACCAAGGCAGATTATCCACCAAATGAAATTTTATAGACATTTTAATCTGAAATAGGTATATTATGATTCATATTCTGAACCAGGCTTCATAGAATAATGATTCAACAATTTCAGGCAAACCTTTCCAGTGTCTATCTATCCATGACACAGGTGGTGGTATATGTAACAATGTACTCACTGAAACCAACAGCAGTTTCTTAGTATCCCTTTACTCCTGAGCAAGTAAATCAGGAATGGTATACCAACATGGTCTCATAACCCTCACAACTAAGTAGAAAATAAGTCTGAATGGGAAAGAGTTTACAACTAAACCACACAGAATCCATGCATTATTAAACAAATGGGTGGCTAATGGGCTACCTAATTTATTGCCAAACAGCTGATCAACCATGTCTAGATTTTACACCATGCCATACAAATATACATGACATCACTTCTGTATCTTTCAATGTATTATAATACTTAATACATCATTATAATGTAATTGTAAGACTTCACTGGGTCAAAGATAGCAAAGAATATAATTTTTACGGCTGCCGGTGCCGGCTGCCGCAGGTCTTGGGTTCTCCTTGCCACACATTGTGTCTTGTGTCTAACTTCACCATTCACTCTCAATTACATGCCACATTAATATTCTGATATACAATGTAACCATGAAGTGGATTAGTAACAACTAAGGTGATCTGGTACCAGCAATGGTAGTAAGACCCTGTAAATCGCAATTACCCATAAAATGGAAGTTGAAATATCAGGAGGCATCCCATGCTTATATTGGGAGAGTTGGCAGGTATACTTCCAAATGCTTTATGATGTCTTTAAGAACTACTTTTGTTACAAAAGATTATATGAATACAATTGTCAATTCAAAATAAAGACCATAACAAATGAAAAACATAAAGGTCATCTTGCAGGCAACAAATATTTCTGATACAGTTCTTCTAAAGCATGTTGCATTTCTTATATAGAAGTGGGATGAAAGTTTTCAGACCGATTTTGATGAAAATTTCACAGGTATATACAGATTTGTTGATTTTTTTTTATTTTTTTATTTTTTTGTCATCATAATTTTCATATATTTCTGTTTTCTAAATGTCCAGAAAAAATTTAATTACAGTATAACCTTAATTCTTTAGTCAAATTGTGGTGTAATAAAGGGGTTTGGCGATAAATTAGGGAGGCAGATAAAGAACAACATAAACAAAATGGATTTTTGGGACTTCAAAAAAGCGTGGTGATGGCAAAGTTATATAGGTGCATTATAACGAGGTTTTACTGTAAATATAAAAAATCATTAGGAAAATATAAAAAAAAAAATAATAATAACTTAAGCATTTGAATACATTAGTCCAACCTCTGCACATGCATGTATCTACAAATAAGGTAAAATTTTGATTTGTCACCACCATTTGTTGCAACAATTTTTAGTGGTATAAAGGAGTTTTTGAGGAAGACTTATAAACAAAAACAATAAAGAAAAATATATTTGGGACTTTTGTTTATTTTATTGCAGCAATAAGCAAGGTGGCAATGTTATCGAGTGGCATCAAAACAAAGGTTTTACTACATATCTTAAACCACCTTATTGGCCCTCTAAGACTTCTGGTAAATATTTTGACAGGTTTCCGTTGAAAGTGTTTTTAATACTATCAATATAGACACTAAATCAGATATGAAAAGGGATTGACCAATCTACACTTCTAGAGTGAATTTTCCGAAGACACTCCCTATACTTAAAGTTCCTTCATATCAAATTTATTTAGCTTTTTTTTACTACTAATATATTTGACTATTTTAAAAAGAGCACAAATTTTATCAGAAAACCTTATTTTAACTCATAAGCCAAAATAACTTTTATTTCATTTTTTTTTAAATTTAAAAAGAAAATTTAATTTCAAAACTTAATCCAAAATAACCATTATTTCATTTTTTTAAATTTAAAAAGAAAATTTAATTTCAAAACTTTAGCCAAAGTAACCATTATATCAATTTTTTAATTTTTAAAAACAAAATATAATTCCAAAACTGAAGCCAATAAAACTGTTATTTTAATTTTAAAGGAAAGTAAAACCATTTACTAACTTCTCCTCTAGAATAAACTCATGCTGGTTTTAAATTCTATCCAGTTAATTTTTGGCAAGTGGTGATTTCCTCTAATTTTCATATTTGATTTGCGTGTTTTGAAGTTTAGACAAACAAAGCGGTATTTAACAGGCTGATTATCTCCTTGTAAGATATCGGAACATTTTAAATAGTTCCCATGACTTATACAGTTACCTTTGGTGTTATTTTTATTTTATAAAATCAAGCTGAGATTTTGGCATTCTCTGGAGAAATCCGACATTCCCAGGTGGCCCTATCTGTTTGATAGCGATCAATAATATATCTTTGTAAGTAAGTGTTGAACTTAATAAAATCAAATGATGTCAAAAATGACAAGTAATTAAAACCTTTGGCTCTTCTTGTTAAACTTTACATTAGAATTACATGTATTACTGACTTGGTTTCCACTGACTTGGTTTACTTTGACATAAATACAACTGCCGTTTACAGAGCTGTCAATTTGTTTTAAATTTGGAACTGAAAATAATGGACCCAATTGCGAAATTTGTAGGTAAATTTTCCTAATTTGAATACATCCAGTAGAAAATTGTAAGTCTTATACCAGGCTGATCAATCAAATTTATTTATTTGTCCAGATCGGTACATGTTTAATGTGCAAGGTTGCCATTTAGGTACTTTTTTATCGTTACATGTTTGATTTTGGTACAATTTCCATACAAAATGTCCGTACTAGAAAATTGGACATGAAAAGGACAAATTAGACGGATTTTATTCAATAGACCAAATCCGTCTAATTTGACCTTTTCATTTTATTCATCCGTTTATTCATATTCATGGTACAAATCCGTCAAAAACACATCAATCTGTTGAATTGGTCTGTTTGTTATACATTTCTACTGCAGATCTTTTCTGTGATTTTCCAAAAAAATTCTCATACTAGGATCTGCTCAAGTAGGATAGTGAGAGGGATTGCGATCCATAAGCCAACTCTCTGGACCACTTGGTCACGGCTGTTATGTAAGTACTGTCAAATCGGTAAAAATGTTGACGTGTTGTAGTCAAAAGAAGTTTAATTATCAGTCTCAATAAATCTTGACTTAGCATCAATATTAATACATTTATTACCAATATATGTATCGGCTAGTAGTCTGTGTAAAAATCATAAAAATAGAATAAACTTCTTTTGAACCATATTTAATAAAGTTGACTTAGTGCCCATGAAATATGAGGACTTAAAATGAAAACATTTTCTGCTTCTTTTATATTATGACTATCAGATTAATCTGTACTCCGAATGAAGATTAGCCGGAGGGGAGAAAAAAAACCTAAGCACTACAACCGAGATAATCTCTGAGAAACCACTAAAACATCAGTCTGAAGCTGTAAGCCGACACTACCTATCTACGTAATCTTGTATACTACCTAAACGTACTTATTATCTTATCTGCAAATTTAGCCAATAACATGCAGGAGTTCTTCCTTCAATGCACTTATCTTTAAAAAAGGTAATTTTAGGCTTTTCTGTAAAACATTATTTTATTGTAAAGTAATGTAACATCTTTTTTGGCATCTATGTTAAGTTCGTTTATTTGCTTGTAGTAAAAAAAAACGATGGCATGGAGTGTTCCACATTAAAAAGGACGTTTGAGTATACATGTAATTTTTTGGTTGAGTTAAACTTTATTTACCATGTAAAGAACAACTGTCTTTGAACATTGATTTAACACAGATAAAAAAAATAAAAAAAATAAAATACTCAAAAAATCTTTATTAATATGAAAATGAATTATCCTTGGCATTTTTATGAACCACTGGTAGAGATTAAAGAAGGATTAATGATGGTTACTTTGAGAATTATGATCAAAAGAACTACAGACAGTCTTGTTGAAATAGGCATATTAAGTTGAGTGTAATGGAGTATAAATAATGTTTCGTGCTCCAATCAAGATTCTTTACCTTATATCAAGGCGGTCAGTTCGGGGATGGTGGAGGAAACCGATGTGCCCGTAGAAAACCATCAACCAATCAGAAAAAATGAAAAACTCTCTCACACAAGGATTTGCCCAAGTTATCCATATAACACCACAATCTTTTTATTCTAATAATGTTAAAACCACTCTTAGTAATCAATTTTCAAAAACTGTTACAGTGGTAATTACTCAAATAAAAAATCTCTTCTGTCCATTAAAAACTACAACCCAAGAGACTTACATCATACCAACACTCAGGTTCAATTTGAGGAATAACCCCCATTTGTACCCTATACCAAAATTTCAATTTCGACCGAAAAACCCTAAAAATGATGGAATCAAGTCATTTGGAACATTTCTGTGAAAAATAATAATTCAAAAATTTTACATAGAATTTATGTTGGGAATAGGGGGTATGTGGGGTTTACATATGAAAGTCTTATCCAGGTTTGGGCCAAGACACTTTAAACAGTCAAACTAAATACATGAAACATAGAGTGTAGAAATCTTAAATTGCATAAATTTTTAAAAACATACACCTACCTGCGATATTTGTCTCCAAGCTTCATGATTTTGTAAGGAATCTCTAACAAACAATACATATATAAATGTCACTTGTTCAGAATTTTTAATGGCTGATGTTGGGGGATTCCAAACAATCACAAGTCTTGACGTCTCATGATACTGTAAAGCGACTGGTTTAGATAAATTCCATTTAACTTGGCTGGGTGTAGCTAAAAAACAAAAATAAATTTTATTTTTATCATTAGGTTTTAAAAAAAGTGAAAATTTTCAATCAGTCCCGTTTGTTATTTTGTTTTTGAAATCCTACATATAACTATGCAATGGAGGTTTGATGCTGTACCATGTGATACTGATACCCTCTAACATTTGTGTGGAACACTTATTTTTTCCCATCAAAACATGTTATTCCCGGAATTTGTGAAGAGAACTTTTTCCCTAACATCCCAGGCAAATGTTAAAAGGTATTACATGTTTTTTGTATCATGTGGTACATTGGCAAAACAAAAATTATATTTCACGTTATAGTAAAACAAAATATATATTTCATCGTATAGTTACTATGTGCAGTGTGAATACATAATATGATAATAGGTTAATATGTGCTATCTGAATTTTGCACACGAAATATCAAAAATATATTTCATGTCACTTCTGCCCCACCGTAGTAATACAGCATGTTCATGAACTTTTTCACACTACAAAGTATTGCCAGGGAATATTGCCATGTTTTTGTATTACTGAATACTGGTACATTGTAAGTGTAATCCAATAAAATCCTTTATTTACAAAATAAAATAAACAAAAAAATAATGGAAATTTGTTTCATCGAATTAAATGTAATTGCACTGATTGATATCTCAGAATTTTGTTTATTATCGCATTTAAACATAATCAAAATTAAAATCAACTTTAAAAATCATATCTGGTAATATTTGTGTCTCCAAACATACTCTATAAATCTTAGTACATGTACTTTTTTAAGCAATCTTAATTTTTGGTGTTTTTTCCCCCGTTTTACGTTTTCCATGGCCATCTTAACCATCATAGCTGGTAATATTTGTGTCTCCAAACATGCTTTAAACCTTAGTAGTAGTTTGTACTGTTTAATTAACAATCATAATTTTGGGGATTTTTTCCCTGTCTTTCACTTTCCATGGCCATCTTAACCATTATATCTGGTAGTAATTGTGTCTCTAAACATGCTCTATAAACTTTAGTACTATTAAATTAAAAATCATATTTTTTGGATTTTTTTTCTCTGTCTTTCACTTTCCATGGCCATCTTTATCATAAAAATGATTTATTATAAATTATACACTTACTCTCAGGTATATTTTTCGTGAATTGACAAGCTTTTCTACAGCCCTTCTTCTGAAATTAAATTTAGATTACAAAATTACAATAAGCTTCTTAGTGCAATAATATGAAAAAAATTATATATAATACAAAATCATTATCAGTTCATTAATGCCATATACATGTATTACAATGCAGTCAAACCTGTCTATAAAGGCTAACCACCAAAGGGAACCAATAAAAGTGGACTTTAGGAGCAAATGTGACCCTTATATACAGGTTTAAATCATAAGGTAAAAATCAATTGGGATAACATTTAACTGGGCTTTAAAAGCAGGTGGTCCTTTTATAGAGGTACCCTTTACAGCATGTTTGACTGTATATTAGTAGATATATGATATACAATGAAGAATACCGGTAAATAGGTACAAAGACATAATTATCTTAATCACATAAACATGATAAATTTAATGTGTAAAAAATAAATGTTTATACTTTAGACTATTTGTCAAGCAAAAAAGACTTTCGATTGAATTACCAGTACCTGGAAGGTCAGCTAGAAGGCTAGAACCAAACACAGAGCAGAGTAGTGATGTTTTATGCCCCAGTCAACAATTTTCCACTTAGATCAAACCTTGATATATTTGAATGAATCTTGACTGGGGTGTAAAAACTATAACTGCAATCCACTCTCCTCTGTTATAAAATTGTAAAGTAATAGATCAAGTTTAATTTTAAACACTGCAACAAGAATTTAGCAGTTATTGCCCTTTGATAAAAGGGTTAAAAATCATTGATCTGACAACTTGACAATTTAACTACTATTTACTTACACAAAATTTCTTCTTTAAACACATTTGGGACCAAGCTGGATAACTTAAAACCAGAAATTGACACATCTGCCAACACTGTAAAATAAAAATTATAGATTGTGCCATTAAAATTGATTTCATGAGATATTAAATTCTAAGTCTATTTTATAGTAGCTAAGATCTTTGCAATTCAATTTCACAGATTTCAGTAACCTTGCATGTTAATTTTTTTGACATTATAATGTAAAAAACATTCCAGGGGATTATACTAAATAAACTGTTTCTAAATTGCCAAAAAATTACATTAAGTAGAAATCACATATGGGTATCTTAAAAAAATGAAAAGTGTGCCTAGGCCCATACTCAAAAATGTCATCAAAACATTTATAAATTTGAGGGGAACAAGAGCCACCAGACAAATGCATCGTTGTATTATCGGTGGCCTGATAAACTTAACAGTGGATGTTGATGTTGAGAATATGATAATAGCTTTTTTTTCACTTTGGGCAAGTGAAAAAAACAAGTCTTGTATGTGTGATATCAACAAAATGCACAAGGGACTGAAAAGAAGAGCCGGCCAAAACATAAATAACGAGGCATTGCGATAAAATTGTAATGGCCTTTAAAACCAGGTGGTTCTTATATAGAAGTGACTTTTAATGGAGGTTCTACTGTGTCTAATAGGAAGATTTATAGGTTGGTTTACATTCTGTTTCAGAGATCTGCATTTTGTAGATAAGTTGAAAAAAATGCATGCAAACATTAATGCACAAGTACAGAAAAACAGGGGAGAGTCTTGTACTCTCAGTCGCTTAACGCCACCGAAACCGGGATAAGCTCCGGCCTGATGGGCCTAATGGCTCGGGACAGACTTTAACTTAACTAACAGAAAAACACTTACATTTCGACAGCTCTTTTTGTGTACACATGCATCATAATCTGGTCGATTTTTAAGGTTCAAAGTCTGAAAGTAAAATAATAATAAAAAAACTGTATAAAATCATTAAACTGCATACAAGGGTTGATACAAGATGGCCAATTATGACAATGAAGAATACAATAAATCTAGAAAGGTTCCAAATGAAATTTTGGAATATTTCTCTAGAAATGAAATGATGAACACTGCTAAAATACTCAATTTGATGTGTATTGTGACATCTTGTGGAGAAAGGTAACAGATTGAAGGAGTTTGTTAAGAATTTATGTCTAATCAAATGTGATCTAGTAATTAAGCTATTTTGTAGGTCTCATTTTAAGAATCATGCTACTAAATTTTGGGGTTAAATACGCTAAAAAAGACTTTTTTATATTGATCAATTTTTCAAAAATCACTTCAAGATATCAATTTAAAAGTCAGTTTAGCCTGTGGGCCTCACTACTCACCTAAGATTCAGTGCAGGTTCTGTACCTTGTAATAAGATGTAAAATAAATTCTAAAGATGATCTTCAATATATCTATATTATTACCAGTATATTATACAATTGGTTTTTTTTAATCTTATTTTTATATAAATTTTATAGTTTAAATAAAAATGTAGAAAGAAAAAATTTCATGGAAAATACCTTAGCAATTTAAAAATAAGTAGGTGAGTGGTCCATTGACTGTCATTTTTAAAACATAACAAGAATCACCCACTGAAAAAAATATCCTATTTTCTCTCTTTGCATTTACACAAAACCTACTCTATTTTTATAAATCTCTTCTACTCTATTTTTATAAATCTCTTCTACTCTATTTTTATAAATCTCTTCTTTGAAGTTTCTTTCAATTTTTTACATAAAATCCATCTTATGTGTGGTACACTGTCAAATAAAAACTAGACTTTTGGAAAGGTAGGTTTAATGATGCTGTTGAGGGATTCCTGCGCTTTTGAGTTGTACACAAATACAAATAATCCATTTCAAATGGAAATAAAATGTGTGGGATCTAACTGTAGATCTATCTTCAGTGTTTAACAATAAAAATGAAGAAGATGCAGATTTAATTAAATTATGTAAAGCTACTTCTAATAATTAGGTCATTTATATGCAAAGATATACACAATAAAACATTGTATGGGAACAAAAACTTTATATCCTATTTTTTGATCATTAAAATTAATGATTTATTATTTTGTAAAAAAAATATCTGTATGTAAAAAAAAAAGAAAACAAAATATTTCTAATGGAATGAAAAAGATAATAACATTGCTGTAAATCTGGAAATTTTCATGAGAATGGTCATTTGAAGATATTCCGGTACTTTTATTATAACATCGATAGAAGAGGGGACCATGCGTATGCATGAGTGAATTACGACCAAAAAAAAAATATTTTTGAGTTTTATTTTCACATCTTTTTACTCTTATCATTTTTATGAAAAATTAAATTTCATGAAAAATAGTACATATGTATAACTTTATTTTGTTTAAAATTCAGTTAACTTGATCTATACAAGAGAGAGAGAGAGAGTAGATCATTATAGAAATTAATTTTATTTTTTTTATTTCAGAAGTCTAACATTTTATATTTATATACAATGTAATTGTTTTTTTTAATTTCTGTTCTAGCTGCTTATTTGTTGCATATCAATTCAAATCAAATGTGGGCTATTTAAAATGCATTGGAATTATTCACAATTTTTAAAGACAACAGTATTTTGTGTTGTGCTAATTTTTATTAACTTCTATATAAAATTAAGACTATTTAACATTCAATTTTTCAGATGAAAAAAATTGAAGGGATTTTTTTAAAAACTTTTTGGAAAGACGCCCATTTGTATTGTCCACTAAAATTTTAAACTTGACTGAAAAAGCCTAAAATTGATGGAATCAAGCCATTTTGATCTTTTTTTGTAAATAAAAAATGTGTTTTCAAAATTTTTACATAGAATTAAAGTATTGAGTGTGTTTTGGGGGGAGGAGTTTACAAAAGACGGAAGGAAATCTTGTCTTTTTTTTGAATGCCCAATGCTCATGGTGTTCAATTGAACATTGGTTCCCTGCTATTCAAATTAATCAGTATCACATAGAGGGAAGCAAGAGCCATAAATATAACTTACTTAACAAACATTTAAGTGACCAGATACTAATTAAGACTAATTCTTGATAATTTGTCTTGTTTGATCTCGGTGGGATATAAGTAAGACTCTTATTAACACCTACATGATGATCACATCACAACTACCAAGTAACATTACATGATACCAGGGCTGGACATCATACCTCACAGCTGGAGGAGACAGATTTGCATTAATACATGCTTATGATACAGTACCCCCTGACCATCCTAATATGCATGCAATAATATACCCGGTTGCCTTAACTTGTTATAATTTATCTTTAGTAAAATTCTCACCAGACTCCATAAAATACAGTACCCACTCTCAAACACTGACCCCCCTCAGTGTGGATAAAATCCTCACAGCTGGAGGGTACAGGTTTTACTTATAAAATAAGTATATACCCGGTAATACAGTACCCCCTAACCACCTTATATACATGCACATTACCCCCAAGCACCTTCATATAAATGCAAAAATATACCCTGTTGATTTTATCCATAGTAAAATTCTCACCAGTATTCATATAACAAAGAATCCAGACATCTTATGTACACAAGGAAATGATGCAGTACACCCCTCCCACTGATCACCTTAATGCAGATAAATCCAGACTCCAGAATATCATGGACATGATACAGATACACCCATCCACCACACAATCACACTGACCACCTAAATGTGGATAAAATCCAGACTCCAGAATATCTCTTATGTACACATGGATATAATATAGTAGATCCCACCTTGACCACCTCAAAGAACATAGATTAAACATAACTTCATATGTACACAAGGGCATGATACAGTTCCCCAACCCTTTCCCCCAATGACCACCTCAATGTCGATAAAACCAACTCCAGAATACTGTAGTATTATGATACAGTAGATCCCTCAATGTGTATGTAATTATGAACTACCTAAGTAAATGAATTTGCTTATTTATCTTTGGTAAAAAATACCCTCACCAGGTTTAATAAAATCCCAGAGTAATAGTACTGAACCCTGAGAATCTTCATTTGCTTATTTATAACTGGTAAAAACACCCTCACCAGGCTTTATAAAGTCCAGAATAGGAACCCAAAGACCAGCTTAATATACATGCAGTATATGAATCCTTAACCCCCTGAGAACCTTGGTTTGCTTAGATAAATCTTGTCAAAAATCCTCATCTATCTGAAACCAAGACCACCTTAATATGTGCATCCCCCCTCCCCAAACAAAAACCTTATATGAATCTTGTCAAAAATCTTCATTTATCCACAGTTACAGCATGTAGTATCCCCAAAACAAGAACCTTAGTTTACTTATGAATTTTGTAAAAATTCCTCATCAGCTTTATAAACTCCAGAGTACTGAACCTCAAGAACACCTTAATATGCATGCTTACCCCCCCCCCCCCCATATGAATCTTGTAAAAACTCCTTATCCAGAGTACTGAACCCCAATACCACCAAAATATGCATGCAGCACCAATACATCTTACCCCCCTGAGTACATTAGGTACTCATATGAATTTTGTAGAAAACTCTTGATCAAGCATGTTTTATAATATCCAGATTTGAAGAATTAAGAGAGATTTGTCTAGTTAGACATAAAAGCTTGTTATAAGTACTGTGTAATAATATATATCGTAACAACATGTTCTGTGTATAAACATACAAGAATTTGATGATATTACATGTTTATGTACCCACACCATCTTATATAATCCTGCATCAAAGCTTTTACAGAATACATAACAGCATTCATTTCAAAATCTCTTAGAAATATACTTTTACCTACAGTATTCATTCTAGAAAAAATATACTTTTACCTACAGTATTCAATCTAGAAGAAATATACTTTTACCTACAGTATTCATTCTAGAAGAGCCCATTTTATCCCTTATTTTGCCGAATAACCTCATCCATCGTTAAGGCCTTAGCGGACAATATTTAACATTATATGAATACAAAAATATTGATGTTATGGTGTTTTAGAGGAAAGGTTTTGAAAATGATCCCTTCTAACAAGTCTTATATTGAACACTGACACCTTTGTTCTTGCTGTTTGTTTTAATTTCTCTCTCTCTCTCTCTCTCTCTCTCTCTCTCTCTCATTTTCATTCCTATTTAAAAATTAATTGAAGGACGAAATATTTTGAAGACTTCCAATTGTACCCACCACTAAAATTTTAATGTTCACTGAAAATCCCCAAAATGATGGATTATCAAGTCATTTTAAACACTTCTAAGAAAAATAACTTAAAAATTGTTACTTTAAATTTTTATTCAATGTGTGAGATAACAAAACTGAGTCCTACCAATATTGTTGAAGAAAATGCATGTTTAAACTTTCTTTATTCATTGAGTTTGCAATGTAATATACACAACTACACTGCATCATGGCTACACTCCTATTGTCTAGAGACAGGTAGCTTACACTACATGGTTATGATGACAGAGTGATATCAGCACCAAGGGAGACAATTCCATTGAGTGAGTGAGTGAGTAATGGTGTTTAACGTCCCAGTCAAGAATATTTCACTTATAACGAGACGTCGCCAGCTATAGGCGAAGGTGCAGAAATTTTGCCTGTGCGTTGCGCTGATGGCATTTTACAGCAGGGTTCTTTATCGTGCCAAGCCTACCAAGACACGGGACCTCGTTTATTTTAAGTTCCCATCCGAAAGAACCGTGACTTTCATTTCGTAATGCTGAGTGCTTGGCGAAAGAACAGTCACTACCCACTTTTAAGTCTTGGGTCAGACGCGGCCGGGGTTCGAACCCACGACCTCCCACTTACGGAGCGAGCACTGACAATTCCATTGAAACGTTGCACCTAACCATATGATAATTACCAGTACATAAACTTAATCAAGTTCTGAATAACACTGTTCGTAAGCAAGATATTTAAAAAAAAAAAAGAAAGTGAACAAAAGATTACACAATTTATGTGTCTATGAATACAATGGCTTTCTAGACAGTAAAGTAAAAGTGTTTCATTAGCATTTTGCATGTTTTATAATCAGTAATTTTTCTATGTATATGAACCAAATCAACTAAGAAATTAATTACCGGTATTTGAAATCGATAGAATAAAAAAGACAAGACATTATATTATTCACTTTGAGAGAAAGTTATATAATGTTTCCTTGTGAAGAAGATTGGAAAGCAGAGTTTGTAGAGAACAGTGACAGCAGAATTGAAAGAAGCGAAGTTATCTTCAGGAGAAATAAAAAAGAAGACATCACAAAATCACACCAAATAGAAAAATTACTGTGTTGGCCATGTGTTCTTTAGGGAGATACATGAATGAAGCCAAGTTCTTGTGAATTTACAATGGTTTTCTATATGACTGGATTTAAAAGGTGTCTCATAAGTCAAATTAGCTATTTTTCACATAGCATATACTTTTCCTATTCATGCACACTAATCTATCTGTACACATAGTACATAGGTGTCTCATAAGTCAAAATAGTGGTAGGTATCTTTTTTTTTCATTTTCTGTACATCTGTACATTTTCTGTGCATGCACATGGAACTATTTGTAGAAATAAAAGTATGTGTGAAACATAGGTGTCTCATAAGTCAAAATAGCTATTATTCACATTTGTACTTTTTCTGTGCATGCACAGGAAACTATCTGTAGAAATAAAAGTACATGTAGTACCTAGGTGTCTCATAAGTCAAAATAATGACAGTTTTTTTGTTTTTTTTTTTTACATCTGTAAGCTTTCTGTGCATGCACAGGAAACTATTTGTAGAGATAAAAGTACATGTAATACATAGACCCCTATATTAACTGTGATTGATTACATAAGATTGAACATTTCAGAACTGAAATAGAAAGTTCAGAAAGGTGATGTAACTTATCTGTTTTTTCTTTCATACCATTCTCTCTAGTTTGTTTACTTAAGACTTAAAAACATCAAACTAACACTTCAAAAAACTTGTCTAATTAACCAACTGTCCTATGTCAGAATTTGTATCATTACAACAAGTTCAACATCTCATCAGCGTGTATACATTTAAAACAGAGCTGAAGGATTTAACAGATTAAGAGCAAAAAACCCTTGAGGGAATATAAAATACTGGAATACACATCACCGTAGAAATGGTATTTGTCTTACTCACCTGAAGCTACTGAGTGCATACATCCCGTAATGAAAAATACATGTTTTAACGCTCGTAATTTGTCTTTAGTTTTTTCTAAATTTATTTCTTACTTCCTACTTTCTATTTTAACCATAGTATTAATGTATTTTTAATTGATTTTCTATTAGGTACTTAACTTGTAAGCGAAAAATAAACTGACACCTTTTTTTAAATCCATTTTTGTGATTAGTTTACAAATTTGCATGTCTTTTGTTTTTCAGCATTTGATTCATACAGGAAATACATTTTAAATGCAATAGATGAAATAAACATTCCAATTACTGGTCTATATAGATTTTTTCTTTAAAAAAAACCCCAATGCATTTGGTTGTATGAGAACACAGATGTAAAATTGGAGAAGAAATAATTTTTAAAGCACTATTCAAAATGTAGTGCAACAGGAAGGAGAAAAACTGCAGGGATGGGCTGGGGATCAAACTCTGGAACTCTTGAAAAACCCCACATTTAAAATGTAGTTTTAAAACCCCTCAAGATCCTAAAAGTGTCAGAACACTTAAAAGATTCTAAATCATGGCAAAAGTGATTTGTCAGCATGCAATGGTCATCTTGAGAAAACAGATTTAAAATCAAATCAAGCTGACCACAGTTTGACCATAGATTGGAAGATACTAATATTTCAATTTGTGGTCATCATTAAGGAGTGGACTTCAGCATGAGTTGGTCACTACAATTACATTTCCTGTCATTAAAGACCAGTGATACCTTTTCATGTTTAAGCAGAAAAGACAACTGACTATAATACATAGGATTATATTAATTCATTTAACCAGCAGGAGTAAAATTCCTAGATGGAGCTCATGCAAATGAAAGAGCAGCAGTGAATTGTAAGAAAACATGTGTTACTGTCAGAAGGTCAGACGGTATTGCATATATAGGAGTCTAAAGATAGTAAATTCTCTATAGGTACTCAGATTTAATAGTTGTCTTAAGTTCTTAATAGATATTGCATTTAATGTAAGCAATAGGTATACACAATAATAAACACCTGTGTTTAACTATCATTTAAGGAGAAACAGGTAAAACAAATGCAACTATTTGTGAAACATTATCGCATTCCCAGTACAGGTACTTAAAAAGCAAACCATGGCTCTCAAATGTTGTATGTTTATATATATTCTTTTACTTTGAATGATCAATGGCGAAATTATTAATTAAAAAGAATGGGGAGGGGAGTGGCTTTTTCACGAACTGACTGAATCATTTCTGTGGATTAAAAAAAAACACACAAAAAATTTTAGATGGAAAATTACCCTATTAACACCAGCATTAAGTGGACCGTACGACATATAGGTTTTATAGTTCATGTCGCCAATGGACCCAACAACTTGATTGCAGTTGTTTAAGCGACACACCACTTTAAATTTTGGCCTTAATGCGAAACCGGATGAATATGGGTACTAATAAATTCTAAATTGGCAATGTCACGGCATCGAATTTTATTTTTACGGAAATTGGCACTAATTGTTTATTTGATAAATAAACTATTCAATACGCGCATAACCAAACTTAAAATAACACACTTTCAATTAATTTTAAAAACCAAGATCAGGGCAATAAATCTGGTAAAAACATCCGTTTTGCCCCCAGTTTTTGCCGTCTTCTTTGGAATATAAATCACCAACGACCTGGCATGATATTTAGCGGACGAACTGTCTTATTATTTTCTTCTTTGGCACGCAATGAACTTAACACATTACAAACTGTATGTAAAATAACATTTTTGGGGTATTTTGTTGCAAAATAATGTATTTTTGTTGGAATGCTGCGAATCTGTTCAAACAATTATCTGAAAAACTCCCTTGAAAAATCTCTATTTCTTGGGAGTTACAGAATATGCATCTTTTCTTATTTAATTTTCAAGCATCCGAAAAAGCAAATAAATCATGTGCGACTTGCGCATTATTTTCTCGAGTTTTAGAAAAAAAAAATTATATAATTGGTTTTGTTTTTTTGAAAGGTTGAAATGTTTGAAAAGCAATTTTAAATTTGTGTTACACATTGACTTAGTGAATAAAACTTAAGCAAGTTAATGTTATCCCATTTTAAGTATCATATTTTTTCTACTCTTAAAAATCATTGAAAAGTCTTTAGTAACGATTATTCCATGTTTTTATGTTTGTGAACTCTATTTAAAAAAAACAACTGGACAGTCATTCCTTAACTTAGAAATCCCTTAACTCAAATCTGACAAATTTTGACGATATTTTATGGTATAATGTCATGTGCTGATTTTGAATGCATTATTTTAATACAAATTAAAAATCAGCACATGCCAGTACTACAAATTAAAAATCAGCACATGCCAGTACTAAAAATTTAAAATCAGCAAATGCCAGTACTACAAATTAAAAATCAGCAAATGCCAGTACTACAAATTAAAAATCAGCA
Source organism: Anadara kagoshimensis (assembly GCA_021292105.1). NCBI lineage: Eukaryota > Metazoa > Mollusca > Bivalvia > Arcoida > Arcidae > Anadara > Anadara kagoshimensis. The sequence goes on along the minus strand of CM037858.1, from coordinate 8,638,627 downwards.
CATGCCAGTACTACAAATTAAAGATTTCAACAAAAGTTAAAATATAATATACGGATGTAATAAGCTTAGTGTGATCTTCAAAATGACACTTTAAATCCATGGATACCCTGAAAACTAACAAAATTATTCAGATATCAAATTTGCCAGATTGAGGTTAAGGAAAATCTTATTTGAGGAATGATTGTCAAACTGGGGCCTGGTATAAAAGGGTCCCCATTTAAAAAAAATCTAATATCAGAACATGCATGTACCAGGATATGATTCAGAAGTTCAGAGAAATATTTGGGAATTTTTGAAATACAGTTGGAATAACATAAAACGGTCAAGAATTCACCAAAAGTATTTGGACGAACACCTGACATTCTGGTATCGCCTGATAAAAATCTTATCTTATTAAAGAAAATATTTATTTTAGTGTTTAAACTAACGACTTAACATCGAATTAATGTTACCCGATATGAGGGAAATCGCGAGTGTGGCCCTGACTTACATGTACAAAAGTTCACGAGAGAGAGAGAGAGAGAGAGAGAGAGAGAGAGAGAGAGAGAGAGAGAGAGAGAGAGAGAGAGTGTGTAAAAGTAAAAACAGTCCTCAATGTATAAGGATTCATTCAAGAAGGGATCTTATTTTATTGGACTATATTTAACGTTACACGAATGCAAAATATCCTAGATTGAATACCGTAGATAGATGGAGAGAGAGAGAGAGAGAGAGAGAGAGAGAGAGAGAGAGAGAGAGAGAGAGAGAGAGAGAGAGAGAGAGAGAGAGTTCGTTCTAGGTTTTACCAAGAACTTTCCTTAACATAAACAGATAAAGGGTTTATGGTTATCCAATAGCAGACCAATTTTTGAAATATTTGAAAGAAAATGCTAATTCGAAAAACTAATGGTGTCTCGTAAGACTTTCAGGCTGTACGTATTGATAATTTACCTTTGTGTTGTGTATACATATTATGATGTGACACGATGAAATGAATTAGATAATAAATAAATAAATAAATAAATAAATAAATAAATAAATAAATAAATAAATAAATTTACCTCTTCAATACAATAAGCTCTACATCTTGCCACTGTTACCGTAGGTCCCACGTCAACTGCAGCAATGGAATTCGTTGTCAATGTCAACAACAACACGGGTAATAATAACACGTATTTCCACATCTCTAAACGTTGAAGATATCTTTAAATTTTGGTTTCTTAATTTTTTCAATTTTCCAACGTTGTAATGGTTTTTTATAATTAAAAATAAACTTTAGTCTGCATTCTTAACTCCATAAAATGACCCTTGTGTCCCCTAAATTGTTAAAAACTTAAGTCCTTGCGTCCGGCAAAAAAAAGAAACCCTTTAAAAAATAAATAAAACAGCATTGAAGCCGGTGTGAATTATAATCATTGTCTTGAGCTGTTTCGTACCGGCTTTACATCTTCTACTTATAACCCAGGTATATAATATCTTGTCAATTATTAATTACTATTGAGAACTTAATCAATACCGAGGCGCACGCAGCGTGCAACATGCATTTGAACTATACCTGTTAACCAGTAGTCAGGGGTTGAAATGTAATCACCAATCGGGATAATCCTAAATCCTAACGAATTCTGAGTTTATGAGCGATATCTTGACATATTTTGTATATATCACCTCTTTGACAGATGTATGTATCCCTGTGTAAATTTATTGGCCAATTATTGGCCTCTTTAAGATTATGTCCAGTGGTTGATTAATTAATAAATTCCAAGGAGTTTCCGGTAGGTCTTGTGTTGTTCTTTTTTAAAGGTGTGCGTCAAAAGTTTAAATAACAATTAAAAAAATATCACAAACTTCCTAAATTGAAATCTCTTCCTTTAAGAAAAAATTAACAAAATCTTAATCCAATGTTAGCGGGTCTTTTAACTTTTTTCACTAATCCAGTTAATCCAGTAGATTATCAATATAATATCCGATTAATAAATCTTCCTATCTTACACTGTTGCAATAATGATCATATGTGCATTCAGATAATCCTTTGCTAAAGATCACAAACATATAGGTATGGCATCAGCATTTCTTGAGAATAAAACCCTTTTACAAATCTAACTATCTTATAATTTTCCTCCACAACAACTGTATTTTTATGTACTAACAAAGTTCGCAAAAGTTTTGGAAATGCTCCGTGACTAATCGGTTAGTTCAGTTTTGTATGCCTATACTGAAATTTGACCTCGTATTATCTCACGGGGAATCTTTTCTCAGTTGCTCTCGCAGCATCTCCTTTGAGCGCATGTCTAAAGATTGCATATGACGTAAATAATCTGCACTCACTCGAACGCAGTGTTGTTCTGTTTGTTTGTGTGTATACACACACTCACTTATATAAAAGAATTTACAATATATGTATGTATATCATACTGTTTAGAACTGCGTGGCAATGAAACAAAATGAACTAGTACATCATCATGATTAACAGCTCCTTTACAACGTTTAAAAGCAGGGATTATTACGGAATTACTTATAGGTTAAATAAATTTGACTTACCTGCTAAAGTGATATTTTTAAATTGTTAATAAATCTTTTTTTTCTCGTGTTTATTTGCTTAAAGATAAAACAACAAATATCTATATTTATTAATGTGCCAATTTATTTCTCCCTAAATTTAATAAAGTTTTCAAATGCTGTAATAGATGTCGGAAAATTTGATTAATTTTATAAATACGTGTAATTTTTTTCTTTTTTTCTTTCTTTTTTTCTTGTCCTTCTTTCTTTGATTTTCAAAAAATAAATCCCGACGCCAATGTCCCATAATCTATTTTATTTTAGACCGAACTTGAATATACATCAAAAGTCATTGAGAAAAAGTTTAATTTTTTGGTTTTATTTACGGTATAAATGATATATGGTATAGGCCTGTCGAAGGTTTAACATTACTCTAACGAGGGCGCGGTGGCCTAATGGATAAGACGTCAGTCTTCAAATCCAGGGTCTCTCACCGCTGTGAGTTCGAGTCCCGCTCGGACCACATGTGGGAAAGTGAATTTTCCTTGCTGTTTGCCTTTACTGATTCACCTGGATCCAGTATAATGGACCGGGGGAGTGGTACGTTTGTCTGCGGCGAAATGACTATGTGAGCTAGCACGCCGGTAAAGTCGCCCTGAGTGCGCGCTAGTACAAGACAGACCATACAACACACTCGCACTTCACATGCATACACAAAATTGTTGCTGAAAATTGCTGATGCGACGTTAAGCAACATTCAACCAACAACCAATCTAACGTACCCTCATCTCGGCCTCGAGCTCGTCACCTAAATCTCGGTAGCTTTTCAGCATATGCTTCTAACTCTCTGCAACTGTTTCGTCACTAGTCTATCCATATCTCAGCAGCCAAGTGTCGGCTTCTTTTCGATAGCCCAGAGTTAAACTTTCGACAGGTCTGTACTGTATATGAGAATATCTTTAAGAATATTTAATGTGATGTGGTTGTATAATAATTATTGTTTATTCTCATTTAGAATTGAGTAATGACTTAAAAATCATGCTAGTTAAGCCTAAATAATTCATCACAATTTGACGTAAAAGGTCGTGAATTTTCAAATAAGTGTTTCCGAGTGCGTTTTCTTCTGAACTCTATAACAATCTTCTTATTCATAAGCTTCTTAAATACACTTATTTAAAGTGTGAACAAAAATACACGCACGACACAATTATAATCGCTGCACAATAAAAATAATAAATAAATTTTGAAAATAAAAAAGTTATAAAAATATTTTTTTTTCATGCGTTTAGTAATTATTTATTAGAATTAATTTGTGTAAAAACTGAAACTGCTTTCTTTTTTAAAATTTATTTTTACAGAGGGGACTGAGTCATTTTCTGATAATCAGATGTCATGTATTACTTTTGAATACACTATTTTATATTTTAAAAAATCTAAAAATAGCACACGTCAGAAATAACATAAAGATGAACATTATTACTTCTCTTTTTAAAATTTTTATTAAAACAATAATTTAAAAATATTTTAAAAAGAACTTCTAATTTAAAACGTTACACGTGCATGTTGGTTGATAACGAGAACATTGAAGCAAAATTAATATTCAATATCTTTTGTGTTAAAAGCTATATAACAACGATTTGGCTTTCAAAATTTCTGTACGGTTATGTCGTATTTTATTTTAATCTTCTGAACTAAATATTTTTTTAAAAAAAAGGTTGCCATAACGTATTCTTTTCTTAACGATTTTAAAAAAAGTTGTCATATTCTTATTTATTTTATTATTTTAATTTTTTTTAACAAAATGTCTAAAAAAGTTGACATATCGTTATTTTAAAAATGTATTCGTTCAGAATTACGATATGGATATGACACGTCACAGGACTAAATCAAACCGGTAGTAAATATACCTATACCTCATTGACATTACACAATGGTATGAGTAGATATACACTATCATTACATAGGTCTAGGTAGCTCAGTTGGTAGGAGACTTCCCTATGGTGCCATACATGTAAATGTATATTGTATTTACCTATAAGTGTAATAATAATAATAATAATAATAATAATAATAATAATGATAATTTTATTTTAAAGAACAACCCGATAAGATTACGCGAGTTACATAACATGATCGGCCAGCCAGTGTATGTTTTTGGTTATAATAACATATTAAACCAGTTTTAATTTTGCAGCACTAGACGGCCGTTTCGGAATACAATTCATCATCAGTAGTGCTTAGACCAATTATGAAACCAAAATTGTTTTTAAGATTTTGAAAAAATACCCAAAATGGCCAAAATATCCTTTACCAAATTTAGCTAAGGAAATAATGAAATGAAATGAGTGCATAAGATCCCGGTTTCGATCCGACAAGCTATTGCTAACTGATAAACTTCTGCCCAATCCGGATTGAAACCAAGGAGGGGAAAGGTGTCGTGACCGTAGACCACTCGACCACCGAGAATCCTATAGTAATGATATATTGTATATATATAAATAAATAAAAGTAACAATAAAGAAAGTCAGAGAAGTGTTCATATATTAAACATTGATATGGCTCCAAATATGAAAATAAAACAGCTGGACTTCCTACACGTGCAGTATCTTGTAGTTTAACTGTAACGCTCTGAATCTCGCTTCAAATCGCTGCAGGAACACGTCCTGACGTAACCATATAGCCCCAATTAATTTTCTCTTATCAGCGTCTCCTTATCATGTTTAGAGTAGTATCAAGAAATCAACAAATCATATATGAAGCGTCTATTTGATAGTATTTGAAGTTCGATATAGAGGGGATATGTCAAATAATCTGTTACCACTTGTAACAGAAATAAGACAATTTTTATTGACCTTTAAAAATTTAACTAGTTGACCTTATGATAGTTATGTAACATTATTGCACATCAACCATATCAAGATCACGGTTTTATCTAAAATAGATTCAATATTATGAAATCATTTCTTTTCGTGTTATCCAATTTTCACGGTATCTAGAATAGCCTTGGACACTGTGAAATCATTATTTTCGGGCATCCAATTTTCAGGATATCTAGAATAGCCTTGGACACTGTGAAATCATTATTTTTGGGCATCCAATTTTCACGGTATCTAGAATAGATTGAATAGTGTGAAATAATTTCTTTTCGTGGCATCCAATTTTCACGGTATTTAGAATAGATTGAATAGTGTGAAATAATTTATTTTCGTGGCATCCAATTTTCACGGTATCTAGAATAGATTGAATAGTGTGAAATAATTTATTTTCATGGTATCCAATTTTCACGGTATTTAGAATAGATTGAATAGTGTGAAATAATTTCTTTTCGTGGTATCCAATTTTCACGGTATTTAGAATAGATTGAATAGTGTGAAATCATTTCTTTTCGTGGTATCCAATTTTCACGGTATTTAAAATAGCCTTGAACACTGTGAAATCATTATTTTTGGGTATCCAATTTTCACGATATCTAGAATAGCCTTGGATACTGTGAAATCATTATTTTCGGACATCCAATTTTCGCGGTATTTAGAATAGCCTTCGATCCTGTGAAATCATTATTTTCGGGCATCCAATTTTCGCGGTATCTAGAATAGCCTTTAATACTGTGCAATCATTATTTTCGGGCATCCAATTTTCGCGGTATCTAGAATAGCCTTTAATACTGTGAAATCATTATTTTCTTGTTTTCCGATTTTCGCGGTATCTAGAATAGCCTTGGATCCTGTGGAATAATTATTTTCTTGTTATCCGATTTTCGCGGTATTTAGAATAGCCTTTAATACTGTGAAATCATTATTTTCGGGCATCCAATTTTCGCGGTATCTAGAATAGCCTTTAATACTGTGAAATCATTATTTTCTTGTTTTCCGATTTTCGCGGTATCTAGAATAGCCTTTAATACTGTGAAATCATTATTTTCGGGCATCCAATTTTCGCGGTATCTAGAATAGCCTTTAATACTGTGAAATCATTATTTTCTTGTTTTCCGATTTTCGCGGTATCTAGAATAGCCTTGGATCCTGTGGAATAATTATTTTCTTGTTATCCGATTTTCGCGGTATTTAGAATAGCCTTTAATACTGTGAAATCATTATTTTCGGGCATCCAATTTTCGCGGTATCTAGAATAGCCTTTAATACTGTGAAATCATTATTTTCGGGCATCCAATTTTCGCGGTATCTAGAATAGCCTTTAATACTGTGAAATCATTATTTTCTTGTTTTCCGATTTTCGCGGTATCTAGAATAGCCTTTAATACTGTGAAATCATTATTTTCGGGCATCCAATTTTCGCGGTATCTAGAATAGCCTTTAATACTGTGAAATCATTATTTTCTTGTTTTCCGATTTTCGCGGTATCTAGAATAGCCTTGGATCCTGTGGAATAATTATTTTCGCGGTGTCCAATTTTAACGATTCCAAGAAAACAAAAACATTTTGAGGATGACAAGTTCGTGATTTGTCGTTACTGCTTTACTGTCGGAGCTGGTCTGATTGTGACAGTGAAGTTACCCTTTTTCCATAAGAAATCAAATAAATCTGAACAAAAATTGATATTATTCACTTACTTGTACCTAGTCGTAACAGGAAATCTGTATGCGCATCCGTAATTAGCGTAGAATATTTTTGCACAGAGCAAAACGTTGGCGCTATGGGGATTTAACATGTTGAAAAATCAGGCAAATGGCGGACTTGTTGCGTATATGACGTAAAACGTCACCAAGGACATAACTTCTGGTGTAAACATCGTCATTTTCACCATGTGAAATCCCCGTAGTGCCAACTTTTTCCTTTCTACAGAAATACATTATGACTATCGCGAATGTGCATACAAATTTTCTGTTACGACTAAGTACAAGTAAGCGAAAAATGTCAATTTTTATTTAGATTTATTTGATTTTCCATGGAAAAAGCGTAACTTCACTGTCACAAACAGACTGGCTCTGACAGTAGGTTAAGTTTGTTATAGGTACCATTTCGTTGACATGTAAAATAGTGGGTCAGTGTAACCATGACAACAACAAAAATTGGGACACCATGAAATCATTTTTTTTTACACATTCCAGTTTACACTAGACAGGACATTATTTGAATTGATTCGAATGAAACAATACACACCCCAACGACCATATGATAGAATTCTAAATTGGATATTGGTGGCCAAGTGGTCTAAAACACATGCTTACGGACCACAGCGCCACTGATCACCTAGGTTCGAATCCCATTGAAAGACCCTAATGTGAAAAACTTTGTCAATTAGCCTGCCAAAAGTCTGCATTCATTCTGGCTTTCTCTAGTATCCTAGACATGGTATCCCCCACTCATAAATGAGGCGAAAAACACAACATTATTCCACTACAATTCTCAAAAGTTTAGTTTATTATTTTAAAGGCTTACTCCATTTGACAAAACATAACAGTGTCTTTTGATTATTTGTAAACATGAAATAAAATCACAATGACATCTTTTCTTACATGACAATAGGTTCATAAAAAGTTCCAGTAGATGAGACGTTGAAGGACGAATATCGATATACTGGACAAAAAACAGTAAGGGTACAAGTAAAAAAGCAGCATTTCTAAGGAAAGAAATATGTCGCAACATACATGTACTCCGGTTTTCTTCAGCTTCCATAATGAATACTTTTGACTATAAACCATCAGTGGTTGATCAACCAATATATGACATGACTAAACTATTTCCTGATGAACATATGGCCACCACAGTGTTTTTCCATTTGGTGCGATTTTGTGCAGTGTTCTTAATTTCTCCTACCTTTTTTAATTCTATATATGGCAACTAAAGTAAAAGAGAGTTCTCCAGAAAGCATGCAAACGGAAGCGATTTTTAGCATCATAACCAAGAATAAATTGCTTTTAATAGGTAAAGGCTATAGATATTAATGTTGATTATAAATACATGTAAAAAAATCGATAAATAAATAAATACATGTAAATAAATAAATAAATAAATAAATAAATAAATAAATTCTTAGCATACTATGTGATTTAAACTACATACACCTTTATTGAAGACACGTAAAATGCATGTCCATTGCTTTGACAACTATTATTTGTATATACAGATGTTATAATTAGCATTACCCAGTTATGTTTATTACACGCGCATGTATTTATTTACCCTATATTTTAATGAGTAACCTAGATGCATGTTAAGTGCATCAGTGTAATATGTCTATGATTTATTACTGCACTCCATGTTACACATCAATGTTTTAATTTTTTCATCGAGACAAACTAGAAATAAGTTCTGCTTCATTTAATGATAAAAATCAACTCATTCTTATACACAGACAGTACAAGAGCATACTGGATACGTGTTACGTAAACCTTTAAGTTTTTTGAGCATTTTTAACAAACCTGAATTATGTTCTACTACGTGAAAAAGAGGTAAGGGTACAGACCTGTCAAAAGTTTAACATGGAGCAAACGAAAAGGAGTCGAAGCTTAGCTGCCGAATGGCCAAAATAAGAATACATAGTGTCCGAAATGCCACTGAGAGATACATAGCAACTATCGAAAAGCTCACGACCGAGATATAGGCGTTGAATGGTTGCGTTTCGGCACCAATTCGTTAGCTTAATGTTAAACTTTCGACAGGTCTGTACTGCAGATAGCTAATTGTTATAGTAACCGAGTAATAACGAACAGGATAAACAGAAAAAACGAAACCTACTTTAAATCATTCTGTCCAGAAAAAAGTCATTTGTTTTGAAGAACGGCATTCAGTGTTCTATGACGTTTGGCATACAATAAAATAACGTCAGACTCTAGTAATCTATAATCTTAGAAATGGGTTTCGCCAGCACACCATTAGTTTAACACGTGCCCCTTAACCTCTGTGCGGAACGTATTAGAAAACAAGTACAGTCGACCCTGCCTTAAAGGCAACCTCTATATAAGGACCATCTGCTTATAAAGGCCAGTAGAATTATATCCCAATTGTTCTTTATTCCTTTTATTAAACCTGTATATAGAGGCCACCTGCCCATAAAGACCACTTTTACTGGTTCCCTTGGGTGGCCTTTAAAGACAGTGTTGACTGTACGCTTAAAATTCTCTGAATGCTATCTTTTTACGAAAAAACCAGCTGGTGTGATTTCATACCCAATTGAAATAAATGCTCCGCACCACGTGATATCCTATATCGTTTCAGTGGTATTTTCAATAGCAATGGAATCGCTTCAGAAACGTTTCGCACAAACGTTAAGGGGTTTTGATCACGTGATACGCTGGTAGTGACAAACACATTAAGTAGTTTTTTGGCTGTATTAAAGATGCAAATTGCAGGGACAGTACCCTACCCCGAAGATTAAGAATAGTTGACCCGGAGTCTCGCATCATAAACCGCTTATTTACTCTACGTTGAGGAAAGCAAAATTGCAATCATGTTAACGTCCAACATTCGTATCTCTTTTATGACATACGGAGCCAGGAGGTGGGCGCTGTTTCGGAGCTTGGTTGCATACTTTAAATGGGACAGGTACAAACCAATACTTCATTTACTTACATGAGCTGAGCTATTGCTAAGAATCCCATATTTAGCTCCATCTTTGCTTTATATCTCCTTTTACGCGGCTAAAATACAGCGTGGGTGGATGAACGCTAATGCATCGATTTGTTCCGTTCCATTGAAAATACGTAAAATATTTGCGTTTTTTTGCTTTCTCCGGCCAAAGGTAAATTACCAGCAATATCATGATATATTAGAAGCACAGAATGTATGTACATGTATAACGCTATTGGTTTCTCTTCCAGGACACACGACTCAATATTACTGTTATATACTTGAGGTATGTTTCAATGCGGCACTTCCGGAACACCATATCTCTCAATACAAATGGATTATAGTTCGATCACATGGTTAAAGATGGCACATTTACTTGTATTTAATTTTGATAGGTCGGTATAGAGACAGGACCATGGAGGTGTTTAAAAAATGACACGAGTATGATTTTGAAAATTATCAACAAATTAGTTTATTTTATTTGAAGGTGTTTACATTCTATGTTTATTCCATACCCCTATAGACATGGTGGTCAGTTTCCGATGACCACGAAAACCCTTCAAGATTAAGAAACGAATGTTGTAAAACTAAACTTGGTTTCAAAAGTGTCATGTAATTTTTTTCCGAAAGAAATATTCAAATATTTAGGACATGATATGGCTTCATTCTTCAAATTCAACATTTATTACGTGGAAAAAGTGACAATGGCTTAGTAGCAAAAATACATGGATCATAGTGATGACGACATAAAGCTGTTAAATGACAATGTTTCAGTTTCGAAACATTTTCAAAATACAACAGGCGATAAAATGTTTGTGATACAAAATAGAGTAAACTGTACTCTGATAAAAAAAGAAGAAATTGGCGTAAACGATTTCGAGTACAGTAAACGTATTTAATTTCGCATGTATTTATTTTTCGCGGAATCGAAAATTTTGACATGTCTATGTAGTTAAAATTTCGCGGAATTTTAAATATGCACTTTGACACAATAGGCTTAATATAATTTTCGCTCTGTATAATTTTCGCGCTTAACAAACCATCACGAAATAAGCGAAAATTAGTACACCGCAAAAAAAAAAAAAAAAAAAAAAAAATACGTTTACAGTTTCTTCTTACATTTTGTGCGAACATTTATCTTAATTTGTAAATGGCTTTTTCTCGTGTTTATAACAGAAGATGTTCGGGTTCGGGATAAATATCTGAAGTCGATGTACAACGACTTTCCGAGTATATTTGTGTAAATTTGTAAATGACTATTGCTCGGGTTGAGTTCCATATGTCATATTTGATAACCAATCACTCAGTTCATGATACAGTTACATATGAAGAGGTGTTGACACGAAAACACGCTTTTTACACCACGCCATGGATATATATTTTTCTACAAGAAGTTTATAAACATATGGTAAATGACATACCGGTATTTATGGGTTCTGGATGAACGAAAATACATGTGTTGTAGCGAAGAACTGTTACTATATAACAAAGAAAAATAATAACACTTCACGATCTGGTGTCGAAACTGTGTCAAGAATCATCGGTAGTCTCAAAACTGTCAAGATCATACAGCATCTCTTGATTGCCAAGAATATACTGTACAGACCTGTCAAAAGTTAAACACCGAGCTAACGAATTAGTGCTCATCTCGGATCCTTGTTTCGACAGTTTTTCGGTAGCAGCTTTCTATCTCTTGGCAACCACTGCGGTAGCTCAGTGCTCGCTCCATAAGTGGGAGTTCGTGGGTTCGATCCCCGGCCGGGTCTGACCCAAGACTTGAAAGTGGGCTGTGACTGTTCTTTCGCCAAGCACTCAGCATTACGAAATGAAAGTCACGGGTCTTTCGGATGGGAACTTAAAATTAACGAGTTCCCGTGTCACGGTGGGCTTGGCACGCTAAAGAACCCTGCTGTATAATGCCATCAGCGCAACGCACAGGCAAAATTTCTGCACTTTCGTCTATAGCTGGCGACGTTTCGATATAAGTGAAATATTCTTGACTGGGACGTTAAACACCATCACTCAACTCAACTCTTTATCTTGGCAGCTTTTCATGCTATCCTTATCTCGGCTACTCGTTAGTCAAGCTTTGACTTCTTTTGGTTACCCAGTGTTAAACTTTCGACAGGACCGTACTGTACTTTACCAAATTTCACGGACAATCAAATTGTTACAGTACTTTAACATTTGTTCTCCATCAGTATTACGTTCATGCAGTTTGACGTCATTAAGAGTACTAATTGCCGCTATAAACTATAAATTAGTCTACCTGCACTACTAAGACTAATTACTATGGTGTGGGTAATTAATTTTAGAAGATGTAGTACTGTTAGTATCCAACAACCAAAAATCCAGGTAACTGGTTAATATAAGGGTTTTACTCTTGTTTCAGGATCCCGATTTGTAAAAATTGTTTCTAATTGGTATTCACTAATTTTGTTTTTCTAACTAATATCGTGCAATCCATAGTCTGGAAAAATATTTTAAAGATTTTTAGTGAATTGTTATTGCAAGCCTCCCCGATATACTAGCCCTCTTAAAACCACGAATACGTGGTATCACGAAAATAAACGTTTTTTGCAGTAGTACAAGCAAAAGTCTGGAAGATCATATAAATCTCTAGCAGATTGTTCTTACAAGACTGTCATATATTTGATGTCTTGACATCTTAAACGTTTGAAGTACCACGAAAATTGGACATCACCAAAATAAACGATTTCACAGGCAGCATTACAACCAAAGACGAAAAGAGCACAAAATCTCTCATGTTCTTGCAAGCTTCCTCGATATCTTATATCTTAACTATTCTTCTTTTAGAGACACGAAAATAGGATATTACTTAAATAAACGATTTCACAGGCAGCATTACAACCAAAGACGAAAAGAGCATAAAATCTCTTATGTTCTAGCAAACCTCCTCGATATGACACGAAAATAGGACATTACGAAAATAAACGATTTCACAGTTTTACAACCAGAGATGAGAAGAGCTTTAAACCTTCAATCCTCTCCAATATTTAATAACGTAACCTTGGCAGAATTCACTGCGGGATGTTCGACAGTATTTCACAACAACCCAATAAATCTGTAACATTACACGTGTTTCTTGCGATAATAGTTCCATGCTGGAGTCTAATACATCACAAAGATATAAGTCAAAATATTAAAATTATGATTTTTATAACAAAAACCAGCGATGATTAATCTATCAACAGACACTCACTATTAATTAATTAATTTCAGCAACGCATAAGACATAAAAATGTCCAACAGAATTGTTGTCTGTGTACAAGATTGAATTATAGGAGACTTTTGATAGAAATTGAATGACAACTGTAATGTACGTTTATGGTTTCGGAAAATTTTTAATTATGTTTTAAGCAAAACAGAAGAGAATTTATGAATTTCTTAGTTCAAATAAAGATACGCCTTAAGCTTTTTAAATGGCTTATCTATAAAAAAAAATGTTAACAACCTAAAATGGTGTTATTTGAACTCTGTTTGTTTCATTGGAACTTTGATACATTTTGACCATGGATAATGGCCGTTTTACAAAGGACATCTAACAATGTGATCTTTGACCTTTGATGTTTATGTATAAGTTCCAAAAACACAAAAGACCGTGTTGAAAATGCAAAAAAAAAGAAAAGAAAAAAGACATAGCAAATGAAATGCGTGCTTTGTTTTCAAAAGAGAGATACCAACTGATAACTACCTTTTTCAAAAGTTCAAAGGGTCTACACTAACCCTTTATTTTTCGAGTAAAAGCACAAGGTGTATTTGTGCAAAGGTCAAAGAAAAACAACACATGTTGTATCTATATGCTTTCTCTGAAATGGTTTATTTTATGCCCATTTAAAGCAACCGAAATTTTGTAATGAATGTAGTTACAGTCAAACCTGTCTATAAAGGCCACCCAAGGGAACCAGAAAAAGTGACCTTTATGAGCAGGTTCAAACAATATGAATAATTGGGATAAAATTCTATTGGCCTTTATAAGCAGGTGACTGTTATATAGAGGTGGCTTTAAGGCAGGTTGGACTGTATTATAATGACTTGTGGAAGTTTTGTTTGAAAAAAACTTTCACCTTTTTGATGTGAATAATGGCTGTTTGTAACAAATACTACTTTTAACAGGGTTTATCAGAAAAATAGAAATTTGACGTTTTGCAGAGACGAATTATTCTGTGTGTAAAATGTCGAATTATTTCATAATTCTCACTAGTACAAAGTAGACCAGAAAGAAGATGAACTTGTGCTTAGACAAATCCTTCAGATTAATCAGAAAAAGTGTCTCGTTAAGAACAGATGATAATTAAAATTGCCAATGTGACTTAAAACAACATTCAACCAAAAAAATTGTCATCTGACTAATCTTATATTTATACTTATACAGTTATATATTATATTTACTGCTCACTGTTATGTTATGTATATATTGTATTTATATGTTCTCAATGTTGTATTGTTTACAATTAGAGAATAAAGGAATAGACTTGAATTGAATTTTAATTATACATTTTGCAATTTCATTATTTGTCGAAAAGTATTTAGTCCTTTTCTTATTCAAATTCGATTGATTCATATACCCGGTATAAAATCTACCTACCAATACACGTATACGTGTCATATACCACTTTTTGAATTTAATCATAAAATACATTCTATAAATGTATATAGTATTGTCATATACCACTTTTTGAATGTATTTTATGATTAAATTTAAAAAAGTGGTATATGACATACGTCTATTTTGTGCACTTTTATCATTTATCAAAAAGTATTATACGTTTTTCTTATACAATCGTGTTTGATTCATATATATAAAAATAAGCCAAAGGACATATTTCTGGACTTCAAACCAAAGGCTGACATAACATTCAGAACATAATAGAATTTACACATATTTTATTTCAAAGTCTTGTGCATGGGCGTATACCTACTAACACAATTCGACATCAAAGTTTTGAAACATCAAGATTTTAATTAAACTCTTTATCTGATATTTAACTGTTCACTTTGAGTCTTAACTTAGTTTTTTGCAACATTTTTTTTATTTGATACGAAAAAAACTGACTTTTTGAAACTCTTTGCTTCGAGGGTTTAAACTTTAGTCTTTTTAAAACCCTTTGTACAAGCTTGACTAGTTCCTCTAAGCATATTGGATTCCAATTCAAATGTTTGTTCAAAGCATGCTTCTTTAAGGAACGGCAATCCGTCATATCCTCGGGTATTTTTATATGAGGAATAATGTTTCAATAAGGTGTATACATAAATCAATTCAGCCTTTGGTGAGAATTTATTACGTTTAGAAGTAAATGGTAGATTGTGATAACTATCAAACAAAGTCAGGATTGTCTTTTAATCAAATTATTATCCCTAGAAGTCTTGTACTTTGAGCTGTCTTTAAAATAGAAAAAAATGCCAATGGAAAAAACATGTTCTCAATATCTCAAGCAAAGCAATTGATTTTATTGATCAATGGGAAATAAAGAATGAACATCAGATGACTAAGTACATGCGCACTAAACGCGCACAGCGCGCATAAAAATTCAAAATAAATCTCCTTGGTAGTTTTTTTTTTTCATTGGTGTACGGCATAATTGGCATTAACTGCAATCAGAATCAATCATAAATTACAGGTAGCAAGCGGATTCTTGTGGATGCAACTCGTTCCAAACTTAGAGGGAGGTTGTGGGTTCGATCCCCGGCCGGGTCTGACCCCAAGACTTGAAAGTGGGTAGTGATTGTTCTTTCGCCAAGCACTCAGCATCACGAAATGAAAGTCACGGTTATTTCGGATGGGAACTTAAATAAACGAGGTCCCGTGTCAGAGTGGGCTTGGCACGATAAAGAACCCTGCTGAATAATGCCATCAGAGCAACACACAAGACAAAATTTCTGCATCTTCGCCTATAGCTGGCGACGTCTCGATAAGTGAAACATTCTTGACTGGGACTGGGACGTTAAACACCATTACTCAACTCAACTCGTTCAAACCTCTTTGCAATGATGCTTGTTAATTGACAGCAAACATTGATTTTCAATCCAGTGCTGTTTTAATTGATTTTAAACAATTTAAAAACAACATAGGACTCTTTTGTCTTCAGTGTCTATGGTGGATGGGTGTCTAACTCGGTATTCTTTGATGTTGGGGAATACTGTTAAATTACATCTTACACCAGTTTTAATTTTACAACACTAGACGGTCGTTTCGGAATACAATTCCTCATCAGTAGTGCTTGGACCAAATTATGAAACCAAAATTATTTTGAAGATGTTGAAAAGCTACCCAAAGGACCAAAATATATTTTGCTAAATTAAGCTAAGGAAATACTTTGCATGAAAGAGTATACCTTAGTTTTTGAGAAATTTCAAATTTAAACTTGCAGCAAATTTAGACAATTATTGTATATTTCTGACAATAAAACGAACACCAAATAAATATGTTCCATGTCAGAACAAACAAAATGTCCCACTCGGGGGGGGGGGGGGGGGGGGGGGGGGGGGGGGGGGGGGGGGGGGGGGGGGGGGGGGGGGGGGGGGGGGGGGGGGGGGGTGGGGGGGGGGGGGGGGGGGGGTCGCAGTGCACGTGTTAGAAAGTTTATCAGTTCGAAGGTCGGTTGTTCTTTCTGGGTGTTCCTGATTCCACCATTGCCCAATAACTGACCGTTTTGATTATTAACCGAAAGAAGCGTACCTGTGACAAAAAAAAAAAAAAAAAAAAAAAAAAAACACATACCACAATACTCCACAACTTCAACATTTTTATCATTTCGATACTAAGGCTTATATTGAGGGACACACGAGTATTAATTTTGCTGTTCAAAATCATCATGTTAAAAATCAATTCACATACACCATACTACTATTAATAACTGAATATAATTTTAATAACTTGACGATGAGACGTCTAATTTTAATTTTGTCTGAAAATAGATATTATTTCTTTATTGAAAAAAATGGACAAATTAGGTCTGTAATATTTCTAAATATAGAAATGTCGCAGTGCACGTGTTAGAAAGTTATCAGTTCGAAGGTCGGTTGTTCTTTCTGGATGTTCCTGATTCCACCATTGCCCAATAACTGACCGTTTTGATTATTAACCGAAAGAAGCGTACCTGTGACCAAAAAAAAAAAAAAAAAAAAAAAAAAAAAACACACATACCACAATACTCCACACCTTCAACATTTTTATCATTTCGATACTAAGGCTTATATTGAAGGACACACGAGTATTAATTTTGCTGTTCAAAATCATCATGTTAAAAATCAATTCACATACACCATACTATTAATAACTGAATATAATTTTAATAACTTGACGATGAGACGTCTAATTTTAATTTTGTCTGAAAATAGATATTATTTCTTTATTGAAAAAAATGGACAAATTAGGTCTGTAATATTTCTAAATCATAGAAATGTCGCAGTGCACGTGTTAGAAAGTTTATCAGTTCGAAGGTCGGTTGTTCTTTCTGGATGTTCCTGATTCCACCATTGCCCAATAACTGACCGTTTTGATTATTAACCGAAAGAAGCGTACCTGTGACCAAAAAAACAAAAAAAACAAAAAAAAAAAAAAAAAAAAACAAAAACCACACATACCACAATACTCCACACCTTCAACATTTTTATCATTTCGATACTAAGGCTTATATTGAAGGACACACGAGTATTAATTTTGCTGTTCAAAATCATCATGTTAAAAATCAATTCACATACACCATACTATTAATAACTGAATATAATTTTAATAACTTGACGATGAGACGTCTAATTTTAATTTTGTCTGAAAATAGATATTATTTCTTTATTAAAAAAATTAAAAAATGGACAAATTAGGTCTGTAATATTTCTAAATATTAACTGTGATTTATGCAGTTTTTTAAATTATATACGTCTCCTAAAATGGAACAATATCCCTTGTCAAGACGCATTTTAATATTTATATTAAAATAGAAAGCTATTTATAAAAATGCATATATTATTAGACCCTTTTCAACCTTGTCCGTTAAACAAAATAATTTCCTTGTCGTGACACGTACATGTACAGTCTAACCTGTTTTACAGGACACTTCTACATTATAGCCATCTGCTGATAAAGGCCAGTTAAATTTTATCCTAATTGTTCTTTATTCGTTTTATTTGAACCTGTATATAAAGGCCACCTGTCCATAAAGGTCACTTTTACTGGTTCCCTTGGTTGACCTTCATAGACAGAGTTGACTGTATATGGTATTTAAAAAAACAATAATAAATCGAAATTAAGCAGGCCTTTAAAATATATATATATTATTTGACGTATTTCATGTCTAGAAATAAAATAATTTTTTGTCACGACAAGTCTATAATGGTTCAAATAACAGCGAATTATGCAGTTTTTTTGTAAATGAAAAATAAACTGTATTTGAATTATTTTTCTGGAAAACGGAGTTTTTTTTCTGTGTCACGATACTTCTTTCTACAAAAGGCAAATTACGCCGTTTTAGAAGATCAAACTATATACATGTATACAAAAGCACATTACAGACTTGTCGAGAGATTAACGCTAAAATAACGAATTAGTACCACATAGAAAGCACATCTGGGCCCCTTGTAAGTTATAGCGTTTCAGCAGCTGCTATATATCTCCTGGCAGCTTTTAGGCCACAAGACATCTATATCTCGGCCACTTAGCAGCCGGGTTCGTTCCCATTTTGTTAGCGCCGTGTTAAATTTTCGACAGGTCTGTACTGTACATAGGTAGGTGTAAATAAAGTCGTGTAATTACTATCTGTATAGTATGACTATGATGTATAATTTGTTGATAGGGTTACATACTTATCATAAAACAGTAGTAATATAGATACTGATATTATAAAACAAAAATGACACGAAGAATGAATTGTAAAGTACAAAAAATTGCAATAGTACAGTACATGTCCACTTTAAGCCTAAAAGTCTTCGACGGGTTTTATAAAATAAACTGTCATATGCTACTTTTAATTGTATTATTTCATAAAAATTCTGTCATGTATGTTTTCATAAAAATTCTGTCAGTATTATTTCATAAAAATTCTGTCATGTGCTACTTTTGAATGTATTATTTCATAAAAATTCTGCCATGTGCTACTTTTGAATGTATTATTTCATAAAAATTCTGCCATGTGTTACTTTTGAATGTATTATTTCATAAACATTCTGCCATATGCTACTTTTGAATGTGTTATTTCATACAAATTCTGTCACATGCTACTTTTGAATGTATTATTTCATAAAAATTCTGCCATGTGCTACTTTTGAATGTATTATTTCATAAACATTCTGCCATATGCTACTTTTGAATGTGTTATTTCATACAAATTCTGTCACATGCTACTTTTGAATGTATTATTTCATAAAAATTCTGTCATGTGCTACTTTTGAATGTATTATTTCATAAAAATTCTGCCATATGCTACTTTTGAATGTATTATTTCATAAAAATTCTGTCATATGCTACTTTTGAATGTATTATTTCATAAAAATTCTGCCATATGCTACTTTTGAATGTATTATTTCATAAAAATTC
Organism: Anadara kagoshimensis; assembly: GCA_021292105.1. Lineage (NCBI taxonomy): Eukaryota > Metazoa > Mollusca > Bivalvia > Arcoida > Arcidae > Anadara > Anadara kagoshimensis. Next base: position 8,619,070 of record CM037858.1, on the reverse strand, counting down.
TGCCATATGCTACTTTTGAATGTATTATTTCATATAAATTCTGTCATATGCTACTTTTGAATGTATTATTTCACAAAATTCTGCCATGTGTATTATTTTATAAAAATTCTGCCATGTGCTACTTTTAAATGTATTATTTCATAAAAATTCTGCCATTTGCTACTTTTAAATGTATTATTTCATAAAAATTCTGCCATGGGCTACTTTTGAATGTATTATTTCATAAAAATTCTGTCATATACTACTTTTGAATGTATTATTTCATAAAAATTCTGCCATATGCTACTTTTGAATGTATTATTTCATAAAATTCTGCCATGTGTATTATTTTATAAAAATTCTGTCATGTGCTACTTTTAAATGTATTATTTCATAAAAATTCTACCATATGCTACTTTTGAATGTATTATTTCATAAAAATTTAAAATTAATTGTCATGTGCTACTTTTGAATACTAGTATATTATTTCATAAACAATTCAAAAGTAACATACGAGTGACATGACAAAACTAGTAGCCTGTGTCCTAATAAAGTATTTGCCTTGAGCATGCGTGCGATATTGTGGGCAAGTGTACCTATTAGCAATAGTGCGCACTAGTACACATATAAAGCAGACTATAATTAAATGTTTGCACTTTAACCTCTCGCACCATATGAATTTGGTTTTAGGTTAACCCACGGCATTGATAAGAAATTTTTCTGGTCGCGTATACCCGAAAAAGTACTGATGTGACGTGAAACAATATTCAACAAAACAACCAACAAATTGCATGACCAATCCAATGTATTGATGGACATATATACAAGATGTAAAAGGTGTAAATCGGCGTGATTTACGTACATTTTCTTTACCTTTTAGTCATAAATTTTCAGAATGAAATACACCCCATCAACGAGGGTTGAAATTGTCTGTTTGCGTATACCTAAAAAATTCCTTATGCGACGAAAACAAAATTCAACCGTCCAACAAATTGCATGACCAATACAATGTATTGATGGACGTATACACGATGTAAAAGGTGTAAATTGGCGTGATTTACAGTGCATTTTCTTTACCCTTTGATGTAAATCTTCAGAATGAAATACACCCCATTTTAATTATAAACGAGGGTTGAAAATTGTCTGTTTGCGTATGCCTGAAAATTCCTGATGCGACGTAAACAAAATTCAACCAACAAATTGCATGACCAATCCAATGTATTGATGGACATACACGATGTAAAAGGTGTAAATTGGCGTGATTTACAGTACATTTTTCTTCACCGTTTTGTAATAAACTTTCTGAATGGAATATATTATAAACGAGGATTAGTACTTAAATTACGCATCGAACTACATGGTATGTTTAAAGAATTTTCTATTTCTATCAATTTGGTTCTTTTTACGTTAACCTAAGTACATTGATCTTAGCACTCTTCATATCAAAATCTCTTGTCAAGTCGCGATTTTTTTTTCAGAAAAATTCAAACAAATTTATGATGACAAGATATAAAACCCATAATCTATTAAACCATTCATTTGATAGGCATGACGCCCAAATGATTTTAATATTTAAGAGACATTCATTTTCGAAAAGTTAAAAGAACAATAGAGCTAAAGACTTCAAAATCTGCATAAACTCCCGTATGGGAATATTGCCAATGGAAAAATACAACGAGTTCTTCGAGATATATTCGGATAAGATCTACATTTTTTTATATATTTACCCGAAGGTGATGAAATTCAAAGAGAATACATTGTCTATCACGAACATTAGTGAAGCATATATGAAGAGAAAATACCAACGGATAGCCATTCATTATTGATACACGGTCTGAAAATAAACAATCGATCCTCCTCATAAGCACCTTCACGATCAATTTGAATTGTTCCTCGTCAGCTTAAATCGTGTTTCGATTAATTAAATACAGAAACAGGAAAAACGAAAAAAGAAATAGTTTCAATTTGAATTGATATAACGGAAACAAAATGTGTTAGACTATTTTACAAATAAATAATGAATGGACTGGGTAATGCATTCCGGTTCATATATATGTAGACAAAAGAAGGAATATGGAAAACGAAATGGTAGAAAGGCGATAATTAGATAAACCTATGCAGATTAAAATGTATCTTGTCACGAATTTAGCATTTAAATCATTATTGGTATTACTTCGATGTTGAATAATTTGACAGAGGTGGTGCCACCAGGTGCTTTTGGATATTTCAAAATCTGTCTAGAAATGTTTTATTTTGATAAACATTAACTTGCCATTGGATGTTTTAAATGCATTATTTCAATAAGAAATATTAAAAATTAAAAACAGCACACGGCAACTCTGTCAAATTGTTCTACATCTGGTTCAACATTAATACATTGAATGTAACCTGTATGATCTTAGCATTTACCAATATCTAATAACCAATACTTTCAATGCTTTCCAATACTTCGATGCTTTACAATGCTTTCAATGCCTTACCAATACTTGTAAGTAAATGTAAATGTTTTATCAATGCTTCAAAAGTTTTACCAAGGCTTTTAATGCTTTCTAATAGTTTCAATGCTTTACCAATACTTTAAATGTTTCAAAGCCTTACCAATACTTCAAATGCTTCACCAATAACTTCAATGCTTTATCAATGCTTCAAAACGTTCACCACGGCTTTTAATGCTTTCTAATACTTTCAATGTTGTACCAATACTTCAAATGCTTTAGCAGTAATTTCAATACTTTTTCAATACTTTAAATGTTTTACCAATACTTTCAATGCTTTACCAATGCTTTTAATATTTTATCAATACTTCAATGCTTTAACAATACTTTTAATGCTTTCCAACATTTTCTATGCTTTCCAATACTTTCAATTATTTAACAATACTTCAATGCTTTACCTATACGTCAATGCTTTCAATGCTTTATCAAAAATTCCTGATGCGACGTAAACAAAATTCAACCAACAAATTGCATGACCAATCCAATGTATTGATGGACATACACGATGTAAAAGGTGTAAATTGGCGTGATTTACAGTACATTTTTCTTCACCGTTTTGTAATAAACTTTCTGAATGGAATATATTATAAACGAGGATTAGTACTTAAATTACGCATCGAACTACATGGTATGTTTAAAGAATTTTCTATTTCTATCAATTTGGTTCTTTTTACGTTAACCTAAGTACATTGATCTTAGCACTCTTCATATCAAAATCTCTTGTCAAGTCGCGATTTTTTTTTCAGAAAAATTCAAACAAATTTATGATGACAAGATATAAAACCCATAATCTATTAAACCATTCATTTGATAGGCATGACGCCCAAATGATTTTAATATTTAAGAGACATTCATTTTCGAAAAGTTAAAAGAACAATAGAGCTAAAGACTTCAAAATCTGCATAAACTCCCGTATGGGAATATTGCCAATGGAAAAAATACAACGAGTTCTTCGAGATATATTCGGATAAGATCTACATTTTTTTATATATTTACCCGAAGGTGATGAAATTCAAAGAGAATACATTGTCTATCACGAACATTAGTGAAGCATATATGAAGAGAAAATACCAACGGATAGCCATTCATTATTGATACACGGTCTGAAAATAAACAATCGATCCTCCTCATAAGGCACCTTCACGATCAATTTGAATTGTTCCTCGTCAGCTTAAATCGTGTTTCGATTAATTAAATACAGAAACAGGAAAAACGAAAAAAGAAATAGTTTCAATTTGAATTGATATAACGGAAACAAAATGTGTTAGACTATTTTACAAATAAATAATGAATGGACTGGTAATGCATTCCGGTTCATATATATGTAGACAAAAGAAGGAATATGGAAAACGAAATGGTAGAAAGGCGATAATTAGATAAACCTATGCAGATTAAAATGTATCTTGTCACGAATTTAGCATTTAAATCATTATTGGTATTACTTCGATGTTGAATAATTTGACAGAGGTGGTGCCACCAGGTGCTTTTGGATATTTCAAAATCTGTCTAGAAATGTTTTATTTTGATAAACATTAACTTGCCATTGGATGTTTTAAATGCATTATTTCAATAAGAAATATTAAAAATTAAAAACAGCACACGGCAACTCTGTCAAATTGTTCTACATCTGGTTCAACATTAATACATTGAATGTAACCTGTATGATCTTAGCATTTACCAATATCTAATAACCAATACTTTCAATGCTTTCCAATACTTCGATGCTTTACAATGCTTTCAATGCCTTACAATACTTGTAAGTAAATGTAAATGTTTTATCAATGCTTCAAAAGTTTTACCAAGGCTTTTAATGCTTTCTAATAGTTTCAATGCTTTACCAATACTTTAAATGTTTCAAAGCCTTACCAATACTTCAAATGCTTCACCAATAACTTCAATGCTTTATCAATGCTTCAAAACGTTCACCACGGCTTTTAATGCTTTCTAATACTTTCAATGTTGTACCAATACTTCAAATGCTTTAGCAGTAATTTCAATACTTTTTCAATACTTTAAATGTTTTACCAATACTTTCAATGCTTTACCAATGCTTTTAATATTTTATCAATACTTCAATGCTTTAACAATACTTTTAATGCTTTCCAACATTTTCTATGCTTTCCAATACTTTCAATTATTTAACAATACTTCAATGCTTTACCTATACGTCAATGCTTTCAATGCTTTATCAATAATTCAATGCTTAAACAATACCTTCAATGCTTTCCAATACTTTCTATGCTTTCCAATACTTTCAATGTTTTACCAATACTTTCAATGTTTTACCAATATTTTCAATGCTTTATTAATACTTTAAAAGTTTTACAAAGACTTTAATGCTTTCTAATATTTTCAATGCTTTACCAATGCTTTATCAATAATTCAAATGCTTCACCAATACTTTCACTGCTTTACCAATTCTTCAATGCTTTACCAATGCTTTAAATTTATCAGTAATTCAAATGCTTTACCAATACTTTCAATGCATATACTTCAAATATTTTACCAAAGCTTTCATTTACCAATCTTTTAAATCAAATAACCAATACATAAATGAATTTACCCATGTTTGCTAGGTATTAAATTAATTTTAACAAGTTTTAAACTGATTTACCAATATTTAAAAAAAAAAAAAAATTACCGATACTTGAATTAAATTTACCGATGGCTTTAATATCTAGAAAATTAAAAAGACGTCTTCGCTTGGTATCCTGATGCCCTAAATAATCGCTTTTTAAATCAGTCCATTTAAAAAACACAGAATATATGGCTATGTGACAGTGTTATTTTTACACCCGTGATCATCAACATTCTTCCTGTCACGCTCTGTAACCTATAACCCTCTCTGCACTAAAAAATTGATGACAGAAAACAACGCTGACACAAATGCACTAAATTTTCACCTATACGCACGCAATCCACTTTCAAACGAACAACATTAATCTTCTACAAGACGCAATCCCCAAGATGATTCCATTGTTTTGTTTTGTTTGCCATTGTTCTTGTCTTCTCTTTTCTTTTCTAGTTTTGTCACAATTCTTATGTTGTTTTGTCAGCGTTGTTGTCTTGTTTAACATGCCTTGTTTTGTCATTATTCTTATGTTGTTTTGTCAGCGTATTTGTCTTTTTAACATGCATTGTTTTGTCATTATTCTTGTGTTGTTTTATCAGCGGTGTTGTCTTGTTTAACATGCCTTGTTTTGTCATTATTCTTGTGTTGTTTTGTCAGCGTTGCTCTCTTGTTTAACATGCCTTGTTTTGTCATTATTCTTGTGTTGTTTTGTCAGCGTTGCTGTCTTGTTTACCATGCCTTGTTTTGTCATAATTCTTATGTTGTTTTGTCAGCGTTGTTGTCTTGTTTAACATGCCTTGTTTTGTAATTATTCTTGTGTTGTTTTGTCAGCGTTGTTGTCTTGTTTAACATGTCTTGTTTTGTCATTATTCTTGTGTTTTGTCAGCGTTGCTCTCTTGTTTAACATGCATTGTTTTGTCATTATTCTTGTGTTGTTTTATCAGCGTTGTTGTCTTGTTTAACATGCCTTGTTTTGTCATTATTCTTGTGTTGTTTTATCATCGTTCCTGTCTTGCTTTGTTTCATTCGTGTTTTTTGTGTTCTTTTGCATCACCTATAACCGAGTACACGTTTTTCAGCTAAAGATTTTCTTATTTAATAACTTAATTACATATTAAAATACTGGAAAAGTGCAACCACAACAAAATCGCGCCACTTTATAGTGTATTCCGTATTGTTCCAGTACAAGACACTTATGAGGCTGATAAAACGTAAAATTATCAATGAAATTTTAAATAGAATTTTCGATACTCAATTATAATAACTAATTTTCATATCAAAATAATTAAGTGTGTACATTATAACTGAGTTGAATTCAGTAAAACCAAAACGTACAAGATAAGAGACGAGCTGTACTAAAACATCATTTCCTTGTGAAGACGGTACATGAGAGTTTTATAGATGTTGGCGCGGACAAAAATGTTTGGGCTAATTTACTTGTATGTTTACCTCTGTGTACAAAGAGCTTCAAATAATTATTGAAGATTGAGACTATGTAGTACATTAGTTTATTTAGTATCTATAAGTCCAGGTTAAGCAAGGTTCACTTGTTACACTAGAGATACTTACCTACACGTCTACCTTAATTACAATCACTCAAAGGTAAACAAAATCAGTATCAGCCAATTTGCTCATCAACCACAAATAAATGCTCTAGGTATAGTCAAACAACTCCGACCTGTCAGCTTGACCTTAACTTTCAACATTACTATGGATCAGTCTATTTATGTATAGGGAACACAGGTTTTATTTCGTCTGCATCATGGGAAACATGCATTGTTTGCATATGAATTGCGAATCCCAACACTACCCATGTATAGAGTGGAATCTCCTATATGAATATTCCTAATGAAAGGTCAACAAGACAGGTCAATGTTGTTTGCCTATATCTGAAACGAATGTGGAGTATTAACAGGGAACATTATTGGCATTCATGAAGGTATGAGAAGCGTCAAGTCAAATTGTATCTAGTTTATAGTATAAACCTTCCCGTCCCTAACCAAACAAACAGTGACATTATTTAATTAACACAGTCATATATACATAACACAGTAGCCCAATTATAGTACCACGTTTACTATATACAAAAATCGTTTTACGCCAAACAGCTGATAGCGCAGACAATACAATACTAGATGATATGATTTCCCTTTTATTACTAACGAATATGATTCTACCTTGATATTATTGAGCTCGACATATATCAGTAATGTTCCATTGCCCAAGTCGAGTACACCAATTATTAAGAGATTTCTCTTTTTCGCTTCCATTGAAATTTGGAATGGTAGGAAGATTAATTTCATTTGGTAATTTAGACTAACAATATTATAATACTTACTTACTTACTCACTCACTCACTCACTTCTTTCCTTACTTACTTCCTTACTTACTTACTTATTTACTTACTCACTCACTCACTGACTCACTCACATATTTACTTACTTACTTACTTACTTAGTCTTGGCTTAAATTAAAATTTAATTTTATTGTGTTTATCATAGAAAACATATTTATTTATACATAAATTATTTATTTGTTTACAGCAAATTAAAAGCAATTTATTACAACTTATATAAATCAAGCTTGTTGACCTGAGTTTCTGCGTTCATGGGTTCTTAGAGTGGGAGGAAAACCAAAGGGTACAATGAATAAACCATAAGGAGCAGAATATATAGTTGAAATCGTGTTATTGATGCCTCCCTGTGTGTTAAAAATAGGAAGACTTTGTTTATTGCCAAATACACTCAAGTCAGCAATACACATATTTATACTTCGCCAAAGAAAAATAACTCTCTTGATAGATCTATATGATATGAAAATACAATATTACAGTCAAACCTGTCTATAAAGGCCACCCAAGGGAACCAGTAAATGTGGCCTTCAAGTTATGTACAAATGATCTTTATATACAGGTTCAAATATTATGAATAAATAACATTTGGGACACAATATTCTATTAGCCTTTATAAGCAGGTGATTCTTATATAGAGGTGGCCTTTAAGGCAGGTTGGCCTCTACATGGACAACTAATAAATTTTGCAATGCCGCTGATAAACCAATAAGATAAATATACAGATGGTTAGGTGGAGGAACTTGTTTTACACGGCAACACGTCATTTAAGGTTCGTCCCATAGTTCTATGTTCCTTCACTCAATTTTTATTACAAACGTAGCGGTTGTAGCTAGCTAAACAGGAGGTGCTTACCCTGCCCGAGCACCCGGCCTCACTTTCCTGGTTTAAGTTAACCTGTTTAACTAAATTTGTCATTGTTAAATGATTTTACTTTGCTTTTGAGATTACCATTTAAACATAGACTGATATTTGTGTTTTATTTCATATTTTAGAAAGAGATGTTGTCCTTCCGATATCTTAATAGACCCTGCAACCCATTTAAGGATCTTCAAATATCAAATGTTTCAATAGAATATATTAACATTTATGATGTTTGATTGTATTAAAATCTGTTTAAGACCAAATCAAGTTTTAGGACTATAATTATATTTGCTTATGTGACGTCACTCATCTCTTGCTTACGCCTATACCTGTGACATCATTTGCTGTTCCAGCAATTGGAATTGCATCTCGTACACGACAGTGTTTTAAATTTATTTCAGGATTCAAAATCAAAAATAAGATTTTCAAAAAATGCAAAATGTAAAAATGGCGTTTATAGTGCTATAAAATTTATTGACGTGCAAAGCAAACTAATCATAACGCATTATTCAGTTTGCTTTGCACGGCAATGGAAGTTATAGCACTATAAACGCTATTTCTAGACAGTTCAATAAAATCCATTGGATAAAATCTGTTACTTATTGAAAATAAATGTACATAATAGCATGCTATAAAGTACCGAATACATGTATACTGCAGTAAAAATAAATTCGGTCAGATCATTTGTTCTCGTTGAACCGAATTCCTGGGTGTTTTTTTTTTGCACGATAAAACTCATGCATTAATTACTGTTTTATTCTGTATGATATCAAGGTATGATCTCTATATAAAACCTCAGGTATGTTGTTACAAATTATTGTGTTTATCTTTACCTATGAGCTAAAGATAGACGTTCAAACTAATTTTTACTGGCGCGCATGGAATGTACGATGGATATATTGATCAACTTCACAAAATCCTAGACATGGAAATATTTTACTGCATGTATAATGTATAGTTTTATTGTCCGACATGAGAATACTATGTATTCTGTATTTAGAGTAAGACAATAAAAGCGTGTTTTGTTTGGCAAGCAATACGAGGTCATCGACTTAGAAAAACGTTAACATCTCATTAGCAGAAAGTGGTATATTCATTTCCTTGTGCATAATATAGATATGTTGCTGTGAGAGGAGTGCAAAACGCATTAAAAAGTCCAATATGATATAAAAACTAAAAAATATTTCTACTTTTACCTGTTTATTTATTATTTTATTCCATTTTATACTTTAATTGCACTGCTGAATGGCATTTAATCGCATTTGGGAAAAGGACAATGTGCCATATTAAGCACAAACGTACCGACCTATGTCAAAACCACAATACAAAAAATACTGGTAAATTAAGTTAAACAAGTAAGGCAGGTGCTCCCGTTAAATACTGTAAACGTATTTATTTTCGCGGTGTACTAATTTTCGCTTAATTCGCGGTCGTTTGTTTTGCGCGAAGATAATACAAAGCGAAAATTTTATTATGCTTATTGTGTTATAGTGCTTATTAAAATTCGCGAAAATGTCACTACGCGGATATATCTAAATTTGCAATAGCAGCGCCAAAATAAATACCCGCGAAATTAAATACGTTTATAGTACCTTCTGTCTAGCCATGTGTTAATTCAAAATTTAGAATAAAAGGAACATGGAGCGATATGGGGTCAAATATATCTAAAATAATTTTGGATACAGAGACATCATATTGTCATATACCATTTTTTGGTCACTAATTAACACAGTATGTTTAGATACAAAGACAATATCTGTATTCTGATTTTATTTCTTCAATGACATAAGTAGAAATTTTATTTATTAAACTGTGTCCTCAAATTTTTATTTATCATAATGATGACGTCACTTCCGCGGTCGTTGTGTCGTATACCATTTTTTTTATTGTATTTTATGATTAAATTAAAAAAAATGGTATATGACAATATTTATCAACAACATTGTCTTGACGGCCATAAATAATTCCGAAGGAACTGGTAAGTCTAGAGAATGCAAAAAGTAAAACGCAAATTCAATAGGTATTATGGTAACATAATGATAATTAACTCATCTACAAAACTTGCATTTACATACAATTCCGTTATGACTATTCTATGGTAAGATGAACAACAACAAACAAGAAAAGTAAAACCATCTACAATATTTACGTTTGGTTGAGTTATGACTGTATTGTGACACGATAAACAACAACAGAACCAAAATATAAACAATGACACGAACCCATCTACAATATTTACATTTACATAATTTGTTAAATACAATGTGACGTTGATTAAGAACAAGGCGATAACTCGTCGAATGACAATAATGTAGAATTTGACATTAACACGGAACATTTGGCAAGGGAAACTACAGTACAGACCTGTCGAAAGTTTAATACTCGACCAACACAAAAGAACGGAAGCTCGGCCACCGAGTGGCTCGAGGTATGGGTAGTTTGTGGTCGAAATGCTGTCAGGAGATAGAACTGCAGTTGCCAAAAAGATGTCGAATTGCAGTTAATGAGGGGCCGAAATGAGCTACCGTTTTGTTAGCTTAATATAAAACTCTCGACGGGTCTGTACTGTACGTTCATCGACCTATGCGTCACTACTCACTAGCCCAGAAATATGGTGTTCCGTTAGGAACAAATTTTCATTATCACATCTTCGCTTTTGCGCGTTCAGGTCGAAGGAGCAAAGATCCGATGGTGAAGGAGCGAAGGTAATATCGGAAACGAAGGTACTATCAGGCCTCCGCAGCTTCGCTCGTTCGCCAACATATCTTCGCTGCTTCGCCATTGTGTTTTTGCTCCTTCGCCTTTTTGCGTTCAAAGAGAAAAGCGACAATGCATATTTGGCCCTATCAGATCACCGTACAGAAATAAAACAAGGAACAGTTTATGAGGAGTACAACACGAATACATTGTTTTATCTAGAATTCCTAGAGTGCTTCCGTACTGCGTTCTACAATAAAGCACGTGTATGCATTACATTAATGTATTTATTTATTGTGTATCTCAATAAAGTGCATTTTCTGATATGATATGCATTAATAATAATTAATTTAAAAGCATATATAATGGATCGTGTACGTCATTGCAGTGTCGTCTGCAATGTTTAGGATGGAAAGAATTCAATAAAACAGCAAAAATATCAGTGTACAACGTACAAATGTACTTGAGTTCTACATAAATATCATGAGTGTAATAAAGAACAAAGGTTCTTGTTGAAAGATCGGAGAACATAAATTGGTAAGCAAATTATCAAAGTGCTTTTGAAAGACATTGCGTAATGCAATACAATATACAATCCAACCTGCCTCAAAGACCACCTCTATATAAGGACCACCTGCTTATAAAGGCCAGTAGAATTGTATCCCAATTGTACTTTATTTATATTACTTGAACCTGTATATAAAGGCCACCTACCCATAAAGGCAACTTTTACCGGTTCCATTGGGTGACCTTTATAGACAGGGTTGACTGTAATGATACACATGTACAGTTCAGACACTCGGCTAACGTAAAGAAGACGAGGCTTGACTCCCGAGATAAGGATAGTGAGCGAAAATCTCCCAAGTGATATAAAGCAGTTTCCGAAAAGCTATTGAGAGATAGCTAACAAAGGACAGAGATAAAACTCACGATTCGCATTAATTCGTTAGCTGATGTTTGACAGGAGTTGAGTTCAATAATGGTGTTTAACGTCCCAGTAAAGAATATTTCACTTATATCAAGACGTCGCCAGCTATAGACGAAGGTGCAGAAATTTTGCCTGTGCGTTGCGCTGATGGCATTATTCAGCAGGGTTCTTTATGGTGCCAAGCCTACCAAGACACGTGACCTCGTTTATTTTAAGTTCCCATCCGAAAGAACCGTGACTTTTATTTCGTAATGCCGAGTGCTTGGCGAAAGGACAGCCACTACCCACTTTTAAGTCTTGTGTAAGACTCGACCGGGGTTCGAACCCACGACCTCCCACTTACGGAGCGAGCACTCTACCAACTGAGCTACCGCATTGGTGATGATTGACAGGCTTGTACTATGTAAAAAGTGTAAGGTGTCAAAATCATTCTATAATAAGTTAAACAATGTTTAGAAAATGAAAAAAAAACACTTTTGTAAGAAATATCCCAGCAAGGCAAAAAACCATCTTATGTTTGTGTCATGTAACGCATTTGACTGCATCTAAAAGAATACGTGTATATTCAAAAGTTATTGTCAAGTGCATATAGTTTGAACGTATTCTTTATAAAAATTATATTACATGTACATAAAATTTAAGGAAAAAACTTCATGTCACACAAATAGTATAATAGAAATTTAACGGCGATGTAGCTAGCAAGACAGACGGTGTTTCTCCTTCCGGAGCACCTGACCTCATTTCCTGGTGTAAGTTTACGTTATTTACTTAAGTTGCCAGTTGTCAAGTTTATAATTTGCTTTGGGATTGTGATTTGGACATGGATTGTTATGTAGCTAGCTAAAAAGCAGTTGTTTATCCTTCCACAGAAACCGGTCTCACTTCCTGTTGGATGTTCATGTGTTTTTATCATAATTTGCAAGTTTCAAAGTTTATACTTTGGGATTGTGATTTTGACATTGATTGTTATGTAGCTGGCTAAACAGCAGTTGTTTATCCTTCCACAGAATCCGGTCTCACTTCCCTGGTGGATGTTCATGTGTTTTTATAATAATTTGCAAGTTTCAAAGTTTATACTTTGGGATTGTGATTTTGACATTGATTGTTATGTAGCTAGCTAAACAGCAGTTGCTTATCCTTCCACAGAACCCGGTCTCACTTCCCTGGTGGATGTTCATGTGTTTTTATCATAAATTGCCAGTTTCAAGGTTTATACTTTGGGATTGTGATTTGGACATGGATTGTTATGTAGCTAGCTAAACAGCAGTCGCTTATCCTTCCACAGAATCCGGTCTCACTTCCCTGGTGGATAATCATGTATTTTTATCATTATTTGCCAGTTTCAAAGTTTATACTCTGGGATTGTGATTTTGACATGGATTGGGATGTTTGTTTTTTGTCTCTTCTAGTGTACTTATACAATTAGAACTCGAGAGAAATACATGGTACTTTATACCCCTGAAAGACATTATCATTATCAGAGGATTAGAAGTTGTAATATAAACACTAGATCATTTTTCGTTAAAAGCATGCTGATTTTGTTTTGAATAAATGGAATTTGTATTTAGTTTTTTAGCGATATAAACAGCTATGATTAGAAGACGATGATCTTAGATAAGTGGAGATCATGATGATGGCATCAGGAAATTCATGACACGTTTTTCAAAACAATACAAAACCAGGAAATAAAGATCAGTGTTAAGTGTAGTTTATTAAACAATCTATGTGTATGTGTCAGCGACATTAACAAAACTGATATCAAGAAAAAAACATGAAAATGTTATGAAAAATGAGCTTAGAAGGAAAACGACAAGTCCCCAGTTTCAAAATTATTCCTTCACTAAGATTTTTTTGAACTTTTATTAAACAATCTATGCTTGTGTGTCATTGACATTAACACAACTGATATAAAAAAAACCATGAAAATGTTATGAAAAATGAGCTTAGAAGGAAAACGACAAGTCCCCAGTTTCAAAATCATTCCTTCACTAAGATTATCTTGAACTAAAATTTTGAAAATTTTGACAACCTTTTTTAGCTCACCTGAGCCGAAGGCTCAGATGAGCTATTGCAATCTATCACCGTCCGTCGTCCGTCGTGCGTCGTGTGTAAACTTTACATTTTAATCTTCTCCTCCAAAACTACTAGGCCAAATTTAATGAAACTTGGTGATTATCATGCCTGGGTAACAGCCTTTAAAAATTGTGTTCGGGGTTTGGCCACGCCCAACAAGATGGCCGCCGTTACTAAAAATAGCAAAAAGACAAAAAATCTTCTTCTCTGGAACCAGAAGGTGCAGGCAAATTTTGATTGGATATTTGGATTCAGCATACCTGGGGACATTAAAATTGTGTTTTTCATGTAAATTGAACGAAAAATAGGTTACGCGTTTTTTGCATAAAATTATGTAATTTTGAAAATGAGACATTTATTGTTATAACTCAATAACGCCTGAAGATAATTGTATGGAATTTTCACTGTTGATCTTGTCTTGCTATTTTCTTCCAAAAGATGTCAAGGTCAAAGGTCAAGGTCATGTCCCTGTTATTGACCTTTGTTAAAAAATGCTATTTTTTAAACATTTCAAGTGATAATGGCATGGGATTTTCAGTTAATTGTAGGTATTGACATGACGATCATTTTGATACATAGATCAAGGTCATGGGTTCAAAGGTCAAGGTCAAAGATGAACAACTATTTCCCTTATAGTTGATTATCTGCAAAACTATTAACTTTTTGTATAGGCGTACATATTAGAATATTGTAGGTAATGGCACAATGATCATTTTGATATATTAATAAAGGTCATGGGTTCAAAGGTCAAGGTCAAAGATAAACAACTATTTCCCTTATAGTTGATTATCTGCAAAACTATTAACTTTTTGTATAGGCATACATATTAGAATATTGTAGGTAATGGCACAATGATCATTTTGATATATTAATAAAGGTCATGGGTTCAAAGGTCAAGGTCAAAGATAAACAACTATTTCCGTTATAGTTGATTATCTGCAAAACTATTAACTTTTTGTATAGGCATACATATTAGAATATTGTAGGTAATGGCACAATGGTCATTTTGATATATTAATAAAGGTCAAGGTCACAGATGCAAGCAAGAACTGAAATGCTTGATTATCTCAAAAACCATAACTTCCTTGTATAGGCATATATATTGGAATATTGTAGGTATTGGTCTAATGATAATTTTGATATATGAATAAAGGTCATGAGTTCAAAGGTCAAGGTCACAGGTGCAAATTAATACTGAATTGGTTAATTATCTTGAAAACTAAATATTTTGTATAGGCATGTATGCTAGAATATTGTAGGTATTGACCTAATGATCATTTTGATATATGAATGAGGGTTATCACCGTGTACAACCCTTCCAAAGATAAAATCGCTGAAGCGCCCGTGTGACTCGCGTATAAGGTATGATAAAATCGCACAGCCTCGCTTCAAATCAAAACACGAGGTAAGTTGTTGTTATTTTGTACTCTGTTTCATACTTTGATTATAAGCATGCAAATTACCATATACCCCACGGAACAAAAGACACTTTAACGCATCCTCCAGTGTCTTTAACCACTTAAATGAACCTGCCATTTCTTCAAACATTTCGGATCAGTTTCAGTCTATCGAAGCCGATGCGAAAATTTTGTCATATTTTAACCAAAATATTGCTACTGCCGCTTTAATCCTGTATCATCCAAGTAGAATATAGATTAAAATAATCTCCTACACACTTGCAAACAAGACATATATTGAAAATTATACCCCAAGAGAAAGTATCAGCAATTTTGTGATGACATGCCGGTGAGAATCGCTCGGCAGTCTGGTCAAAGATGTTAGTATCGCAATATACAAATCACTACAGCCTGTAGACAGGCTGGTAATTAAAATTTCCCGGCTTTTTGTAATTATATTACACTTAGTTCAGTTAATTTGTTATTTTTTCGCCTTCACTTTCAGTCTTGACTCAGTGTTTGAATCAAAATGTGTGCTCTTTTTTGCAGATGAATAAGCGTGTCGAATGTGGAATATGCTCCAAAACATACCAATCAAAAAATTGCTTAAAACGACACTTGTTGATACATAAAGATGACAACACTTTTGTTTGTGCATGTGACAAGCAGTTTCGGGAGAGGTATCTTTTGCAACGCCATGAAAAAATACACGACACACAGAAACCAAGTTACATATGTGATAAATGTTGAAAAACATATAGAAGTAAGGGGGCACTCTTTGACCACGATAAATTTATCCACAGGCAAGAAACTGTACAATGTGAAACATGTAACAAAAAATTCAGAAATATGTTCTTTTTTAAAAGACATAAAAGTGTACATACCAAAGAGTTGTGTCGATCATGTGGCGGACTATTCAAGAATTTATGTTAAGTTTTGACGGATTTAATGAATAATGTTTTGCGTATTAATGTGATTTGTTTAAAATGCTGTGAATGTAGAGAACGCCTAGTCATTTGCTAGTGGTAAAGTGTACACAGCGGCAACGTATCAAAATAAATAAAATAAAACTTGCTATTAAAGAGAAAAGTCAGAAAATGAAAAGTAAATACTGTGTAACTGTGGTGATTCTAAACAGAGTGGACGTTTGGTGTTACTCTGAACCATTGTTCGACAATAAACCGTGAAAAAGACATGTTAAGTGGTAAACGATACAAAGACCCTATTTATGGGGAAAACATATTTTTAACACGCAGATGGTCTTTTTAGTCTAGACATTTATAAATGCGCATTTCTTTGCGTTTTAAAACACCAAAAAAATGAACATGCCCCTTTTGATATTACCTCTCCCATAAGAAAACCCTTTAAAACAATCGAGGGTACCCTTTGCTTGTATTTTGGCATTTCAGAATAAGCCTATTTTTAATAACAAATTGATAAAATTTAATCTTCCTTAAAGAATGATTATTATATTTCTAGCTAGTTCATCACGCGTACCTGTTTAATGGACAAAACATGTAAAGTATCAATTAAGAATAAAGGGAGAAAGCTGTCCCAATTACATGTTACATGTATAAGGAATGGGCAAACTCATCTGTAGTGAAATAATAAGTTTTAAACGCAAGATGAATAAGATAATTTTTTATAATCTTTGTAAGGCTCTTATCACAGTATTGCTATTTGCATAAAATTATTAAAAACTATATTAAATAACAATTATATTCCTGACCAATTATTAATAATAAAAAAGTAATGAATACTTTTGCATGCATTGAATTCATCTAAAAACAAACAAACAGACAAAGAAAAACAAAATAACTGTCTATTCCTGTTGATCGGCATCACACAACGTTTGGTGAGATTTGAATGTTTTTAACTATTTCATTTGTTTACCACAAGTATTACAACGGTATTTTCCGTTGGAGTGAACCGTGTCTTTGTGCTGGCGGAGATACTTTTTTGACAAAAAGCACACATATCCATGATATCACAAAAAGCGATACGTTCACGGTTTTTACCACAGACTTTAAGATGGTCTGGTAAATTCTTGAATAGTCAACTACAAGATCGACACAACTCTTTGGTATGTACACTTTTATGTCTTTTAAAAAAGAACATATTTCTGAATTTTTTGTTACATGTTTCACATTGTACAGTTTCTTGCCTGTGGATAAATTTATCGTGGTCAAAGAGTGCCCCCTTACTTCTATATGTTTTTCAACATTTATCACATATGTAACTTGGTTTCTGTGTGTCGTGTATTTTTTCATGGCGTTGCAAAAGATACCTCTCCCGAAACTGCTTGTCACATGCACAAACAAAAGGGTTGTCATCTTTATGTATCAACAAGTGTCGTTTTAAGCAATATTTTGATTGGTATGTTTTGGAGCATATTCCACATTCGACACGCTTATTCATCTGCAAAAAAGAGCACACATTTTGATTCAAACACTGAGTCAAGACTGAAAGTGAAGGCGAAAAATTAACAAATTAACTGAACTAAGTGTAATATAATTACAAAAACCGGGAAATTTTAATTACCAGCCTGTCTACAGGCTGTAGTGATTTGTATATTGCGATACTAACATCTTTGACCAGACTGCCGAGCGATTCTCACCGGCATGTCATCACAAAATTGCTGATACTTTCTCTTGGGGTATAATTTTCAATATATGTCTTGTTTGCAAGTGTGTAGGAGATTATTTTAATCTATATTGTACTTGGATGATACAGGCTTAGAGCGGTAGTAGCAATATTTTAGTTAAAATATGACAAAATTTACGCATCGGCTTCGATAGACTGAAACTTATCCGAAGTGTTTGAAGAAATGGCAGGTTCATTTAAGTGGTTAAAGACACTGGAGGATGCGTTAGAGTGTCTTTTGTTCCGTGGGGTATATGGTAATTTGCATGCTTATAATCAAAGAATGAAACAGAGTACAAAGTAACAACAACTTACCTCGTGTTTTGATTTGAAGCGAGGCTGTGCGATTTATCATACCTTATACGCGTCAGCGATTTTATCTTTGGAAGGATTGTACACGGTGGTTATGGGTTCAAAGGTCAAGGTCACAGGTGAGCGTTAAGGCCCATGGGCCTCTTGTTAAGAATAAAGCCTTTTGACAAGACTTAATACAAATCTTATAAGCTTTAAATGTTATTCACAATGGCACCTTAAAACACAAAGCATCTTGAACATTAACAAAATAATTTTGCACATTTAATTGAAATAAATAAATGGTATATGACTTTTTGAATGTACTTTATGATTAAATTCAAAAAATGGTATATGCCATTTCCAACAAACTCACAAAAAATTGTCAAAACTTAATAAAAAATATACTGACCTAATAGGAAAAAATACTTTTCATTCATGAAAAAGTGAACTTAATTCTGTACATAGAGCAATTTATTAACTTTTTAACAAAACAACAAATATGACTATGTCAAAATTATCCCTTCTGTACCTTCTTACTTGGAACAACTATTAAACGTTATGTCATAATTGGAATATTCATGATGATCACACCTGAAAAAACCCGAACAACAATGACCTACCTGACCCTAAATGCCCTGATGTAACTTTGAATGAGGCCTAATTGGTATATAAACTTGATCAAATTTCCCAAATTTTCGCAAAATTTCTCTGTGTACAGGAGAACTGAACAATAATGTTTTTAATAAAAAATATAATTTGGTAAGGTCAGGGTATTTTATTGATAGTTTAATGGAAACATTTTCAATTTAAAGAAATAAATAATAAAAACTATGTGCACTTAATTTATGGAAATACTTTAGTAGAATCCTTAATGTTGTTAAACTATATAAATTATCAATGAATAATATCACTTATGATTGACATGTGTAATTTGTTTCAAATAATTTTGACAGATTTTGGCCAATGCACAAGATGCACATTTCTCTAGCTATTTGGTTAAGTCAGTGGATCTTTAAATTTGAATCATGATGATTTGCGACCATGATGAACTCAGGCTGAAATATGTTCATTGCGTTATCATTAACATAATTATGCACTACTTTTAAATTATATATTTTTTGTATGTTTTTTTTAAATTTGCAAAGAATTTCAGGAATTCCAAAATTATAAGGAAATAATGAATTTAAAAAATAAATCTAAAAAGTATTAACAGCATTTTGGACTTGCTGGCACGTTGATATTGCTATCATTTAACGTATATATTTCATCAATATAGACATCAGAAATTGATATTGTATAAGCCATGTCGTCAACACATCATATATTTCCGTAATCCTTGTTGATTTAACAGATCTATCAATTTATATATCTCCTTATATCCATCATCCGTGAGGTAGATAGCCACAAATTATAAGAGCATATTGGACATGGACCAAATCTCATCAGTCGCAGATATCGGTAATTCGTCGAGTGATTTGGAACATACAGTCTCTCGTGATATAGAAATGTTTTCACGCGTGCTGCCATGCATTGCTAGACAGTTTAGTATGATAAGATGGAAGACTATATATATTATATACATGTATGTATTGACACTGACAATATATTCAAGATAAATGCCTGAATGAAATGGGGTTTACGCCCCAGTCAAGAACATTTCGTCGCTTTTTCCTTTTGCAATGCGCTTAGCTTTCCCTTAGCAATGCGCTCAGTTTTCCTTTGCAGTGCGCTCAGTTTTTCCCTTTGCAGTGCAGTGCGCTAAATTTTCCCTTTGCAGTGCGCTCAGTTTTCGCTTTGCAACGCTCTCAGTTTTCCCTTTGCAGTGCGCTCAGTTTTCCCTTTGCAATGCGCTCAGTTTTCCCTTGGCAATGCGCTCAGTTTTCCCTTTGCAGTGCGCTAAGTTTTCCCTTTGCAACGCGCTCAGTTTTCCCTTTGCAATGCGCTCAGTTTTCCCTTGGCAATGCAATCAGTTTTCCCTTTGCAATGCGCTCAGTTTTCCCTTTGCAGTGCGCTCAGTTTTCCCTTTGTAGTGCGCTCAGTTTTCCCTTTGCAATGTGCTCAGTTTTCCCTTTGCAGTGCGCTCAGTTTTCCCTTTGCAATGCGCTCAGTTTTCCCTTTGTAGTGCGCTCAGTTTTCCCTTTGCAATGTGCTCAGTTTTCCCTTTGCAGTGTGCTCAGTTTTCCCTTTGCAATGTGCTCAGTTTTCCCTTTGCAGTGCGCTCAGTTTTCCCTTTGCAATGCGCTCAGTTTTCCCTTTGCAATGCGCTCAGTTTTCCCTTTGTAGTGCGCTCAGTTTTCCCTTTGCAGTGCGTTATGTTTTCCCTTTGCAGTGCGCTCAGTTTTCGCTTTGCAATATGCTCAGTTTTCCCTTTGCAATGCGCTCAGTTTTTTTCTTGGCAATGCGCTCAGTTTTCCCTTTGCAGTGCGCTCAGTTTTCCCTTTGCAGTGCGCTCAGTTTTCCCTTTCCACTGCGCTCAGTTTTCCCTTTGCACTGCGCTCAGTTTTCCCTTTGCAGTGCGCTCAGTTTTCCCTTTGCAATATGCTCAGTTTTCCCTTTGCAATGCGCTCAGTTTTTTTCTTGGCAATGCGCTCAGTTTTCCCTTTGCAGTGCGCTCAGTTTTCCCTTTGCAGTGCGCTCAGTTTTCCCTTTGCACTGCGCTCAGTTTTTCCTTTGCAATGTGCTCAGTTTTCCCTTTGCAGTGCGCTCAGTTTTCCCTTTGCACTGCGCTCAGTTTTCCCTTTGCAGTGCGTTATGTTTTCCCTTTGCAGTGCGCTCAGTTTTCCCTTTGCAATATGCTCAGTTTTCCCTTTGCAATATGCTCAGTTTTCCCTTTGCAATGCGCTCAGTTTTTTTCTTGGCAATGCGCTCAGTTTTCCCTTCGCAGGGCGCTCAGTTTTCCCTTTGCAGTGCGCTCAGTTTTCCCTTTGCACTGCGCTCAGTTTTTCCTTTGCAATGTGCTCAGTTTTCCCTTTGCAGTGCGTTATGTTTTCCCTTTGCAGTGCGCTCAGTTTTCCCTTTGCAATATGCTCAGTTTTCCCTTTGCAATGCGCTCAGTTTTTTTCTTGGCAATGCGCTCAGTTTTCCCTTCGCAGGGCGCTCAGTTTTCCCTTTGCAGTGCGCTCAGTTTTCCCTTTGCACTGCGCTCAGTTTTTCCTTTGCAATGTGCTCAGTTTTCCCTTTGCAGTGCGCTCAGTTTTCCCTTTGCACTTCGCTCAGTTTTTCCTTTGCAATGCGCTCAGTTTTCCCTTGGCAATGCGCTCAGTTTTCCCTTTGCACTGCGCTCAGTTTTCCCTTTGCAGTGCGTTATGTTTTCCCTTTGCAGTGCGCTCAGTTTTCCCTTTGCAATATGCTCAGTTTTCCCTTTGCAATGCGCTCAGTTTTTTTCTTGGCAATGCGCTCAGTTTTCCCTTCGCAGGGCGCTCAGTTTTCCCTTTGCAGTGCGCTCAGTTTTCCCTTTGCACTGCGCTCAGTTTTTCCTTTGCAATGTGCTCAGTTTTCCCTTTGCAGTGCGCTTAGTTTTCCCTTTGCACTGCGCTCAGTTTTTCCTTTGCAATGCGTTCAGTTTTCCCTTTGCAATGCGCTCAGTTTTCCCTTTGCAGTGCGCTCAGTTTTCCCTTTGCACTGCGCTCAGTTTTTCCTTTGCAATGTGCTCAGTTTTCCCTTTGCAGTGCGCTTAGTTTTCCCTTTGCACTGCGCTCAGTTTTTCCTTTGCAATGCGTTCAGTTTTCCCTTTGCAATGCGCTCAGTTTTCCCTTAGCAGTGCGCTCAGTTTTCCCTTTGCAGTGCGCTCAGTTTTCCCTTTGCAGTGCGCTCAGTTTTCCCTTTGCACTGCGCTCAGTTTTCCCTTTGCAGTGCGTTCAGTTTTCCCTTTGCTGTGCGCTCAGTTTTCCCTTTGTAGTGCGCTCAGTTTTCCCTTTGCAATGTGCTCAGTTTTCCCTTTGCAGTGCGCTCAGTTTTCCCTTTGCAATGCGCTCAGTTTTCCCTTTGCAATGCGCTCAGTTTTACCTTTGCAGTGCGTTATGTTTTCCCTTTGCAGTGCGCTCAGTTTTCGCTTTGCAATATGCTCAGTTTTCCCGTTGCAATGTGCTCAGTTTTTTTCTTGGCAATGTGCTCAGTTTTTTTCTTGGCAATGCGCTCAGTTTTCCCTTTGCAGTGCGCTCAGTTTTCCCTTAGCAGTGCGCTCAGTTTCCCCTTTGCACTGCGCTCAGTTTTTCCTTTGCAATGTGCTCAGTTTTCCCTTTGCAGTGCGCTCAGTTTTCCCTTTGCACTGCGCTCAGTTTTCCCTTTGCAGTGCGTTATGTTTTCCCTTTGCAGTGCGCTCAGTTTTCCCTTTGCAATATGCTCAGTTTTCCCTTTGCAATGCACTCAGTTTTTTTCTTGGCAATGCGCTCAGTTTTCTCTTTGCAGTGCGCTCAGTTTTCCCTTTGCAGTGCTCTCAGTTTTCCCTTTGCACTGCGCTCAGTTTTTTCTTTGCAATGCGCTCAGTTTCCCCTTTGCAGTGCGCTCAGTTTTCCCTTTGCACTGCGCTCAGTTTTACCTTTGCACTGCGCTCAGTTTTTCCTTTGCAATGCGCTCAGTTTTCCCTTTGCACTGCGCTCAGTTTTCCCTTTGCAGTGCGCTCAGTTTTCCCTTAGCAGTGCGCTCAGTTTTCCCTTTGCAATGCGCTCAGTTTTTCCTTTGCAATGCGCTCAGTTTTCCCTTGGCAATGCGCTCAGTGTTCCCTTTGCAGTGCGCTAAGTTTTCCCTTTGCAACGCGCTCAGTTTTCCCTTTGCAATACGCTCAGTTTTCCCTTTGCAATGCGCTCAGGATAATGTACAGGGTTTTTTTAGCGCGCATTGCCTACTGTGAAACGGGAAATGAATTTTTAAGGTTTCTTGAAAAGAACCCCGTAATTCCATTTCTTAATGCTGAGTGCTGGGCGAAAGGACAATCAGTACTACCTTCTTTCAAGTCTTATTGGATTGTTTCTTAACAATCCTAAATTTGGAGACTATGTAAATGTCATCTATCCTAGTGAGCTTGAAATAAAAGACACGACTGATTCCTCAAGTTCTGCTTCATATTTAAACTTATACCTGAATTATGACGCACACGAAAGGCTACATTTGAAACTTTATGACAAACGTGATGACTTCAATTTTTCTATTGTCAACTTTCCTTTTTTATGCAGCAACATACCTGCTTCTCCTGCTTATGGTGCATTTGTTTCCCCAATTAATACGGTATGATAGAGCTTGTTCCCACTACGGGGACTTTGTACAACGAAGTAGGCTGCTTGCAAATAAATTGTTGACTCAGGGGTATTGCAAGTCTAGGCTTATCAAGGCCCTCAAAAAGTTTTATGGCCGTCATCACAGTATTGTTGATAAGTTTGATGTCTCTGTGTCCAGGATTGCCCTGGATATATTTGACGTCTCATAGTTCCATGTTCCTTTCACACAATGTGGCGGGTGTAGCTAGCTAAACATGAGGTGCTTACCCTTCCGGAGCATCCGGCCTCACTTCCCAGTTGGAAGTTCACGTGTCTAACCTAACTTGTCAGTTCCAAAGTTTTTACTTTGCTTCTGGATTGTGATTCGGACATGGATTAGTATGTTTGTTTTTGATTATGGTTCGAGCCCCGACGGATCCGGAGCAAGCACTCTACCAATGGATGAATCATGAAAAATATGTTATTGTCATCGATTCTATATCTTACGCACCTAGCTGCAAATCTTTATTTCATACTAAATACTAGTAGTCTATCAAGAGAAAACAAGAGAAGAATCGCTTAGGTAAGCAATTTCTTAACTGTATTCGGGATTTCGTTTTTTTATGAACTTGTAACCTAGCGTTAATAGACATTCCGTGTGTGATTTGATATCTATATACAAAACGAGTTCCCATTGGATATCTCACCTATAAATGTACACGTCAGATCGGGATCTGATTGGATATCTAAACTACTGAAAATGTCACATGGTTGTTCTCACCCATAAATGTACACGTCAGATAGGGATCTGATTGGATATCTAAATGACTGAAAATGTCACATGATTTGCCTGAACCATACAGGTACACGTCAGATCGGAATGTGATTGGATATCTTAATGATTGGAAAAAATCACATGGTTGGTCTGAACCATAAATGCACTCGCAGATCGCGATGTGGTTGGATATCTAAACAACTGAAGTTATCACAGGATTGGTCTGAACCATGAATACCCTGGCAAATCGGGATGTGATTGGGTCTCTAAATAGACAATTTATCACATGATTGTCCTTAACCATAAATCTGAATGTGATTGGGTATCAAAATAACGAGAACTAACACATGGTTGATTTCAACCATAAATGTTAATTCTGATTTTCGTCTGTTGTTTCATACGTTAATGAGGTCTGAAGAAGTTTTTTGTTATATTTCTGTCTATTCTTACCTGATATATAACGACCATATCTCTAACTTTATCAGGTTACGAAATTAGAACACAAAAAGTAACACATTAATCGAAACGATATAATCGGAAACGATAAAGGAATGCTCCGTTTAAAACAGATAATAAAATAATGTTTTTGCAAAAGACAACGTGAACGTAAAAAAAAACTTTATAGACAAAGGTTTAAAATAGAAATTTAAAGGGGTCTATTTAAAATATAAAACATATACATGTAAATGATATATTTATTTAAACGTTGAAGTGTCTAGAAATGAGGTTTATAGTGTTGCATTAGGTTCTACTGCTGTGCAAAGCAAACTCATTGTTGTTGTTTATAAACCCTTATTGTTTATGTGGTCAAATTGAGAATACGGAACACTTTTTATTACACTGCCCTTTGTATCATGTTATTCGACGTCGTACTATAGGGACCTTGAATTGCCATTATAATTTGAGTACATTGTTATATGGAGATAGTTCACTAACACCAGCGAAAAATGCTGAAGTGTTCTTACATGTTCATGAATTCATTCGCCAATCCAAACGATTTCACTGAAAACTATTCATACTCCATTGTTTTATGTGTGCATCTCTCTCTCTCTCTCTCTCTCTCTCTCTCTTTCTCTCTCTCTCATAATGTTCTACAGAATGCCTTACTTAATTGCTTGTATATAATGCCATGTTGTATAAATTGTTATATTATAGATGCACAGGAAACTGGTTAATATAAGAGTTATACTCTTGTTCCAGAATCCTGATTTATAAATTGTTTCATTATGTTATTGATTTGATTTTCAAAAAAATAAATATTGTTTAAACTAAAGCAAACTCAATAACGCACGCTAATATTTCTGGGTTTTTATTTTATTTTTTTTTAAATAACTTGCTTTATTTTAATCCTTGAAGAAATAAAAACGTTTAGGGCCATGAACGACATGCTATTTTATTTCTTTGACAATCCAGATAAATGACGTCACACCTTCATATTAAGACGATGGGAAAAGCTGCGGATTTCACATACCTAATGCCTTTACCGTCCTGATCCTTAAGATTGTTTTACCCTTTTGATACCATTATTCCAATATGCTACATACAAATAGTCATAGAGTTGGAGGGTTTATTATCAGTAGTTCCAATAATTGTTTGTTCTTTCTTAAATCGTAATATGTATTTTGATATTTGTTTGTGTTGTATTTTGTGTGGTTCTGACCATTTCCTGTGAGTGGTAAATTGCTCGGTTGCATTTTTGCTACTGTGTTTTTAAGAGAATTGAAACTTACCCAAAGGATATAACAGTTGATTACATTCTTGTATCTTTTTTCTTTTACTATTTGTAAGAAAAGTCCACGAAAGAGTGTTTTTATCAAAATTTTATACCATTTGCTTGGAAAAATATGATTTATTCGAGAAATATTTTTTAATGTGTTCACGGTAGCACAAGACCAGTATGAAACATTTGATGCTATAATGTCTCAAAATAATTTTCTTTTGTGGAACTATTTATTGCTTTGAAACACAGTTAAATGTCTAAGTGACGCAATTAACGACGTCATTTACATGACATCGCATGTACATATAGTGCTCAGTCAGCAACACTGGATCAACTGATTATCCATTACGTAAGCGGCAGGAGTAAGAACTATTTACGGAACAGTTGGTTGCTAAATACGCTTTAATGTCATAGATAGATGTGGATAACATGGCCTATAATGGGACAGAGAAATGGTGTATTATCCAGGAGAAGCTTAAGCGGCCTTGATACAAAATGGCGCCAAATGATCCGCATTCACCTCTTTGTATGCATAATGTTGATGAATCAAATAATCACTAATAATTAAAAATTCAGTTAAATAGTTGTCTGAGTTTAACGTCTACACGTGGCTTGTCGGCCAAGGTGAAGACCGGAAATACAGCTAAGAGTAGTTTCGTATTTAAATACAGTCTAATAGTAATCAACAGGTGTCCATGCTCTAAATTTAAGACATTAATGAATTATCTTTGATTGGTGTGTAATTTGAAATTACGATAACAATTATCTTGTCTAAAATCAGTATCAATCATGTTACAAGCGTTATGATAATACAGATGACCAACCTGCTGGAACTTCCGGTTGTATTACTTATCTGAGAATGAGTTTCCGGATATCAGTTACAATGTCAGGAAATATGATTACAGTTTGAGTAGGTGTTTTGGATATGATATAGGTAAAATTGTAATCTAATGATCTATATAGAGAAACATTGAACCTGATTCCTCTCATATGTTAAAAAACAAAATCATATAATAGTAAAAAATAACCCGGCCGTTTATTAATTTATTTATTTATTTTTGAAAGGCGTTTTACGCCCCATGTAAGGAATTTTAGTACATATATCGAGGCGGTCAATTCAAGAATGGTAGAAGAGTGTCCGGAGAAAACACCAACCCTCAGCGAGCGAACAGACAGATTTCCTCTCATTAGGATTTGTCTTAACTGGGATTCAAGCCCAGGCGGTGAGAGGCGCCGTGACCCGTTAGCGATTTTGACCGCTTTTCCACAGAGGCCTTACCCATTTCTTAAAAAGTGGCAAACTAACGAGAACTAAGTCAGACGATACTGATCTTTCTTTTCTTTCTCTTCTTTTTAAATCAGTCAATCAGTCTATTCTTAGTAACGTTATTTGCAACCTGACAATCCAATTATTCCAGAAATAGTTCTACTTTATTTATATAATGTACAATAAATAAGACAAAATATGTCTCAAAACTGTTTTAAGACAAGAACAAAATTTCTTATAGCTTTGTTTTACAAACAGTATTAAATCAAACTGAAACATACCTATTCATGCCCAAATTACAATCCAAAAGCAAAAAAGTAAAAACTTTGAAAACTGAAAGGAACTGAATTACGTCAAACACGTGTACTACCACCAGGGAAGATAGTTCGGGTGCTCCGGAAAGGTAAGTACCTCATATTTAGATAGCTACCCCCGCCACGTATGTAAACAATCTTGAGAGTGAAAGGAATTAAACATATTCAATCTTTACATATAACGGTCGAAATCCAATATGAAGCTAAATAATTTGTCGAAAAAGTTTTGCTTTAAAGGATTTTCAGTACAATATATTTTTATTCTTTATTTGCATTATCTTAAGCTTGCTAGTATATTTTTTTTTAAATTATAAATGTTTAGCCCTTCAGTCTGGTGTCATCAAGTTGTTTAAAATTAGCAATGACTCAGATTCATTTCAAATTGATAATTCATTGATGAAGTGACCAATCGTGTTAAGAAAAGATTAGACAAAAGATTTAGAAAACAAAATGAAAAAATTATGTTCAGGTGTTAAGTTTTTCATTTTAAATGATTTATTGTTAAAGGTTTTATTTCCAGACTGTTGTCTGTGTGATTTGTCATGTTTTTCATCGTTTTTAAAAATGATTTACTTTTCGTTTTTCATTAACATTTCATAAAGCACTCTACAAGGAGAAAGAAGCTTATACTTTTCTTAGACAGCGCGTTCGAACATCCACCATGGTAACTACAGTTTGTCTATTTATAGTGGCGACTTTGGATATTGGAGAGTTTGTACCGGTGCCAAAGCCTTTGCTTCAGGCAATGTCTCCGTGTTGTGAAAAAGCACGGGCATCATTTTTTGGAGTCGGGTTAACGATTATAAAAATCATAGACAATACTAACTTGAAATTTATTGGCCTCTAAAATATATTTATTTGAGATGATCCCATAGAAGACCCCCAAAATAAAAAGTTTTGATTTTATTTCTCGAGTTTGGCAAACTCCAGGGTTTCATGATGTAATGTTTATGGCTTTGCTAAAGATAATGCAACAACTATTTACACATTTTTGTCAGCTTTGAAATATTTTAGGATTATGTGAATTTTTAGCATCTTTTGTAATGATTACAGACACCGAGTTTTCCTTTTTACATTGTAGATTGGCACAGACAATGTAAGCAACGAATACGACAACAGGTGGTTGTAAAGAACACTTAGGATTCTATTAATGTTGTGTATATATTGTAGTGATATGGCCTGATAAAAATAAACCATTAATCTATATTAAACCCATTTCCTTTTAATGTTACCGATATTGCGCTCAAAATACTTCTATAACGCTTTATTTTTATGAATCTTTATAATCAAACACAAAAATACTGGTCCATATTAAAATCACATTTAAAAAGTAAATTAAAATCATTAAAAATCTGGCAAATTAAGTTAATCACGTGAACTTTCAACCAGGAAGCAAGGCCGGGTGCTTTGGAAGGGTAAGCGTCTCATGTTTAGCTACCTGCACCAGCCCCATGTGGAATCATAATTGAAAATAAGGAACATGGTCATTGTGACTTTTAAAATAGGAACACAGAATAAATATTGTGGGTTTTTTTTTATTTTATCTTCATCGTGTCCAATTGTCATGGTTATGAAAGTGCTGTAATTTCATAACGATGCGTTGTCTTCTTCCTCGGCCTTAACTCCCAGCGGAGCTTGGTTCATCCATCTGGCTCTGTGCCCTCTGTTTCAATTACATTTTTGTATCACGTCTCTAGGTGTTTCTTGGGCAGGGCGCATCCTCTTTTCCTTTTCCCCATGCAAATTACATTTCAGAGCTTGTTTTGTGATGTTGTTGGTCGGTTTCCTGATGGTGTGACCTATCCTTTCCCATTTTCGCTTTTGTATCTGTGTCACAATATGAGCTTGCTTTGTTGTCTGCCATAGCCTTTTGTTACTGATTTTGTCTTGCCATCTGATGTTATGTGGTTTCCTTTAAATGTATAATTTATATTAAATTATTAGTTCAGGGTATCAACGAAAATTGAGACACCACAAAAATCAGCTTTTCAAACATGCGCTATCTGAGAACTTAACCACAAAAAGTTACCGAGAAGATTCTTCTATTATTGCACGTCACTGGTTAAGTGTGTGTACCGTATGTCCACCAAGTAAATACAGTGTCTTTTGAGTTGAGTAATGGTGTTTAACGTCCCAGTCAAAAATATTTTACTTATATCGAAACGATGCCAGCTATATTAGGCGAAGGTGCATAAATTGCCTGTGCGTTGCGCTGATGGCATTTTACAATAGGGATCTATGTCTACCATGCCACGGGCCCATCCGAAAAGAACCATGACTTTCATTTCGTAATGCCGATTGCTTGACGAAAGAGCGCCACCCACTTTCAAGTATTGGGCCAGACCCCGTCGGGGTTCGAATCCACGATCTCCCACTTACGGAGCAAGTACTCTACCAACTGAGCTACCGCAGTGGTCCAATAAATCGAGGGAGGCCTCTCACTTACGGAGCTAGCACAGAGCTACCGCAGGCGCAGGACATTTGAGCGAAAATTTAAAAACTGATGGAGGACATTTGAGCGACGACTTTAGTGGACATCTGAGATTTTAAACATTACCTGTATTTTACGATTGACATTTGAGCGACAGTTTAAATCTACTTTCTGCTCTAGTATAAAGGGTAGAGAGAGAAAAAGCTGAATATTTGCGAAAATTTTATCAGAAATACATGTATGCAAATAGTGAAGTCGATCGCAACAGATTTAAATGTACACTGGAATTAGAAAAGATATATTATTTTACTTTAAACTTTATCCTGTAAATTACAAAGTTTTTACAGTTTTATGAAATGTAGTGCTAGATTGTTAATGGATTTTATAAATTTTAATTTGGTGCTTTTCAAAAACTTTATCCGTGCTCAAAATCCTATATCCACATCCCCAACGGTGAGTTGGGGGACAAGAAAACTGTCACTCGATGTCTACCATATATTTTGGGAATTTGGCTAAAATGGGTTGAAATTCTGTCGCTCAAATGTCCATTACTTCGTCGCTCAAACGTCCGTTTATTTTCGCTCTTTTGTCCTGCGCTTTCGCTAAAATGACCAACGCCGCTACCGCAGTGGTAGAATTTCTTTTGAATTGGATAAAAGCAATGTGAATTTTACAACGGGTATGATCAGCTGACTGTCTAGACGAAGCTAAAACAACTTGCAGATTATGACGTAGGTCCTTGGTTGGAGTCAAACGTCTGAAATGAAACTACTATTGTTTTAACAGGTTTAAACTCGTTTACAAATGATTTCATTAACTTGTAATTGTTTGTTAATTGAATTAAATTAATAAGAACAAAGTACACGTAGTAGTAATTTAATTTTATAAGTACAATCACACTGAGTATAACACAGTTTGTAAAATGTACGGAGTGGAGTGGTGTTAGTGGAGTAATTTAGTCAATTACGCCCCTGTCAGGGTTGAGGCGGACAGTTCCAGGGATGCAGCTTAACTATTCTGAGTTAGGGGCCCCAGTTCACTTCAGAAAGGCAAGTTGTTCCAGACATAAAAGCTAAAATGTGTAAAAAAAAAAAAAAAAAAATTGACCGCAGACTTAAGTTTCGGAGCCATGGGGCCTTGCTAATCTTAACCCCTGATTTTTGGAATGATGGAGGAATCCTGAGAGCCAATTAACAAATTTCTCACCAGAATCTCTCGTTAGGATTCGAACCTACGCAATGAGAGGGTGTTATACGTAAACTGGTACTTTAGACCCCTCTGCAACTGAGGCCCTAAACCTATTTTTTAGAAATATTAAAAGTACTTCTTTTCGATTGAGGAGTAACGCAAAAATGGTTTATCAGCTAAGGTGTGTCATACTTCCTTTTACCTGAATCAAAACTAGATAATAAGGTTAAAATCTCGCGGTTTATATAAACAAAAATGATTGTTTTTATATGATACAAGGTGTCTGTTGCTCAATATTTTCTGTTTTTAATTGCAAAAATGTCATATTTGATTAGTGTTCTATTTTATCCCGATAGAAAGCTGGAGCAGTTAGTGCAATAGTTTCTGATAAGAAATGGAAGCAGACGAGATTAAAATTGGCGGTTGACCAATGTTTCTGGGTGCTCCTACTGTTTGCAGATTGGAAGTTACAGGTAGAATCACGTAATCTAATAAAACACTGATTTATTGTTTTGTATAACATCTAACACAGTGTAAACGTAAGAATGTACATCTAGCTGGGGTGTATAACAGTTTAACTTGGCACCATGTTGTACTGTATTGACAAGATGTCACAAACAACGGAGATCGGCGTGATAATACACACATCTCGTAATGAGTTGGAAATAAATACAGTCTGTTTTCACAGTAATCCCTGCTCCCCGCCATTGCGTACTTGTGTTTCGCCAGATTAGTAATTCTCTGTTGTTTTAATTAAGTATCTTCGGTTATCTTTTGTGCTTTCCTCAACAAAGCCATAAAACAGCCAGTTTCCAGATGATAGTTTATTTCTTATGACCTAATGGTGCCGAAGCTGATAGATCTTACTTATCCTCTTCGTATGTTTTGGCAAATGAGACTGAAATCAGTACAATCCAACTGTCTCTTGTCTTTGGCGAGCTTTTCAATCCCAGGTCATGATAACTTTAGTTTTGCACTTCTGTTCTATATTTTTTTTTTACTCCAAGTATCCTTTGTTCGTACTCCGTCTTTCCCTTCCCAATGCTTTTTTTCTGATGTCGCTCTGATCGTTTTGGCGCATCGTTCCAGCCATGTCCATGGTTTTTTCTCAAGTTGAACTTTTAAACAGCGGAGTATAAGCGCAATGTACATGCTGGCAGCTGATGACAAACATTACAGCATGGTTAACTCAGACTCCACCATTCATGAAATGTTCAACAAATTTTAAATTTAACAAAATGAAGAAAATGATCAATAGAATGTACTAGACAGTGACCAGAGTAATAACCAAGAACACAACAAAAATGACAAGAGTGTGATATAAAAGAATAACATGACAAGGCAAGACAAACACAGATTGAGACAGCCTCTCCTCCTTACGCACTAAATATAATGGGACTATACCACAGGCACTTGTTTCTGATATTAGAAAAAATAACGGTAAACGGTCAAATTGGCTAAATCAATCTTCTTGTGATTGTTTGAATCTTTTATCACTATGTACTTTAACTTTTAGCCAATCAGAACGTTTACCGAAATTCAGTACGGGATCATCATTCCCCAGTTGACTGTGGCCATTTCAGAAAGTGCAATGGTCAAATAAAGTTTATATCCTGTGACAAGGTTTAGGGACGACAATGATGGATATTTTATACATCGTTCTTTAGTATAGCGGAATATATGTAGAAAATAATGGTATTATGTTGTGTTTTTGAATTCCCTAGCATTACGTAAAAAAAAAACAAAGAAAAACCAAGGGGGTCAACGTTTTGGATAGCGTGAAGATGGATACCTTGTGTTATGTTTAAGTATAGAGTGTAATTTTTAATATCAGAAACAAGTGCCTGTGGACTATATGCTATATACACTATCCTATTCGCAGTTGCGGACTACTGTGGTACTCGAACACGCCCATATAGCATGGAATGCAACACATGTCTATACGGGCAATCGCATTTTTAAAGTAACGAACGTTTAAGAGACACAAGGAATTTTCAACTACGGTAGATATCATGCAGTAACATTCAATCGTAGAAAGCTTCCATATGCATACATAATAGTAATAATTAGGAGCATTGGTCAAAAACTCCAAAAGCAAATTTTATTTCAAGCTATTTTTCAACTTATTTCGGTGGCAAGCGTTCTTCGTCAACATCATACTAGTAGTTAAATTTTGCATCTTGCAAATTTATAACTATCGTGGCTTTTTTTCTTCTGAAAATGGGCATATTTATAGACTTAATTACATGTTATACCAGTTTTAATTTTACAGCAATAGACTGCCGTTTCGATTACAATTCCGCATCAGTAGTGCTTGGACCAAAATCATTTTGAAGATGTTAAAACGCTACCCAAAGGACCAAAATATATTTTACCAAATAAAGCTAAGGAAATACTTTGCATGAGGGAATATACCTTAGTTTTTGAGAAATTTCAAATTTTAACTTGCAGGAAAGATATTACTTTTGGGATTCAAAATTATCTGTTTATGAATATCGTCTGTTAGGCGTCTCAAAACATTTTTCTAAGTTAAACTTGTATGGATTACATCTAATAATAGCATACTGGACGTGGCAATAACTACAACAATTAATATTAATGACTTTTTGTCATTTAATTAACATTAATTTTAATTATCCACCTAAGTTATAACTTTTTACGAAAATACCTCCTTTTTCTTTCATCTATAACCATGGTAACGGATACCAAAAGAACAATTAATTAAAGTAATTTTTGAAATCCCTATTTCATAGGTCATATCACTGATTAGATCTTAAATTGAAAAAGACAAGTTCATTATCTTTATCCCTTAACAAAAGCCAATCGGCCATCAACTAGACTCGGATATTAAACTTATAGCAATTAAGATCCGGACTGATAAAGAGATGGAGACAAACGTTTATGGTGTATTTTATGGCGGAGAAGCAATCTTTTGTAACAATCTTTCCATTTGTTTTCCATTTTCTGAAGAATTTATAACCCTGACTTTCTTGTAGGTTTACGCTTTACACCGTCGTTAACATTCTACGCTAGTTAGTTTTTAATGAAATCCGTGAAGTTTCCGCATACCGGTTTTGTATCTTACAATGCAGTTGTAAAACTAGCGGGAATCTTTATGTAACGATTTCCCGTATGATAACAGCGGAATGTATACCACTTGTAACATACTGGAATTTTGATTAGAAAGTCAACCGTGATTTTTTAAAAACAAATTGGATTCATTTCAGGTATCTGTTTAAGTAATTAGCGAAAAACCCAGTATCATCAAAACAAATAAACTTACGTTTTTCTCACCTATATTACGTCATAATGACGGAATTATTTGACACACAACAAAACAGGTAACTGATTAAAGGTGACTCGTGGGTATAAGTAAGTTTTGAGTTTTAGGTTAACAATTAATGGTTTTCAGGCGCTACAGAAAACTTGACTCTAGTTTAACGATCATTTTTCAACTAATACTTTCTTAACTTAATTGCAGCAAGTTTTTACAAGCTTTTAAAGGACTCACACTAAACATTTTAACAATACTAAGTGTAATGGACATTAAGCGATTGTCAACATTACACATAAAATACCCAAATGTCAAATTCTGGATTTTTTACTATTAGTTTTTTTTATGTCTTGGAACAGAAATTACAATAGTAAAATATCCAACGCTATCCTATACGTTGCTTATGGTTTATTTATAGAGACCGATTAGATAAACATCTCCAATCAAAACAGAGAATCCGAAGACAAGTTTTTACATTTCATAATTATGTCTATGGGTCTGTCCAAATAACCCCTAATAACCTCTAATGCAAGGTGTTCTTTTGTTTGAGCAAGATTAACCCTAGCACAAAAATCAAACTAGAAAAGATAATAAGATATTACATTAATCCAGTGCATAAGTTTCTTCCCTTGTTCGATCAAGAGCAACCTTAACACAAAATCAAACTAAAATATATAACATTAAATCAGCGCAGAGTTGTCTTCCTTTGTTTAAGCAAGACATTAAAAATTATGTAATTATTCTAGATGTTACATTAGATAAACAAGGATTACTAGTATAGAAAGCTCTGTCCAATACACCTATATTCTAGTGCAGAGTTGTCTTCCTTTGTTTAAGCAAGAGCAACCTTAACACAAAATCAAAGTAGAATAACATTAAAAATTATGTAATTGTTCTAGGCGTTACATTAGATAAACAAGGATTAATATAAAAAAAAATCCCTCAAATCCAGTGCAGAGTTGTCTTCCTTTGTTTGAGCAATAGCAACCTTAACACAAAATCAAAGTAGAAAAGATAAAAAGATATAACATTAAAAATTATGTAATTGTTAGAGACGTTAGGATTAACATATAGCTTAGATAATCTGGTAAGACAATGATAGATCATACCGTATTACTGTACATTGTAAATCATTACTGGCTGTCAAACATGCAATCCCAAAAACAGCAAAACGAATTTTAATGTAATACGCATAAAAAGTTAGCAGCAAAAATGAAACGAATGCACTATAGTACTAGATTCTTAGTTTTGCAATAATATATGACTGCTAAATTTGGGGATGGTCTTGAATTTAACCAACCTTTTCATCTGTATAATAAACGAGTTTTTGCGGGTC
The DNA here is from genome assembly GCA_021292105.1 of Anadara kagoshimensis. Classification (NCBI taxonomy): domain Eukaryota; kingdom Metazoa; phylum Mollusca; class Bivalvia; order Arcoida; family Arcidae; genus Anadara; species Anadara kagoshimensis. The sequence continues at coordinate 8,583,281 of CM037858.1, read as the reverse complement.
GTACAAAGCTCTGGAAAGAACTATGCCTTGCCATTGCTTCCTTTGCCCTTTCTATGACCACATTTATATGAAAATGACATTTCTTGGCATAAGACCCGGTACCGATGGCACAATCAAAAGAATAGAATATTTTATGAAAAGAACGGTCCTTCTCAAAATGAACTGTCCATTTAAGTAATTTGAGCTTTGTATCCACCGTCACCGAACTAAATAAATCAAAGAGAGATAATGTTAAATCTGGACTTGCGTATTGATTTAAAACTGATATTAATCGATCAATAAGATACATGCAGTAAGTCAAAAATGCTTGTAAAACCAATCCTAAAAACTTCCTGAAAATAAGAAACAATAAAATACAAGCATAATTCCACAAGTCCAAATCACAATCCCAAACAAGCTATGTTATTAACAGATAGTCAAGAAAATTTTCAGCTACAAAGAAGCTATTCCAAGTTAGTTCTATTTTAATACAAATATTTCTGAATATTACATGTATAATTAAGGCTTTTTGGCAATAATGACCATTTTCATGATTTTTTAAATGATAAGTCTGGATTTGAGTATAAAAAGGTCATTTTGAGATTAAATGCAGCATATATGCAGACAACAATTGCCTATTGTTTGTATAATGAACAAAACAAACACTATGTGCTGTTGTTTTCTACCAACTTATTTTTAATTAATTTCTCTACACGACAATTGGTTGTTGTTCTGTATTCTTGTTGGTAAATAATGAATTTCTTATGAAAATAAGTCCGAAACTGCAATCATCTAGAGAACATGCACGCGAACATGCGGCATCACACTGGCTATGGTCGTTATTGATTTTACAACGTTGTAACGCAAATTAAATGCTCTTATTCAGGAACATCGTATTGTCGGGAAAATATTATAAAAATTAATTCTATAATTCAAATCATTTAATTAATTTAAGAATTTTGCGTCTTTGATTGTCATTGAGCTGTCTAGACTAAAATTTAATTTTAAAAAAATAAAATAAAATAAAAACCCTGAACTAACGTCATGCGATTCCATATCCAGTAAAAAACAGGGATTCACTAAAAACGTTACGAGGAAGCACGTGGTTTACCCGATAGCCTCAAATACGATATTAATAACGCAGTGCCATTCAAAAGTAAATGTAGATGTTTTGTATAAATATTTACCCTTTCAGATAGTTTTTCCAAATCATTATTACATTCAACTTCAACTTTAAAATAATTAATTTACAGTAAACTAGTGGAAATCTATCAAGGTACCTTAAATAAAAAAATCAGGATGCAAAACACGTACTTGGCAATAGCCAATACAGCCAAGAACACAAAAGAATGAAAGAATCAAACAGACAAAATGGATAAAAATTTGTGTATTAAATCTCTTTGAGGAGACACCCAAATGGTATCCAATTTGTGGTATAGTGCTACAAAAGAACACCCTCTCCATCGCCATGCTGCCACGCAGTGCAACCATTAACCCTTTTAACTATTTCAGTGCCTGTATCTGCTTTATATAACAGTGTCTAGTAACTGCTATCTTAGGGATACTAAGGTTTTTTAATTTTTTTGCCCAGTAATCATGATTTTTCCAATGCTAAAAAAGAGTTCGTATATCTTTTTTGCGTGTTATTACTTTTGTACGTTACGTAATATAAACAAATATTTCATGTACTTCTTTTGGATACCCTTTTTCTCTAGAAAACAAAAGGCAATATTTAAATAAATAAATAATTCATATAGCTGAGTGTAAGTTGTGCAGAAATTTCTAGTCTATCCAAAACTACGTGGCGGAGCATTTTTGGAAGACTGGTACACCAATTTTCAATGTAGCATACTAGCATTAGCATTGCATATTGCAAATTCTTACAGACGACTTTATTCATGACGAAAACTCCTTTCCCAAATTTGGAAGTATTTAGTGTTGAATGAAGCCTTAAATGAGTAGATCCAGTGAAGTCTTTGACGTGTGTGGGGGTAGGTAACTGAAAGGAAATAATTTGATTTCCTGTAATGGAGGTAGACGATCTTCGAATTTCCGGTGCGTTCACATTTATTGTCTTTTTCCATATCTTATATAAATATGTTTTCTGTCAGCGGAATTACTTGATTGATCGGTTTGTTTCTTTCATGTTACACCTGGAAGCATCAATAACCTGCATAAAGAGGATCCAAGCGGTGCAGCAGAGAGCTTATCACGCTACCTGGTTGTACCGACCTGGATAAACGCGCCATCAACAAGACAATACACAGATCCATACATATCTATCATTCTGTAGACAATTTGGTCGGTTATTTTGTTTATATTTTCATATTAAGATAACAAACAAGCATAAAAATGGTTGAAGGTTTTATGATTAAATCTGCATCAAGCAAAACATTATCTTTTATATGGCAGGATGACGAGTAACACATTACCTTTGTAAAAATAGAGAAAGGTTTTGTCTACAGATCGATTATAAAGCCGTTTGTTGATACTTCAACTTTTAATCAGGGGATGTGAAGCATGTGGTTTGAAGACAACTGATCGAGATATAAAATATAAAAAATGACATTTTGCTGACACGATTGGTAATGTTCTCAACAGGTTTTATATTAAGTATTGACACATCTTCACATGGAGTTAAAGTACAGAACCGTTCTTTTAGAAGGTCGACACATGAGCTGGTTGAGCATAAACATAAACCGTACCACTGAATACCATTTTGTCAATAGTATCAGTGTTCGTCACAAGTCGGGGGTTGGTTTCAATAAATGTTTATCTTGTCTTGTTTTTGCTTGAAGTTTCGTGATTTTTGTTGCATTTGTTTTTAGTAAGTGAAACATTATGCCCCTTAATTACTCTACCAACTCGTTTTCGCCAAAACATTTTTAAGTCCTTAAATCCATGACTTCAATGTTCTTCTTTATAAGCCTCCCTCGATTTATTGGACCACTGCGGTAGCTCAGTTGGTAGAGTGCTCGCTCCGTAAGTGGGAGGTCGTGGGTTCGAACCCAGGCTGGGTCTGACCAAAGACTTAAAAGTGGGTAGTGACTGTTTCTTTCGCCAAGCACTCGGCATTACGAAATGAAAGTCACGGTTCTTTCGGATGGGAACTTAAAATAAACGAGGTCCCGTGTCTTGGTAGGCTTGGCACGATAAAGAACTCTGCTGTATGATGCCATCAGCGCAACGCACAGGCAAAATTTCTGCACCTTCGCCTATAGCTGGTGACGTCTCGATATAAGTGAAATATTATTGACTGGGACGTTAGACACCATTACTCAACTCCCTCGATTTATTGCAAAACTTCTTCATAATTTCAAATTCTGACTAAACAAATGATGGAGGCGAACCAAGGTTTTACGAAGTACTTGATGTATATAGATTTCAGCTGCAAATTGCTTTTAAATTTGATGCATAACACTTTGAATGCATCTACAAACCGCACTGCGTAACCTTGCTATAAGCACCAGTATTGTACATTTGTGCGACATGCGTGATGCATTACAAACTAAACAGCTACACTCAGCATATTGTTAAATGATTATTTTAAAACCATTTTTTGAAGATCAAGAAAAGCGGTCAGTTTGAGTTCTATTCATCTGCTAAGAGTGTTATTAGCTGCTTTAGAATGCACACATCAAAAAGCTTATCAGCAGATAAAAACAATCTGAACCTTTTGACTTCGTGAAAATAAAATTAATTATGCGGTAACTCTTTGTAACTCAAATGCGTTATATTGTGAAATTAAGAAACTACAAAGAGAACAAGTAAACCGTCCAGGTAGCATTTGCTGTTTTTTTTGTGTCTTTGTGCTCGTACTTAAAGTCGCTGATGTTAAAAATAAAAGTAACAATGTAAAAGAGAGAGAATAAAAATTATGTACTAATTATGTGGTGTGTATGAATAAAAAAATATCATTATGTGTACTAGGATACTTAAGCGAAAAACAGATTACAATACATCCAAAGACACTGAACAATTAACTGCAACATTAACCATTTATGATGTTCTAATAATAGAGAGTCATCTAGGTGAAAGACTAAAGGGAATGGTGGTGGTGCTGAGGGTATGCCTTAGGAATTACTGTAAACGTATTTATTTTCGCGGGGTACTAATTTTCGCTTATTTTGCGGTCGTTTGTTTTGCACGAAAATTAATACCGAGCAAAAATTATATATGTTTATTGTGTTACAATGAATATTTCGAAAACAAGAAAATTTAACTACTCGGATATGTCTAAATTTCCTATACCGCAAAAATACATACACGCGAAATTAAATACGTTTACAGTTATTGACACAATTAAAACGAAACATACCAATCCATTTCCTAATCACAATCTCAAAAGTAAGGTAGAACTTTGAAACTTGACAAACTCAGTTAAACACATGAATTTCAACCGATAGAGTGAGGCCGTGTGCTCCGGAAGTGTGAAAATGTAAGCACCTCCTTTTTAGTTAGCTACATTAGCCACGTGTGAAATAAAAATGTAGAAAGTGAAAGGAAAATGGATTAATAGAACAATGTGAATGAACCGATCTTTGATAAAGACACCCGACTACAGGTTTCGCATAACACCTTTTTCATTTGTGATTTGTGTACAAAGCCACATATTCGTATAAATCATTTTTGCTTGTTCCGTCAAGTCCTCATGGACATAATGACATAACAAAATTGTCTAGCATCTATATCTCGGAGAGATGCACTCTTGAATTTTAAAAACCATTCGCAATAATCTGATAATTGAGAGAGAGAGAGAGAAAGAGAGAGAGAGAGAGATGCACTCTTGTATTTTTAAAAAACCATTTCGCATTAATCTAATAATTGGCCTTGAACTATTGATACCTAAAGTATTGGTCGCTCGTGTCCATACATATTACATATGAGATCTATCAGGTGCACGGTATACCTGATTCTTTAACTGAGGACCACATGCAATGTCCATTTAATAATCCACAGAGAGTTAAAACGCTTTATTACCAGACCTCACGACACCAATCAACTCAAAAATACTTGGTGGCACTAATCCAAAAGACTTGGCGTGTGTTTAACTCGTTGTGGTGTAAGCTTCTGATGAGAATATCATGTACCTCCGAACAAAGCATTTATAGTGATGAAAACTTCTGTCTAATTGCTAAAATCTACGTCACAAACAACTATTAAAGATGTTTTAAAATTTAGATAGAAGTCCCAGAAGTGTAAAATTTACAACTTTTATATGCACGAACATTATAAAGTTCATTCACCCTCAGTTAAATGGTAAAGAAAATTAGTGTTAAATGTTCTCTTTATTAAAACGTACATAAAATTTATAATTTAAACAGCAGCTACCAGAATACTTTCAAAACCTATTTTAGTGTTGTTTGCGTGAATGGGGATACATATAATATTGGTGCTTTCAAAGTACCATCAAAACATTACGAAATGTATGAAAATAATTCAATCATATATAAATAGAAGGATACTAAAGGAGCACATCACATACAACAAGTTAAGAAATAAATAGACGATAAGTACATGTACAGTCAAACCTGTCTATAAAGGCCTTTATAGTCAGGTGGTCTTTATATACAGGTTCAAATAATATGAATAAAGAACAATGGGGATGCAATTCTACTGGCTTTTATAAGCAGGTGATCTTTATATAAGATGTGACATTTAAGGCAGGTTTGACTGTATACATATTATAAACACATTTTTATAATACTCATGACGGGAATCAGAAATGGTATAATAATGAACTATCCAGAAGGTGTGGTTTTAAATGCATTTCTTTGGACTGAAATCGGACGTTCAAGAACAAACCATAAATAGTGTCCAGAGGGTGTGGTTTATACTTATTGTAAAAGTCATGGCTTCGGACGGGAACAGACATAAGAGAACAATAACATGGTGTCCAGTCAGTGTGGCTTATACTTATTTTAAAAGTTGTACAAGAATAAAAAAAATACTGTAATGTGCTTTTAAAAAATAATAATTTATTCAAGAAAAAGGAAAAGAAAAGCACATGACAATTAATGCTAGAACGAAAAAGAAAATCGTAGTGTCCAGATGATCAAGCTCCGAAACAGCGTCCACCTCCTAGCTCCGTATGTTGCGAGATACGAAAGTTGGCCCCTGTTCGGAGCTTGCCAGATGATGTGGTTAAAGTAATTTTGTTGGCTAATAACAAAGGGGCTGTTTTAACAATAATAATAATGATTGTAGGATTTTTTACGGAAACTTTTCTTCTTAATAATAGTTACAACGTACCAACACCTGCTTGGTAAACTCGTTTTCATTAAGAGTAGTTTTCAATTTCTCTGCACTTGTTAACTTACCGAAGAATATGTTACATACATACAAATCTATACACTTGAATGAATATAACTTGTGAATGCAAACGCATACGTAATTTGTATAGCAAAAGTTTTTTTAAACAATACAGAAAGAAAACCAGGGAGTGTTGTAAAGCCAAATAGCGGCTTTGTCACATAAACGTGTTCCAACGCGTCTATGTGGGAAAGTTCAACGCATAAAGAGGACGCTTTTATGCGGCAAAAAGGCACCCTTGCGTCGTATATAAGCAACACCATCTTTATGCGTTGAACGCCGCCGCATAAAAGTGGCCGACCTATTTATGCGCTAAAATTCACTGCATAGACGTGTCGGGCGCGTTTATGCGGCAACAGCGCTACGTGACGTTACAGAGCGCTGCAAATGCCACCAGGCCCCAGTTTTACAACCATGTTTTTACTAAAAATTTCCTTGACTTAAGGAAAAATTTTGCAATCTCTTTGGAACTTTCACATACACTTTGTTTTAATTTTATCATTCATTACCTTCAAAAATCGTATATGACAAAATTATGAATAAACTTTTTTGGCAATACTAAATGTATATATTATATGTATTTAAGTCATGTGATACGTTTGAATTTTTATAAAATAATTCATTCAAAATGCATTATATCTTATTGGGGTGTTCTAGATCTGGTTTCAAAAGTATGGGTAAAAACATTAGACCAGTGTGACAAAATGCATTACACTCCATTCTGCTTTAAAGGCCACCTCTATATAAGGACCACCTGCTCATAAAGGCCAGTAGAATTGTATCCCTATTTTCTTTATTCATATTATTTGAACCTGTATATAAGGGCCATCTGCCCTTAAAGGTTACTTTTCCTGGCTCTCTTGAGTGACCTTTATAGACAGGTTTAACTGTATATATTTCAGTATGTTTATTAAGACGTTCTGGCTCTGGCTGTTAAAAAGTGGGTTAATCGGCCAACAACTCCAAAATTAAAGAGCCAATTTATATGAATTAGAAGTGATAGAACTATGTCACTGCTGCTCTTCTATTATTAAGAGATTTTAGTCTACTATCAGAGAATAAGATCTATAATAAAAATTGATGATATGAAAATTAGATGTACTTTTTACACTGATAAAACCCCACTAATATAATGTAGAAAATAAGACAAGATAACAATAAATATTTAATTATAAAGTGATAAGAACAACATCAGTTGTATCTGCAGATGTATCTGTTAAAATTCAAGTATTGCAGCTATTCCCAACGCAGCAAGAATGATTGATTGATCGATTGATTGATTGATTGATTGATTGATTGATTGATTGATTGACTGGAATAAATAAGTGTTAATATCCCAGTCATGGATATTTCACTTACATCAAAACGCCACCGAATGAAGTGGCAGAAATTTTGACCTTTTGCAATGCGCTCAGGGAAAAATGTAGGGAGGGTGTCACGCCTGTCGTGACCCGGGACATCGGTTTGAAGGTCCATTCCAAAGGACCCCGTGACTATTTATTTCTAACTGCAAAGTGCTTGACGAAAGAGCAGTTACTACCTATTTTCAAATCGGCTTGGTCAGACCTGGTCGGGGTTCGAATCTCAAGCTGCTACATTCGGATCGAGCATGCACTCTATTATCCGAGCTACAGTAGTGGTCACAGCGCAGCAAGAAAAGGTAAGTCCCAGAAAAGATAAAAGAAGAAAATGGTGATTTAAACAAATAGATACGGATTATTATTCTACCATTATATTTATATATACATGGTAAACAAGATGTCAGCATGACTAGTGTTTGCTACCTGAACCTTGACATGCACATGCACATGTTTCACCGGGAATAATAAACAAATTTGTAGTATTGACATGGGATATAAACAAAGACATATGATATTTCTTTTGTTTAAGGGATATGTTCTATTGTTGTATAGGCAAACAACTTTGACCTGTCCGCTTGACCTTATCGCGGACCAAGTACATCTGTGTATAGGGAGCAAAGGTGTTTATTCTGTATACATCATGAGAAATACTCACCTCATAGAGTACATGTGTACACTTGTGTACTGTGTATGTATTCACTTGGATCTTAACACTACCCATTTATTAGGTGGACCCTCCTATATGAATATTCCTAATGAAAGGTCAAGCGGACAGGTCAAAGTTGTTTACCTATAGCTGTTGGTGGTATTTGTGAACTTTTGTTGATTCTAGAATTCTGCATTGTTCGAGTAATTTTGTATCGGACATAAGTTTCACAATGGGGTTCATCAGCGCACCAACCGATCAATGCCCTTTAACGTTGGTACGTAGACTTGCACAAGTCCCTATATTAAATTATTAATTTTAGTATCTTGCCCCTTTAAAACTATTACAACGCGTTGGAAAACGTAAACGTCAGCAAATTCCAGAAAAACGTGATTGTGGGGAAGATGCAACGTTATCCAAATGGAAACTAATTGTTCTCCACAAACTTTACCGTATATTACATGATCAGCTTTTCAAACCTCATCACAGCATTGCTTAATAAAGTTCACAGTTTTTGAAAGTTTTATTTCCGATTTTGTAATATATTCGTTACTATAGTATTGTGATTTATGTCTGTTACCAATATATTAATGTACGTTGAAAGTACTTGCTTCTGATTTATAAATACACTGTCTTCCATAAATCATTTTACAAATCCTATCATAACATACTCAAAATCTTCACTAAATTAAATTGTTGAAAACATCATTATGCTAAAGCTGACTGTTTTTCGGCTAAAATAGTGTTTGTCTTCTATCTTTTCTCCCAAAATTCATATTTTTAAGAAAAACAACTTTTTTAGATACAGTTTCAACTACAGGACAAACTTCCAACATTTTAATTGTCATGAACAAAATTATAATGTAAACCTATGACAAATAATAAATTTGTAAACTTATTTATGAAATACCTCTATATAAACACTGTCCCTTTGAATCCAGAATCGTTTTTCAGAAACAGTGATATTTTGCTTCTGTTTGTGATAATTGGCTCTATTAATAAAGTAGTTATATGAAGCTTAAAAATGCATACTTTTCAATGAGTGTACTAGAAAAAAGTTAATAATAAAAAAAGGTACAGCATGTTTAATATATAAGTATTTTAATTAAAAAAAGCCCACTCCCTATGATATTGCTTTTTAGCTCTTAATAACTGCCATTAGAACCTACCACAACACTTCAAACTGAGAACAAGGAGATAAAACAAAGCATTACAAATTGAGTACAAATGAATCAGAATTTATGACTACGAGGGTTTTTTTTTTTTTTAAAAAATACGGGTTTATTAATATACATAATTTTTGAATAACTATTGCGTGGTTTCCTCTTACACTAAGACACCCCAAGAAGGTTGGACAACTGTGTTTCCTAAACTACCATTAATCAAAAAATAAGATGGCTCATTTGAAAAAATACGTTAATCGTATTTACTCTTCTTTGAAGTTCCAAGGTTGTTCTTGACTGTACAAGTTGTACCGGAAAACTTCGACACGCAGAGAACTTCTGGAAAACTCATTTTTTATGGAAGCTGTGCTATTACCATCTACACGTTCTGCATGGATGTTTGACATGAAAAAGCAGACGATCTGTGACGCCATTTAACACCAAACAACAGATGATATTACCAAAATACATGTCCTAATTACTTAACGCATACATCACTGAACAACATTTCAATATGGTCTGTCTTCTGTATGAAATAAACACGCATGAAAACGACAGCCGTTACCTACCAACCAGCCGGCACAAGTGGGCATGCGTGTAAAATTAATAATTATACAACTGCACGCGAATAAAAACCTTTTTTCATATTTTACCGATTTTTTTTTTAAAAAAGCAAGACATGTTGAATGACACAGATTTCTTCTTTGCCATTTGTAAAAAAAATGTCATTGTCTGTCCTTAAAATATTGATTGTCAAATTGTTTCCCTGGATTTTTTTTTTCAAAAGTTTGGCATGTGTAAAAGATAACAAATAATAACATAACAAAGTTTATTGTTTTTGATTTTGTATTTTTTTCCACGTGCCGTTTTTCTGGCATTTTATAATAAAACAAATGAAAATCACACCATGTTTAAATATTAAATTAAAAACCGCATTGTGGAATTTTACACAATATATTTCGCTTTTGTTTGTTGTATAATCATAATGATTTAGTGGTAGCCACATTGGTGGTTGTTGTTGAAGCTGCTGTTGTTGCGACTGCTGTCTCTTGATGATGATGATGATGATGATGATGATGATGATGATGATGATGATGATGATGATGCTGATGATGATGATGATGATGATAGTGTTTATGTTCTTATTGCTGCTGTTGTTGTTATTGGTGTAGCCGTTGTTGTTGTTGTTGCTGCTTCTTGATGATAATTAGATCGTTGTTATTGCTGTTGTTAGTGTTAAGTTTGTTGTTGTTTTTGCTGTTGTCGTTGTCGCTGTCGGTGTTGTGGTTGCTGTTGCTGTAACTGTTGTTGGGGTATATGATGTTTTTGCAGCCGCTTCTATTATTGGTGTTGTCGTTGTTTTTGCTGCTACTGTTGTTACTACTGTTAATGTTGTTGCTGTTTATATTGCGGATGTTGTTGTTGTTGCTGATGTTGTTGTGTCTGATTGTTAGTGTTGCTGTTGATGATGCTGTTAATTAAATGTATTTTTATTCGGAATCAATCGGAAAGTTTACACATGTACAAACAACCAAAAACCACCGAACTAAGTAAATGTTAACCACCATGGTAAGTAAATTGTGTTCAGAATAAAGATGTCACAGCATACCAAACTTAATTATTTTTTTATAATGATATTAACACACAAACTCATGTCTGCGGACCCATGGGATTTAACGCCTCAATTCCGGTACTCAATACCAGTTTGTATGTTAATAGTAGGTCTATAAAGACCTCAGTGCCGCCTCCTCCTGGGTTTGCTCCACATTATACGGACCATTGAAATTCAAACTAGCCGTTTTTAAGACGTTAAATCTACCATCTTACTCTCATTCATTTCCGGTGTGTTTATAATTTACGAGAAAACTTCCAACAGTTGTAGATTTATTTCTTCGTTCGTTCTTTCCCATGTGAGTAACAAACATTTATTTTTGTTTGATAGGATTTAATCCAGCTATTCCGGTGCATGTGTAGCAATACTGATCTCCGAGTTCATCGTCTACTCATGATTTAGTAAAATCTTGCCGGTTTATGTAGCATTTGATAACGAGATGAATTGTCTGGACGATGCCATATCTGAAATTCGATTCAAATTTATTTTACAACAAAATTGTTTTCTTTTATTTTGATCAAGAACATTATGGTTGACATAATTGGAACTATAATGACAACTTTAACGTACTATGTATGACTTGGCCGAGTATGATTCGAACCTAGGTTGTGTGAGAGGCGCTCTGGTCCTCCCATGCATCACTCTACCATGTGCACCGAACGAAGCCCAACGATTTTATTTGAATCGAAGAAAATATATGTACAGTCCAACCTGCCTTAAAGGCCACCTCTATATATGACCACCTGCTTGTAAATGACTGTAGAATGGTACCCTAATTGTTCTTTATTTATATTATTTGAACCAACTGCCCATAAAGGCCACTTTTACTGGTTGGGTCATAGACATGTTTTGCTATATTTTTGAATTGATCATTTTGACGTCTGCGTCTTTATTACGAATGCAGGCGACATTATAAAATAATTCCAGATAGGTGAAATCTTCAGAAAACAATCGATAGAATATTAATTTTAGGTGTTTTGTGATCAATTTTTACATGATGCAGAAAGTATTAAATATATGACAAGTTTAATGGTATTACTTTTTCCACTGACGTTAAACAGATTAGAGCAGTCGACCTTTCCTCAATTTTACCATGATGGTGTCAAACCGACATGACTTAATAATATTGATGAACTTCTTTAATTTAAGAATATTGCGAGTTTTTGCTTGAATATGACGACTGGTATTTTAATACTGCACCCCCCCCCCCCCACAATGCGTCTTTGCGGTAGCTCAATTGGAAAACTGCTTGCTCTGTATGTTGGAAGGTCAGGTTTCTAATGCTAGCTATCTGGGACTGGCAATAACTCTTCCTTCGCCAACCACTTGGCATTTAGGAATACACGTATAAAGTCACGGGTTCTTTGAAAGATGCTGTTAAAGACCTTAAATTGCCCTTCCTGAACATTGTCATGAACGCATTTTCAAAGTTTCTGTCATTTCATCTATATAGATGGTTACGTCTCGATATAAGTAAAATAGCCTTAACTGGGAAACAAAACATCATCTAATCAATCATATAATCAGAAGTCTTGATGCGGCAAAAGGCTATAACGTCGTCATTTGAAAATACCATTGCGGTAGCTCAGTTGGTAGAGTGTTCGCTCCGTAAGTGGGAGATTGTGGGTTCGAACCCCAGTCGGGTTTGATCCAAGACTTAAAAGTGGGTAGTGGCTGTTCTTTCGCCAAGCACTCGGCATTACGAAATGAAAGTCACGGTTCTTTCGGATGGGAACTTAAAATAAACGAGGTCCCGTGTCTTTGTAGGCTTGGCACGATAAAGAATCCTGCTGTATAATGCCATCAGCGCAACGCACAGGCACAATTTCTGCTGGCGACGTCTCGATATAAGTGAAATATTCTTGACTGAGACGTTAAACATCATTACTCAACTCAACTCGTCATTTCAAAGACAAACTCTTAGTGGCATCTTTGGTTGCTTGCCCGGTAAATAACGCTAAATTTTGTTTCTTGGCGATGGCACACTTTTCTTAGATTACCATGACATTCCATCGTAAATGAGTAAAGCTTCTCTGACCTAAATAACAGATTCAAATAGTTTGTAAATTAGACAGGTCGAGTTAATAAACAATTAACTGTAAGTTCCAGTCTAACAGAAAAGATGGTAATCTTGACACTTTACTAAATCAAACTTTGGGTTTGGTACACAAATCTCGATATTTGTGGCGTTTTAAATGAATTCTGGCGTTAATGAAATTTAGAAGTTGGAATGAAATAAGAGACCTAGATTTGTTTTAGATTATCTATTTATATAATAGATATTAACTCTCCCCCCGTCAAGTATATCCAGCCTTGTTATAAACATTCAATTAATAACATATGTACAGTTCATTAATCTGTCACGGTTTTCACATCAAAACGGTCGGATTATCTAGTGTTTGTAAAACACTGAGTCTATAGGAACTTAGCCAAAACGGACCTTTAAGTAATTGTTAAGGTATCCAAATAATTGTCGGAGGGTTATACTGTTGGTCTATCGGACTTTCACGAATGTAAAGTAAATTGAAAATTATTGTCGGAGGGTAAACCCGTTTGTAAAATATTGGGTCGTTCAGAACTTCACCAAAATTGACCAATAAATGATTGTCAAGGTAACCAAATAAGTGTCGAAAGGTTATATTGTTGGTCTATTGGTGTTTCGCCAAAAATGGTCCATTAATTAATTGTAAAGGTACCCAAATCATTGTCGGAGGGTTAAACTCTTTGTGAAATATTGGATCCATCGGAACTTCACCAATTGAACAATAAATGGTTGTTAAGGTATCCAAATCATTGTAGGACGGTAAAACTGTTTGTAAAATATTGGGTCCATCGGAACTTCACCTAGTCCGACTAATCAGCCCACTAAACCCCCATTTTAATTTTTTGACACAAACCCCTAACAAGTTAAAAAATTAAAATGGGGGGTTTAGTGGGCTGATTAGTCGGACTAACTTCACCCATGCTCGTTAAAGTATTCAAATAATTGTCGGAAGGTAAAACCGTTTTATGTATATCAATTAACCTCTAATATATTATTTTCATAAAGTGTTTTTAAAAAAAGTGCAATTTTGAAGACTTGGCCGCGGCAAGTATAGTCCTTAGTAAGAAGGTGTTATTTTGATGTTTGGACTGTCTAGCGTGGTCGATCGGAGCTTCGCCAAAATGGACCAATAAGTAAGGTAAAGGTATTCAAATCGTTATCTGAGAGATATAGGGTTGTTTAGAACTACGCCAAAATGGATCAATAAATTATTGTTAAGGTATTCAAATAGTTGTCGGAGGGTAAAGCCGTTTTTTCTGCCAATAAAACGTCAAATGACATCCACAAATTATCTTCGTAAACGTTTTGGCAAAAAAGGTGTGAGCACTTAGTAACAATGTGTTATTTTGACGTTTGAATTATCTAGCGTGGTCGTTTTGAACTGCGCCAAAATGGACCAATAACTAATTGTAAAGGTATTCAAATAATTGTCGCCTGTAAAACCGTTTATCCGTCAATACTAACGTCAAATGACCTCCACAAATTCTTTTCGTAAACGTGTTGGCAAAAATGTGCGATTTTGAAGTTTTGGCATCGACAAGTATAGCTCTTAGTAAGAAGGTGTTAGATATTATGACGTTTGAATTATCTAGCGTGGTCGATCAGAGCTTCGCCAAGATGGACCATTTAATTGTTGTAAAGGTATTCAAATAATTGTCGGAGGGTAAAACCGTTTATCTGTCAATACAAACCCCAAAATGACCTCCATAAGTTATCTTCGTAGATATGTTGATTTCTTGGCATTGACAGGATGAAGGCGCTATTTTGAAGTTTTGACATTGACAAGCATAGTTTTTGCCTTGGCATTGTACTTGGTGTACTGTAAAATCCCCTTATATTATGATGTGCCAAGTCATTAAGTCCACGTTCAAAGAAACTGGGAAAACATTAAACCACCTTACTAACTTGTAATTAATGTCGAGGTTCAATACCGTATTCCTCTCCCCCCCCCCCCCCCTTTTTTTTTTTTTTTTTTTTCTTTCCTTTTTTACATTTTTTATTTCATGTTTTCTGTAAGATTGGGTTAAACGAGAATCAAAGGGAAAAAGTACAAAAAAATAAAATAAAATAAAAATTGTTGTAGTTCATAAATATTAGGATGTTTTCTTTGAAGACGTTCAGAAAATATTGCACAATTAAAAACGTAATTTAAAATTGCTTCTTTGAATAAAAATATTGAGCAATTATATGATATGTGTAAGCGCAAGTAGTTTTTTTTACTACATTTTTGCTCTCTCTCTCTCTCTCTCTCTCTCTCTCTCTCTCTCTCTCTCTCTCTCTCATATTAATTTTGTTTTCTAGATTTGCATAGATATAAAAATTCTCTTTCAGTCCATTTTTCAGACATTTTGCTATTTTTTAAACATGGATTACTATGGTGGTCGATTTTTGTCATTTAGTCTTATTGACTGACATGTTACTATGTTTATTAGGCAACAGGAAGATCTGAATTTCAAGGATGAAAATAGTGAGACAAAACGCACGAAATAAGAATTTAAAACTTCATTATTTTACACTAATAGTTTCTATACATTACTGATTTCAGTTGCATTTAAATAAATTCACTCATCCTTGACACCTAGTCTTGTGACCAATTCCAGTGTTTATTTACACATAATTTGCATTTAATTCGATTTGCAAGATTAATCACAGTTTAAAACATGATTCGGAACATTTGTGTAGTATCTACAAAAATATATAATATCACAATTTGAAAATCACGTACATTTGTAAACCACTAAACTGATGATAGCTCAGACTGTAGAGTTCTAGCTCCGTGTCTTGAAGACCGGAGTTCGAATCCCGACTGGGTCTGACCAAGACTGAAAATAGTTAGTTTATTGTTTAATCACCAAGCACTCGCCTTTTAAAAATGAATGTCACGGGTTCTTCTGAAGAGAAATGCCCCAGATTACGGTAGGTGTGGCACACTAAAGAACACTACTACACCTTGCCATGAGCGCACTGAAGGGGTAACTTTTGTGCCACTCACTTATAACTGGAGGCGTCTCGATATCAGTGAAATATTGACTTTGGACTTAAAACCTCATCATTCATAAAATAAGGTATGTACGTATGGGCGGACATGACTTAGTGGTACCTTTACTGGCTTTCGAAGTCAAGGGTTGTGGATTCGAACCTTACTTGGGACTTGGAAATTTTCTGAGATGATTTTCATCTCCTGCCCATACTAGAGTTGTAAAAAGCTAAATACAAGGGTAAATCTTTCGGGCGAGACTCAAAACCGATGTCCCGTGTCTCAGTGCACGCTAAAGACACCTCAGCATGTAGCAACCCACTTTGACAAAATAACTCAATTTGAAAAAAAAAATCAAATCACGTTGAGCTTGTCCCGGATTTAAATGAATTTGGGGTTTTTTTCAAAGTGCGTATTTTTTTTCAAAGTGGATTGTTGCACACCTCTGTAAAGTTCGAAAAAGAGTAGGCCGCCTGTGGCCGCTACAGATATCTAGAGGACTCTTACAACTAAAAAAAGCTGAGCAAAGTAAGTAAGTAAGTAAGTAAGTAAGTCTATTTTAAAACTATATTAGTGATGTAGGTAATCGTAGATCTGTTACCTATGTGGGAGTCTGGTAAAGTACGTATTAATGCATACCATATGTTGTAAGTTTTAGGATTAATAGGATTAAATCCGTGATATATATAAGTGATATAATGTTATATACATGTCTATCAATATAGGATTACCGGGGTGATTGACAGATGATGTTTATATCCACCGAAATTAGAACAGTTCCTAATTCTAGTCTAAACAATTAATAAGAATTGCATTTTTATTTGTTTCTTTTAGTTTGTTGTGTTTAATGTTTTTGTTAATTTGATATTGTTGTTTATTTATTATTTTTTATAAATTATTCAATTTTCTTACAGATACCAGTACCAGGTTAAGGCTTCGCATTGAGCCGGAAAAGTTAGTGTGCACTAAGGGGGATAACTTGTGTTTTGTAGCTCATTCTTGTCCATGTTTCAAGGTTTTAAAAGCCTAATTCTTTTGCACTATGTTCATAAAAGTTCCACTAAACATCCATTGTTATTTCTAAAATGATGAAGGAAACAGGGATACTCGGGCAAAACTACTGACCTTTTGCAAAAGAACTGAAAAACTTTCTCACATGCGCTAGGATCTGACCCTAGCGGGATTTGAACGTAGGCACCAAGATGTGACCATTCATGGTCACCACGAAGGCCCAAAGTTTATTAAGGGACTGTAATACGCGCCACTTTTTATTATCACGAACAAGAAGGACTTAACCAATAACCATAGTTATGAACAAACTTCTTTTAAGAACCTTGAAAATACGTTCTAATGAAGAGGAGTTGCATGAGAAGTCTGCTATGGTGTTTTCATGGCGTTTTTGTTTTTTCGTGAAGACTTGTGTCATTACTGTTTAAAACTTGATCTCTGTGAATCCGCGCGTTAGTCGTTACAAAGGATCGAGCTAGCAACAAACACGTACTCTTTCAGACCACCTAGTCTCACCGCCACTGTTGTATTAGTTGTATGTTCTGACACAATGGGTTTGGTGGTTGTTTTTTTATGTTTCGTTCTATTGGTTATATGAATAATTTCTTTTTGTTTAACTCGTAACCTTTATTCACTTCGTTATAGCATTCATACGATAATTTGGCATTTTTAAAACAAAAGACTATACTAAAAAGATACAAGTTGAAAGGAAACATGAAACTATCAATTTTTTACTAATAGATTTATTCATAAAAACAATATTACCCAGCTAAAGGCCATGTTTTTCATTTGCGATAACAAGGAAGCAATCGTGAAGCAAATCTACTTCGGAAGCAAAATCTTATTGGTCTCTGTCATACAAGTGCTTTATATAATTTTACCTATGGCATTATCTAAATATAAAAATATCCATGACCAGCGGAACAATGTACTCGGAACTCCTTCAAGAAGTTCACTGGATGTGAATAGTTTAAATGATGCGGGTTTAAGTTACAAATACCACTGCGGTAGCTCAGTTGATAGAGTGCTGGCTCCGTAAGTGGGAGGTCGTGGGAAGACTTGAAAGTGGGTAATGACTGGTCTTTCCCCAAGAACTCGGTAATACGAAATGAAAGTCACGGTTCTTTCGCATCGTGTCACGGTAGGCTTGGCACGCTAAAGAACCCTGCTGTACAATGCCATCAGCACAACGCACAGGCAAAATTTCTGCACCTTCGCCTATAGCTGGCGACGTCTCGATATAAGTGAAATATTCTTGACTGGGATGTTAAACACCGTTACTCAACTCTTACTCAACTTTAATTCTTTCAATTGGAGGGAACGTGGAGTGGACTGGGTTATGATGTTCTATTCCCCGGCAAAGATTTTATCAAATACATCGAGACGATCAGTTTGGGAGGAGGAAACCGGAGTGTCGGAGAAAACAAGTCTTCCTTCGGTAAGCGAATTTTTCGCACTAAGAGCTGTCTAAATGGGTCGATGAAAGGCGGTGTAATCTCTAAGTCGGTACTGAAGAGTACAAATCAGATGGCTATACCTCACGGCAAAAAAAGCATTTTATTCACAAGCATGTAATTAACAGACTACAATAATTTAATATAAACACTTCTTTTAAAGTAAATGTACGTAACACATACAATTGCATTTTCCACAAGCATCAGTAGTTCGCAACTTGCAAATTGAAACATGCGGCGGCAAGTTTTGTGTTCAAGATTAAAGGCTTAAATACTAAATATTTTTGTAACTTACTTACTTACTTATATACATACTTACTACTTACTACTTACTTACTTACTTACTTAACTTACTTATTTACTTACTTACTTACTTACTTACTTACTTACTTACTTTAGTCGTAATTAATCGCATTAAGAGTATCCACATTTTTAACATTAATTAATACGGGTGTTCGCCAATATCATCACTTGAAATATTGTTGTCTGTTTCTTTCCAATATGATGACGAACCATCTGATGTATACAGGTGCCTTCACTAGTAGATACTCTCTTTTCCACCCATAGCTACAGTCATCGCTGTAAGTATCCGTTATCTATATTGCTGTGACGTCACACATGGGCACCTAGCAACAGTGGTCGTTTCAGAGAAGCCAAACAACAATGTGGATTTCCAACTGCTATAACATTCTCGATATTAGGTCATCAGTTTCGATGCAGTTTTTGACAATGTAATATTTAAATAACATTGACAACACATAGACTACTAAAATTCCCGGCCCGTTGCAGATTCAAAAACTTTAGAAGAGAAGAACAAAAATTTAGCAACGGCCAATGACATAAAAAACCATGAAACATTAAACGATAGAAACAAGCGACCATAAGCAACACAAGACAACAAACGCATATTGGCGCCATTAAGGTAAACGCCTGACATTGGATGAACACTAGATTTATTGACAGGATAATGCCCATGGGTTTTGTTACAGTAATCTTGTATGGTCCAACCATCCCACTCATTTTACAATTAGTAGTAAAATGCACATTTATTTTAACAATTAATCATAAATTCATTACAGAAGTTGGACAAAAGTAATGTTCAGCAATTTCCCCTATTCTTTATATGTTAGATAAACTTTTTTTTTTAAAGTTATCCCGGATTGATTCCTTGGCCGATTTCAAGTTTGAAGTTTCAATGCAGAAGTGAAATAATGAATCATTTTTCTTATATAGTGACGTTTTTCTTCTGTTCATTCGCCGATTTCTGAAAAATAACTAAAAATTTGAGGAAACCAGTTGTCTTCTTGTTTATGGTTAAACTTGTGCCTTAAATGCTTATTTAACCGAGTTCAACTTTGTTATGGCATACAGTTTGAGGAAGTATACCGGTGAAATTTTTGTCAAAATCGGTTAAGGAAAAAAGTTCCGGGTAACTTTTTGAAATAAAATGATTAAGACACCATATAAGGTGGCAATTAACTACTTATTTTATTTATTGGTATTCTGTGACGTTTATTTCTAGTCACGACAGGTATTTTATAGACAGATTATTTTTTATTATAGATTATCAGAATGGACATGATTATAAAAATGGCTTGATCAACTGTAAATGTCGTTATAAACAATTTGAAGGGCGGGAGATCAATACGTACATCTAACTGATATTTTTATATTTCATAATGAATGTTACAGTGCGGGTTGTTTTTCAAGGCACACGACCGAGGTCGTTATGATACTCGTGTAACATACTAGTATTTTGTTAACTATCGGAAAAGCAACATAAGCTTTGACCAAAAATATCGAAAGATGCTATATTTTGTGACACAAAACCACATTAATAAAAGTAGGTTACAGTTACCTCTTGAAATCCTCACTTTTTAACCAATAGTGTCAAAAAAAACTCGGTTGTTTTGTAAGGTTCTGTTGCGTTGTTTTCAGGGTGTTATGAATTGCTAAGTGTATGTGTTCAGAAACCAATTTCTGTGTATCATTTTAACCACTAAGCTAACGATTAGTGCCGATTTGGCAGTTCCATTCTATTAGTAATATCTAAGCAGATTTTTGACAGCTGTTATCTATCCCCCCCCCCCCCCCCCCCCCCCCCCCCCCCCCCCCCCCCCCCCCCCCCCCCCCCCCCCCCCCCCCCCCCCCAGTGACAGCTTTTAGGTTACTAGGTGTCCATGTTTCGGTTACTCGGTATCCGATTTTCGACTCTTATTCGTTAGCTCAGCGTTAAACTTTCGACAGGTCTGTACTGTATAGATTTTAAGTACGCTTACCTATTACCAATAGAGACAAAATGGTTACTTTCTAAATTTTGACGTATCTAAACATTATCTCCAATTTCTTGGCACCAATTTATTTGGCACCGGAATAGGAACACACCATACAGATTTAAAACGATAACTTTTTATTTCATTTTAATAATTTTTATAATTCTCTAACTCATCCATTATTAGATACTACTCAATATGTCCATTAACGATATTAAATCTATTAGATTTCATTTTTAAAAACGTGTTATTTGCTATTTGTTAATTTATCTCATATAGAATGGAGTGAAGTTATGGATTTTAACGTCCCAGTCAAGATTTTTTTCGCTTATATCGAGACGGTCAGTTCATGGAAACCGGATTGCAAGAAGAAAACCGCCGACCTTCGGCAAGTGAACTGGAAATTTTCACATACTAGGATCTGTCCCGAGTGGGAATCGAATTTAGGCGATGAGAGGATTGCTGTGATCCGCAAGCACCGGTTTTTGAGCACTGGACCACCTATCGAACAATTGGCTATCAAATTTAAATTTAATTTTAACTGCAGTTGCAAAAATGATTTTAAGATTAATAGGGGTTGTCTAAAGCTACTCAAGTTTTTTCAGCCTGAGACGGATTCTTAACATCAGATGGACAGTCAAGAATATCCAATTTTAACCCAAATACAGAGAGCCCAACAAAAGTATGAAGAAACGCTAACACGTGTTCAAACTATGGTATTATAGCTTTATGCTGTTACATAGCAGAAATTATCATAAGAATTAAACAGGAAGACTGGAATCTGGAACATAAGTACAGTCAACTCTCTAGGCTACTGCATATAAAGTCTCAATATTTAGGTCCCATTTGCTCTTTGTGTATTTTTCATTAAAACATGTCTCAAACAATTGCAAAAGGTAATTCATGTTATTCACCTGAATAAACAATACATACTGTGAAGTCATTTATTTTCGCGGAGTTCTAATCTCGTGGATGTCTTGGCCAACGAATTTATGTGTCAACAAAGTACAAACCTGTCTATAAAGGCCATCCAAGGTAACCAGTAAAATGTTCTTAATGGGAAGGTGGCCTTTATATACAGGTTAAAATAATATGAATAAAGAGCAATTGGGATACAATTCTACTGGTCTTTATAAGCAGGTGGTCTTTATATAGAGGTGACCTTTAAGGCAGGTTCGACTGTAGTATAGTTAAATTACAAGCCACGAATTAATCACCTCACAAAATGTCTTTTTTTCCTAAAAACACGAAAATTTGAAACCACGAATACAAATAATTTCACAGAATTAAGAACAACGACTATAAAACTCCCGACTTTGGATGATCACCGATAACATCGAAAGAACATCCGGTGACGATAGTTTGGCGATTTAAAAAATAATCAATAAAGAAACACAACCACTATGATTTGTTTTGAATATTTTAATATTTCTTTCTACAAGTACATTGCATATAATACTTTAGAATGTTTACAAAAATGTTATGTTAAGTGCAGAATTTTTACTTCTGTTAATAATCTACAAATGCATTGCATATAGACTTTATAATTTTTACAAAAAATGTAATTTTATGTGCAGAATTTTTACTAAAACAAACAAATTCAAAATTCAGCACATGACAATTACAATAATACTGTAAGTTACCAGTGAAATTATTTTTTAACAAGTATAAACCAAAACCTTTCTAAATTTATTAGTAATATGCATAGATGTGTATGTGTGATCATAATTTCAGAAATTTGGTTACTAATAATTTAAAATTATGAAAATCTCGCTTTTATAACTTTCAGAGCATCTGCTGTACATATAAAAATAACAACAATTTAATAAAAACTATTTACATATATACATTCATTCATTTTACCATATACCGCTAATAACTTTTCTTATCAACTTATAACTAATTCATCCGCTTTAATTTATTTTACCATATATAGGTAATAACTATTCTTATTAACATAAAACTACTAATTCATCCATTTTACCATATACAGTAATAATATTCTTATTAACATAAACTACTAATTCATCCATTTTACCATATACAGGTAATAATATTCTTATTAACATAAAACTACTAATTCATCCATTTTACCATATACAGGTAATAATATTCTTATTAACATAAAACTACTAATTCATCCATTTTACCATATACAGGTAATAATATTCTTATTAACATAAAACTACTAATTCATCCATTTTACCATATACAGGTAATAATATTCTTATTAACATAAAACTACTAATTCATTCATTTTACTATATACAGGTAATAACTATTCTTATTAACTTAAAACTTATCCATCTATTTTACCATATATAGGTAATACCTATTCTTATTAACATAAAACTACTAATTCATTCATTTTACCATATACAGGTAATAACTATTCTTATTGACTTCAAACTATTTACATTCATCTACTTTACCATATACAGGTAATAACAATTTTATTATCTTATTCTATTTTCTTACTTCATTTGAAACATGATCAGTTACACATGCATGTCAATGATGACACCTTTAACTTTGCAATGGCCATAAAACACAATTTTGCAGCATCAACATGGTTCATTCTGTTGTTCATGAATGGGAGAATTTGAAGAAAAAAACCAAATGGTTTTAATACATTGATCTTTATGCAAAAATATCCTTAAAATCCAATTTTTAAGACATGCTTTGAGACATGAAGTTTATTAAAAAAATAAGAAAAATTTAAAACTTAAAAAACATTAGGACAGTAAATGTATTGACTCAAGTTATAAGATTCGAAGAGCAAACAAAACATAAATAAATAAATAAATAAATAATAAATAAATAAATAAATAAATAAATAAATAAATAAATAAATAAATAAATAAAAATAAATAAATAAATGATTAGGATAATAATTATTGACCAAAGATACTTTAACATGTATTTATAATGAAGTGATCAAAATAGTAATTGATTCAAATGTGTTTCAAAACACTCTTAAGAGAAAACAAACAGTTGACGGACGGACAGACAAACAGACAGATGAACACTTAGCGTGACAGAAGTGAACATAGGGTCTGTTAATATCTTATTGCAACCACATACATGTACAAAAAATGTTGCTTACTCCAAAACAACTATAATTTTTCTATACACCACATTGAATATATACACAAAAAGCAACAAAAACAACCAAATATTATTTAAAACAATAAACAAAATAAAACAAAAACAAACAAAGAGAAAACAAAGAAAAATAAACTAGGTTTTAAGAAATTAAAAAATTAAATAAAGACCACCTGTCATGTATACAGGTAGTTTTTTTTTTTTTTTGGTTCAAACATAAACCAAAGCGACCTTGATACATTGACATTTATGGACCTTAAAGTGGTCCTTGTATAGAGGCTGTCCATATAACAAGCTTTACTAATATAAACATTTGTTACTGAGCAATGTCCCCGTTTTCAATTTGTCCATTAAATTGTGTCATGTATTGATTTTTTTTAGATTTTATGAAATAAGAAAATGTTTAAAAAGCACCAGATTGCATGTGCTAATTTTTTAAATTTTAAATTATTACTTTTATATAATTTTGGAATAAATAAGAATAAATCAGCTTAGCCGTCATGGTTACCATGGAAATTCGAATTGAGTATTCTGCGTCTTGAATATCCATAGTTTTGAAGTTTTTTTTTAAATAACTTATAATCTTTGAAATTAGAAGAAATTGTCTTCTTGCAAACATATTTATATAGTCTTATATCATGGTTAATTTTAGTTCAATTTTCTGTTCCTTTGACGAAATTACATGTACTTTTTATTACCTTATTTTATAATTTTCAATAAAAAGTCATCACAATATGATTTCTCCAAACCAATTTAATTAATGCGACACATAAAACTATTTATTATTTTTTGACCGAAATTAAAACTATAGATCAAAACAGAGAAAGGATATACCTTGAATCATTTATCTTTGATATAGCCGCACGTGACAGCATTTTATATCAAAATAGATCACGTCTCATTGATATAGCTACACCTGGCATTATTTTATACAGTAATAGATCAGATATCCCTGATATAGACCAGATATCCCTGATATAGACACACCTGGCAGCATTTTGTATAATAATAGATTAGGTATCCCAGGTATAGACACACCTGGCAGCATTTTACTTAATAATAGATCAGGTATCCCCGATATAGACACACCTGGCAGTATTTAACATAATAATAGATCAGGTATCCCCGATATAGACACACCTGGTAGCATTTTACTTAACAATAGATCAGGTATCCCTGGTATCGACACACCTGGCAGCATGTTACATAATAATAGATCAAGTATCCCTGGTATAGACACACCTGGCAGTTTTTTTTACTTAATAATAGATCAGGTATCCACGATATAGACACACCTGGCAGCATTTTACATAACAATACATCAGGTATTCCTAATATAGACACACCTGACAGTATTTAACATAATAAAAGATCAGGTATCCCTGATATAGACACACCTGGCAACATTTTACATAATAATAGATCAGGCATCCCTGATTTAGACACACCGGGCCGCATTTTACATAATAATAGATCAGGTATCCCCGATATAGACACACCTGACAGCATTTTACAAAATAATAGATCATGTATCCCTGATATAGACACACCTGGCAGCATTTTATACAACAATAGATCAGGTATCCCTGATATAGACACCTGGCAACATTTCATTAAATAATAGATCAGGTATCCCTGATATAGACACCTGACAACATTTCACTAAATAATAGATCAGGTACCCCTGATATAGACACACCTGGCAGCATTTTACTTAATAATAGATCAGGTATCCCCGATATAGACACACCTGGTAGCATTTTACATAATAATAGATCAGGTATCCGTGATATAGACACACCTGGCAGCATTTTACATAATAATAGATCAGGTATCCGTGATATAGACACACCTGGCAGCATTTTACATAATAATAGATCAGGTATCCCTGGTATAGACACACCTGGCAGCATGTTACATAATAATAGATCAGGTATCCCTGGTATAGACACATCTGGCAGCATTTTACTTAATAATAGATCAGGTATCCCTGATATAGACACACCTGGCAGCATTTTACATAATAAAAGATCAGGTATCCCTGATACAGACACACCTGGCAGTATTTTACTTAACAATAGATCAGGTATCCCTGATATAGACACACCTGGCAGCATTTTACATAATAAGAGATCATGTATCCCTGATAAAGACACACCTGGCAGCATCTTACACAATGCGAGATCAGGTATCCCTGATATAGACACACCTGGCAACATTTTACATAATAAAAGATCAGGTATCCCTGATACAGACATACCTAGTAGCATTTTACTTAACAATAGATCAGTTATACACGATATAGACACACCTGGCAGCATTTTACATAACAATAGATCAGGTATTCCTAATATAGACACACCTGGCAGCATTTTACATAACAATACATTAGGAATTCCTAATATAGACACACCTGCAGTATTTAACATAATAAAAGTTCAGGTATCCCTGATACAGACATACCTAGCAGCATTTTACATAATAATAGATCAGGTATCCTGATATAGACACACCTAGCTAGCAGCATTTTACAATAAGAGATCAGGTATCCCTGATATAGACACACCTGGCAGCATTTTACATAATAAGAGATCAGGTATCCTGATAAAGACAACCTGGCAGCATCTTACACAATGCGAGATCAGGTATCCTGATATAGACACACCTGGCAACATTTTACATAATAATAGATCAGGACCCCTGATATAGACACACCGGCCGCATTTTACAAAATAATAGATCATGTATCCCTGATATAGACACCTGGCAGCATTTTATACAACAATAGATCAGTATCCATGATATAGCACCTGGCAACATTTACATTTAATAGATCAGGTATCCCTGATATAGACAACTGGCAGCATTTTACATATATAATAGATCAGGTATCCCTGATATAGACACAACTGGCAGCATATTTACATAATAATAGATCAGATATCCCTGTTATAGACACACCTGACAGCATTTTACATTATAATAGATCAGGATATCCCTAATAGAGACGCCCCTGGCAACATTTTACATAATAATAGATCAGGCACCCCTGATATAGACACACCTAGCAGCATTTTACATAATAATAGATCAGGTATCCCCGATATAGACACACCTAGCAGCATTTTACATAATAATAGATCAGGTATCCCTGGTACAGACACACCTGGCAGCATTTTACATAATAATAGATCAGGTATCCCTGGTACAGACACACCTGGCAGCATTTTACATAATAATAGATCAGATATCCCTGGTATAGACACACCTGGCAGCATGTTACATAATTATAGATCAGGTATCCCTGGTACAGACACACCTGGCAGCATTTTGCATAATAATAGATCAGGTATCCCTAGTACAGACACACCTGGCAGCATTTTACATAATAATAGATCAGGTATCCCTGGTATAGACACACCTAGCAGAATGTTACATAATAATAGATCAGGTATCCCTGGTATCGACACACCTGGCAGCATGTTACATAATAATAGATCAGGTATCCCTGGTATAGATACACCTGGCAGCATGTTCCATAATAATAGATCAGGTATCCCTGGTATAGATACACCTGGCAGTTTTTTACTTAATAATAGATCAGGTATCCCCGATATAGACACACCTGGCAGCATTTTACATAATAATAGATCAGGTATCCCTGATATAGACACACCTGGCAGCATTTAACATAATAATAGATCATGTATCCACGATACAGACACACCTAGCAGCATTTTACATAAAAATAGATCAGGTATCCCTGATATAGACACACCTGGCAACATTTTACATAATAAGAGATCAGGTATCCCTGATAAAGACACACCTGACAGCATCTTACACAATACCAGATCAGGTATCCCTGATATAGACACACCTGGCAACATTTTACATAATAATATATCAAGTATCCCCGATATAGACACACCTGGCAGCATTTTATACAACAATAGATCAGGTATCCCTGATATAGACACCTGGCAACATTTCACTAAATAATAGATCAGGTATCCCTGATACAGACACACCTGGCAGCATTATACATAATATTAGATCAGGTACCCCTGATATAGACACACCTGACAGCATTTTACATTATAATAGATCAGGTATTCCTAATAGAGACGCCCTTGACAGCATTTTACATAATAATAGATCAGGTATCCCTTAATTATAGAAATATCTGGCAGCATTTTACATAATAATAGATCCGGTATCCCTGATATAGACACACTTGGAAGCATTTTACATACTACTAGATCAGGTATCCATAATATAGACACATCTGGCAGCATTTTACTTAATTACAGATCAGGTATTCCTGATATAGACACATCTGGCAGCATTTTACTTAATAATAGATCAGGTATCTCTGATATAGACACACCTGGCAGCATTTTACATAATAAAAGATCAGGTATCCCTGATACAGACACACCTGGCAGTATTTTACTTAACAATAGATCAGGTATCCCTGATATAGACACACCTGGCAGCATTTTACATAATAAGAGATCATGTATCCCTGATAAAGACACACCTGGCAGCATCTTACACAATGCGAGATCAGGTATCCCTGATATAGACACATCTGGCAACATTTTACATAATAAAAGATCAGGTATCCCTGATACAGACATACCTAGTAGCATTTTACTTAACAATAGATCAGTTATACACGATATAGACACACCTGGCAGCATTTTACATAACAATAGATCAGGTATTCCTAATATAGACACACCTGGCAGCATTTTACATAATAATAGATCATGTATCCCTGATATAGACACACCTGGCAGCATTTTATACAACAATAGATCAGGTATCCCTGATATAGACACCTGGCAACATTTCACTAAATAATAGATCAGGTATCCCTGATATAGACACACCTGGCAGCATTATACATAATATTAGATCAGGTACCCCTGATATAGACACACCTGACAGCATTTTACATTATAATAGATCAGGTATTCCTAATAGAGACGCCCTTGACAGCATTTTACATAATAATAGATCAGGTATCCCTTAATTATAGAAATATCTGGCAGCATTTTACATAATAATAGATCCGGTATCCCTGATATAGACACACTTGGAAACATTTTACATACTACTAGATCAGGTATCCATAATATAGACACATCTGGCAGCATTTTACTTAATTACAGATCAGGTATTCCTGATATAGACACATCTGGCAGCATTTTACTTAATAATAGATCAGGTATCTCTGATATAGACACACCTGGCAGCATTTTACATAACAATAGATCAGGTATCTCTGATATAGACACATCTGGCAGCATTTTACATAAAAATAGATCAGGTATCTCTGATATAGACACATCTGGCAGCATTTTATAAAATAATAGATCAGGTATCTCTGATATAGACACACCTGGCAGCTATTTATGAAATAATAGATCAGGTATCCCTGATACAGACACACCTGGCAGCATTTTATAAAATAATAGATCAGGTATCTCTGATATAGACACACCTGGCAGCATTTTACATAATAATATATCAGTTATCCCTGATAAAGACACACCGGGCAGCACTAATATGATGATAGATCAGGTATCCCTGATACAGACACACCTGGCAGCTATTTATGAAATAATAGATCAGGTATCCCTGATACAGACACACCTGGCAGCACTAATATGATGATAGATCAGGTATCCCTGATATAGACACATCTGGCAGCATTTTACATAAAAATAGATCAGGTATCTCTGATATAGACACATCTGGCAGCATTTTACATAAAAATAGATCAGGTATCTCTGATATAGACACATCTGGCAGCATTTTACATAATAATAGATCAGGTATCTCTGATATAGACACACCGGGCAGCACTAATATGATGATAGATCATGTATCCCTGATACAGACACACCTGGCAGCTATTTATGAAATAATAGATCAGGTATCCCTGATACAGACACACCTGGCAGCTATTTATGAAATAATAGATCATGTATCCCTGATACAGACACACCTGGCAGCTATTTATGAAATAATAGATCAGGTATCCCTGATATAGACACACCTGGCAGCTATTTATGAAATAATAGATCATGTATCCCTGATACAGACACACCTGGCAGCTATTTATGAAATAATAGATCATGTATCCCTGATATAGACACACCTGGCAGCTATTTATGAAATAATAGATCAGGTATCCCTGATATAGACACACCTGGCAGCATTTTATAAAATGATAGATCAGGTATCTCTGATATAGACACACTTGGCAGCATTTTGTATAATAATAGATCAGGTATATCCCTGATACAGCAACACCTAGCAGCATTTTATACAATAATAGGTCAGGTATCCCTGATATAGACACACCTGGCAGCATTATACATAATATTAGATCCGGTATCCCTGGTATAGACACACCTGACAGCATTTTACATTATAAATGATCAAATCCCTTAGAGACACCCCTGGCAGCATTTTACTTAATAATAGATCATGTATACCTAAATTATAAAAACACATGGCAGCATTTTACATAACAATAGATCAGGTATCTCTGATATAGACACATCTGGCAGCATTTTACATAAAAATAGATCAGGTATCTCTGATATAGACACATCTGGCAGCATTTTATAAAATAATAGATCAGGTATCTCTGATATAGACACACCTGGCAGCTATTTATGAAATAATAGATCAGGTATCCCTGATACAGACACACCTGGCAGCATTTTATAAAATAATAGATCAGGTGTATCTCTGATATAGACACACCTGGCAGCATTTTACATAATAATATATCAGTTATCCCTGATAAAGACACACCGGGCAGCACTAATATGATGATAGATCAGGTATCCCTGATACAGACACACCTGGCAGCTATTTATGAAATAATAGATCAGGTATCCCTGATACAGACACACCTGGCAGCATTTTATAAAATAATAGATCAGGTATCTCTGATATAGACACACCGGGCAGCACTAATATGATGATAGATCAGGTATCCCTGATATAGACACACCTGGCAGCATTTTATAAAATGATAGATCAGGTATCTCTGATATAGACACACTTGGCAGCATTTTGTATAATAATAGATCAGGTATATCCCTGATACAGCAACACCTAGCAGCATTTTATACAATAATAGGTCAGGTATCCCTGATATAGACACACCTGGCAGCATTATATATAATATTAGATACGGTATCCCTGGTATAGACACACCTGACAGCATTTTACATTATAAATGATCAAATCCCTTAGAGACACCCCTGGCAGCATTTTACTTAATAATAGATCATGTATACCTAAATTATAAAAACACATGGCAGCATTTTACATAACAATAGATCAGGTATCTCTGATATAGACACATCTGGCAGCATTTTACATAAAAATAGATCAGGTATCTCTGATATAGACACATCTGGCAGCATTTTATAAAATAATAGATCAGGTATCTCTGATATAGACACACCTGGCAGCTATTTATGAAATAATAGATCAGGTATCCCTGATACAGACACACCTGGCAGCATTTTATAAAATAATAGATCAGGTGTATCTCTGATATAGACACACCTGGCAGCATTTTACATAATAATATATCAGTTATCCCTGATAAAGACACACCGGGCAGCACTAATATGATGATAGATCAGGTATCCCTGATACAGACACACCTGGCAGCTATTTATGAAATAATAGATCAGGTATCCCTGATACAGACACACCTGGCAGCATTTTATAAAATAATAGATCAGGTATCTCTGATATAGACACACCGGGCAGCACTAATATGATGATAGATCAGGTATCCCTGATATAGACACATCTGGCAGCATTTTACATAAAAATAGATCAGGTATCCCTGATATAGACACATCTGGCAGCATTTTACATAAAAATAGATCAGGTATCTCTGATATAGACACATCTGGCAGCATTTTACATAATAATAGATCAGGTATCTCTGATATAGACACATCTGGCAGCATTTTACATAAAAATAGATCAGGTATCTCTGATATAGACACATCTGGCAGCATTTTACATAATAATAGATCAGGTATCTCTGATATAGACACACCGGGCAGCACTAATATGATGATAGATCATGTATCCCTGATACAGACACACCTGGCAGCTATTTATGAAATAATAGATCAGGTATCCCTGATACAGACACACCTGGCAGCTATTTATGAAATAATAGATCAGGTATCCCTGATACAGACACACCTGGCAGCTATTTATGAAATAATAGATCATGTATCCCTGATACAGACACACCTGGCAGCTATTTATGAAATAATAGATCATGTATCCCTGATACAGACACACCTGGCAGCTATTTATGAAATAATAGATCAGGTATCCCTGATATAGACACACCTGGCAGCATTTTATAAAATAATAGATCAGGTATCTCTGATACAGACACACTTGGCAGCATTTTGTATAATAATAGATCAGGTATATCCCTGATACAGACACACCTAGCAGCATTTTATACAATAATAGGTCAGGTATCCCTGATATAGACACACCTGGCAGTATTATACATAATATTAGATCAGGTATCCCTGGTATAGACACACCTGACAGCATTTTACATTATAAATGATCAGGTATCCCTTAGAGACACCCCTGGCAGCATTTTACTTAATAATAGATCATGTATACCTAAATTATAAAAACATCTGGCAGCATTTTACATAATAATAGATCTGGTATCCCTGATATAGACACAACTGGTAGCATTTTCATAATAATAGATCAGGTATCCCTGGTTTAGACACACCTGGCAGCATTTTACATACTAGTAGATCAGGTATCTCTGATATAGACACACCGGGCAGCACTAATATGATGATAGATCATGTATCCCTGATACAGACACACCTGGCAGCTATTTATGAAATAATAGATCAGGTATCCCTGATACAGACACACCTGGCAGCTATTTATGAAATAATAGATCAGGTATCCCTGATACAGACACACCTGGCAGCTATTTATGAAATAATAGATCATGTATCCCTGATACAGACACACCTGGCAGCTATTTATGAAATAATAGATCATGTATCCCTGATACAGACACACCTGGCAGCTATTTATGAAATAATAGATCAGGTATCCCTGATATAGACACACCTGGCAGCATTTTATAAAATAATAGATCAGGTATCTCTGATACAGACACACTTGGCAGCATTTTGTATAATAATAGATCAGGTATATCCCTGATACAGACACACCTAGCAGCATTTTATACAATAATAGGTCAGGTATCCCTGATATAGACACACCTGGCAGTATTATACATAATATTAGATCAGGTATCCCTGGTATAGACACACCTGACAGCATTTTACATTATAAATGATCAGGTATCCCTTAGAGACACCCCTGGCAGCATTTTACTTAATAATAGATCATGTATACCTAAATTATAAAAACATCTGGCAGCATTTTACATAATAATAGATCTGGTATCCCTGATATAGACACAACTGGTAGCATTTTCATAATAATAGATCAGGTATCCCTGGTTTAGACACACCTGGCAGCATTTTACATACTAGTAGATCAGGTATCCCTGATATAGACACACCTGGCAGCATTTTACATTATAATAGATCAGGTATCCCTGATAGAGACACTTCTGGCAGCATTTTACATAATAATAGATCAGGTATCCCTAAATTATAGACACATATCTGGCAGCATTTTATACAATAATAGATCAGGCATATCTGATATAGCTAAACCTGGCAGCATTTTACTTAATAATTGATCAGGTATCCCCGATATAGACATACCTGGCAGCATTTTACATAATAATAGATCAGGTATCCCTGATATAATCAAGCCTGGCAGCATTTTATATAATTTTTTCTATCCCTGATATAGCCTTAACGGAATTGCATTGTTTATAAAATCAGAGCAAATGAATGATAAATGTGACACGCGTATTTTAATTTTGTAATGATGTAAAACTGGGAAATTGTAAAGCGAAAACCCAATGGAATATTCAAGACGCAGATGCATGTATGCCACGAGAGATCCCATATGGACAGCTGGTTATGATTTCTGATACTGTGAAAATGATCCAATGTATAAGGGGTACAGCATAACCGTAATGGCGGATAACAATTTTAAAATTGAATCAACCAAAGTGTTTATTTTTGCAATTATATATGAAATTATATATGAAAAAGAACCAACATAATTTCTAAAATGATCGTAAGCAAGCCAAATTCGTATGACGGTAAATAAAAGTTTAAACTCTCAAAAAAATTGGTAATGGACAAATTTCAAACGGGGATCAAGTATGAAGGACTAGAATTACTTGTGTTTTCGTGTTACACATCCAAATTACTGGTATATAATTGACTGTGGATAGCTTCGTTTTTGAGACATGTATACAATTTAGATTTAAATATAACTCTATATAAGGAAAGAAGATTTTTGCAAAATACAGTGGCAAATTAAATACCGGTGAATAAATAAATAAATAAATAAATAAATAAATAAATAAAAAATAAATAAATAAATAAATAAATGAATAAATAAATTAGTAAGTAAAGAAATAAAATAAACATAAATTAAGAAATAAAATAAACAAGAACTAAAACAAAATAAAATAAAAACACACGGCAGAATTAATTAAGCTTTGGACATTATCGTATAGAAAATATTACACTGTTTTGAGTTTTGGGGTTTAACTAAAAATTACTGTTGATATACATGGCATATGTACCAATGAAGAAATTAGTGTTGAACATTGGAGTTAACATGGAGTAGGAAATAAATTCTGAGACAGAATAATTCATAAACTGGTTGTAACATTACATAGTGACCTCGTATAACAGAAATAGGAAAATTATAAGTGGTAAAGAAATAGAGAGAAAGACAGAAAAGAAAGAGAGAAAGTATACATGAAAGAAAGAACAAAATTTATGACAAATATACAAAATGTTACTTTAGCTTGATGTAAAATTTCAATGAAATGTAAAATTGTAAGTAGTAAAAAAGAGAGAAAGATAGAAAGAAAAGAAATAGAGAAAAGTAGTAAAAAAGAGAGAAAGATAGAAAGAAAAGAAATAGAGAAAATTTAACTAAGGAAAGAAAGAACATACATTTGTGACAAATATAACTTATGTCTCAATGTGAAAATTCAGGTGTATAATAATACAAATAAACAAATTTAAAACAAATGAAAATACTTCTGTGTAGATCTGTTTCTTTTTCTTTTATTCTCTTTATAATTTAGATGTCTACTGATGGCATACCACCTGTACAAAGTAAAACAAAACACCATTATCTCTAAATTAAATGTTTCAGCATTACTGTCCTGATGTAAACCGTCTTCGTGTCATTAGGTCATTGTAAATAAGTACCATCTTTCCATACATTAAACGTCTCGATATAAGTGAAACATTCTTGACTGGGACGTTAAACACCTTTACTTAACTCGGTCTTCTTTTGAAACATTGATTCAGAGATTTAAAGTCATTTTACCTTTGGGTCTGCTTGTATTCGAATAATAAGTACCTAGAGTATTCACTTATAACAGGTAAACTCTAAATATTTTAGATTAACTGAATAAATAGTGTGCAAAGTATACAGTATCTCATTAACACCATATGTTGAAAACAAACTACAGTCCAACCTGCCTTAAAGGCCACCTCTATATAAGAGCCACCTGCTTATAAAGGCCAGTATAATTGTATCCTAATTGTTCTATATTCATATTATTTGAACCTGTATATAAAGGTCACCTGCCCATAAAGGCCACTTTTACTGGTTCCCTTAGGTGGCCTTTATAGACAGGTTTGACTATATTTTGCTGATTTTAATTCTGAGACCATTCGTTTTAAGCTCTGGATATTAATGCCATCCATTTTTGACTTAGTAAACATTTTACCTAATTGTTTGAATTTTGAAATTTTAACTGCAATACAGATTCTTATACGCCGAATGTGTAGAACTCGAATTTTGATGGTAGTCTGCCAATATCCCCTCTAGATATCTGGATCGTCCATTTATCCGACTGTAACAAAATCGAACAAATTTTTAACTTACCACCGCTCCCAGTATTGCTTCTGTAATCCGTTGTCTTCAAATCTCCGTTTTCTTTTAACTCTTTCATTTCTCTTACTTGTTCTTTAGCTTCTTTAGCTTTTTCGTTGCAATATCTTCTGCATTTTGCCTTTTGTTGTTTTTCATAGTTACGGCAACTGACATCAATGCTTTCTTGATCCTTTCTTTTCTTCAATTCCTCTTGTTTCTTCTCACGCTGTTTCAGCTTCCATTCCAGTTCGAGTGCTTTTATTTTCAAAGCTTTCTCGCGGTTCATTTCTGCTATAAATCTTCTTTCTTCTGATATTTTGGCAAGTCGGCCCTATAAAACACAAACGTCACATCAATCATGATTTTTATTGGATTCAGGGATTAAATGGGACTAGTAACCACTTCTTATCATTTTACTTCAAAATTCAGCTATCCATAAAGTGTTTTGCTAGTACAACTCAACATAGCTGAACCCCCGTTAAACTCCAACACTTTGCGAAAACCTCCAAAACCCGACGCGTAGTTTGGACCTCAACATTTTGGAAACAACTTTAACATAGCCGAAATTTTATGTCGATTGAACAATGATCATGGCATGTCATATAGCACGTGTTTAGCAACTCCTAAAAAAGTCCAAAGTCTATCAGTCGTCGAAATTACAACGCCTAATGAAGTCCAAAGACGAGAAGTCTTTTTGGTATTACTTGTAAAATAAAATTATTCTCAAAATTGAACGAATGTATTTGATTTCTTGTCTGAAGCCTTAATCTTTAATTTCGACGCCTAATGAAGTCTGGCTTCTTTTGGCGTTGTTATTAGGGGTTATTACACACGTTGTCAAATTAGATCCAAACACAGACGAAACTGTTGGATTAACTATGGTGCCATCTTGTCTGGTTATTTTATGCCGCAAGATCCAGTTGCTTAATTTATTTGTAATGTCATATACCATTTTTTGAATTTAATCATAAAATACATTCAAAAAATGGTATATGACAGTAAGGTTGGTAAGTTGTAGGTAAAGGGTCTGTCATGAGATCCGCAAAGTGGTAGACTTGTCATGTGCTACTTTTGAATTTTTATGAAATAATACATTCAAAAGTAGCAATTGTCATGTGCTACTTTTGAATGCATTATTTTATAAAAAATATTCAAAAGTAGCACATGACAGGTCTACCACTTTGCGGATCTCAAAAGACAGTATTTTTAACTGGAACTTGTAGTGAAACTGGAACATCACCGGGTCGATCTACCGCCAATTTTGAAATCGAGACACTCATATCAACATATAATTGCTCAATCACTCTAAGTCCTTCCCAACTTCCAAAGAACTACATGACAGATAACTAGTATCAAGCCCAGGCTGTCAGAACAAATGTTCTCTTTTCAATTTTCAATAATACCAGACCCGCCCTTCTATTGGCTGACAACTATTAAGAACCACATTTTACAGGAATGGGACATGGAAGGAGGGAAGTATATAAGTTGGGATGACTACAAATTCAGCTATTTTGTCACTCATCTAGACCAGGGTCTCAGCAGCAGACTGGTCTAAAACGACGATTACGGATTAATACACTTCTGGTCGCTTAATTTTCAATCCCATTTGTGCAGATCTCACAGTGGTTTTCTCCGGCACTCGGGTTGCCTCTACTATTCCTAACCTCCTGGATCATAATTGAGATTATCTTGTCCTAGGCGTAATACACCGTTACTTTACTCCGCCTATCCAGACCAGTCCATCTCAAGTCCTTTCATTCGCCAAAATGTGTAAACCCCGTCTTTTTTCTTTCTCTATCCCCTTTCCCATTTAATTTCACAATTTATAATAATGTATTTCTACTAATATCCCTTTTAATTGCTGTAACAAAAATGCAAAGTATAATACCTTTTCCTGCAACGACTCTTTCTTAAGACATTCTGCCATTATTTCTTTCTCTTCGGAATTAAATCCATGTGATGTAGATGGCCTCTCCAATCTATCCATAATTCTCTGTGGTGGGTTTTTAGGTTTAGCTTGGTTTTCTTCATCGTCATCCCCGAAAACATAAGCTACTCCACCAGAAGATTTCTTTGCAATGATATTTTCTTCTTCCAGCTGTTGAAGAATCTTGGCCTTTTCTTTGTTGATGTCAACAGCATTTATTTCTCCTAATATCTTTTTCCTCTTCAAAAGAATTTTCTTCTTTTCTTTTTTTGGTATCCCTGGAAGTCTGGCTTTACCAGCAAGGTTTTTACCCTCGGTCGGGTC
The DNA here is from genome assembly GCA_021292105.1 of Anadara kagoshimensis. NCBI lineage: Eukaryota > Metazoa > Mollusca > Bivalvia > Arcoida > Arcidae > Anadara > Anadara kagoshimensis. Next base: position 8,544,994 of record CM037858.1, on the reverse strand, counting down.
CACTGTTTTACAGCTAATACAGCCCATTTTGACTGTTGGCCTTATTTTTGCGTTTACTCTGTTGAGTTGATCGCAGAAAAAGGTATCCAAGCAAGGAAATCAATGACGTCATAGATGAGTCTGACTTCCGTCATCTTGCGCAGTCGCGTAATTGGCTCTGATTTTCGAGTTTTGAGCAACGCCGTGCCGGCCAAATCGCGTCTTTAGATTTTTAAAATGGAAAAACCAAACGAAATGCTGAAATGTTTTGGGATTCATTTTTAGAATGCGATAAACAAACACTTTAGCCAATACTTCTCATTCACTCAATTCAGGGACCCAGGGACATGGTTACCAAGTTCGGTTTATTAAAAACAATGGTTGATTTAACAAGATAGTACCTGCATTATAATGTCTGAACATTCACGGTTAAAGTCTGGGTTGGACTTTCAAAGCCAGTGACATACCATACACATTTTCTCGTTTTTTCTGTCTATGTTAGAATGTTAGAATATTTGGTGTCAATTGATGCAGCATTGAATATACTTCATCATGATATGCTTGAATTTTGAATATCTTAAAAATTAATACCCATCTACTCGTCCTGAATGTGAAAAATGATAGAAATTGCATTAGAACCTACCCGTACACTCCCCCACCCCGTCTGTGGAAGCGTATTTGGGCGTATTGAAGCTTGAATGTTTGAATATTTGATATCAATGGATGCAGAATTGAATATACTTCATCATGATATGCTTGAATTAATAAATACCCAGCTACTCGTCTTGAATGTTATTTACATAAAAACAATATCGGGACTAAATTGTTCGTAGTTTTGCAGAAGTTTTGGTCCATAAAATCTAATTCGTAAGTAGGTAGTTATGTGTAGTAAATAGATGATATTTTTTCAAAGTAATCAACTGCTTTTCTAACAAGTAACTGGCTTCTAGTAGCTAACTTTTCTTCTACAAGTAGCCAGCTACTAGTAGCCACTTACTAGTAGCTAACTTTACCTATCTTAGCTAGTGACCGAAAGCTATTTAGAGTTGAGTTGAAAAATGGTGTTTAACGTCCCAGTCAAGAATATTTCACTTATATCGAGACGTCGCCAGCTATAGGCGAAGGTGCAGAAATTTTGCCTGTGCGTTGCGCTGATGGCATTATAAAGCAGGGTTCTTAAGCGTGCCAAGCCTACCATGACACGAGACCTCGTTTTATTTTAAGACGGTTCCCATCTGATAGAACCGTGACTTTCATTTCGTAATGCCGAGTGCTTGGCGAAAGAACAATCACTACCCACTTTCAAGTCTTTGGTCAGACCCGGTCGGGGTTCGAACCCATGACCTCCCACATACGGAGCGAGCACTCTACCAACTGAGCTACCGCAGTGGAGACCGATAGCAGTTGCCGTAAGCCTACGGAGTCATAGCTAACAAGACTTAATGTTCAGTACTGCATACTGCATACAATATTTAAAAATCCTTAAAATCTTTTTTTTTTTTTTTTTTTTTTACAAAAGATGCACTAAATTGTTCGCGTGAGACTGAGTATAATTCTTTAAAGAATTGTCCTGGAAAAGAATTTTTTGCTGTTGTCTGAACATAAATGATTAATAATAAGTTCTTCGCAGCATGATGACTGAATCAAGTGACTTTTAATACAGTTATGAAATATGGTCGTGAAGATTGCGGCATTTGTCTGCTTAATCGCCTTTAATGACATTACTTGATATTGAATTTTATTAAGCATTTATCGAGAAAAGAAGATAAGCAATTATTACTGCACTAAAATGACAATATAAATATTGTAATACACGTCATTATATAACTGATAAACAGCCACCCCAAACAACCAATCGGCTGATGTTTTAAATCTGAAAAACAATAAAAATCGAAAAAAAAATCTTAATTAATATCGAAGGAAAAACAGCTTAGGTAAACTAATTTCTTTATCTTAAAATTATGAATTATGGTCCGTTTTGTTACTAGATTCAATTATTCCATATTAATTTTGTTGAATATAATACTACATATTGTGCAATGGCAAACTGTAGTGCAGGTTTCTTTATTTCTGTTACTCAATGGTTTTCGGTATATTCGTGGTTTTTGGTTTTGGATTAAGGTCAGTTTGTAATAAAATAATATTTCGTTGTCATATTGATTCGTGTGTCAGTTATTCCTCGAAAATGACGAAACACCACGGAAATTATTTCACAATATTTTGTTATGGCCATTGTCAACATGAATGCAAAAGAGAAAGCGAACCATTTAAAGATTTGGTAAAACTTTGGTTCGAAACCATGACCTTCCATTTGCTAACGAACACTCTACTCACACAAAGCTGCTGCATAATCCAACTCGCGACATTCTAAAACTGGGGCTTTGTTACGCCACATAGCGGTGTTGCTGCATAAACGCGCCCGACACGTCTATGCGGGGAATTTCAACGCATAAAAAGGTCGGCCACGTTTATGTGGTGGCATTCAACGCATAAAAATGTGTTGCTTATATGCGGCGCAAGGGTGCCTTTTTGACGCATAAAGAGGACCAATTTTAACGAGTTTTAAAAAGAGCTTATATCTCGACAAAAACGGTGGTGGTTATATTAATGATGACGACGATTGAGAATTCATGTTGTTGTTGATAATGGAGGTGGAGGACGGAGACGACGAGAGGCTGACGACGATTCCGACGGCGGTGGCGATGGTGACTGTAATGTTGAAGGTCATTAAATTGTGATTTTGGCAGAATTTCGACTTTTGCTTTTTTGTCCTCTAGTCTGTTCATCATCATCATCACGATGATAGTGATGGTGCTGGTGTTTTTGGTGACGGTGGTAATGATGATGGAGGTGTAGGTGATGATAGTGAAGAATGTTATGGTATCGTGCTTTAAATGTTTTCTTTATGCGACGGAAGGTAGCCTTTTTGTCGCATTAAAGCGTCCACTTTATGCGTTGAAATTCCCCGCAAAGACGTGTTTGAACACGTTTATACGGCAACACCGCTATGTGGTGTAACAGGGCTTGTCGAAAGTTTAACACCAAGCTATGTAACGCCACATAGCGGTGTTACCGCATAAACGCGCCCGACACGTCTATGCAGGGAACGCATAAAGAGGTCGGCCACGGTTATGCGGCGGCGTTCAATGCATAAAGATGTGTTGCTTATATGCGGCGCAAGGCTGCCTTTTTGACGCATAAAGAGGAATAATTTTATCGACTTGATATGAATTTTTGAAAGAGCTTATACCTCGACAAAAAAGTGGTGGTGACATTAATTATAACGACGACGATGTCAATTGAGAATTTATATGATAATAATAATTGTAAGGAGCTGGAGGATGGGGACGGGGACGGTGAGAGCGCAACGACGATTTACCGTCGTCGTGCCGACGGCGGTGACGATGATGACTGTGATGTTGATGGTCGTTAAATTGTAATTTTGGCAGAATTTTGACTTTTGCTTTTAATAATAAAGATAATAATATAATGATGATCATCACGATGATAGTGATGGTGGTGTTTTTAGTGAAGGTGGTAATGATGATGGAGGTGTAGGTGATGATAGTAAATGTTTTCTTTATGCAGCAGAGTGTAGCCTTTTTGCCGCATAAAAGTGTCTTCTTTATGCGTTGAAATTCCCCGCATAGACGTGTTAGAACTCGCCGCTATGTGGCGTAACACAGCTCATTTATCCTCTCAATAGCTCCTATCTATCTCTCGGTAGCTTTTCGCACGCTTGTCCACTAAGTACCCATGTTTCGGCCACTCGACAGTTGATCTTCGACTTGTTTTCGTTAGCTCAGTGTTAAACTTTCGATAGGTCTGTACTGTGAACATATATAGCATAAAAATGCAACTATCCATACGGCGGCGTGGAAGGGCCAAATGGAAAAAAATCACAACGGAAGTTACAGTAAAATTCCCAAATTTATAAACAGAGCTTAATGCATCAAAGAGACCGTTAAAAATCTAGCGATTAAAGCTGTTTCAACAAACGACCGTTTGATTGATTAGCTGAGTTAATTTTGAATACGGTAAGATGTATCATTTCAACAAGTTGCTGATTAGGATATTGGCTTGATAAATACTCTACCGATAATATAGATTAAAATAGCATGATATCGCCGATAACATCTGATTTTATAAAAATTAGACAAGAAAAAAAAGGAAAATAATTAATCAAATTATCACAGGAGTTTTATGTTAATGTTCTCTTTCTCTACACACAAATTCTTATATTTCGGCTTTTGTCTGATAAATGTTCTCATTTCTTGTAGTTTTCTTCGTTTAACTTTGTTCTCACCTTTTGGTTGGTGTTACTGTTTTATTGTTTCTTGTTTTTATAGTTTCTTTATCTTCATTTTTTCGTCGTGTGAACGCACTCGCTTATGCCCTTGTAGCTTTATATCCTTGAATTTGTTCTGCGTTTCTTATTTTGTTGTATACATATTATTGTTTGTTCTTTGTTCTTTCCTTTCATATTGTCGTTTTATATTATTATTATTATTATTATTGTTGTTGTTGTTGTTGATCTTGGAGTTAATCAACAGCGGGAATTTAATTTTTCAGACGAAGAGAGACAACTCTGTTTACCACACTTCAAAAATATTGCAGGAAAAAACATTTTTAACACTGAAAAAATTTACGCCACTATCTGAATACACTTATTCACGATGAAGTGCCAAATTTTACCAGAAAGGTGTATTTGAAAGAATGGGGTACAGTGGAGTAATCGTGTTTTACGCCCCAGCTAAAAATCTTTCAGAGCTAGTCAGTTCAGGGATGGTGGAGGTAACCTGAGTGTCCAGAGAAAACCACTGTTCTTGGGAATGCGAACTGACAAACTCTCTCACACTTTAGTTGATAGTTAGAATATGTCCAGTGATTGGTTCGAACCTACATGTAGTCGGTGACAAGCGCTGTGACCCTTACTGAGTGCGCGCTTTAGATGCCGAAGCCCTGTGTTCGAAGAAGAGAACATCAAAAATTTGAAATAAGGTCGACGTTTGTTCTTTTGAAGTTATTTAACGATAATAGAAGATAGTAATGAAGGCTCTTTCCAAATGAAATACAACAAATTGGTATAACTGGTATATTGTTACATGGCGATAGTTCACTAACACTAAGTGTTTTACACGTCCATGACTTCATTCGATAATCCAAACGATTTCATTGGAAATAAACTATCCATACTCCGCCCATTGTTCTCTCTCTCTCTCTCTCTCTCTCTCTCTCTCTCTCTCTCTGATTCATATATAATGTTCTACTGAGTAAGTATTTAATGCTATGTTGTATAAATTGCTATACTATTATAGATGCACAGGAAACTGGTTTATAAAAGAGTTTTACTCTTGTTCCATGATCCTGATTTGTAAAATTGTTTCTATGCGTTAATCAATAATTTTGATTTTTAAATAAAATAGTGTTTAAACTAAACTAACAAACTGGTAAGTATACACTCACTGCCTGATTTACATGTTATTATGACTGTAAACGGTGTTTTACTCCTCAGTCAAGATTTTTTAACTTATATCGAGACAGTCAGTTCAGGAATGGTGGAGGAAATCGAAGTGCCTAGAGAAAACCATAGACCCCCGGCAAGCGAAGGATCTGTCCTCGGAGTGGGATTCGAACCTAGGTGGTACGTAGAGGCGCTGTGGTAAGCGATGCGAGCGGTTTAGCCCACTCAGCCACCGAGGCCCGCACGTATTTTTTGTGGACGTTACTTCTCACTTTACATGTAACAAAATATATATACTGGATATTTCTAATTACCGGTACATTACATTATATTATAACACATTCAGTACAAAAAAGGGTTTAAGTTTTTAATAAATATTTAATGAGTCGGAGTTGCATATATTTAGACAATGGGACATAAACACAGTCACAAGATTATTATTTTCTTGAGTTTAGGTTTCATTGGTTACAAAACTTGTTTGACAATAATATCGGTTATATATATTAATTTTAATTTACGCATGGTGGGTTGTTGTTTTTAGCTTTAGCATCCAACCGTATTAAATACTCCTTAAAATTTTCCAAACACATCAAAGCATCGTAACTTTGAAAACAGAGAAGATGGATTTCAAAATGCAATTTACATCAATATCTTATAAATATTAGTTTTACTTCCTAATAATGTGAAGACTAATGTGCATTACAGAAGTTTAATTATCTCAACTTGTGAAAGATTAATCAGATAGGTTCGAGCGGAGCCAATAAAACGTTATTTGCGACAGTATAACCACCGATATACGTCTGCAAATCGAAAATTACAAGACAGTTATCCCTTAAATATATGAGTCATTTTTAAAGTATCGTTAAATGTTGTGAATTTTCAGCTTTTACGAATTAACAAGCAAATTTCAAACTACTTCCCCAGTAGTAGGTACTTTTTGTGATTTGCATTTACATGTATGTTGAAAGGGCCATAACTCCCAGGAAAATGAGCAAACCAACTCGGGTTAATGATACGCCCATCCCCTAACAATGTTGATGCTTTGTACCAAATTTCGTGAAATAGTTGGTGGTTTTTTTTTTTTTTTTTTTTTTTTTTTGAGAATTTCTTCAAACAAGTGTCTGGACGGCAGTTTTTTTTAAAGGCGAGTGATAAACACCAGATGAAGTTTCGGCGACACATTCTCCATTTTCAAGAATAAGTCGCCTTTAACACCATTACTACAAGCAACTCGTTTGAAAACATCGAAGAGTCCGAAAATGACTAAAACAATGTCCAAGGAGAGTTTTAATTAACATTTCCAACTTATTTCATAGTTTAGACCTTTCTGGCCATTATCAGATACAGTCCAGACGTATTCAAAGTACCGTAACACTGAGCTAACAAAAAGGTGTTGAAAGTTCGGCTGTCAAGTGGCGAGATGTGACTAGCTTATGGACAAAAACGTTGTAGAGAGACAGACAACAACTGTCAAAAAGCTGTCGAGAATAAAAGCCACCAAAAAGCCACCTGGGGATCGAGTTAAGCTACCGATACGGCACTGGTTTGTCAGCTGAGTGTTGGCGACGTCTCGATATAAATGAAATATTCTAGACTGGGACGTTAAACACCATTATTTAACTCAGCTAAGTGTTTGTCTTTCGACATGCCTGTGTGATGTTCATATAATTTGTTGCATCTTACTTATATGTGTGGTATATGCACTTAACATTAACCCTAAGCGTGAAATCAAACAGTTCAGAATTCAGGAAAATGATAATAAACTAACTGAACACTTTTCTGATTTTTCCGCCGTATAGACGTTAGAACTTACTCATGATCCTGGGACATAAATTCTTTTCTGATGGATATTCTGTTTATTCATAACGACACATTGTTTGTAATTTAGTCCTTGAGTACCTGTAAAACAAATCATCTATTTTTGACGATGACACGGCAAACGCCAATATTTTACAAAAAAATCAAAATTTGCGAAATATGTGAAGTATCGATGTATATTTCATCACTATGTTGCTTTGATATTTACAGTTTGAAGACATTTAGCACACTCATAAATAAGAAATCATTTAATGTATTGTTTTGTACGACAGCATATAGGGATTTTGTTTATTTTTCTAATTACATGCGTATGTGTATTCAGGCTGCCATTGCGAATTACTAATCTGCCATAGATAGATAGATAGATAGATTCAATGATGCCTTACGTCCCAGTCAAGAGTATTCTAATTATATCGAGACGTCACCAGCTTTAAAAATGGCAGAAATTTTGACCTTTGCAGTGCGCTCAGGGCAATGTACAAGAGGGCTCTTTTCCGTGCCGCGCCTGTCGAGACACGGGGCATCGGCTATTATTTAAGGTCTCTGTCAAAGGATCCTGCGACTTTCATTTCTAAATACTGAGATGCTGGCGAAAAACGGTCATTGCCTCCTTTCAAGTCTTTGTCAGACGTCGGCCGGAATTCGAACCCACATCTCTCACATACTGAGTGAACGCTCTACCAATTGAGATACCGCCGTGGTAAATTTGCAATTCTGCCATGGTGAATAGCTAATCTGTCATGGCCATTACTATTCTGCTATGGCGAATAGCTAATCTGACATGGCCATTACTATTCTGCTATGGCGAATAGCTAATCTGTCATTACTATAACTATTCTGTTATGCATGCGAATAGCTCATCTGTCATGGCCATTACTATTCTGCTATGCATGCGAATAGCTAATCTGACATGGTCATTACTATTCTGCTATGGCGAATAGCTCATCTGTCATGGCCATTACTATTCTGCTATGCATGCGAATAGCTAATCTGTCATGGCCATTACTATTCTGCTATGCGTGCGAATAGCTAATCTGTCATGGCCATTACTATTCTGCTATGCATGCGAATAGCTAATCTGACATGGCCATTACTATTCTGCTATGCATGCGAATAGCTAATCTGTCATGGCCATTACTATTCTGTTATGCGTGCGAATAGCTAATCTGACATGGCCATTATTATTCTGCTATGCGTGCGAATAGCTAATCTGTCATGGCCATTACTATTCTGCTATGCGTGCGAATAGCTAATCTGTCATTACCATAACTATTCTGCTATGCATGCGAATAGCTAATCTGACATGGCCATTACTATTCTGCTATGCATGCGAATAGCTAATCTGTCATGGCCATTACTATTCTGCTATGCGTGCGAATAGCTAATCTGTCATGGCCATTACTATTCTGCTATGCATGCGAATAGCTAATCTGACATGGCCATTACTATTCTGCTATGCATGCGAATAGCTAATCTGTCATGGCCATTACTATTCTGTTATGCGTGCGAATAGCTAATCTGACATGGCCATTACTATTCTGCTATGGCGAATAGCTCATCTGTCATGGCCATTACTATTCTGCTATGCATGCGAATAGCTAATCTGACATGGTCATTACTATTCTGCTATGCATGCGAATAGCTAATCTGTCATTACCATAACTATTCTGCTATGCATGCGAATAGCTAATCTGACATGGCCATTACTATTCTGCTATGCATGCGAATAGCTAATCTGTCATGGCCATTACTATTCTGTTATGCGTGCGAATAGCTCATCTGTCATGGTCATTACTATTCTGCTATGCATGCGAATAGCTCATCTGTCATGGCCATTACTATTCTGCTATGCATGCGAATAGCTAATCTGTCATGGCCATTACTATTCTGCTATGCATGCGAATAGCTAATCTGTCATTACCATAACTATTCTGTTATGCGTGCGAATAGCTAATCTGACATGGCCATTACTATTCTGCTATGGCGAATAGCTAATCTGTCATGGCCATTACTATTCTGCTATGCGTGCGAATAGCTAATCTGACATGGTCATTACTATTCTGCTATGGCGAATAGCTAATCTGTCATGGCCATTACTATTCTGATATGCGTGCGAATAGCTAATTTGTCGTTACCCTTACTATTCTGCTATGGCGAAATAGTACACAATGTCCCCTATACGCTTTCGTTGTTTTGTGTTTTTTTGTATTTATTGTTTTAAAATTCGTTGAACTGTGCAGATATTAGTATTTTAGATATATTGGAAAGACAAGGCCCACAGAATGACGACTCTCGGCGCATTATTTGGTATTTTGGTTTTACCGTGTGTCTTCACCTGTGAGTACATAATACACTTTTATTATCTTTAAATTTCCAAAATAAATAAATAAATAAATAAATAAAATAAAATAATACTGTTTACTTTTTAGAAAACAATTTTCAGTTAGTGGTAGAACTAATGATAAATTAAAAACAAGAATTCCACGGAATTAGATGTCCGCCTGGCTAGTTTTTGGTCGATTTTAAGATTCAGTCTTGTCGCAGTATTAATTTAAAATTTTGTTAAATGTTTAAGTTTCATAAGATAATGTTGATCATGTGGCGACTGATCTTCTACACTGTTTATAACATGAAGACTTATCATAACGGTATCCTCTTAACGCATTTGTTGTTCAAAAATATGTTGGTTCAGTACAAAATGCATTTCACAAAATTAAATTAAAGCACTGAGAGTACTGAACGTAGGGAAGCCATGATGATGATGGTGGTTGTTCTGCTGCTTTGATTTCCCATAAAACTGGATAACTAAAGTATAATTTTATTGTAATTTTATCCAAAAATTTTATCTTTCCTAAAATGAAAAACAAATCTGTCATTTATCTACAAGGTAAATAACATAGAAACTTATATAGCTATATTTAAATTCCAAAATCAACTAGTTTAGAACAAAATGTATTTCTTAAAATTTGTATTTTTCATTCAAAATAAAAGATACAGGGTGTGATATCAACTCGGATAACAGCCTATAAATATTACTTTTATCACATTTTACAACATTACTTATATAGTGTGTCAACTCAATTTTCGTTTTGTTTTGTAGACAGTAACATGCCGGGACCTAAGTGTACTTATCCAGCTAATGGTAATTTAATACGTTGAGTTGAGTGAGTTGTATAATGGTCTTTTACGTCCAAGTCAAGATTACAGTCCAATCTGCTTTAAAGGTCACCTCTATATAAAGGCCACTTTCTTAGAAAGGCCAATAGAATTTTATCCCAATTGTTCTTTGTTAATATAATTTGAACATGTGTATAAAGGCCACTTGCCCATAAAGGCCACTTTTACTGGTTCCTTTTGGTGGCCTTTATAGACAGGTTTTACTGTATTTCACTTATATAGAAACCTCGCCAGCTATAGGCGAAGGTGCAGAAATTTTACCTGTGCGTTGCGCTGATGGCATAATGCAGCAGGGTTTTTTATCGTGCGAAGCCTACCGTGACATCTGGCCTCGTTTATTTTAAGTTCAGCGATTTTCATTTCGTAATGCCGAGTGCTTGGCGAAAGAACAGTCACTACCCACTTTCAAGTCTTGGGTCAGACCCAGTCTGGTTTCGAAGCCACGACCTCCCACTTACGGAGCAAATAGTCTATCAACTGAGCTACCGCAGTGGCTATATAACTTAATAAGTGTATAATAACAAAAACACCCAAACTTTGGTTACAACATTTTTATTGCAAAAGTAACAAAAGCCGTTGCATTTATATGTTTTTTCCCTTCTTTTTTTAGTCTAAATAATGATGATTTACGAATTGTTTGTTACGTCATCAGCAGTTAATAATTGGGGTTTGACGATGTACCACGTGATACACTCTAACGTTCGTGTGAAACTATTATTTCCATTGAATATCGTAAAAATGAACAGCTGATGAAGTTGTTCCCGGAATTAGCGAAGTAAACGTTTTTCAAAACATCCAACACAAACGTCAAGAGGTGTTGATCACGTGGTACAGCAGCGTATCCAATTGGGTGCATTTACTTACATTTGCAAAAAATCGCAATAAATACATGTATGTTGCTATGGCTATAAGGATCTGTAAGTTTTGTCATGTGACCTGTATTAATTTGTGATTTCCGGTACAAGAACAATAGTTACCATTAGAAACTAACGCCATTTTGGCGTTACTAATGACAACGACTGCTCTCTGACGTCAAATTGCGGGGAACCGATTTTGATCCGGGTACAAAATCAAAGATTTCAAAGTGGCCTGTTCTCTGATGGCAAATGTTGGAGGACAGTTCCATACCAGGGGACAAAATAAAAAAACTAAACCTTTCTTTGACGTCAAATTTTAGAACGATTAGAAACCAATGATTCATTTGGCTTACTCAGTATCAAAGCTGTTCTCAGACGACGTCATATCGCAGATGACCAATTTATACCCGGTGACAAAACAATTCAAAGGCAAGACGTTTTCTGACGTAAAAATAAGAACAGTTCAGTATCCCGGTACAAAATCTGTTTTCAGTGACCTTTTTTTCTGACGTCAAATTTTGGAGACGTTTCAAAATTGAGTTCAAAATTAAAGATTCATACGATATTTAAGACCTTATTACGTTTTCCAGCAACTATATTACTTATTAATTAACATTTTTATTACAGAGGTAAAGGTCACTTTCAAGACGTCTAACATTGGCAGCATTATGGGAATGACCAGTACTCTATACGAGATGAAAGGGAGTCTTGCTATGTGTGCAATGGAATGTATCAAATATGCTGGTGGTTGTGGTTCGTTTTACTTCGCGCGAGACACCTGCATATGTACAGGAAATATAGAAAGCGATGGCGATAACATCATTGGTTCAGACTTTTATACTGTTCATAGGTGTGATTAACTGGTTCTAAAAAAGGGTTCATTTTATTAATTCATAATTATAGTTTTTGGATTGTAGAAAAATAACTTGTGTCATTCCTTAGAAATTTCCAATTTATCTTTGCATACAATAAAGTAACTGTCTAATGGCAAAACTGTGTCCGATGTCAAATCAAATAGGAACATACTGGTCCATGTCCAAACCACAATTCCGAAAGCAAAGTTAATAAAAACTTTGAGAACTTTTACCACTAAGCAGTTAGGCCAGTTTCTTTGAAATATTAATCACCTCCTGTCAGGCTATAGCTATCAAAATGAAATCGAGAATGAAATGAACATATGACGTCAAGGACACCATTGGAAACGAATGTAATTAAAATCAAAATACTAATCCATGTCCGAATCACAATCCAGAAGCAAAGTAAAAACTTTGGAACTGACAAGTTAGGTTAGACATGTGAACTTCCACCAGGGAAGCGAGATCAGGTGCTCCAAAAGAGTAAGCACCTCCTGTTTAGCTAGCTACACAGTTACGTGTTTAATCAAAATTGTGTGAAAGGAACATGGAGCTATGGGACGTCTAATATGTAACAAAGATGCCAAACCAAGTGTGGCCGACCTGAGGGCCATGTTTTTCAAACAGTTTTTTTCCTCTTTTACTGTAACTGTAAAAATTTGATCAGAGGACGGAAATTGATGATTCCAATTAGAATCGAAAGTAAGGTTGTTCCAGGTGGGTGATGGTTAGAATGGTATATTACTCCAAGTAAAATTATGTTGCTCACATCGATGTGGTCAGTTTGAAAGTGGTGGAGGAAACTGGAGTACCAGAGAAAACCACTGATAAAATGAACTGAAAAACTACCTCATACTAGGACATACAGAAGAGACAAGAGTCTTGGCAGAGAAAAAACTTGTTAACACTAGCACCTGCCCTGGTGAGACTCTGTGATCCATAATCGTGTGCTTTAGACCACACAGCCAATGAGTGAGTTGAGTTGAGTAATGGTGTTTCACATCCCAGTCAAGAATATTTCATATATATCGAGAAGTTGCCAGCTATAGGCAAAGGTGCAGAAATTTTGCCTTTGCATTGCGCTCATGGCATTATACAGCAGGGTTCCTTAGCATGCCAAGCCCACCGTGACACAGGACCTCGTTTATTTTAAGTTCCCATCCAAAAGAACCATGACTTTCATTTCGTAAGGCCGAAATGTGGTAGCTCAGTTGGAAGAGTGCTCGCTCCGTAAGTGGGTTCGATCCCCAGCCGGGTCTGACCCAAGAATTCATAATGGGTAGCGACTGTTCTTTCGTCAAGCACACAGCCAATGAGACTCATAATTCTTTCGTGACTAAGCAAAGAATATTGAGACAATTTAACTTGATAGTGTTCTTAATATATTGATAGCAGGGGAATCCAGAGTACCTGGAGAAAACTATCAACTTTCTGTAAGCCAACTGACAAACTTGTTCACACAAGGATCTCGAACCTAATCACTGTATTCTAACCCTTCTGACAACTTGTCCAATGAGGCTCCCCATTCTTATGCGATAGACCTGGACCCCATTTTACAATCATTCCTTAACTTAAATCTGGTAAATTTGAAATTTTGATAATTTCATCAATTGTTAAGGTACAGTCAAACCTGTCTATAAAGGCAAACCAAGGGAACCAGTAAAAGTGGCTACAGGTTCAAATAATATGAATAAAGAACAATTGGGATCCAATTCTACTGGCCTTTATAAGTAGGTGGCCTTTAAGACAGGTGGGACTTTAGGTGTCATTTTGAAGATCGCTTCCAGCTTATAAAATTTGTGTTTAGTTCTAACAAAAATGTTCCTTCATAGCAAAAAAAAAAAGATTGCCAAAAATTACTAAATTTAAGTTAAGGAATGATTGTGAAACCGGGGCCAGAGATTATTTGGACATATAACTGAACAATGTTTTTAATGTATTTATGTATTTATTGTCATTTGTGATAATTTCTTTGCATAAAATCTATAATAACAATATCATATAACAAACATCCACATAATAGACTACCAACTTCTCAATTGCTCTCATACAATTCCTTCATAACACAAAAATTCTGAATATTTCTGATATAGACTCTATCTTAATTCATTCTATAATTTGCTTACACCAAAACTTTAGTGTCAAATGTTTTCTTAACATTAGTATCTGTATTCTGAATTTGGTTTGAAAATTCTAAATTAAATCTGAAAATGTAAAAACATATTCAATGTACATGTATACTGATATTCAGACAAAATTCAGACAAGTCTTTACATGAGGGATAAATCTCAAATCATAATTAACAATGTCAGTATTGAACAGTAAAACCTGTTTACAATAACCCTCTATGCTCTCTTGCTTATTACTTTGTATTTTGTGGTTGGTTACCATGGAAACAGGATTTTAAAATTTCAAATAGGGGTATTTATTTTGTTTAATACACATGCTCAACAATTTATGTAATAATTGTGGCCCCCTTGTTTTTTACTTTAAATATTGTGGTTGGTTACCATGGAAACAACATTTTAAATTGTCTGTATTTAAATTTTTAATATTTGTGCCCCCTTATTTTTTACTTTGAATATTGTGGTTGGTTATCATGAAAACAACATTTTAAAGTTTCAGGTAGAGGCATTTAGGGTTTGTTACACAAACTCAACAATTTATGTAATTTTATCAAAATTCAAGTGAAGTGATTACCAAAATATAGCAAAATCAGAAAATGACCCCTAACTCAAAATACAATGTCTGTCAGTTATGAACAATAAAATATCAATGTAACAACCCTCTATGACTTTACCCCCTTGATTATAACTTTAATTCCTTTCACAATTAGTTTTCTTGGCATAATGACCATAATTAACGGTACAAACACAAGATAGTGAGAGCAAATCAAGTTTTTTTCTGTAAATGTAAAATTAAATGCAATATATATTTGTAGAAACAAAAGCTAAAGACATCATGACCATTTCGAACTGACACTCAACATATTGCATCATCACTGGAAAAAAAGTGAAAAAATCCTTAATAATTGCATTTTTATTGGAAAAAATTCTCAATTTGAAAAACAAAACAAACTTAGGTTACAACTCTAAGGTTAACTGCCTGATGATAAAACGGGTCACAACCCTTGGGATGATGCTGTTCACAAATTGGGTCACAAACCTTGTGGTAATATTCTGTTCATAACAACAACCACATAGTACAAATTTTGTGTACTAATTGGTACATGGAGGGGTGTATTTAAGATGGACAAAGATTAAGATTTTAGTAGAGATGCAACATCCTTCAACAATGAAGACATGAACCCATATACATGCCAAGCAAAATGAAAACCTAAAAAAAACCCTAGCTCAACTGAGAAAATGTCAAATGTCAAGATGTTAAATATTTAATAATATGATGTCTTGCAAACACTGACAAATGCATGCACAATTCATATACCCCAGTATCTTAATACACAAATGTACCACACAAACACACCCCCAGCATACACTCAGCTAATCCTCATAACACACACACACACACACACACACACATGACTTGGTGCCAGTTTTAGAAATCTTAATGGCTTGTGTCCGATGACTGGGAATGTCAAATTAAAAATTGAGTTCATATTTTTTGAAAAAATGTAATGGTGTAAAAATTTTCACCAACTTACCCAGTTGTTATGAAATTGACATGATATATAATTACCATGGAAACCTAGAGTATTATGGGAAATAATAATAATGATATGAGGGATTCTTTTTTTAAATTGACACAATACATGTAAACCTGGCATATAATTCCCATGGAAACCTAGTGCATTATGGGTACCAGTAATAATAATGATATGACTGTTTTCAAAAAGCATCTGGTTTTTAATAAATAATGATAGTCGCTGCCAGTTTCTTTTTAATTAGATGTAAACAAAATTCAATCCATTGCAAATTTCTTAGCACCAAGCTTAAGAGCCCCAGTTCCTTTCTTTGCTTCTCGTTTTTCTTGCATTTCTTTTTGCCTTTGTATTCTTTTTGCTTCTCTTTCTTCTTTTTTCTGTCTGGCAATATCAGATTTATCTGTGAAATCAGTACAAGGCATTATTAAGGCAACCTTATATTACATATTTACATAATTATGTACTGACTTTTTCTAGTTCAATTTTTGAGAAAAATCCTGGAGATTAATAGGAAAAAATTTTGTTTCAAAATTACCTGAAAAATTGCTGATGTGACATAAAACAACACTAAATGAATGTAGCACTGTCAAAATCACAAAATACTACTAGTGTTTTCCAAACATACAGCAAAACTGTTAAAGCTGAGGGCTTGTGATTCAACAAAAGCCAGGCTACATGGTATGTCCTTGAGAGAAAGATGTTTAACTATGCACCCAGCTATCACATGAATATACACCCTAAAATATTTTTGTGACCAACTGCTGTCACATCAAAGGGAGAATACCCTGCTCTCGGCTGTTTCACTTTACTGACATGTGAAATATGAATCTTGTTTTTAAATCGAAGAGGGGGTGGGTGGTGGGGTGGGGTTGGGGTAGGGCTTTAGACTTTGATGACAGAGAGGTCTAAAGTGTGCCCTTATAGATCACAATGCTTCTTACAGCCTAGGTTTGAATCCAACTCGGGGCTGGTCCTAGAGCTTGCTGAAGGTCGGTGTTTTCTCTGAGGACTCCAATTTTCTCCACTATTCCTGAATGACTGCCTCATTATAAATTAAGGATCTTGACTTGGACTTTAAACTCCTCTCCACTCTTGATTTTGATCATACTGTTTGGTACATTTTTGGCCCTATTTATTTGTTTCATTTATCTACATGTGTGATATAGCTTACCCGTTGTATCACTCCAGCCGCTGTCATCTCCCCATCCCGAATCGTCCCATCCTATGTTATCTGAAGCAGCAGAACTCTTCACTTGTGACACAGATTTAGTCTTTGTTACTGAACTACTTGTATCAAATGAGTCCCAATTATCGTCATCCCCCCACCCAGAGTTTTCAGATCCCAATCCCTCTGATGATGACACTTGTGAACTAGATTTATTAGTCTGCTGGGCACTTTTTGTAACAGTTCTAGCTGGACTAGCTCGAGTATTTTTTCCGGAACTTGGATTATTAAATGATGATTTAGGTTTCTGTTTCTGCAATCATAAATAATATAAATATATTTTATAACATGATTTTAAGATCATTTTCATTTAAACTGTAGGCAAATTTAGCTAGTTTCGAACATCTACTTAATTTAGTCCAACGAAAATCTTATAAGAAAATGCACTTTTTAACACACACACACACACACACACACACACACACACACACACACACTGTTGATTAAATATACAGCAGATATAAGCACTGATTGGTTGAATGGATGGAAAAATTACTAGTATATCATTTATATCAGGATGTTACAAGATTAAGTTTGCAGTGGTAGAAATTTTTAATTTTGCAGTGTGCTTAAGGCAATGCGTTTTTTAATTGGTTTCAATTTCAATTTTTAACATTGGTTTTTAAGGCCCTTTATATATAAGTAGGGCTCAATTACACATCCCATGAAATAGAGATTTCATTTTTCTTGGAATTTTCCCTCTTACAATTTGTATAAAATGTATATTTTTTTCAGATAACACAAATAAGTATTATTCTTTTATCCTTTCCAGTGCTCTAAGATACTCATTTCCTATTTCCAGTGCAAGTGTAATTGTTAACAGGGAAAGTAAAATTCCTGCTGTGGCATTCTTGAGGAAAGTAACTATTGAGAAAAAATCCTAGAGCACTGACTTTCTAATTCAAAATGCTTTTTGACACCAGTTTTTTTTTTAACCACCCACCCATCCCCCCTTAGGAACCTATTGTATTACCTTAGGTAGCTCCATAACAGAGGAGAAGAAATCGTCTTGCTGTTCTGCTTCAGGCCCTCCGCCCCAGTTATAACTACTAGCAGGAGGTAATCCAGTATCCTCTGTGGATTCAAATTCCTCATCATCACCAAATCCACTACCCCATCCTGGATCTGGTGATGGAGACTTTTTACTTTTACTTCTTACGTCTAAACCTTTACTGCGTGATGAACTCTAAAAATAAATTACATATCCTTACAGTAATAGATGTGACTAAATCACTTAAATTTTTAGAGGCTGAGTGGTCTAAACTGCTCGTTTACAGATCACAGGGACTCTTACTGCCTAGGTTCGTATCCAACCCGGGACAGATCTCCAGAACTGACTGCCTCCACTTAAGTGAAAGAAGCTTGAATGGGGCGTAAAACTCCATTACTCAACTCAACTTTAATTTTCCTATTGTCAACACATAAGTAAGCCTTAAGAATGTAATGGCTGTTTCAAGATGCTGCACTGCAATGCTAATGCCTGTCAGATCACACTAGGCTACCCGATGTGCCCATGACTGCAATTAATTATGCATATGAAATCTTTTTATTAGCACACACCCCTTAGTGGGATCAAAGAGCCTCTTGCCACCTATGTTCAAGTACCACTCAGAATGGTTCCTACTTCCTAATATGATAAAGATTGTCAGTTCGCCTGTCAAAGGTCAGTGGTTTTCTCTGGAATGCTCCTTCAACCATGAAATAACCGCCTCGAAATAAGTGAAAAAAATCTTAACTGGGACATAAAACACCATTACTCAACTCCACTCACATGTGAGCTACGAAGTGCCTATAAGAATTAGTTACTGAACATGGCTCTAATGAATTGCAAACATACCTGTTGTGTATTGGTATCTTCCAGGCTACCCCAGTCTTCATCATCATCCCCCCAGCCATCGTTGTCTGTTGTTGATGTAACCACTGGAGATGATAATGGACTGCTCTGTTAAAAACAAACAAATGCAATTACAGAATGAATCCATAGACAAAAAACATTGACCTGGCCACTTGACCTTTTATTTTAATACTATGAAGGAGTACATTTATGTATAGAGAACTCAGGGAATTATTTTGTCTTCATAATACTTTAATAGGAAACACTATTTTCAAAGAGTAATTGGGTATGCATTAACTGTAAATTCTAATACATGTACTTCCCATGTATTTGGTGGATTCTCCTAATGAAAGGTCAAGTGGACAGATCAATGATTTTAACCTATTCTTCTATACATGATACATGTACCTTCATATACAAACAGTACATCTATAAAAAATTGTAGAGCAAAATAAGACCTGTCAGCAAAATGAATCTACATTTTCTACTTTTTAATGAGTCCCAGAGAATGCTAAAACTAGAGTGTTTTACATAATTTAAATGGTAACAGTCAAAATTCTGTATTTTCTTACATAGCTTTCACAACTGACTGTGTAAGACAGAGATGAATATTTTCCTCTCAAGAATGAGCTTCAGCTAGGGAGTTGTGGACACTGAAAATATTCATCAGAGTTTAAGTCATCTCTATTCTACACTGTTGTAAGAGTAGGATTGTTTTTCTCTCTCAAAAGCAACATGATTTGTAAACAAATATTTGCATTCAATGCTATGTTTCACTGCAACCACCGGAAAACTCTGGGTGTGAAATTATAATACGTGATATATACAAAGTACCTCCATATCACCCCAGTCATTATCATCCCATCCTTCCCCAGCATTATCTTCTGTTTCATCAGTAACATCTGTATTAGGTGTAGATGATGGCTGTTCTTGAGATGTTGTTGTTGTTGTTGAAGGTTTGGGGGTTGATTTTAGTTCACCAATATGTGCATCTGCAAAACATGTTGAAAAATATTGATAAAAGCTAGAACACTGTCAAGATAGACCCTATTCTGTGACATTTGACTTGTGATTTCCTGGCCCCAAATCTAGACCAAAATACATGTAACTAGTTATTATGGAGACCTGAAACATATTTTGGTTTTTCTACTAGAAATCGCCATCAAAATTAATCTGCTGATTTAATTTTCCCCAGTTGATAATTACAGAGCAAAATAACTGTTTGCTGATAATAATTTTTGCATGGAGGTATCATGTGTGTCAAAACAAAAACAATTTTGGACAAAATCAAGTTGCAGTCCAAAGTAGCTTCAGATGATTATATTTACAAGATTTTAAATTCTCTGGTTAGATTAAGATCATGTTATATTACCAGCTACATGGTACTTGACGCTTACAATAACAAAGGGGTATGTAGGTTTTCATTACATAGTAAATGAAAAACAAAAATTGGTTATTTTTGTTGTTTTTATTAGAAAGCGTTACCAGGTAGATGAGTGATGATTACATAGTATTTCATTCCAATTACATCATATTATTGTATAATGTGTACCAGTAATATATATTGTATAATATATGAAAATTTAACCTCAATGAATTATCATAGAAAGGAAATGATGGTTTTTTTTTTGGTAATATGTCATATTATTATACATTGTGTACCGTTAATATATTGTACAATATATGAAAATTTAGCTTCAATGAATTATCATAGAAATGAAATGATGTTTTTTTTTTTTTTTTTTTTTTTTTTTTTGGAAATATGGAAAATTGAGTGTTCTGACCACATGGTAGCTGTCAAATGACCATGTTGCTAGGTGAATCATATTATTCTTACCTTTTCCTGCGGCTGGTTTGGCCTTTGTTGCTTTACTGTAGATTTTAGATGTCAATGATGACATACCAGTGACAGCCCAACCCGCCCAACCAGCGGCTCCTCCTGCTGGTGTCCCACCAGTTAATACATCTTTCTCTGAATTTATAACAAAATTTCTTTAAGTAATGGTAACAAGATTTGTACAATATATCAACATTTTAAAATATTTTACATGATTTATAGTTACAGCTTAAAAAGAGACATATTTTTAAAATTTTGTTTTTCATAGCCATGGTATTTATGAATTTATGAAATGAATTGATACATGGAAGAAAACAAATTTGATTACAAAGGTTTATAACATAAAACAAATACATGTATTGAGCAGTTCTCCACGATGGGATATTTTGAGCACTTGTAACCATTTAATTGATTTTATCTAACATTAGACTACCTTTTTCTGTCTGATTTGACAAAATACATGTTTTATCGAACACGCATGATACAGAATCTTGTATCACCACACTGTGGTGATACAACATTGGCGTTAAAGTACACGTGCACTTTCTCATTGTGACGTCATTTGGGAATCTCTGATTAGTCAAATGTAAATAATGATGTCATTACTACAGAACTAATGTCATAACATAGTTCAGTGATTTTCTGTGGTAAAATGTAATTTTTTCACATAAAGTATTGCTTTTTATTATTTCAAATAACCTAATTGGAAATGTTAAATAAAAATATTTTATCTAACATTAGACTAGTGTTTCTATCTGATTTGACGAAATACAAGTTTTATCAAACACGTATGATACAGAATCTTGTATCACCACTGTGGTGATACAACATTGGCGGTAAAGCGCCCGTGCACTTTCTCATTGTTATGTCATCAGGGAGTCTTGGATTTGTCGGTCATAACATAGTTCAGTGGTAAAATGTAATTTTTTCACATAAAGTATTGTTTTTTCATTATTTTAAATAACCCAATTGGAAATGTTAGATAAAAATATTATATACACAGTGTGTATGTACAACCCTTCATATCAGGTCTCGTCCTTTTTTAATAGCTGTATCACTACTTGTTGCGCAAGCGTGTAGTATATCATCAATACAAACAGAAAAACATGTAAATAAAGAAAATCCATGGAGCCTAAGAAACATGGACTTTATAGACAGGTGGTCTTTATATTGAGCATCTTTTTTGGTTGAAATATGAAGCAAAGGCAACTTAGAACTGGTTGTAATGGACAGATGGTCTTTACATATAAATGGTCACCAAAGCATATTTTATTGTATGAAAGTTTTTCTCCATGGTTAATCAATGATTTAGTTTGGACACCCCACACCATTGAATTCAAAATGACAGTTTTTATTTATGAGAAACCATAATTTCTTCTAAAATCTACTTTAGATAAAAAATACATGATTACTGAAAATGTCAAATACAAAACCTTACCCATTTCTGCTGTCAGATCTGGATTTTCAGATACTTTTTCTAACTTTGATATAAATCCTTTAACAGCTTTAAATGCCTGTAAATTATAAATTTATATTAATGAAATGGTTAAGGAACATATTTAAACATTTCAGTATCTAACATAACTGTTAATAAGATGGCAAGGCTCACACTTTCAGCTGCAAACGTCATGTGTTACCATAACCCTTTTATACCCCTGCAAACTTACTTAGGGGAGGGGTTACATAGGAATCACATGTCTATCTTTCAAATTGACCAATCCACCCCTTTGTCTGTCTAACTGTCAGTGTAAAATCATGCCCATACCAATACTTTACCATCTATGAATACATTTTGATTAAACTTGGAACAAATGTATACCAACATGAGATAACATGTTGTATACCTTATTTAGGTGTGTAGGTCAAAGGTCAAGGCAATAAGGGCAGCTTACAGTAACTGGGAGTAGGGAAATTGAATATCAAGAGAAAGTTTCAGACTAAAATACAAATGCCAAATAAATAACTCATTGGCAATTTTGCACTAATATATGAACTAAAATGCACATTGCCAACAGCTAGTTTTAGAATTTATTAAAACCATCTCTTCAAATTAAGTCTTTGGGACATCATCTTGAATTTAAACAACCTTGAAACAGTCACTGCAAGCAATCCTGTGCACTTGTGCAGACAGTCACTGTTGAACGGTATGTTCAGCAATGTGATTGCCCATACATACCAGTTAAGTCTAGTATATTGTTAAAACTCACCTGATCTCTGACCCCTTTATCTGGGTCCATCGTCATGGCACAGAGAGCTGGTAGTAACCTGTTAGCTATTTCCTGGAGCATGTAGAAATTCTGTGTTGCCGCCATACCCAGTATACCAGACTGTCTAACAGGAGGGAATGGATCTTTTAATGCTCTTAAAAAAGCTGATGTTATTATTTTTTGTCTTATCTGAAAAAAAAAGATAAAATAAAAGTTTTGTTTGAGAACCTTTTTGAAAATTTCAATCCAATTGCATTATTTGACTTACTCTTGGAGACACCACTTGGTTTGTGACAGTGAAATGAACAAAATTGCCAAACTGATTAATATTTTATAAAATATATAAATTGCATCATCTTTAAATTTAAGGTAGATTCAAAAGTGATGAAGTAACTAGTTGGTGTGTACACTTACAGATCATACAGCCTCTCACTTATCAGGTTCAAATCTCACTTGATGAGGTCCTTAAGTGAGATTCAAAGTTTACTTGTAAAAGGCCAATGGTTTTCTATGGGTATTCTGGTTTCTTCCACCACCCAAGCCATAACTTGAAAGATCTTGATTATGTCGTCAAACACCATTACTCAACTCCACTCAGCTTATTCTTTAAAATTAGATTAAGCCAGTGAACAATTTTTTTCTAGTAATGTGTTATCTCCTTTACAGATTTAGAATGGATATTAAATGACAATATCAAAAGTGGGGTATTAGAGTTTAACACCCCAGTGAAAAGTTTTTCACTTATATTAAAAGGTCAGTTCTGGTATAGTGGAGAAAACTGGAGTGCCTGAAAAAACCTGACCTTGGCAAGCAAATTAAGAGTACATGTCTTTCTTGGACAGAGCATCAGTCCATCACAAAGGCTAACCCAAGCCATATCCATTGGTAGCCATTTATCAGTCTGCAAGCAGCCCAAATAGTGTACAAGCTCAAGACCCTTGAAAAATAAGACTGTGGTCTTAACAACTCTGCCATGCATCTCCACATAATGCAGTATTTTTTTTCTATATTTACCTGAGGATTAAGATAACAGGCAATTTTTCCCAGACAGACTGTTGTATTTGTCCTTATTCCACCCTGAAATACATAAAATAAAACACAAGATTAAATGGGAAATCATAAATTATGAATAACAGTGCTTTTATTTTCTCCATGATATTTAGTATTAGTACATCACATGATAAAATGTAGGATGTTGATTGGGTAGCTACATAGAGTCTATTTTGTATAGTTTCTGAATTTCCTTAGCAACAATCGCCTCCCCGTGACAGCATTGTACTGTTGTTTTTCCAGACAAGGACTATACTTCCAGAGGGCCACTATGCCCTCGCCCACTCCTAAGAATCTGGTTATTCTCCTTGTAGCATGTCTAACTCCATCAGTTGTTTCTCCTGATTGTCTACATTTTTCACAATAATACAGCGACTCAAAACACAACCAATACAACCTTCCCCTTGAATCTGATACTTGACCATTACAACTGTAACCCTCAACATTTTTACTGGTGCCCTGTCATTGATCAGTGGGGTGGTCTGGAGCAATGTAAAGTAAAATGTGTTCTTCTTTAAGGACATGACATACAGTCCAACTCTCTATTAAACCCAAACCTTTTAATCGTAACTCTGGTCTTCACAACTGTAAGGATTTACTGACACAGATTTATGAAATGGGTGAAATGTTTTTTTTATTTTTTGTGAGGTTAAATTATTACCATACCTGATCATCTTTAGCTTGTAGTCTTGCAAAATGTTTCATTAATTCTTCATTTAAATTTTTATAATTTAATTTTGGTGCCATTGAAAGCATTGCCTGTAAAACAAGATAAATAAAATGTATTAACAGCACATCATAGCAACGATCTGCTGCTGAAATGTAACTAACATAGACATAATAATCAGAATGCCATGACAACAATCTGCTGAAACTCAAACTAATTCAGATATGATAAACCAATATGCCATGGCAACAGTCTGCTGAAATTCAAACTAACACAGATGTAATAAACCAAAATGCCATGGAAAAGATCTGCTAAAACTCAAACCAACACAGATGTAATAAACCAAAATGTCATGGCAACGATCTGCTGCAACCTTCAATTCTGAAAGCCTTTGTATACAAAATGAATGATAAAGTCCCTATAGTGATTGTTAACAGAGTGGTGTAAAGCACATGTTTGCAATCCACATGCCTCTCACTGCCGACAGAATTTTATGTGAAAAAGTGTGTCAGTTATTTCGCCAAAGGTCTGTCATTTTCTCTAAGCACTCTGATATTCTCCACAATCTGAGAATTGACCACCTCAATACAATTTTAACTGGGGTGTAAAAATAACTCCGCTCAATTCTTCAGTAAAATTCTCTCAGTAAAGACATAAAAACACCATTAATTCGCTCCTTAGTAAATTCCTTAAGTCAAAATTATTACCTTTATAGTACTTTCTCTGACAACAGGATTTGTGTCCATAAAACCTTGAGATACATGTGGAAATATCTGATCATTAACTGTAGCTGGTTGTAAATAATCTATAAAAGAGTCCACCTAAAATAATAAAACAAAACACACTCAATCAAAAATGTCAGTACAAATCATTGTGCTATTCAATTTTTAGAAGTTAATATTTACAGATATACATGTAATACAAAGGGTCCAGTTTCACAATCTTTTCTTACCGTAAATTTTCCTTAACATAAATTTGGCAAATTTGAAATTTTTAACTTTTAAGATATTTGGATACAACATTAGTATTTTTCTTCTGCCAAAAAGTCTATTTGTAGTTCGAAAAAGGCTTGTCAAAATTTGCCTAATTTAGTTAAGAAATGATTGTGAAACTGGGGCCAGGGCTTCTATTAAACTCTTAAGACTATGTATTTGACTCTTGGGAATTGAATTTGACCCCTGATTATCAGTAAGAAGCAATTGTGTTTATATTGAATGACTCTTAAGATTGTGAAAACCCTGGATATATTAGATAGACATTCCCTTTTTTCCTGCATAATAAATGTATACAAGTGCTGCCAGAACTGGCAGAAGTGTAGTTTAACTCATATTAACTCAATGTAAAAATTCTATACAATTAACCAATATGTTATAAATTGAAATTTAGCTTTTATCAAAGTTGTTATGGCTTCTGGTAATATGGGGACGAGAATCAGTGTTAAGTAGAGCAAAATATGATTAACATACCTGTTGTAAAAGTTTGACTCTAGTTGATCTGTCTGGTGATGAAAATAACTTAACTACACATGGGACTATCTTCTTCTGGTATTCTTCTATCGAGAGTAATTTTCCTAACTTTAAACAAACAAGAACAATACTTAATGGCTTAAAGCACACTTCCGAATCTATATTTGAAAACTTATAATATTTACAGTTCTGAAAAGTACATGACATGTAATTCTTAAACAACTGAAGGTTTTTCAAAGGATACAAAGATTAAACATATCCATAATAATTTAAAATATCACAAATATGTGTGATAAAATTTAAATTTCACTATTCGCAAAATTTAATGTCAATGAAAAGTATTATCAACAAAAACACCAAATGGGATTTATTTTTTATAAATCATAATTCCACAAAATTTTCTCCCAACATTTTTTTAAATTATGAAACCAGGAAATTTTAACAGGGACAGCTCTATATCCTATGTGCCAAAATATGGAGTTATCCCCCTTACTTAAGTTTAGTTAAACAATGGTGTTAATACTGAGGCATCTCTGCAATATCTTTACTTGTTGCCATATGGAGTTATTCCCCTTACTTACTTTAAATAATGGTGCTAATACTGAGGAACCGGCATCTCCAAACTCGAAGGCTTGGAGTAACTGTGGTAATATTTTATGTTGACAGAACTGTTGAGGAAAACTGTCCAGTGATGGTGTTAGATCACTGAAAAACTTTGTTTTTTCTGATTGGTCTTTAATCTGAAATAAATCAATATAACCTTAAATGAATGATAAGTTTATTTATATTGTCAGGATTTACAACATTTGTTTCATGCTCAACAGGTAAACACAATTGCATTTTTTTGTTTTTTGAAAGAAAATACATGTATTTCATTTCCATATTTCAAGTTTATACATATACATTGAGTATATCAAATAAACACAAACTATCTTTGAAATGTAATACATTTTATGGCCTGGATACCATGATTTTTTGGACTTGCTTCTGGTTTTTATACCAAAACTTCCGGATTCTTAGGCACACATTTTAGACCACTAGGCCATAAAAGTCCTGAATTTTTATACAAGACTTACCTGGATTTCTTCTAAGAACAACATGGTATTTACAAATGAATTATTCATGAAGCCTTTATTACTTCTACACGATTCTATAAACTTGGCTGGATTAGGACGTGACCTTGGATTAGCACTAACAAGTTCACAATAATTTGGCACTAAAATTTTAGGAATCTGAAATAAACAAGCAAGTTCAGTAAATTAGGATCCCCTGCCTGTAGATACTTATTGTGATTTGCACTTATGCTTATTAAAGGGACATAACTCTTGGTTTCCATAAATTTAAAATAATTAGTAGCCAAAGGAGTTGGGAGTATAAGGGCCGATTTCGGCCCCATCTCAGAATTGGTTATTATGTTCATATTTTGAAGTTCCCTATTTACTTTTAATCAAAAACAGTTCATTTTAAATACCATGACGTCATGGGTGTCAATAGCGAGGCCCCAAAAGGGGGCACTTATTTACGGCGAAATAGAATTTTTTTCGTATTTCAGGGCTACATAAAAATTAATTACAATAAAACCAATATTGAAAATCAAACAATCAAAATACATTTGTAGCACTGTACCTTGCTAAAGTGTATTTCTAACCTATTAAGGATTATGAATTTAGAGAAACAATGTTGTGTTAATTTAAGTCAGATTTTCACAATTTCCCCCTTAATGGTGCCCCAAGGGGACATAATCCTTTCATTTGTGCAAATCTGAAAGGCCCTCATATAGACATTACTGCCAATCATATTTGTAGTTTTGGAGGAGTTGATTAAAATGTGAAAAGTTTACACACGACGGACGACGAAGAAGGGCGACGGACGAAGATAGATGACAAAAGCTCAGATGAGCTAAAAAATGGTCCAAATTCACAACCGCAACTGTCGGCGGGGGGGGGGGGGGCAAAATCGGAAAATCGGCTGCCGAAATTTTCATGTAGTTTCGTGTTTCTTCGCTATTGATTTAAGAATTTTCTATTGTTTTCTAACACTTACACCCACTCTTTCAATCCATATACTTGTTTTTCCCTTACCTTGCAAAACGCAAAAATGGAAGGTTGATTTCAGTCATAAATGACAACAAGAGGCCCAATGGGCCTGTATCGCTCACCTGGTAAGCATGCGCCTGAAGACACTCAGAGGATTAAGTTTGTTAATATTTCATTTATACTTTTCATGAAAATGGAAACATATTTGACAGCAAATCCCGTTACATATGTTAAATGGCTATCTATCTAGTTTCTGTGTACCAAATTTGAACAAAATCGGCCCATAAATAAATCCACACTGACTAATAATAGGTTTTTGCTATTTTTAGTAACAGCGGCCATATTGGATATTGGTGGATTATGCCGGACATAATTTTTTATCTTTATCCAGCAAGAACCTCTCACACCAAATTTGGTTTAAATTGGTTCAGTAGTTTCAGAGGAGAAGATTTTTTAAGAAAAAGTCTTAAAACCCATCTATTTGCATATTACTCTAATATTGTGTAAACGAAAAATTTGACAGCAAATCCCATATCATATGTTAAGTGGCTATCTATCTAGTTTCTGTGTACCAACAAAATCGGCCCATAAATAAATCCACATTGACTAATAATAGGTTTTTGATATGTTTAGTAACAACGGCCATATTGGATATTGGTCAATTATGCCGGACACAATTTTTAATCTTTATCTTGCAAGGACCTCTCACCGAATTGGTTTAAATTGGTTCAGTAGTTTCAGAGGAGAAAATCCAAGTTTACGCACGGATGGACGCACACACGGACGCACGCTTTGCCATACCATAAGCTCACGTGGCTTTGCCAGGTGAGCTAAAAATGACCTTATAACAAAATCCTGTCACTGGCCTGGATTATACAATTTTGTTTGTAATGATGCACATCCAGTGGCGAGTCAAAACTTATTTCGCTCGTATCGAGATATTCAGTCTCAGTATCCAAAGAAAACCAACTAACTTTGAAACCAAGCATTTTCACATCAGGTCCTTGAGATTCAACCAAATGCTGAGAGAAGTAAGCCGTTGGATATGCGATTAATTGGCCGCCTAACGAATCACAACTTCAAATGATAATAAGAAAAGTGTTATTTAACGGCATTGTTAGTTGGTTGATTGATTAAATAGTGTTTGAAATCCAGTCAAAAGTATCTAACTGATATAGAGAATTTTAGTTTTGGGAGGGAGGGGTGGGTTTCTTCATGAGACGGCCGCAACAGCAATGCGCATGTTGGTTTCTTTAGCCGTGACACGGGGTATAGGTTTTAAGGTCTCCTTGGGACCCAACATTTCTTAATGCCGAGTGTTTGGCGAAATAATAGTCACTACCTAGTCAGACTTGATAGGTTTCGAACCCCGAATTCTCATATACGGAGTGACCACCGAGATACCGTATTTGTCTTCTTATAAAGACTAGTGACATCTTAAAAATCATATTTCAAGTTTACGATGGCCGCTTGTATATGAGGACCACTTTTGCAAGTTTTATGAAGTGGTCTTTACATTCGGGTTTGATTCTATAAATACCATGTGTATGTAGTTACTTCCTGTGGCAGTTGACTGATGAATTTCGTTTTATGTAATCCATTTGGTACAATATAAGACTGTGAATCACCCTTTCATTCTTAAAATTATCATTACATGTTTTCACTTTTTTTACTTCTAATACTATTGCAAAGTTGATAAGCAAAATATTTTACCTGATCACATTATTCGAGTGGAGTGAAGTAATGTTGCATTACGCCCAAGTCATGTTTATTTTGCTTTTAGCAAGGTGATAAGTTCTGGGATGTTTGGGGAAACCGGAATGTCCGGAGAAAGCAAATACCTTCGCCAAGCGAACTGAAAACGTTACGAGTTTGATTCTAAAATTTTGGGTGAAAAACGTTGCAAGTCCACTCGACCCCTGATCACCGACGCAACATCGATCATAAGCACATTGCACACTGAAACTGATGAACACTTTGTATAACAGCTCGACTGAAAGTCGGAAAATACTGAACACAAAATATCTAATTAAAACATTTTTATACACCCCCGGGGGACATTTGAGCGAATATTCAGCTTTTTCTTTCTCCGCCCTCCATACTGGAACAGAAAATAGATTTAAAATATTAAAACTGTCGCTCAAATGTCCTCTATGAGTTTTTTTTTAATTTGCGCTCAAATGTCCTGCGCCCATACGGGTCCCGAAACGAAGGGGTTATACTGGAATCACATGTCTGTCTGTATGTCCGTCCGTGGACAAAACTTCCTTCCGGAGTTAATTTAAATACGTTAAATCCAAATTTTCTGAAACTATACACACATATAAGGCTCATAAGAACCTGTGCAATTATCAGTTTTATCGGATCTATATATTTTGCGGAATTATTTACAAACTTAGAATTGCTAACATTGAAAATGTGTAATTTATTTATTTAATTAACAAAATATGCATAGATATTAAACATCATAAGAACCTATGCATTTATGATTATAAATTGAGTTTTCCTGATATTATGCACAGATGTTAAGTATTATAAGAGCATGTGTACCAGAGATTATCCGTTTGTTCGCATATGTTTTATTGAATTATGAATTATTTGCAAATTCCAGGCATTGAACTCCTGAAAAATAATTTAAAATAATTTATCACAAACATCATAAAAACTCATCAAAGACGATCAAATTTCTCCATCAACAATTGGGAGGGCTATTAGTCAAGTTGCAGACAGTTCTAGTTCTTTCAAACACCGGTCTAATATTTGACCCCTGTTTTGTATATTTAGAAAGATGTTACGGACGTAGTAGAAGACATGCGATCGACACATTCACACTGAATATATAAACACGTTTTTCCGTTTTTATAGAACCTGTCATCACAACGATACTTTGATTGTAATTATTTAAGGAATTTATTATTTTTTATTGGATTGCATTAATTTTATTACAATTCACATCTCTTGAAAGGCACACGGCTAGGATTCATTTCTTAGTCGAATCCAACTGTGTATCAAACAATGTTTTAATACTGAAAATGGTACATTTTCGTTTCAACAGAACTGTCTCAAAAGTGATCGAAGATCGACATTTTCTTTACATAAAATGATAATATAAGAAATATTTAGTTTATTTTAGTACGGATTTTGCCAAAATTTATAGATAATTACTGAATTGTGGTAATCTTAAGGTACAAGAAAGTTGCGTAACGATATTTAAAGATCTATCAGAGTCTATTCTAAAAATATTTACACGGCGATTAAAAACAATCTTCATTTTTAAACAATGTGAAACCTATTCAAAAAATAAAAAATTACATGTATTTTAAATAAATAAGAAAATGGTGGATTTTTGGTAGATAGATACATGTAACTTGATTGCGTTATTCGTGGGCTACTCTGGGTTTTATTTTTAACACAATTCTACATAGGGAATAAGAAAATTTTGTCATGTTCCGACAGAGACCTAAAATTTCAACCTTGGAAAATATAACCGTTCTATCATTTGGTTGATATTCGTGACCCGTTGTTGAAAACCTTAAATTCCGTGAATACCGTGATATACAATTTTTTTAATATCTGTTACTTATATCAGGTATAATAACAAAGTGAATAATCTCTTTCTAATAAATCTACTTTTCAAAGTATGACCTTTCACGAAAAGTAAAGGAAATGCTTCGTTGTCGGCGTATAGATTTGAAAACTGTGCATCGTTATCTTCTACAAGTTGAGATATCCTGCGAGAAAACTGCTTCAAAAATATCCGAGTTATCACAGTTTTCCCATAATTGTGACGGATAGGCTAATTGTATGCTTGCCGCTACTATTATGTACCAATAGGAACAGAAAGGAGTTCAGTAACTTGTTGTTTTCAGTCACAATGTTCCCTTTTTCTGACTATTTTTACCTTTTTTCATATCGAGCGCACGCAACAACCAAAACCATATTTATATATGTTGAAGATATTCACGAAACGCATCTATGTTGAAAATATCTTTTTGGTTGTTGCCTGCGCTGGGTATGAAATATTGAAAAATATTCTCAAAATACGACAAATACACGATAAAACCGCCATTACGTCACCGTTGGCAACGTCGTCGTGACGTCATCAGACATAAAGTGACAAAAATTAAATTGGAAATTAACAGTTCATATCAAGGTTGTGTTTTAACATAATTATTACAAGTCCATGTCGCATTTTAATTTTTGTGATTTTTTGGGGCCAAATATGCCGCCTATCGTACTATCTCCTTTCCAAAAATTTGTGAAAATATAATCCTTTTTAGAGTATTTTTCCACAAGTTTGCTAAAATAGGTTACTTTTTGAAAGAATTCCTCACAAATTAGTAGCCAATGGCTATTTTGGAAACAAAGATAACTCGCATGAATTAACGAGTACTGAAATTATCAAATTATGTATCAAGCAGAACAATATGTATATCTGAACACATATTTCTGACTAAAAACATTTTTAGAATGCTATAAGTGGGAGTTCTGTTTTCTAGCAAGAATGTTGTCAAAATGATCCTAGACAAGACTCGCCTCAGTATTTTGGCCAATTGTAAGCTAGGTTTCCACAGTTTCGATTTTTGTTTGTTTGTTTTCTTTTTACAAATTTGCTACAAAAAAGCCTACTTTTTAAAAGAATTTCTAAGAAAATAGTAGCCAATGGTGGTTCTGGCTATCAGGTATAGAAACACATTAAAAGATAAATTAAATAGTAAAGTAAAATAAAAGCTTCATATTTGGATATGGACTTACTTTTCCAAAAGATTTTAATGAATCTGTTCTTGGTAATGGACCATTAAAAACTTCCCATATCAAACATCCTAGACCCCACATGTCTGATGACCTACATAAATAAATAATCAAGCATGTTCAGTACCAGTAGGTGCTTTTTTTGATTTGCACTTCAAAGATCCCAGGAAAATGAGCTAACTAACTTGTGTGCATCTCCTATCAATGTTGCTGATTTGCAACATTTTTTGTAAAGCAGTATTTCATAGTTTTGGATAGAAGTGTCTGGATGGAGGGAAGGATGAAAAGTAAAATTCAATGTCCCTCTGCTTCAATGAAAGTCAGGGGATAGTAAAATGAAGTGGAGTAATGGTGTTTTACACCCAGTCAAGGTTTTATACCTTATATGAGGGTGGTCATTTCTGGAATGGTGGAGGAAATCAGAGTGCTGGGAGAAAACCACCAATCTTGGAAGGCAAACTGGCAAACTAACAAACTCCCCCCCCCCCCCCCAATAGATCTGCCCAGAGTTGGATCCAAACCTGTGGTAATTAGTGTTGTGATCCACAAGCTGTAAAGTGTCATAAGGATTTATTATTTCCATATGTAACTTCTCTTTTTCCATTACTGTATGAATATACATGTCAGTGAAAGAATCTTGACTGGGGTATTACACACAATGATTCCATGCCACTCTTTTTTCCATCATCATCTAAATTATTTCAGAAATGGCTTTTGTCAACACAGGCGCGGATCCTGATGGGGGCACATCCAGCCTGTGCCCCCCCTCTAAAACTTTCGCAGCTTATTCACCACACATAACATGGGGTAAGGACTGCTCTATATAGGTTTTGTCCCCAAACACAAATTAAAAATTTGTCAGTGTGCCCCCCTGACATAGAATCCTGGATCCACCACTGCAACGTACCACGTGATAACCCCTAAGGTTTTTGCGAAAACGGTTATTTCTGTTGCACATAGAATCACATAAGTTTACATTTTCCCACAGCAATTTGTGACATAAATGTTTTCCAAACATTTAGCATAAAGGTTTAGAGGTCCTGATTGCAGGGTACACTGGCAATATGTTCAAGAGACCATCAAATATAGAACTGATGGTCGACTTCTATTAGATTAGAATGGTATCTGTGATAGACAAAATATTAAAGTGCCCTTTTTCTATTTTCAGTCATATGGTCTAAACATACTTTTTGGTTGTTGTACTTAAAAATTATTCATCAAATATGCATTATTAATGAAAATTAATTGCATTATGAATTGGAAGTTGCAAAATACTCATGCAGAAAACAAGTACTGTATTTAGTTTAATTTTAAGGGATGTGTGGAAAGACACCAGCATAATTGTGTACTGGTACCTGAATTCCTCTTTGGTTGTGAGTTAAAAAAAAGTAAGAAATTCTATTGATTAATATTAATGCAGCGGTTTTTGAAAACCAAAAATGTTTTAAGATTTTTACCATGGTTCTCCTCTTATTCCCCTTCGTAGTTCTGACTTTTCCGGCGGATCATATTTTTCCAACACCGGTAGAATTTTTACGGGAGGTAAACTATCTTGTCCCTGGGAAGAGTATATATAATCCACTCCAGCCAATTTCCATTCCCCTGCTGGATCCACAAAGATGGAGGACATACAAACATTGTTGTGAATCAGATGACAATCATTTACCAAGAAAGACAACCCTTTCTGAAAAAAAGATAAATATGGTTTTGTTCATCATACATATCATTAATATAAGTGCACAGTATATGTGTAAATTATTGTCTAAACCGTGATAGCAATATAAGAAAGATGCTATAACTTATAAAGAAATCCTTTTAAGTAAAATCATAGACTTATGTTATTTGCCTTTTAGAAAACAGCATTGTACAACTATTCTTTCTATTCAGGACATTACATTATGGCTAGGCTCAAGTAAATGAGTGTAAGCAATCTTTATTAAATTCATTTGATTTTCTGTAAAAATTCCAAAAATACTGTTGTAGACCCCATGATATAGCCAATTCATTTTGATATCCTAAACTCTAAGAAAAATGTTGTTACAAAGACAATGTCACAGACAGTAAATACTTACTACAATCTGATGTAGCCCCATGATATGGCTAATTCATTATGATTTCCTAAACTCCTATAGCTGGTGATGTCTCAATATAAGTGAAATACAAGTAAACTTGAAAATTTGGGATTGAAACCCCATTCAGTAAAACGATCCTACAGTAAAGACTTACTTCAATCTGATGTAAACTACATGATATGGCTAATTCAGTCCGATTTCCTTAACCCTTATAGCTGGTGATGTCTTAATATAAGCTAAATACCAGTATTCTGGACTAGGATGTTAACTCATATTCAATCACTCAATCAATCCTACAGTAAATACTTACTACAATTTGATGTAGACCCCATGATATTGCCAATTCATTCTGATTTCCTAAACTCTGATTTTCTTGAAGATAATTCTCTAAAGGTACTACAGGTTCTGTGGCTATGTATATCACTTTGTCAGTCTGAAAAACATAACATATAATATCATTTATAAACAAAAAGAACTGAACTAAAATCATAACAGGTTTATGTTTACCATGCTTCTTAATGGCCAAAATAATGTAAATGTATTAATTTCAGCATGTAAAAATTGTTATAATTTGAGTAAAATCATACTGAAGCGATTAGTGGAAATCCCATGTATCACCTTGTGAATTGTGAAATAAGATTGTCTTTAATTTGGCGATGGATTTAAAGTAGCACAACTATATCATTGTGAAAATTGCTAAAATTAGTAATTGGTTTGCAGAAAAAAATGTTTTTGCAGAAAAGAGAATATTAACATCCTATTCTTACAATGTCTTTATCTGCAGTTAAGTGACTTACTGACTTATGTCTATCTCTCCTTGTGGAGAATTAGGCCAGTCTGCAGTTAAGTAGTGTATTTGAAATTCACACAGCCACTACAGTCAATTTTTTTTTATATTTATCAACCGAGGACTTTTCACAATTAATTTAAATCAATCTTGTCCAATGAAAAAAAATAATTTTTCAAAAACTTTTATAAAAAATTTCCATCAATATGGAATGACCATAATACTACTATACCCCACACTTTTTATGTAGAACAATAAGCTACCTGTTTTTATAATAGCCAACTTAAGAAATGCAAACATGAAGAACATGGAGTGGAATGGAGAAATGGCCAAGACTTCTGCTTATATTGAGGCTGTCAGTTCATGGATGGTGGAGAAAACCAGAGTGTCTTGAGAAAACCACAAACCTTCAGCATGTGAACTGACAAACTTTCCGACACTAGGGCCCGACTCGAGTTGGGATTTGAACATAGGAAATGAGAGGTGAGCATGTGTTTTAAACCAATTGGCCACCAAGGCCTCTTTGCAGTTTGCACGTATAGAATTCTGAATTTGAATTAAAATTACAAAAATTATTTACCTCTACTCCATCTAAGAATGTTAAAATGTTTGGGTGACGTAAAGTTTTAATGCGTTTAAAGGCTGCTTTTGCCAACTGGACCTGAAATAGCAAATTACAAAAATGCAATGTTAACACTGTAGTTGTTGCACAATAATAACAATAAATTATAGTAAGGTCAAAATCATTCTACTAATGACAAGAAATCAAACTGCCCAGAATTTGAAAACTAGTAATGCTTCACATCAAAATGTTAAAAATAAGGCAGAGTGGAGTAATAGTGTTTTACTCTCTAGTCACATATCCTGCCATCAGTTGTAACTTATTGTGATATGGACCAGAAGCCGTTCAGTAAAACAACATGTAAGTTCTATGGATTGTAGTTGAAACTGGAGTGCCTGGAGAAAACCGCCAGCCTTTTGCAAACAAACTGACAAACTTTCTCCATAGGATCTACCCAGGGTGGGATTCGAACCTAGGCAGCGAGAGTCATTGTGATCTGTAAGCCAGCAGTTTACTCCACTCAGCCACTAAGGCCCTATCGAAGATACCAGGTATGTTAAATAAAGCTATGACATTAGTGATGTGACATCAATGTTTTGTTTTGATGTCAGACATAGGCCCAGTAAATTAGCCCTGATTGTCATGGATATAAAATAAGAAATTTAAATGTCTCACCTGTGATTCACTGCTACCTTTAACATCAAATACAAATATAGATACAGGATCACCACTTCCCTAAAATTATGTTATAAAAAAGTAAATTAGACAAACTAATTATTCTGGATTTGATCCACTACAGGTTTTTTATTGTTTGGAAAGAAAAAAAATAGAAGTGACTTTATAAGGAGATACAACACTTTGAAAATTCCAATCACGATTAGTGTTGGCAGATGTTCTAACATGTAAATTAACAGTTTTAAATACACGTAGATGTTATAAACAAAATGTCAGAAACAATCTGGCTTGAAACATTTTGGTCTTATACAAATTAAATCTGAAATTCATGCTTTTCAAAAACAATGATGTAACTGTATCAGACCTATGACACATTCACACAATCCTGTATAAAACGTGTAAATGGGCTTATATTGAGGATAGTGAACTTCTAAGAAAGTCATGCTTTTCATGTGTTTTAATGATCTCCATTCAAATTTGCTTACCAGAAACAATAATGAACTGATCCCACTGTTTAATCTGTCAAGTAATTTTAATCCAACAATAAGTAACAATAATCAACTAACATTGGAAATTTTCTTTGTGATTTAATTGTACCTGTACTACAGAAATATGAATGGACCAAATGCAAACATGCTGTATGTCAACTGGTTTAAGGATGACTGCATGGAGTGTTGAATGGGATTTAGGGGAACATGGAATGTTGAATGGGATTTAGGGCAACTGAACCTGAATCACATAGCACAATTTCCTTCACACAATAATCCATTGTTTAGTACATTTTTTAAATAAGTCTATGTTAGAGGCTTAAAACTACTGTCAAATTCAGTTATCCCAGAAAAATCTAGGTAAGCAAACTTTTTCATATGAAAATCAATAAATTGTGAATACTGGTAATGTCATATACTGTTGTCATTACTAAAGGACACCAAAGTACAAATCTTCTTGGTCAGACAAAGAAAGTGTTGAAAATCATACAAGGATTTAATGCAATACTGGATAGTATCCCAAATCCAGAAATCATGAGGATGTAGTAATATGTATTAATAAGGAACATGTGCTGTTTCTACTGACTAAATCTATAGGCTATCCTTTGCTCATTTAGTAGAGTATTTTGCTTAACACTGTCCAGAGCGTGGTCAGCACTTATATTAGGTATGGTAACTAGTATTCTCTACAACCAATCAACCACTGTGGTAGCTCAGTTGGTAGAGTGCTCGCTCAGTAAGTGGAAGGTTGTGAATTCGAACCCCGACCGGGTCTGACCCAAGACTTGAAAGTGGGTAGTGACTGTTCTTTTGCCAAGCACTCAGCATTACGAAATGAAAGTTACGGTTCTTTCGCATGGGAACTTAAAATAAACGAGGACCCGTGTCAGGTAGGGCTTGGCACCATAAAGAACCCTGCTGTATAATGCCATCAGCGCAACACACAGGCAAAATTTCTGCACTTTCGCCTACAGCTGGTAACGTCTCGATATAAGTGAAATATTCTTGACTGGGACGTTAAACACCATTACTCAACTCAACTCTACAATCAATCGATAATGAATGGTGTTGCAGACATTTCACATGGGGTCCTTTGTAGTTGAGATATCAGATCATGGTGAAAGCTGTTGGTGAGAAGCAATTGAGAGAACTAGTGGCAGAAGAGAAGAGGCGTTGCCTTGTGGAGGATAAAATCGAGCATGTTGTAGTTACCCAGAAAGTGCCAGCCTTGGCAGTTGGAGAGAAAGAAGTATTAACTAAATCTGGACAGCTTCTACAGACTGATTTCTATAGGTAAACCTTTAGCTCATTGGGTAGAGTGTCCTGCTTAACATGTCAATTAATGTCCAGCGTGGTCAGCACTTATGTGACGTAAATGCTAGTTACAATGAAAAAACTCCCTTCCCCTAATGCCAGGAACGAACCCCGGTCATCCGTTTGTAAAACGAGCGCTCTGCTGTTTCACCTAAAAGGTACCCTGGGTTCGATTACCAGCGTCAGGGAAAGGAATTTTTTCATGATGAGCTACCATGATTCTCTACATGAATTATAGATTTTTAAAAGCTATGTGTTTGCTAAAATTGAAAGTAGACCTATTAATTTCCTGTTGGGGAATTCCAATTTTCTTAATCTAGAAATTCATTCTGTATTTATATTTTAAATCTGAAATGAAAAGGTAAATTCCTCTCCTCAATGTGAAAGATACAACAATGATGTTCACCTTCTTTTTCCTTTGAAAAGTGACCAGATCGACTTTTCTTCTAAACCTGTTACTTTTCGCCAATATCATAATGAAAATCTTTGGCGGGGTCCCTTGAAAGAAAGACCACATTCCGTGAAGACCTTCTGATACTCCTACAAATAAGTTAAATATATAATTTTAAGGAATGAAATCATTGCAAACGTGAGTAACTTGTGGATTGTGCTTCGTGTCAAACACGGAAGTAGTTTTGTGGCATGCGCAAAGTAGTTTTTCATTTATGTCGTAAATTTTACTATTTAAATTAAAAAGTAACATATACATTTTGTGAAAAAACATAAGACACAAAACGTCAATATGTGCTTGTTTTTATCAAACCGATGTTTTGAATTGAAAGTTTAAATGTCCAATACTGATTACGACATCGAATGATTTACCTTGACAAACATGGCTGCTCCTGCAGGTGCTCCTTTGCTCATGAGGATAATTTCCTCTTCTGTAGCAGTTGCAAATCGTGCTGCAAATATAATTCGTGATATTATGAAAAAAGGAGAATTAGGAATTGTTGAAAAAGAGGTAATTTTGTTTTAATTTTAAGATTTTGAGAAAAATAAATCATGTTCTATTTTTTCAACTTTTTGCATCCTTGCTGACTATGGGACATCTGACATCCTCAACAATTATTTTCAATTCATGTTATATAATTGTACATGTCCGCTTTTAATTAAAAAGACAATGGTATAACAAATGGACTTGCAGAAAATTATATTTCATTATTTGTCCAAATAAGGAAGTTTGAAGAAAAGTTTTATGGGCTTCATCATGTTTTTTGAAACAACATTAATTTGTATTTTCAATTTTTTGTTGAATCGTGTTTTTTTTTTTTTTTTTAAATTTTAAAGTTTAAAAGAAAAATATCCTCGACACTGTCCTATTTCTTCAACTTATGTTTTGGGGTCAATGTTCTCTTTAGTAACCTAACCTATTACCAATGACATTTAGTAGTATACATCACTGCTATTACTGACTTCAACTGCATATAAATTGACATGAAAAATATTTAGGCAATGATTGTTATCAGGTCTGTGAATTGCAAACTTATTTTGATTTACCTTGGCAAACATGGCTGCTCCTGCAGGTGCTCCTTTGCTCATGAGGATAATTTCCTCCTCTGTAGCAGTTGTAAACCGAGCTGCAAATATAATTCGTGATATTATGAAAAAAGGAGAATTAGGAATTGTTGAAAAAGAGGTAATTTTGTTTTAATTTTAAGATTGTTTTTTTTTAGATTTTGAGAAAAATAAATCATGTTCTATTGTTTCAACTTACACCTTTCCACTTTTGCATCCTTATCGTACTGACTGTCTTCCTCTTATGGGACATCTGACATCTTCAACATTTATTTTTAATTGGTGTTATATAATTGTACAAGTCTGCTTGTGATTAAATAGAAAATGGTAATTCAATTGGACTTGCTGTAAATTATATTTTCATTATTTGTCCAAAAAAACAGGAAGTTTGAACCAAAGTTTTATGGGCTTTATCATGTTTATTTGAATTATTTTGTATTTTTTTCAATTTTGTGTTGAATTGTGTGTTTTGTTTTGTTGAATTTTAAAATTTGAAGAAAATATCCCCATGTTATCGTTGTTAAACATTTATTTTTTGGGTCAATGTTCTCTTTGATAAACCTAACCTATTTCCAATGACCTTTAGTGTTATACATTTCTGCTATTCCTAACTTTAATTGGATGTAAATTGATGTGAAAAATATTTAGGCAATGGTTGATATCAGGCATGTGAATTGGAAAGTTGGTTTTTTTTTCAATGAAACTATTCATTTTGCCATTTTCCATTGATAAATTTTGCTTATCTGGTTAATTTTAAGGTCTGAAGAATTATTTTCATATTCATTTCATGTTCTATTTATTCAACTTTTATGTTTACATCAATGTTCTTGTTAAAATATCAATAACAACATTCTTTTATTTATAGGGTAAACACGACTTACAAACGGAAGCAGATAGGTCAGCTCAGAGGTGTATTGTAGCTTCACTTCATAAACAGTTTCCTAATGTACCTGTAATTGGTGAAGAGGTAGGTTTTTACACAGAAAGAGATGTCACTAAGTTTTGTTTTATTTTATTTTATTTTATTTTATTTTATTTTATTTTATTTTATTTTATTTTATTTTATTTTATTTTATTTTATTTCGAAAAAATATATACTTTCTAGAATAAATTCTAGTATTATATTTTATATATTTTAATTTTGATGATGATTCAGCTGAAAAAATCCTATACTGTTTAAGAAGAAACATTCACGAAGAAAAATATTTGCTATTTCAGGGATTTTTCTGGGTATCCACAGGGTCCGGTAAAGGAACCCATTCCCAATGCAAAAAAAACATACATTTTTCCCAATTCTGTAGTGAAAAATTCCCAATTAGCTATGTTTATCAATTTTTTGAGAAAAAAAATTTCACAAGATCATCAACATCATATTCAGAGGATATCTCGTTCTGATAGCGATTTTAATCTATATTAACCCACATTTTGCTGAATGATTTATATAGAGACAAAAGAGACAGCGCTATTTTGCTGTGAACACAGATATAATTTGTTCAATTACCAGTATTCTAGTGGTCTAGAATTTCTAATATGTTGTGATTTTTCCCAAAATTACATTTTTGTTGAGCATTTTCCCAATTTCATCCCAAGGTCCTTTTCCCAAAAAGGTCAGAAAAATCCCTGTATTTTCTCAGCGATTCTTGTACTGCAAATATTTCTTCTCAGCGAAAGTTTCTTATTTCCCTTGGTACACTTTACCTACAGTCTGAACCATGAAAATTTCTTACTTCGGAATATTAAGGAAGATAAAAACCGTGAAAGTTTCCTACATTTTATACAGTAGTTCAGGGATGAAGCTTACCTATTTTGAGTTAGGGGCCCAGTTCACTTCAGAAAAG
Source organism: Anadara kagoshimensis (assembly GCA_021292105.1). Taxonomy (NCBI): domain Eukaryota; kingdom Metazoa; phylum Mollusca; class Bivalvia; order Arcoida; family Arcidae; genus Anadara; species Anadara kagoshimensis. The sequence continues at coordinate 8,502,859 of CM037858.1, read as the reverse complement.
AAGTTGTAATAGTAATAAATAGATAAAATGTTTAAACATTAGGGGGCCCAGACTGATTTTTAGTAGCCATGGGCTACTGGGCCCCTGTTAATCTTCATCCCTGTAGTTACAAAAAACTTTCCAAGTGAAATCTTTAATGTTTATTCAACAGTTTTTGCTAACTGGGAGTGATGCAGAAGGAATATGAAATTTTAACATGTTGGCTGAGTTGTCACCCATATATATATTTTTTTTGTATAGTGGTACATGCTTCCACTTCACCTTCAGTGCTGTTGATACTCATCAAAATTAAAATGGATTAAAAACATTATATTAAAAACATATATATATGAATTCAATTGATCATGTGACTTGCTTGTGAATCTATACAAGTGAAATCATTTATTTGGCTATTCCAATGACAGGACATGCATTTTGTAAGCAACACCATTTGAATTTTCTTTAAAGATTTAGTAACATAAGCATTGAAAATGTTTAGAAATGGAGTTTATAGTGCTATAACTTCCATTACCATATAAAGTCAACTAATCATAACACGCTAGTGCACATTATTCAGTTTGCTTTGCAAGGTGTTGGAAGTTATTGCACTATTTAAATGCCATTTCTTGACAGTTCAATGACTAAATAATTAGGTATATTTATGTATACATGCAATACACGAAATATTTTTCTGAAAATATTTTTTTTTCTATCTGTTAGGATCAACATTTTTCAATCAATCCAAGAATTTCTGAACGTTTGAAAAAATACATTCCAACACCAACACTGTCTGATAACAAGATAAATATACTGGTATGTTGATTTTCTTGTTACACTGCATGTACGGGTACTAAAAGGTTTTTTGAAAATTTATATTTTTTATTCAAATATACTGTATACAAATGCACACTGGAATTGTACAAAACTTGACAAATTGTAATAGCTATGTTTAATACCTGGTAGCCAAATTACTACCCTACTAGTCCCAAGCTGCTTTAATCCATTCGCACACTAAAGATAATTCGGGTCTCTTGATGGTTCCGCACTTTGTCAATTGTTTTTTGCCACACACCATCCACTTATTCCAGAGTGTCTTCATTTTACACTTAAATGGCTTGTTAAGACATACATCTAATGGCTGTAGTACACTTGTACATCCACCAGGGATCACCACTTGTCTAGTTTTATGTCTCTTCAAATTTCGTTTCACGTTTTCACATAGATGAGCACGGAACATGTCCCACACAAGTATTGCACGCGGATAAATTAATGCCCCTGGACGTTTATACCACACTTCCTCCAACCAATCAATTACTAAAGACTCGTCCATCCACCCTTTTGGTTGTACTTTAACGATTACACCCGACGGAAATTTTTCTTTCGGCATAGTCTTCCTTTTAAATATGACAAATGGTGCAAATTTAGTACCGTCGGCTAAACATGACAATGCTACTGTGAAATGTGTTTTCTCATGTCCACTTGTTTTCACCCCAATTGTTTTTGCACCTTTAAAATCTACTGTGATGTTTCCAGGCATATCAAAATACATTGGTGTTTCGTCCATGTTGCCTATCATATTAAGTTCATACACATAATTTTTCCTCTCATCGATAACAAATTTCAAGAAATTCTCCACCTTAATGTCAATGTCCTTTGGTAATTTCTGGGCAATGTGCATCCTTTGTCTTAAAACTAAGTCATTTCTTTTCATGAATCTGGAACACCAGCCCGCGGATGCTTTAAAGATGCTATTAATCCCGTATCTTAACTTGTTCTCTTGCACAAGCTGTAATGCTTTTACTCTAATGGCCATACGCGTAACTATAAGTCCACTTTGTCTATTACTAGTAACCCATTCATTTAAGTCCTTCTCTAACTCAACATATGGTGTTTCACAAAATCGCCTTGCACGTTTAGATTTGGGCATTTGTTCTAGCTCAGATTTCATTTTCCGCCATTCACGAACGCTTTTTTCATTTACACCAAATTCTCTCTCTGCGGCCCGATTGCCATTTTTCTCAGCAAAAGTAATAACCTCCAATTTAAATTTGGCATCGTAACTAGCCCTTTTACGTTTCATTATTAATCCAAATTATAGTGAAGAACACAACCACAACAATAAACACCTATAACTAATTTAATTCTGTTTCAGTAATGTGTCCCGCTTTTAAGACTGAGTATAGCTTAATTGCTATTACTCAATACATGACACCATCTACTCAACGTAGCATGTGCTTCTACTACACTATGTACATCACACACCTGTAATAACACAATATTAATTCAGGTATATCCGGTAATTACCCCCACTCTAATCTGAGGGATTATCGCATAATTGTTGACACTGACTATAACCAACTATCACGGGTCGTTTATTCTTGACCTCCATCACCTATTGTATTACCGTAATTAGGAACGGACCTGTAATTACCACTCACGCTAATCCGATTATTGAATCGGAACAATGTTCAACGATCCACAACAGGTGTGTACTACAATCAAAGCAATGTAGCATCGGTAGCTTTGCTGTCGGTGTCTTTATTTTGCCATTGTTGAAACTGACTATAACAATCTTTTTTTACCTCTAATAACCTAAACATAAAATGGCGGCTTGGGGTATTACGTCGTTGTTGTAATTAAAAACAAAACAGCTATATTGGTGATGTTTTAATAAGGAAATGTATCATAAGTCGGTGTGGAGATATAATAATAACCATAGTTTTAATGTTTACATTGTGATATTGTGCTGTGTTACCATGATTTATATGAAGTCTACCGACAAGGCAAGGTATGCCTGATCGCCGATGCATAACATTTCTGTCAATCTTCTCCATAATTAAACATTTTTTTAAAAATTTTATTTTAATAAAAAAATTTTAATTTATTTACAACATTAAATAATTAATATACAATCCTAAAATATATTGGCCAACATCGATTGTGGTGACGATTTTATCCCATTTTCAGTACATAGACTCGCGGAGTACCGGGGGGGGTACACCAATTTCACGCTAGATCGTCAATATCTGGAGCAAGTTGAGCAAGTTTTTTGTAAAACTGCACGAATAACCCGCACCCCACTTCTCAAATTTTTAATTTTTGTCAAAAAAGTGCGGGTTTTCTGCGAGAATATACGGTAATTAAATCTCAATTGGCTACTAATTTCTCAGAAATTATTTCAAAAAGTAACCTATTTTGGCAAATTGTGAAAAAATATTTCAAACTATAAAGGCATTATTCCCAAATATTATTCAATATGCACTTGGCATTTTAATATCTACATACTTAACCATTTACTGCTTTCTAAGTAATGCTATTATTATACATGTATTAATGAAACAAAAACAGGATGAAGTTAAATTTAAAGCATTTCCAGTATTAGTCTTATAGATGTGACTATTTGCTAACTACAGTCAATGGGTGCAAAATATGTCTATTTTGTACATTATTATCCCCTGACTTTCGTAGAATGAGGGGGAGGATAATAAATTTGAGTTTTCCATCCTCCTGTCTATCTGAAATTCTTGTCTGCACAAATTCTTGAAAAACTATGAAGTACTATTTAAAAAACTTGGTGCAAGGCATCAACATTGATAGGAGATGCACATATCGTCAATCCAAGTTGGTTTGCTCATTTTCCTGGGAGTTATTGCCCTTTGAACATAAGTTCAAATAAACAAAAGAACCTACTGACCAGGGATCCTAATTCACTGAATTTACTGAATTTCATATAAGAGCAGCACCACCATAAAACTTGAAAACGACAACCTGTTTTTTAAACAAAATTGGTAACAGTAATCTTCTTTTTGTTCAGTACAACAACCTTCCAGTTAAAGAATTAACATTACATTTTATCAATAGAGAAATTTTTCATTTTGTTTATGATACAAAGTTACAAACCAATGACAATAATCTAGCTCTTTCATGAAAAAATTGTTATTAAAAGTTGTTATTTTTCCCTCATATTGATTTGCCAGGCATTTTAGAATTAATACATGTTAACTTATATGCTTAATTATTTAATATGCATTTGTATACAGGTTTGTTTGTTGATTAAGTCATTTTGTGTTGTTTTGCTTAATTTTGTGACATATGCTTGTCACTAGACAAGTAAATGTCTGATAAATTTATTCAATTTTGAAATTAACAGTGCATGGTACTGTTTTATTTGATTTTCTAAGACTGTTGTTGTTGGAATGTATTTTTTCTTTCTAACCATATATATAATGTAGGCTGCCTTTAAATTCAAATGGAAATAACTGTGGATAATGCTGATGTAATTTATAACATTTTAATTTACATTTTCCAAACCTGCAGCAATTTTGCACATGGAAATTTCACCAAATTATACAGCTATTAATATTTTTTTCTTTTTTAACTGATAATGGTTTATTTCTGTAAAAATTCATAATTTAAGCAGTTATCTCCCTTTATTTTTTATTTACAATGTGTAGTGCAGGTATTATTGGTTTTGGTGATTTATTATTGGCTTTGGCAATTACAAAATACTGCTAAATTTCTTTCCGCTATTACAAAATACATGTACTGGTAAAAAATTCTATAACCTCCTCTAAGTCCACATATACTTAGAGAAGGTTATAGAATTTTTTACCAGTACATGTATTTTGATGTACCGGTATAACCGTATATACTAGTAGTAGTTCAATATAATGGTGTTTCCAAATACCAGATTTAGCCAAGCTTTTTATATACATGCACTATACATTGCTTTAATCAACAGGCACATATGTAAATTTCTTTATATTTTAAATGTCAGGTTTAGTTTTTTTTTCTTTCCATCCATATGTCATATAAATAAACATGAGTGAACCTTGTAATTTAAGAATTTTAAGAAATTTATTTTTTTTATGTAGGATTTAGATACACAAGACCTACCAGCCGACTTTTTAGAGTTAAACTTTGATGAAGAAGTGTTGAAATGTGTGTGTCCAGACCAATATAAAGATGTAAAGGAAGAAGATGTAGGTATAATGTATATGGTTGTAATATTTGAAACCGGCTGGGAATGGGAGTGGGGTAGATTAATGTGGAATCTTTTTTCTTTGTGATTGGATGGATTGAATGGATGGTGTTGAGGTAGGATCTAGGTGTGTTGTACTGGTATATACATATTATATACACAGTGTATATACAACCCTTTGTATCAGGTCGAGTCCTTGTTTTAGTAATCATATCACTATGAGTCACACTTGCACGACGAGTAGTGATACGGCTACTAAAAAAAGGACGAGACCTGATACGAAGGGTTGTATATACACACTGTGTATATGATATTTTTATCTAACATTTCCAACTAGGTTATTTAAACTAATAAAAAACAACACTTTATGTGAAAAATGTATATTTTACAACAGAAAAACACTGAACTATGTTATGATATGTGTTCTGTAGTAATGATTTGACAAATCGGAGATTCCCGAATGATGTCACAATGAGAAAGTGCATGTGTACTTTACCGCCAATGTTGTATCACCACAGTGTGGTGATACAAGATTCTGTATCTTGCTTGTTCGATAAAACTTGTATTTCGTCAAATCGGACAGAAAAACTAGTCTAATGTTAGATAAATGGTAGGAGCATTTGAAATCTGTTTTTGGAGGGGGGAAACACTGGAATGGTAACTGGATATACATGTATTGAATGAAAGATTTTGAGGTAAAGCCTACTATAGATATTTTACAGACAGGGACAGTAGATTTATGTGGCAGCCAGCACTAGTAGGGTAGATGGGTGTTTGTGAATCTAATTTGCAGTTTGTCAAGATTATTTCATTTTCTTTGAGGTGTTCAGTACATGAATTGTAGAGGAAACTAGAGTATTCAGCAAAAACCAACAATTTTCACTAATGAGAATGAAAGAAAAAAAAATGATACAGGTGTATCTGATAAAATTGTTTCACCACAAGACCTTTCTGGTATGTTTGTTATATGGAAGCAATTTACAGAGCAAATACATGTACTAAAATAAAATAAATGTAACAATAATTATGTGTTTTTCCTGAATTTGTAGATTGTGATATGGGTAGATCCAGTTGATGGAACAGCAGAATATACACAAGGTACAAAATTTGCATTTTAGTACATTAATGCAAAATGTAATAAAAATATAATATCAAATGTTATAACATGGTTGGGGTAGATTGTTTTTGACACTCTGTTTGTAAGTTGCGTCTCAAAAACTCTGTCAACTCGCTTATTGCCACAGTATTTTAAAACCCCTAATGTTTTTTTTATTTCTTTTATATTACTCTGTATAAATATTCTTCAATTTATCATCAAACTCCAAATCTGACTGAACAAATAGTGGCAATAAATTGCGATTTTACTGTAGCTATGCTGGAGGCGATTTATGTCAATTTAGTTGTTTTATATTTGTAGGCTTGTTGGATCACGTGACCACATTGATTGGGATATCTGTTAAAGGTGTAGCTAAGGCTGGCGTTATACATCAACCATATTATAATTATAAGGCAGGTCCTGATGCCCAGCTGGGTAGATGTATATGGGGACTTATTGGACTAGGTATGTATACTAAATTGAATTCTACTGTATCTTAGGCCTTAATAAATTAATTCTTAGATTTTCATCTCCATCTTCATCTGTCACTTCATAATATTTTCATACCATGTATTTATATTTTACAGATTTGATTAAGCTTGAAGTAGTACAAGAATTATTATAACTTTTTTTGTAAAAAAAATCATAGAAATTGAAATCAAGCGCCCTGTTCTAATTTTTCAACTGATTCAGGTGAAATTAATTATTATTTAAAATCACTTGGCATATATGTTTCTAAGTATACCTTCCCTAATGAGACCACTATGGTTGCTCATTTGGTAGAGTGCTATGCTTACTCTGTTTGTGGGAGTTAAAGGTCACCGGTCACCAAAAACCGAATTTTTTTTGTACTATTTTCCGAAAGATTACATCTTAAAAAGTCGATTTACCCACAAACAACATTTTTTAATCATTTCTGTCCTTTTCTACGGCGTAAATTATAGCCCTGAAACTGTTGAAAAACGGTGTTATCTCCCTTTGGTAGTGAAAGGGCACAAAACCGGAAGTGACGCAGAAGGTGTTATCCCAGCTATTTAGTAAATGAAGCTTGTATAGTGAACTGCATTTATTACCCATTTTTACCAGAAATAACTTCTAGTGTTTTTATATATCTTATATATTTTTTAGCATTGGGTATTTCAGTTTCTTTCAGCAGAAAAAATAAATAAAAAAATAACATAATAATAAGAAATAAAGAAAGAAAAAACTATATTTGTGTTTGCTCTAAGTATGATATACTATTACTAATACTTTTACAAAACATAATTTTACATTTCTTTTGTAATTTATTTATTTATTTATTTATTTATTTATTTATTTATTTATTTATTTATTTATTTATATCTATTTTTCACAAGAAATAATAAAAGAACCCAAATTTCCGTTTTTTATTTGAAATATTGTTCATATTAATTTTTATTAATATTTAATATCATTTTAATCTCTGATTTATTGATTTATTTATTTATTTATTTATTTATTTATTTATTTATTTATTCATTTTTATTTATTTATCACAACAAATAATAAAAGAACCCAAATTTCCGTTTTTTATTTAAAATATTGTTCATATTAATTTTCATTAATATGAATATGAATATTTAACATCATTTAATTATCTTTACATATCTCTTTGAGTTATTTATTTATTTATTTATTTATTTATTTATATCTATTTTTCACCACAAATATAAAAGAACCCAAATTTCCGTTTTTTTTAAAATATTGTTCATTTGAATTTTTATTAATATTTAATATCATTTTTATTATCTTCACATATCCCTGATTGATTGATTGATTGATTGATTGATTGATTGATTGATTGATTGATTGATTGATTGATTGGTTGATTTTTATCTATTTATCATAAGGAATAATAAAAAGAACCCTAATTTTTTTTTTTTATTGTAAATTAAATCTTTTCTTCTCTCTAGTACAGCTATATTATGACTTCAAATTGGTTTTATTTTATATTTGTTTTATAAATTGTCCCATATTTAATTCTTTTAAGATTAAAATCAACGATTTTTTATTAGTATTATTATTATTTACCCATGCAATTAATAAAAAAAAAAAAAACACGTTTTCGGGTAGAATCTGGGTCCAAGACCTGTTGTTTTTTGTACAACGGAAATATCAAAATACGGGTTTAAAGAATAATTTCTTATTGCCTCTCAAACAAAATATTTCACCCCAGTATTACTTAAATATGAAAACAATTTCAATTCAAAAGCTTCCTATTCCTTATTTGCAGTAAGCTTAATAATAATAATCATCATCATCATCATCATCATCATCATTGTTTCCATGATAAAATGAAAAAAATAAAAAATAAAAAATTTCATGTAATAACTTTATTACGCTTAATTTTAATGGGATGAAAAGAACGTCATCAAAATGTGATACCAGTGGGATTATGATCGACTAACTAAGGACTAAAACTCGAGTGAAACTCTCTTTCATTTTTTCACAATGAATTAATATCGTTCAAAGTGTGATTTACACCCCCTCACATACCAGTAATTAAGAGATTATCAATATGCTACATTGGGAAATATCCTGTTTAGAAGTAGAAATCTACCACCTGTAATCAACAGTTTACCTTACAATATGCAACATTAATTGACACGTGCGTGTATCTTTATGATATACCCGGTAAATGTTATTTGTCATTTTTGATGGATTCTAAAAAATCTAATAAATTAGATTAGTTAATTTGAACAAGACACATGTCTCTGTTTGAACATGTGAATTAGTGAACTGATTGAATAACAGAATTAAATAAATTTTGAAAATTAAAATTTTTTAAAATCTATATATTTGACTGAAATCATTATTAATAATTTGAATTGTCTTAAATGATTATACCACTCTCATTTCCCTGACTTATCGCGTAATGTTTAATCTGAATACATTCAAAACAATTAAAAAGCTGCATGAAGGACTTGTGTAAATCTGGCTTTAATTTGTTTTGAAATTTGTGGAAAAAACATGTTCATCGGTCATTGTGATTTTATTATATCCAAACTTCACAAAATATATCATTTTGACTTGAAATCAAACTTTAAAATCCTTCTAAACGCCACACAAACCCACATGTAATATATAGATACATATATAGGAAATGTGTCTTTCCTCAGCAGCTTAACACCATGTACGTCATCAATTAGGTCGCCGGAAAGTTACGAGCGGTGTCGGAAACTACCGAGTATTAGCAGTTCGTTTAGGTAAGGTTTTAGTGTATTACAGGTAAATATAAGGTGTGGGAAATCGTCAGACACATCAATATTGACTATTCTACCCATAGGAATGCAAAATACAAAATTGATAAATTTGGTGACCGGTGACCTTTAAAGGTTGGGACCCTGACCAGATGTGACACATGCTTGAAAATAGATAATGTCAGCATTTTAGAAATGAACGTCACAGGACCTTAAAGACCAATTTCCTGTGTCATGGTAGGTGAGGCAAAGTCACAGGACCTCAAAGACCAATTTTCTGTGTCACGGTAGGTGAGGCATAGTCACAGGACCTCAAAGACCAATGTCCTGTGCCATGGTAGGTGAGGCATGCTAAAGAATCCTCCCTACACATTGCCCTGAGCACACTTCAAAGATCTTAATTTCTGTTTTTGCACATAACTTTACTATATTTGTATTGTATTTCTCATCAAACAGGTGCATATGGTTTAGAGAGAGAAAACCCAGCCAAAGGCCAAAACATCATTACAACAACTCGATCACATTCAGATGAAATTATAACACAGTCGGTAGAAGCATGTAAACCTACAGAAATTCTGAGAGTAGGTGGTGCTGGACACAAGGTAATTACTAAATCTCTGCTATAGGTGGTGCTTGACATAAGCTAATTACTAAGGCTTTGCAGAAATTCTGAGAGTAGAAGGCACTGGACACAAAGTACTCGGAGTAGATGAGCCTGGACATAAGGTACTAGTAATTGTCTTATTGCTAAAGCTTCTCAGAAATTCTCAAGTAGGTGGTGCTGGACACAAGTACTTAGAGTAGGTGGCACTGGACATAAGGTAATGACTAATGCTTCTCAGAAAATCTTATAGTAGGTGTACACCATGTCTGGTCAATCCAATAGATATACACATATAATTGTGTATAAAACCATGTCTGGAATAGGGTAAAATTCTTACCATCCAGAATCTTTAATTTCAATGTTGTCTATAAGAACACAAAGTAGTGCAGGTCCAACATGTCCGACTGAAAAGTTACAAGTCTTGGTCTGGCAGGGTTTTGGACAGATATAAAAGCAGTTGAATGCCAAACATCAAAATTAGGCAGCATTGGTCTGCATATGCTATGATTATCTCCCTTTATGGATAAAATTAGTTTCTATTTTTATTTGCAGGTTTTACTACTAATAGAAGGAAAAGTACATGCTTATGTGTTTGCTAGTCCTGGGTGTAAAAAGTGGGACACTTGTGCCCCTGAAGCAATTCTACATGCATTAGGTGGCAAACTGACTGATATGCATGGTAATTTTATGAAGTATTCGGCTGATGTTAAACATAAAAATACTGGTGGCGTACTAGCAACCATACCCAAAGATGACACTAACGCTAACCACCAGTGGTACCTAGATAGAATACCAGATGTGGCACTGAAAAAACTTGTACCAGACCCTTCATCAATTTGGCCAAAAAGTCAATGACTCAGGAATCCGAAAATTAGGAACAAGAATACAAGTGCAACAGAAACTTTAGTTTCCAAGGACTACACTAATTTATTTAATTTAAAGGGTAATAAGTTTAATTTAACTGGACATTTAAAAAGCAAATTGTAAGATAAAATGTTATTGTAAGCTTTTTGTGATTTTAATCATGATTTACCCTTAATTGATAAAGAATTTTAGCCACTTTGTATTATACTGATGTTTTGTTGATCTCCAAGCAATAACTACCACAATGTTAGCTGATATTCATTGTTTAATTTATTTCTTTTTTACCTCAACTGGCGATAGCCAGCTGAACTTATGATATGGCGGAGAGGGCATGCATGTATCCATCTGTGTGTTCATGCCTAGTCTATAATCTCCTCTGAAACTGCCAGACCAATTTGAATCAACTTTATGTGGTTTAAGGTTTGCTTAAATCAACATCCAAGATGACCGCTGTTACTATTAATAGCAAAGATGACAAACTGGATGTTTCAGCTTTCTTCTGTCTACTTATGATGAATACAACCAGGTGATCCTCACAGACCCTTTTGGGTCTCTTATTGTACCTTGTGATAACACACACATTTGTTACAGAAAGGAATTTTTTCAGTTAAAAAATAAATTACATTGTGACTATATGTTTTCCATATTGTTAGAAACAATAGTCTTTAAAACGCCAGTGGTCATTTAATAGTGTATAAATTAAATGATTTACTTAATAAATGACACATGTTCACATACCATTTTATCACTTTAATGATTCATGCACAGATTTATATTCTAGAATTTTCTGTCTAAAATCCACTATTGAATTCAAGAATTCTTTGAAATTTTGGCCAGTGTTAATCATTTGAGCACCTTGGATTTTCACCCAAAGCCGTGTTTGACCACCCAGAAGACAGCAAGATATATGATGGTCTTATTTACATTAAATGTATTTTCATTTGAAATGTGAAGCACAAGGACCTGAAAGTGGTTTTAATTTACAGGTGATCTTTATATAGAAGAAGGCATTTTGGTTTGAAATATGAAGCGAAGGAACCTTAAAACGCTGGTCTAACTGGAGAAATGGTCTTTATATAGAGGTGGTCACTATAGCAGGCTTTACTGTATATTGTTATTGATGGTAACCTAAAGTTCCCTAGTCATCACAATGTATTATTTGTGTTCATAAATAGTATTACTTCACTGGATTAATAATGTTTGATTTTGAGTTTTATAATAATATATAGCAATGCAAGTGAATGGGTGAATGTGTATTGTATTGGGACCAATAGTATTTCACTGTTACAGTGTAAAATTGTACATGTTATGTGTAGTATGTTAGCCTGCAAGGCTTATAGTAATGTTAACTTAGCACCTTAGTCTTCCGTAATTACTGCTTTATGTGTTTTAAACAGATTTTTCAATGTATAAGGATCTAATGCTAAATGCCTCGGCCACAAATTCATGGATCACCTCACCATTTCCACTGTGGATGAAATTTCACAGATTAGTACACTCAAATATAGATAAGTAAGGATATGTTATAGTTGATTTATCCGTGATCAAATTTTGAACATGTTCAAAGATTGTTTTACATATATATAAATGTTACTACTTATGACTATGTATGGCTACAGCTACTAAACAGAAAGCTACAGACCAATACACTGATTACAATAAATGATGCTGGATCATATCCATAGCTGAGGTGATTCATGAATGTGTGACCGAGATTACCGGTATACATATTTATAGATTTTAAAAAAAAACATTAATTTCATTAATTTGTTCTGAACCATTTTTTTGCTTTGATCAAACAATGTGTGAGCAAGATTATACATATTTATAGATTTCACAAAAACCATTAATTCATTATTTTGTTCTGAACATTTTTTTTTTGGCTTTAATCAAACAAAAAAAGATCACTATCTACAGACCCATAGTTTGGAAATAATAATATACCGGTACCTGCTAATCTGTAATTTTATCAAATCCATTCCTATAGAAATACTGTTATTATTACAGTTTCAAATAAAGTATGAAACAAGGATTTTTCTCATACCATTTATACAGTCAAACCTGTCTTTAAAGGCCACCCAATGGGAACAGTACAAGTGACCTTTATAGGCAGGTGGCCTTTATATACAGGTTCAAATTATATAAATAAAAAAATAGGGGTGCAATTCTACTGGCCTTTATAAGCAGGTGGCCCTTATATAGAGGTGGCCTTTAAGGCAGGTTGGACTGTATTCTGATTTTTTTAAAGTTATGTGTGAAGATAAATGAACAAAAATAGAAGAGTATTTTAATGAATTGTGATGAATTAATTGTAATGTTGATTATTAGATATAAATATACTGTTGAAATATAGAATTATGTTAATTATTGAAATAAATAACAAATGAATTTTTTTGGGTTTCTCATTTATTTATTACTCTCTCTCTCTCTCTCTCTCTCTCTCTCTCTCTCTATTTCAGTCAGAGAAATAACCTTATAATCATTATGTGCATTGTCAGTCTGTTCTGTTTCGTTGATCTTTCAGAGTTGCTTCCCTTTGAATTTAAATATCCACATCATATTCTGTCTTTATAAGTTCTCTTAAACTGTTCATTTGATTTCCAAGAAACTCTGTGGATATGGTCATTATGCTAAATTTGCGTGTGTCCATATGAAGTGAATCTGCAAGGGTGAAAATTCTGCCACTTCACCTATGGCTGGTCTCCATATTAAGTGAAAAATTCTTGTCTGGGAGGTAAAACCCCATTCACTCTATCAATCCATCTAAATGAGCTGAGTTTTTGTATTAGATGCATATTATACCAGTTTTAATTTTACAGCACTAGACGATCGTTTCAGAATACAATTCCTCATCAGTAGTGCTTTGACCAAAATTGTGAAACCAAATTTATTTTCAAGATGTTGAAAAGATACCCAAAGGTTCAAAATATATTTTATCAAATTAAGCTAAGGAAATACTTTGCATGAGGGAGTATACCTTAGTTTTTGAGGAATTTAAGATTTTAACTAGCAGCAAATTTGGACAACGATAATACAATAATACACAATTGTTGCCTACTGAGTATGTGAGTCTACTACAATGAGTTGCAGATCAAGTTCAGGGGCGGATACAGGATTTTTTGAAAGGGGGGGGGTTGAGAACTATTCAGGATTTTTTGAAAGGGGGGGTTGAGATCTATACAGGATTTTTTAAAGGGAGGGGCGAGAATTATATCAATGCTAGATGCGAGCTTCCAGAGACGATGGGTCTAGGGCAGAGCCCCGATGGGGGCCAAGAAAATAATTTTAATCAGTCAATATCTCACTTGCAACCCCCGCAACCCCTCCCCTAAATCCGCCACTGAAATTTAGTTAAGGTTTCATTCTGCTCTTTTGATTTTTTATGGACATTACGGTCCTTTGTCTTTGGTGACTGCATTGAGATAACAATCTCAAGATAACACAGACTTTTTCCTACAATAAAACAATATTTTTTCATCCAATTCAAAGAATCTGGACCAGTCCTAAACGGGGTGTGACACATGTGCTTATAAACAGACATAAAGGATGTTGGTACAGCCAAGAATAATCTTTCCACCTATATATAACGGTTTAAGTTTTAGGACATTCGGTAATCCTTCTGACCTACACCGCAAAAATTTCCATCCTTAACATTCGGGACTGATTACATAATTAACCGTTATTAAGACACGCCTTATGTTTTAAGAATATTTTTTATTTCATTTGCTCATTTGCATGTTTGGCTTTCTTTCATAGTAATACCCCTGATGAATTTTATTCTATGTAATTCACAGATACTCCAAAATGGTTTCATTCTGAAATTGTTTCAGCCGACAAAATTTAAATTTTTCATTTGCGTTATTGTGAACGTTGGTTCATACCAATTTTCCCATATACATTAGAGTTGTCTCTCTTTTATTAGCAAGACATACATGAAATTAATCCTTAGAGATTATTAACTTGATCTCGTCGCGGAAAAATTGCTTGTGCAACGTTAAACGACATTACAACCAACAAAGATCATGATAATAGCTAACGTATACTTTTTTTAAAAAAGGGAATAAAAAATGAAATAACTTTTAAAAACCACAGGGTCCAGATTCATTATACAATTTTTAACAAGGGTACTCATAGTATACACTGGTACTTTTCTTTAAACCATGGGTATTTCTTTTATTTTTAAAATGAATGTGGACTGACCCTGTGATAAAAAATAATGAGTAATTCAATGCCCGTTCAAAGTCAGGGGTTTTATGATCAGTGGTCATAATAAGTGTGTTTTTTCCTGTTTGGGTGCTTTATCACCGCACTGTATTCATTCTTGTACTTGGTTTTATTGGTTGGTGTTTGATAGCAAGTACTGATTTTAATGTTTCTTTGTCGCCTCATTTGTATGGTGTCCTATGGAAGAGACCTTAAAAACCGATGCCCCGTGTCGCGGTAGACGTGGCACGCTTACGAACACCCCCTACATACCGTCCTTATCTCTTAACTTGCTGCAAAAGCAAACTTTCTGTCACTTCACATATAGCTGGTGACGTTTCGATATTAGTGTAGTATTATTGACCACGACGTAAAATCAAATTCAATCGTGTGTGTGTGTGTGCGTGTGTGTGTGTGTGTGTGTGTGTGTGATCAAATATGAATTTTTGAAAAGCTATTAACGACACCAGAATATGGTTTCTTTCAACTGCAACTTCCCTTCGACCTTTATTACCCCATCGTCATGCTCGAACATTTCAAATCAGACCATTTCAAATTCAACCGTGAGCGCGTGTGCGTGCGTGTGGATTCAAATATGAATGTTCGAAAAGCTATTAACAATCGATGACCAACGACACCAGAATATGGTTTCTTTCAAATGCAACTTCCCCTTTAAGCCCTTTATTACCCCCATCATCATGCTCGAACATTTCAAATCAGACCATTTTTATTCTTATCTCAAACAAACTTTGTTTGGACCCACAGTACTTTTGCTTGTGTTCCATAAGTGGTTTTCACCGTATATATCTATCCTAAGAAAGGTTTTGTTTTTAAGCCTCTAAATATGTCTTCTTATATGATAATGTTCACTTTATCTATCGTTATGAGGCAAAACAAACAGTAAGGTGTGTCGAGTGCAATTTTCAATGCTTTGTTCTGTGGAAAATTTAAAAAATAATCGTATAAAACATTTCCTTTATTAGAGGATTTTTACCGAGAAAATCCATTAGAAATATTGTTTTAAGTAACGAGTCTACATCAATAGGGAATATAAAAAAAACTGCTTCCATATCCCATCCGTAAATATTGAGTTGGCAAGTTCGCAACCTTGTCGGAATCCATTCCGAAAATTACTGTTGTATATAGAATTCAATGAAACAAATTCTATTGTATTAAGTATGTGGCTCGTCCTCAGATCAATGCCTGTACATATTAGATATGGTGAATTCTGTAGAGATGACGACACGATCGATGGGAGCTGACATTTAAGTTTTTCTTCAGTTTTATCGATAAAAAGATAGATAGTGTTTTATCCCTCGTCAGAAGATGTAATTAGATACATACATTACGACAGTTGTATGTTAAATCATTTAAAACATCTACATCTATTAGATGTAAAATGTTCTATCAATTTTAAACACTACTTTCAGCACCAAATTGTGTCCTAGAGTATGCTTCTTTTTAACGTCCGTAGAAGTTGCCGGTGTTAGCAGTTTCATCAACGTGCGTAGAAGTTGTCAGTTTCTGTAACGTCTGTTGATGTCGCCAGTTTCTGTAACGTCCGTTAATGTTGCCGGTTTCTGTAACGTCTGTTGATGTCGCCAGTTTCTGTAACGTCCGTTAATGTTGCCAATTTCTGTAACGCCTCTTGATGTTGTAAGTTTCATTAACGCCCGATTGTCGACAGTTTCTGTAGTTCGTCCGTTGATGTCGCCAGTTTCCGTAACGTTCGTTAATGTTGCCAGTTTCTGTAACGTCTGTTGATGTCGCCAGTTTCTGTAACGTCCGTTAATGTTGCCAATTTCTGTAACGCCTCTTGATGTTGTAAGTTTCATTAACGCCCGATTGTCGACAGTTTCTTTAACGTCGACGTCCGTTGATGTCGCCAGTTTCCGTAACGTTCGTCCGTTAATGTTGCCAATTTCTTTAACGCCTCTTGATGTTGTAAGTTTCTGTCATATACCATTTTTTGAATGTATTTTATGATTAAATTAAAAAAATGGTATATGACATTTCAAAAACGTCCGATTGTCGCCAGTATCTGTAACGTCCGTTGGTGTCGCTATTCTTTATTACTATCTATTGGTTCGCCAGTTTCTGTAAGGTCTGTTGATGTTGCCAGTTTCTGAAACGCCTCTTGATGTTGTAGGTTTCAGCAACGCCCGATTGTCGCCAGTTTCTGTAACGTCCGTTGATGTCGCCAGTTTCCGTAACGTCCGTTAATGTTGCCAGTTTCTGTAACGTCCGTTGATTTCGCCAGTTTCCGTAACGTTTGTCCGTTAATGTTGCCAATTTCTGTAACGCGTATTGATGTTGTAAGTTTCAATAATGTCCGATTGTCGCCAGTATCTGTACATAACGTCCGTTGGTGTCGCTATTCTTTATTGTTATAGACACTATTGATTCGCCAGTTTCTGTAACGTCTGTTCTTGTCGCCATTTTCTGTAACGCCCGTCTGATGTCGCCAGTTTTTGTGATGTTTATTGATAAAGCTGGCACCAGTTTCTGTAACGTTTGTTGATGTTGCCAGTCACTGTAACGTTTGGTCATGTCGCCAGATCTTGTCCATTGATGTCGCCAGTCTAGGCGAGTTCAATAGAATATGCGTCTATGTACACATACTTTGATGTTGCGACAAGGACGTCGCTATATACATGTATATTATAAACCCCAATGAGGTCCTGTTCAAAGTCCGACTCCAGACATAGGTTCTATAAACAGGTAACATATCCGCGCTTATTTTAACAATAAACGTCATGGCGCGAGTCATTTCAACACATGTGCCGTCCTCAATGTTTGTTTCGTGAAATGTAAATTCTGTGCCTTCTGCTTAGTAGCGGAATAGTGGAAGCGAGACCAGGTGCTCGGGATAGTATTGTTCAATCCCTTTAAAGATGAAACCTGGCCATTTTTAAATTTCGAAAACTAGTTTGCGAAATCGATGTTAAAATTCATGTCCAGTTTGAGACCATGACACAATGACAATTACTGAATATAAACAACTCCCTTGAACCAAAACTTTTTGGTTCAAGGGAGTTGTTTATATTCAGTAATTGTCATTGTGTCATTATGGTCTCAAACTGGACATGAATTTTAACATCGATTTGAAAAACAAAACAAACACTGTTTACTAGCAAAGGTACCAAATAACACGGGTCTTTTGGGTGAGGTTCCCGCAACAGAAACACGTACAATGTAGCAAAATGACGTCATCAGCACGTCGTCTATCGCCCTATATTCAACAGATGTTGAAATCTCGGTCATTGCGTCATAGGGACGTTTTTGATTCAGTAAATGACATTATGTCAGAGTGTCTCTTCACGAACAGCTTTTCAGTATGGTTCTAAGAACTGCCTAATAATTGCGTCGTCCACAAGAAATGAGCCATGCAAAATGAGAATGCCCAAAGAAGGGCAACCAAAGTTGTTTTAAAAATCAGTAAAGCATCACAGAATAGCTGCTTTACCTACATAAGGGACTTGCAAGACCGATGTTGTATCAGTAACTACAAGACTAGGGGTTTCCAGTGGAAACTCGAGTTCTTCTGCCGAAGTACAAGTATATGGAATCGATACGTGGGAGGGGGGGTTCTGACATACGCTGTTCAACGATTTCCTTAATAAACCTACTAGATTAATAATTATACCATATGCTTAACTTGAAATACTCGGAACAACGAAATCTGCAGCCCAGAACATGTAATTAGTCAGCAAACAGAAATGCGAAACAATATACTGAAGTTAATGATAAAACAACGAAACACGGGCTACACAATTACAAAAGGAAGAGAAACACATCAGGGTGAGGACAGGCTCCAGTTATACAATAATTCCTAAGGTCCTTAACTAAGATTTTCTTTATTTGAAATTTAGTAAAAGTTAATTTGGTAATCTTTTTTTTCAGTCTTCATTAAGTTAAGAACTTGATAAACTTTTTGACAAAACCGGCTAAATGCAAATGTTATCTTCGATATGCCACATTTAATTCCTTAATATCTTAATAATTAACAAAATTACAAATTATCTTTACCCGATTCAAGTTTAGGAAATTCTTAGTTTAGAAATGATTGTGCATAATGGAAACTTGGACCTTTAAAACTCCCAACTTTGGACGGGCATTGAAGTTAATGTCCAGTGGTGACTACTGGATGGCTCT
This sequence comes from Anadara kagoshimensis, assembly GCA_021292105.1. Classification (NCBI taxonomy): domain Eukaryota; kingdom Metazoa; phylum Mollusca; class Bivalvia; order Arcoida; family Arcidae; genus Anadara; species Anadara kagoshimensis. The sequence continues at coordinate 8,483,756 of CM037858.1, read as the reverse complement.
CATGCAATCATTCCTTATTTAACAATAAGTGATCCATAATACGAGTATTAAAATAAAAACTATAATAAAAACGACTCAGCTGTACTTATCCCCCCCCCCCCCCCCCCCCCCCACCGTGTCCGTTTTTCAGTCCGCTGATTTAATGTCACTACAAGATGGATAAAAACCATATAATTTAATGTTTTCACTCTTCTTGGTAATAAATTATACCCGTTTATTTGTCATCAAAATTAAAAACTTTCCAGTCTTATGTGATATTAAACCACTGCCTTTTTTTGCCGTTACCCTAAAAAAATCTGCACATCATATACACTACACGTCACCCAAATAAATTCAATATTATAATGAACATGCATTTTTTTAAATTTAGGGTAATTAACTGTTAGACCATCACTCGAATTAACATTAATTCATAAACTTTGCATATCGCCAGACACGTCGATTGCGAAATACCCATGTATTCTTTCCATGACGCACCTGTAACTTTGAACTATGACATTTCGTGACGTCACAGAACGCAGTACTCTTGCATGGCTGCCAGCTGAAAACACGGTGATCCTGCTTCTTGACAGAAAGAGATATTTTGCGGACATTATCTACGGAGCAAAACACACTTTTCTTCAGAGAGGAACATTTAAGCTAATAAAACGTAAGTACATCGCATGATTAATATAAATTGTCATTTCTTTCAAAAAATATTATAGAAGTTTTACGTAAGTCTATGGACCATGCGAGGGAATAAATCAAAAGGTGAAGGCCGGAGTTGTGGTTCAAAGCGATTGGCTGTTAGATTGGAGGTTTGGCTCAATCATCCAATCAATTTGTCAAATACGTCCGCGACCCGATCAGGTCAATCACTCATGAACATTTTGTATAATAATGAAATTTTACAATGAAATTTACATCCTGGAAACTGACTTCGGTGTTATTTGTCAGTTGAAAAATTTATTTTTAATTGATGCATGGTAATTTTATTTCAGTAAATATTGCTTTGTTATATGACATATCTTCGTTTTGTGTCGAAATAAGGGGCAAACAATAGTCAATGTTGACAGTTTTTCTCTACTTCCAGTTTCGATTTCAGAAGTACACGTGTCTTGTGTACGTGTTTCATAGTGCTAGAACGTGTTCAAAGTGTTCAGTAAAATTTATCTTTTCTGACACACATTTTACCAGAAATATTTTCCCGTGAATTTCAACCTTTTTTGAAAATTATATGTTTATTGCAATATAGGGATAAAACTTTTTATTAAAAAAGAAATAAAATTCTTTGTTGTCAAACAACCAGATGTAGCTAGACAAAAGGTTTTGCACTAGACCATGTGTTAACTGAGATACATGGTATAGTCTGAACATTGTGGTACATGCTTAATGGTTCTTTACTAATAACAGGTTTTATGGCATTTTTGAAATTTTGTGAAAATATGACACATGAAGTGATTTTGCATTACCATATTTTTCACATGGATATCTATATTGTTTTGGCACAATTTCAATTAACTGTTATACATAAATTATAAAGTCATAATTAAAATTCTTCAAAGACACATTTCAGGAACTTAAGGTTGACTATAATGTATCACTATATGGTATCTGTATAACAAATTGCCCATGGTATGTTTTGTAGAGGTGGGATGGGGGAGGGGGAGGGGGGGTATTCAATCACCATAACTAGCTATGGAAAGAGAAATCACATAAAAAAATACACCCTCAAAAAAATCTGAAATATCTAAACAGATAAATATGTTGACAATTAAAACAATATAATAAATGATAAACAATAATAAACAACTTTAAAAATCTAGTCTTCTCAATCATCAACACAGTAAATTCACACCTGTTGTTTGTTTATTTATTTCTAATAAACAGTCTGCATTTTCCATCATTTCATAAATTACAGCACAACATAGCAATGCATATCTTGTGATGTCACAGATTTGGTATTTAAAAACTTTTGTATATGGTCATTGTATGTAATGTGGTCTAGAAGCTTCTGAAAGGACTAGCTTGTAAATGATTGCAGAATTTTCCTGTCTATGAATGGCGGGAGGAACTGGGTTAACCCTTGTGGCACAGCCACACCATAGATAGAGAACTAGTCAAGTGATGCCCATTATTCATTCTGGAAGGGCCGGGCCTATGGGGCTATTGATCCCTTATTTTGTCAAATGACCCCATTGTTGATCCATATTAGAGGAAAGTTTTTTGAAAATGGCTCCATCTGAAAAATCCTAGATTTAATACTGGATACCCATGACATTTGAAACTGTCATTTCAATTAGATATAATACCATATCACCTGAGGTTTTCCAATATGTGATGAGAACATTTCCATATATCATTTATGATTCTGCACAAAATTTATGGGGGATTAAGTGGGATGAGGGTGAAAATTTTCCATTTATCATAACCTAGCCCAAGGTTTGAACCACGGAAATCTTGCAGTAGTAATTGTTGTTTAAATTTGAACAACATGTACTGTAGACAAAAAGTTTGGGATTGGTTTAATGAAGAAGAAAAATATTTATCTTCAAATACAAATTTTAAGTTGAAGTATGCGAACTATGGCTATGCATGACATTCAGACATTCATATGTGTGTGTGTGTCTCTCTCTCTCTCTCGCTCTCTCTCTCTCCTCTGGGTGTTGTATCATAGTAGTATTAGATATTGATCATTGATGGGACTGGAATTCCTTCTTGGGGAACAGCTTTTTAAAATGTGGTAATAGCAACATCAATATTTTAAGAGTTATTTGTGAATAATAAATTTCATGCCTATGGTTTATGTTTTTTGCCCATCCCAAAATCCATTCTAGGAAAGTCATGTGGAATATGGCAGTCTGTTATCACATAATTTTTGTTGTCTTTAATCATCATCACATGCTATTTAACCTAAATTGATGTCATGGTTTGGAATTAGCGATTCACCAAGCACTGCATTTAGAAATAAGTCACAGGGGTCCTTTGGACCAGACCTTAAAAACGGATGTCTTGTGTCACAGTAGGCATGCCACACTCAGTGCTCTTAGTGTACCTGTAAGTGCAAAGATAAAAATGCCAACCACTTCATTATCAGCTGGTGACTTCTCAATATAAGTAAAGGACTTCCATTTGTACCCCCACTAAAATTTTGTTTTTGACTTAAAAAGTTGGAATCAAACCATTTGGAACATTTCTGAATATTTTTTTTTTTTACATAGAAATCAATATAGGGTCAGAAATGGAGGGGGGGGTGTTGTTACAAACTTAAAGGAAGTCTTACCAATTCTGGTGTACAATAAATAATACATGTCTATTTATGTAAACATTAAGAAGTTATATTAATTCCGTTTATTACTATTAGTCTGTTGTTGAAGGAAAAGGGAGACATTACCAAAGTCACTGTCATATTATTGTCAAAAAATAATGAAAAGATTTCCACCATTAGCTCTTGGTTGAAGTTTAAATTTACATTAATATTTTTTTAATTACCACAAAGTGAGGAAGTCAACATATTACTGTTGTATAAAAGCAACAGTCCAAGTTTAAATTAGAAAATTTATGACATGTTCTGACCATTTATCTGGTGCATTCATGCATTGCCTGCCTGTCTCTCTGACTGTCCTTGAAAGATGTATATATATATATATATATATATATATATATATTATAATTTATATGCAAGTTTATACACCATACAAGCTCCTTCAATTCATCTCCTTTCTTTTGGTGTTCACTTCCATATAATATATACTGGTGTAATGTTTGATAATTAAATTCATCGCACTTGCATGGGACTTAAAGCTGAAGTGATACTTTATTGGTTTGTTCAACATCCTTTTTTAACAAGGTAAGATTATTTATTTATTTATTTATTTATTTATTTATTTATTTATTTATTTATTTATTTATTTAAAATATAATAAAATCTTGGAATACAGTGACATATGTGGTCATGTGCACCTGATAACATTAACATTAGAATAGTCTTGAGTCTCTTGACCATTGCTTAATCCAGGACTTTTTCAGAAGAGACCATTTTCTAAAACTGTCTCTAAAATGGCATAACAACGCAATTTCATATTACCAGTATGTTAGTTTATATGGACCACTAAGGCCTTAACAATGGGTTCATTTGACAAAATGTGGGACCAATGGCTCCATGGGCTCTTTTAGAATGAACACTGCTTGACAATTCAGGCCTTCTGAAATAATTTTATAAAATTAACAGGACTTTTAAGGATGTATTGTGTGTCCTCTACGAAAAAAATTGTTTATTCAGTAGTAATACAGATCATGTTATGCGCATTTTTAAACTGAATCGATCACATTCACAGAGAGTTTAGAATGACTGTCTGGTATCCATTACACTGACATTGCACCAGTAAATGGGTTCAAATCGGGACAAGAATTGCATTTGGGGTCACAAAATGAGGGATCAGTCACCTATGGCCCCTTCTAGAGTAAACATTGCTTGCCCATTCAGGTCTTCCGTCAGCTAGCACTACAGGCACCATGAACTTTATCGGAAATAATTTTATTAGCTGTTGAAGAATTGTGTGTTTTCTCTGAACAACTCTCTTTTTCAGTTCTACATGTTACTGAACTGGTCACAGATAGTTTAGAATAGTAGTCCGGTGTCCATCACCCATACCATACACCATTATTAAAATAGGGTCAAACAAGAACAGCATGCTTGGCATCAGTAAAAAAACAATGAGGAAGAGAAATTGGTTGGTATTATGCAAGACCAACTCAAATAGCTTGATTATATCATATAATTTTATCAGCAAGAATGCTTGAGATATATTTAATCTGTATTTGCTCAAACTGTTAAACTAATAATGTAATCACATTACTATTTCGTAATCTTGATTTCGTTTTTATAAAGGTCAGTCTTTTCTCTCTGTCTGCTTGATAATTACAGTAATAGGATATGACGATAAAACTGATTTTATGATCATTGATATTGCAATCTGGACATTTGTGCTCACCTGGGCTATGTCAAACTGTCATATTAATTCCTGACATGGAGTTCCGTGTGAATGGTAGCAGATACTTGATTGGTTGAGTGAACAGACCAAAAGAGCTTAATGTCATGCTATGGTTGAAGGTGTCTGCAGATTTTGATCAAGCTTCTTTTTCATGTATCAGCATGCAGTCACAATATTGACTACTATATCTATAATGCCTGGCTTAATGGAGTAGATGTACCTGTAGGCAAACTTATTAAATGATGGTTCCTTTGACGGCTGTGTTTAATTTTGTTTCATATTTAATTAATTTTTGCTGGTACTTTGACATAAAGAATTCATAACTCTACTTTGCTCAGTCTGTTCCAATGGCTTGTAGTTTGTAAGCGTCCTCTGTAGCGGCCACAAGTGGCCTACTCTTTTTCAAAATCTACAGAGTGTCTTTGGCGTGCACTGGGACACAGGACCTCAGTTTTGAGTCTCATCCAAAAGACTACATAGTAACAAGTTTTTTTTACAGCTCTTGTAAAGTTTCATTTACTTTTGGTATACAAGGACCGTTTATATATTATGAACTTGTATATATATGACCCTGAGACATGGACAGATGAAGTCCGTGGCAGAATGTTAAAACAGACACCAATCTATAATCAACACTGAAAACAACCAGTTTCTTTCTTGATACCACTAAACACCAATGTTGGGGCCTTGGTGACTCGAGTGATCTAAAGTGTGTACTAATGGATCACAGCATCTCTTACCCAGTGATTTCCCTAAAACTTGTAGCAGGAGGTAGATTGATTAATTCAACTGTAGACTTCTAGCTATCACGACCTGGGTGAAGATTGTGATGGGATGCTGTAATTTGTAAGGTGGCACTGTAGACTACTAGCTATCACGACCTCGGTGAAGACTGTGACGAGCCAACAGGGTGCTGTGATTTGTAAGCTGGCACTGTAGACTACTAGCTATCATGACCTTGGTGAAGACTGTGACGAGCCAACAGGGTGCTGTGATTTGTAAGCTGGCACTGTAGACTGCTAGCTATCACGACCTCGGTGAAGACTGTGACGGGCCAACAGGGTGCTGTGATTTGTAAGCTGGCACTGTAGACTGCTAGCTATCACAACCTCGGTGAAGACTGTGACGGGCCAACAGGGTGCTGTGATTTGTAAGCTGGCACGGTAGACTACTAGCTATCATGACCTTGGTGAAGACTGTGACGAGCCAACAGGGTGCTGTGATTTGTAAGCTGGCACTGTAGACTGCTAGCTATCATGACCTCGGTGAAGACTGTGACGAGCCAACAGGGTGCTGTGATTTGTAAGCTGGCACTGTACACTGCTAGCTATCACGACCTCGGTGAAGACTGTGACGAGCCAACAGGGTGCTGTGATTTGTAAGCTGGCACTGTAGAGTACTAGCTATCACGACCTCGGTGAAGACTGTGACGAGCCAACAGGGTGCTGTGATTTGTAAGCTGGCACTGTATACCACTAGCTATCACAACCTCGGTGAAGACTGAAGATGAGGATGAAGAAAATGCTTTAATTACTTTGTTGTATGAATCAATTAAGACACTAGACTAGCCAACACTCACAGGTCTATGATTTAGAACAATTAGAAACGTTACTGATAGACTTTGGTTCCTTAAAATAACAGTATTACCTTCATTATTGATGTTTTGTGTAATCATTTTGTTTCAAAGTATAGATTACGCTAACTAGATCGATCATGTATTGCCAGTATTGGACAGAATCTTCTCTCTATAGCTAAAGATTATTTAAAGATTGTTTTATACGGAAACATTTTGTTTTGTGGTATAAATGAAGCTTTTTACATGGCATTAGTTGTAGTCAATCATTATGTTTTAAAAGCTTCCTCTCCTCAGTTATATCCATTGTTACACATGTTATGTTGCGTTTCCTGTGCTTCTAAGGATTCTAATTTGGTACAATGCCAATACATAGCTGAGCTTTAAATTGCTTTAATGCTTTTAAAAACATGTGCCTGAAAGTAGCCTTATTCTTTCCTGTTAAATGTCAAGAAATCTTGTTAATTGTACGACAGAAATCATACATTTAGAATATTATATGATGGATTGAGCTGAAAGGAAATGATAACTAATTAATCAAGGAGTTCAGAATAGGTTGATGTGAGGTGTAATTATAGGTAGACATGCAAAGAATTCTTCCATGCTCTAGACCTGCGAAGATTTCTTCTGTGCTCTAGACCTGCAATCTTGTCTGTAGCTTCTAGTATCATTTTACTAGCAGTGTTTTTGTTTGTGGCGTGGGCCGAGTTATTGGTCTGGAGTGTTTGGTTAAAATGATCACCTCGGGATAAAAATTGCAAGTATATTGATGAAGTAATGAGGGAAGTTGTTATTTTGTAAATTGGATGTATTTAATTGCATTGATGTTTTTCTCCTTGAGTTCAGAAACATATTGAGGTTTTTTTTATGAAGGGTTAAGAATAGGTTATCTGTCTGAACAGAATTGAAGGATATCTTAAACTCTCAATATTAGTAACCATAAAATGTGCTTGTATTTAGAAATTTAAATTTTCATATCCAAAGCAAAGTCCATCAATACCTTAACAGTCGTGACCTTGAAAGCTTTCCCAGGTGAATATCCTTGCTTTTACTAATTTAAAGTGATGGTACAGAAAAAAAACTTCCATTAGCTTTTAATTTTGACTGAAAAAGCCTGAAAATGATGGATTCAAGCCATTTGTAATCAGGGATTTGATTACCAGGGGCACAGTAGCCTATGGCTTCTATAAATAAGTAAATAAGTCTGGGGGCCTAAATTTTGCATATATTTAATTATTTATTACTTTTACAATGTTTTCTGAAGTAAGCTTTGCTCGCAACTCAAAATACTGGTTGTTAAGTTTCATCCCTGATTAAATAATTTTCAAACTTTTACATGAAATTTAATGGTTGGTTAGTACAAAAGGAACCGAGAAGTCCTACCAATGATACCCTTAGTACAAGCAGTTTATCTTGTTGGGGTCTGGTAAGGCCCTTCATAGTACATGTAAAATCAGATATGCACCTAGTGCATATGTACTGTATTAACTTAATTCTTTATTTGTTGAATGTTAAAGGTATTAAAAACGGACAAGAGCCCCTTCCATAATTCTATCTTCTTGGCCCTCTAAACTGATTAATTGAATCTGGTATGTATTGGTGTGGGATATGTTAATTATGTCCTTTATCTGTCAGTTTCTGGCTAGTGACCACAGGTAGTATTTTACTATTATTTATTTATAGGTCCACGTGTCTACTATAATATCAATCATTTATTTAAATGTAGGTCATCTAGGTCAGGTGAACATGGTTATCATAATGGTCACTGGTCAGTCTGTGATATATTTGATTGTTATGGCCTTGGAAGAGACCACATTGTTATCTTATCTTGTTTGTTAAAAGATTTTAACCTTGGATGTTGTTGTTTTAATATATCTTCAGCTATTATGAATTTGTTTGTTTACTCTTAAGAAAATAGTTCATCAATCAGGGCAAACAAACAGCCTGTAGCTAGTCTTGTCCATCATTTAGTTTGTTAAAATGTCATGCCATTTACTGGTACCAGTACAATTAGTATTAAACTGATGAATGATTATTATTTTTTTTAATTAATCATTTATAAAAACTATTAATATGGGTGCTATCATTTATTTTACACATTGTGATTGTAATTATTTTATCTTTCATTGTGTTCATTGTTAGACCATTGCAGGATTAGTGGAATGGGGTAATAGAGTTTTAGGCTCCACAGTCAAGATTGTTACACTTATGTCGAAGTGACCAGTTCAGAAATGGTGCAGGAAACAGGAGTACTCAAAGAAAACTTTCAAATTTCAGCAAGCAAATTGACACACTTTCTTATACCAGGATCTGCCCCAAATGGGATTCAAACCTATGGGTGATGAGAGGTGCTGTGATCCATCAAACCCAAGACCTCAATCTGAAGCATAGTCTTTCTATCAGCTGAGCTATCCTGACTACTTGTTTCTCCTGTTAGTTTTAGTTTTTCATGGTCCCACATCACATGTAGGGAATCTTGCTCACAGATTTCATTGGGTGGTTTTTCACTTTGCCTTAATTGCCAGTTCATAAAATTTTCTTGACTGGGGCATACCAATAAAACCCCATTAAATCAATCGATCATCTATGACTTGGAGGCCATGCTAGCTGGGAATTAAAATAAAAGGAAAGGGAGGAAATGCAGGGTCACACTTGGGTTCAAACTTTGGACTTTTAGCACTATGCCACTATCTACTTATCTGCTTTATCTACTTACTTACAACCACTTATGGTTGGATCTAGATGTGATAAAGCTAGCTCTAGATGTGATAAAGCATCAAGAAATCACTTTTAAATTGAAACCTTCAAATTGTGATTTTTTGAGACATTCTAAGATCAATTTATTGGAATCACTAGCAAAATGTTTATGGATTTTTCATTTGCCAAGTGCTTCAACTTTAGAGGATCTTTGGGACCAGAAAGCCCCAGTTTTATGCCATGGCTGGGTCAAAATCTTTGCCTGGTACTTGGTACTAGAAATAAACTAGGCCATTCTTTGTCTGATGCCTCTCAGTGACCTAGTGAACAGGGTCACGCCTTGTGCTTTGAGGTAAGTACCAGTACAGGACAAACACACCATCAAGGCAAAACGATGTTGATATAACCTTTCTCCTGACAATTATGATGACTAAAGCATTTTAGTTCTTATTGCTACTGGTGGTTGATTATTAAAGAAAGGTTAACAGATTATATGTAGACTTGTATCCAGGGAGGGATCTTATAGCTAGTTTACTTGATAAAAGCTGCTTAAGTAGCAACAAAAAATATGGAAAAAATGTAAACTTGTGGGTAAGATGGCAAGTGCATCCATGTGGCATTGGGGGAACCACATATATTTGATAAGTTAACTACAACATGATACACTAGTTATTGACACATAAGGGCCTCCTTCTTACTTTATGAAAATCATACAGATAGGCCCACAATGGCCATACTTCTTATTTTATTAACATCACACATGTGGGTCTCCATTTTTCTTGTTTATTAAAATCACCCACTGGGGTCAAATCCATATCTAATGTACATATTTAGGTGGTCAGTCAAAGAGTTCAATAGGTTTCACTTTGTTCTTAGTTATCTCGCAATCTTGAAAATAGTGGCCTTGGGAAGAGTTTAATGTAGAAATTGAAATCCCAGTTAAGATTCTTCCATTTATATCGCAGTAGTTAGTTTTCTTGGATGGTAGAGAAAATTGGAGTACCCATTGTTACCACTAACAATCAGCAAGCAAACAAACAAACATTCTTGCACTAGGATCTGCCAGAGTTGGACTCGGACCTAGCTGGTGAGAGGACTGCTTTGATCTGTGTACTGGTAGTACCACTACCAGTAAATGATGACCCATGCATTGAAATTGGTTCATTTTATATAGTAACCAAATCAATGATGTAGGGTAAACAAGTGATCGTGCAGCTTGCTTGTACATGCTTGCCACATAAAGTATCATAATAAGTTTGAGGTTGTGCTTCCTGGAATTGTCACAGGTTTGACAAATCTGTTTCAACTTATGTCATGATGTTAAAACATTTTATTTAAGTTTTATGATGTTGAATTGTCCGCTTCAGGCTGTGGGTTAACATTTCAGTGAAAACTAATTTTTTATAAAAAAAAAATGTTTTAATTTTTTTTTTTCTTTTTAAAGTATACATTTGACATGTGTACACTTGAAAACTTTTTGAGTCTTAAGTTTTTTCTTACAACAACTTCATTTTTCTCTCATTTTAAGATGTTTTTGTGTGTTAACCATATTTGTTAGTAATAAAAGATCATCAATAGCTGTTTTGAATTGTATGCATTTACGTCAATGATGTTATATATGCCAAGTTTTTATAGCATTGTTCTATGTCTAATGTAATATTTATTGGGAATTGCAGTATATCTTTAAAATGTATTTGTAATGATACCACCATATTTCTTAATATTATTGTAGTTTGGAACCCATATAATTCATACATTATGCGTATTTAAAGCCTATTTTAAAGTCCTATCTGACGTAAATAGGTGGTACAAGGATTTATTAATTATGCAGTTTTGAGATGGTCCCTATGAGAAAAAAAAACGCCGGGACTTAAATGTGTATAGATCTGCGTCACTACAAATCTTTGCAGGTATGTTGTGGTATAAGTAGTGAACAAAATAAGTGTGAGATTATCTTCAGATTAATGATTTGGTCTCAATAGCCTTGAACAGTCCCGGTAAAAGTCTTTTAAAAACAGTTTGAATCCATTTTAAGGCTAGAGCTGGATTATTGCATTGAAAAAAGGACTTATCTTGTTTTTGTACTGGACTCAGTCAGAACAAGGAGTTCAATGCAATTTCAACTTTTCACAGGTGAGAGCATATACATATATCCGGGTTCTGCATAGAAATATGAGTATTTTATCATAATTTTGTCATTTTAAATATTCTTTTAAATTTGTAAATATTTGAATTCGACTAATTTTTCTTTAAGTATATTGATATTGAAGTATCTTGCATGCATTGGCCATGCACATGCATCATGCAGGTGTGGTGAAATACAGGTAAAAACAAATTATGTAATTTTATATAAAAATTGACTTTTCTTTAAAAATTGTGAACCGCATTTATTTAAATACATGTATCATACTATGTTGCTTTGGTAAATTGAAAAATGCCTCAATTCAGTATCTGTAAATCATTTATCTTATAATTAGGTTTTCAAAATTTGGAATTTTGCAAGAAATAAATTCAAAATTTAAATTTGATTTTTTTTGAATACATGTAGTAGACTAGTATTATCATGGTGGTCTTGGCAATTCATAGTTGCATGAATACCCTTGAGTCCACTTATGTTGAATGTATTATTGCAGAACAGCCCAAATTATATACTGTTTTGCTCTTTAAACAGCATGATGTGTATTGCAATAAGCCATATCAATTAGGGACAAGTGTTAACCTTAGTGTACCTTATGTAGTACAAAGTATATATGAATACACGGGTAATTAGTACCATCAGCCTCTGTCAGAAATAAATATTATATATCTAAAATTTATGTGGATAAGTCGGGAGTGATGATGCCAAGAAGTATGTGAACTTATAATAATACTATTACCTAATCATTTTGATTAAAAAAATTAAATTAATAATTATTTTTTGAAAAAGTGAATAGATAAAATAAATACACATTTTGTTATGTTTAGTTTAGTGCAAAAATTGTGCTATATTTAGTGCAAAAAATTTCAAAAGTACCATTACATGAGAATGCCATGAATTAAAACTGTAGGACTTTAACTGAAAAACATGTATGCTAGGCAACAGCCAAGACAACTAAGAACAAGGTACAAGTACATGTAAATGATAAAACAGCTGAATAAAGCCAGACAAGACAAATGCATACTGTTGACCACTGAATAATGCCAATAAAGAAAACATAGATAGATAAATTTAGTAATAGTACCAGTAATTTAGTCTGATCAAGAACTAGTACCGGTACTTCAAATCAAGAACTAGTACTTACTGGTGAACAGTACTAGTTGTAACTGTATCGGTTATCATATCCTCTATAACACCAGCATCTTATCCATAGTCCTTATCAAGATAAACTTGATAAACATTTAATTTATCAGCCTTATTAAACAAAGTAATATTGTAAAGCTGATAAAAGTCATAACTATTGACCTCCTGCAAGTTCAAAATTCAGTTTTCTCTCAACTTCTCAAGCAACTATAAAAATGTTATCTATTTAAAAAATTGTTCACAATATGGAAACCAAGATACCAAAAAAAAAAAAAAAAAAAAAAAAAAAAAACTTTTTTTTTTTAATAAATGGAATGAACAGCAGCTATAAAAATGTTAACTATTTAAAAATTGTTCACAACATAGAAACTGAGATACCCCCCAAAAAAACCAAAAAAACTTTGAAATTTGTTTGAATAAATGGAATGAACAGTTAGTTGTATCTGAAAATGACTGCATCTATCACACAGTTCATTGAAATTAAGTCAAATGAACGGGAATTGGAAAGGCATTCCTTGCAATATATTATCCTGGGAGGTTGGTTTTTTATTAAACAAATAACATTTTAAGACATATTTCTTGATTAATTTATCCTTTTGTCATTTAAAAGAGAGAAAAAAATGTGTGATATATGGGAAAACTATTGATTTTATGTTTGTTTGATAACAGATAACAGCATTAAGAGAAGTTTGTCTAAAAATCTAACTAAGTTCTAAGGTTAGCAGGTTTCCGGTTCATTTCAAATTTCAAGGTTATGCAGCGCATCTGAAATTTCAAGGCACCAAGTAATCTGAAAACCTTAAAGATTTTTTTGCTCTTAATGTTTGTTTTCTTGATTTTTATGACTGTACTTTGTTTTATAATAACCAAATGATATAATTACTTTGCCTGATTTTATTCTGTGGTTGCCATAAGAAAAAACAAAAAAACAGAGTATGGTATCCTCTGCCAAGAAATTGACATTTTCTTTCTGATTCGCAAAGATGTTAGGAGTAGATGTATAGGGCAACTAAATGTTTAACCAATGAGATATTTTGTTCTCTTTCTATTTTTACATTACCATCGGTAGATAAATAAAAATGTTGTTTGATGTATTAACAAGTCCACACATACGCCACAACTCCATCGCTCAGAATAATTGTGTTAGTTGATATGTAAATGCTTCTTATTTACAATATTGAGTAAAGAGAGCAACACAATACTATACTGATAGATCTATGTATTGTTGTGGTGATTTTTGTTGAAGTTTTGCCAATACCACTAATTCTGAATTCTCATATTCTAAGTGTATGTAGTTCACCTCACTAAGTCGTAAACGATGATGGTGATTATCATTGTAATGTATTGCTAAGTCTTATCCCTTCATATTGGCACATTCTTATCTGCTTTGGTATTTGTTAGTAAATAAATGAGAGATTTTTTCTCTCTTCTTCACCTGTTGAAACCATCTACCTTTGTGAAAGATCAAGGATTTTTTTGCAGTTCCAAATCATTGACCTTTATGGTGATTATGCAAACTGCAGCAGTAAAAGAAATTGGATTTTTTCTCTTCTTCATAGACTCTTTTTCTCTCTTTTTCATTCTCAGATTGGTTCCTACAAATTGATGTACTGGTTTAATTTTAGAAATATTAACCCCTGTTCATTATGGATTTTTCTTTTATTACATAATTTATCTAGTTACTTTATCTCTTAATCTATCTATCTTTGCTTTGATTGTTTGATATAGGTATATAAACACTGAAAATAATTCAAAATATGTGTCATAATGTGACATATATATTGGTCTAAGGAAACTTTACCATTCTGTTATGTTTTTGATGGTGTGATTATTGCGTGCAAGAGTTATTTGTCTGTGATAGAAATTTGGCACAACGTCCTATTTACTGGTGTCATACAGATGTGCTCTGCTTTAGTTTGATTTATATATAGCTGCAGCAATTACATAATTGCAACAAATCCCTCATGTAATATCGTAACAAGTGACAAAACAAACACATTTCCTTCAAGTTTGAACTTTATGAATGCATCATTTTGGTAGTTTTCCAGCATTTGCTGCAGATTGGGTTTTTTTTTATATTTACTTTGGGTAGTATATTGGAGAGCAGATGCTGAGAGTTGAAGAGTTAACATCTCCAGTTTTGTTTGAACCCTTTTATGAGAGTTCAGACAGTCAGCAACAGATATAGCAAAACTAATATTGAAGCAACAGCAAAGGATGTATTCATTGAATCATTTACAGGATAACTTACTAAGTTACTTCCCAATGTCAAAAGAGATTTGTTTGCAAATATCAAATAAGACTTCATGTAAATGTCAAATTAGCTTGCAAATGTCTTATGAGTTTGTGCCTGACATTTGATTGTGTTTTCTAATGTCAAACGAGAATCATTGTGCTTGTTAAAGTCAAATGAAACTTGCTTGCAAATATCAAATACTGGTAAGACTGCTTGCAAAATGTCAAATGGGCTTGAATGTTGCAAATGTCTAATAGAGTGGAGGCTTAACATTTTAATGTACTTGCAAATGCTTGCAAACGAATCTTTCTTGCAAATATCAAATGAGACTGCTTGCAAAATGCCAAATGAGCTTGCAAGTTAATAATGTCTAATAGAGCATGTAATTGACATTTTGCTGTGCTTGAAAATGTCAAATGAGACTTGCTTGCAAGTGTCAAATAGATTGTGCTTGCAAACTGTCTAATGAGACTGTGTGCAAAGGTCAAACGAGATTGTGTTTGGGACTTTCAAATGAACTTTTGCTTGCTAATGTCAAAAGAGACTACTTGCAAATTTATGCCTAATGTAGTTGCTAGCAGATATTGAACTTTGAGACTGTGCATTCTATTAAATGTCAAATAGATTGTGGTTGGAAATTTCAAATGGGATGGTGCTAGCTAATGTCAAATGTCTCACATACTTTATGACTGGTACTGCCTTCTGAAGAGTCTGTAAATCATTTAATTATGTATTAGTAGGATGTACATAGCATGCTATTAAGATTGATATCAAAAATAGATCTGAATATAGACTGTTATTAGAATCAAGTCATAATAACATACACATCATAAACTTCTCTATTAATTATGGAATATCTGTACACATATACACACTGCTTAACCTTTACTTTTAGAAGAGAAAGTGGGAGAGAGAGTCAGTTTGCCCATTTTCTGTTTCAAGGCTGTATCTTGGCAGTTTTGTTGTTAATGGTTAAATTTTGAAAAATTTATGAGTCAAGTTTGCATGCATTTAGATGTATATTTACACTTTGATGTATTGTGAGAAGAGAAATGAGTCTAATGACCATATAAATGTACATGTGTTGCTGCTGTAGCCAGATGCAAATATTTGTTTAATGGCTGACTAGATGAATAACTCCAATCAAACCCAAAATAATAAAGGTTTTGACTGATATTTTTGTTTGCTGATTTTATAAAGTACCTTTTCTTTCCCTTTCACTGTATATATGATAGTTAGAGACAGATTCCACTAAAAAAGATCATAAGGAATCTAGATTTTTTGTGTCATATAGAACTCAGAATATAAAGGTTTTAATAAAGCCTTAGGAGTTTAGTAGGCTTTTAGCCATGGTAATGACAATTCTTTTAAAAGTAAAATCCCCCTTAAGTGCAAGGCATTAAATGGCTTTGCTTTAGCTGGTCTTGTCTAACACTTTTATAAGAATTTGACATTTGTCTGTCTAGTCATGCTAAAAGAAGCCTTTAACATGTTAATTCCACTATAAACTATTTATAATGAATTCCCCTTAAAATTATTATTGATAGCTTTATATATATGACATAGTTCTCAAGTCCTTATTGTCTGAAGATGCAAAGCAATGTTTTTGTGAAGGTTTTTAGTTCCCCAGTCTTTATTGTCCGAAGATGCAAAGTGATGTTTTTGTGAAGGTTTTTTTTTTTTTTTGTATTCTGTATTGATTTGGATGATAAACATTGATGTTATTGAAGTAATTCTGTTGCGGTATTTTGGTTTATCCATCTTGTACAAACAAGATTGCTGATTTTTATCGCATTTTTATGCCAGATTTTAGTTTTGTATGTTTCTCTCTACTTTGATATTAATTATGATATCAGATATGAAACCTTGTCTGTTCCCAGAAGCGCCAGATAATAATCAGTTCTTCTCATCAACTATTATATATATATATCTCCACTGGTCATGTAGCCTTTAGAAATTGTAGAGTCTGTTGGCATTTAAAATCCCCAGTCTATTTACCAATATATATGTATCAGTAAGGTATAGAAAATTGATTGGGTAATGTTCTCATGGGTCTCTGTCATAAGTGTTGGACTATTCCGATTTTTAACACAGTATATGAGCATTATGAATATGGAAGTGTTGATCGTGTAATATTTTTCTTTTTGGAGAGGAAATGTTTTATTTTATTATTTATATGATTTCATTGATTTTTATCTGTCGGTGACTTTTGGCATTTCAGCATTTTCAGAATGCATAGAAATGAAAAACCATCAATCTTCATTACGATTAAATAGTTGACATTGTATTTTTTTTTCTTTCGTAAAAGGATTGAGGACTGGACCCTTAACCCATTGTAAACAAGCAAATTCAGTGAATTAGGGTCCCCACCGGTAGGTATTTTTTTGTGATCAGCACCTATGTTCAAAGGGCAATAATACTCCAGGAAAATGATAAACCAACTCGGGAATAATGATATGCAATCTCCTATCAATGTTGATGCTTTGTACCAAGTTTGAAAAAAATAGCGCTTCATGGTTTTAGAGAATTGATAAGTGCAAAAAGTGTCTGGGTAGTTGGAAGTTCTAATTTATTATCCTTCCTTCCATTGGAAGGATGGGAAAGGTGGGGGGGGGGGGAGATAGCACTAGCAGCCCTGAAAAGTACACTTCATACCTGCAATGTATTGCTTATAAAACAAAGTATAAAATTTATAAAACATTTCATTATTTCTGTATTAATTGGACGTGCTAGTTGAATGATTAAGTAATTGAATAAGTCTTGGCAATTTTAAAATGATATTTCTCATATCTCGGGTATATTGTAAGCTTTGTTTTATGACTATAATCTTAATACATTGGAAGTTATGCTTGATTTGATCTTAAATTAAAATGGCTCCAGTATCGTAAATCTATATTCATTATAAATCAAGTTTTACAAAATGGATTAATTAGGATTACACTAATTATTTATTGAACTTTTTAACTCCTCTTGATCACAGATCTGGCTAATTTGTGTCATATATTGTTGAAACCTATCTATCAGTTGGCCAGTATAGGTGGGTAAAGTTAAACTATATGTACTGCTGGCAACTATTGGTTTACCGATTTTAATATAATGTGCATATATGGCATTTCAGTTTTTACATATTTCTTTTTCAATGCGGCATAATTTTTGTCTTGCATAAATAAATAAATGATTTTCTTGAATAAAATGGCAATAAAACTGACCCAGCATTAAGTTGTTTATTGTAAATTTTGAAATTGTTTACTGTTCTGTTTAGCTAAGGGTGTCCGCTTAAAAGTTGGAAAACAGCTTGATTTATTTAACAAAGTATTGTATCTGCAATGGCCTAGTATATAATTTTGTGGGGTTCTTCTGTCCCTCTTCTTCATTGTATTTGTTATATTTTTTCTAGAAATGGCATGCATTATGGTAAGCTGTTGCTATCTTGCTCCACTCTTGTTATAAGTTCAATATTTAATTTTCAACATAACCCTATCATAAAAAGATTTATTTATGCTCATTTGAAAATGTATATGCATGTCTTCTATAATGTGTGTAATTTGATGCACAGTGCTTTATCAAAAACAATACCAAGTCATGTAACAATGGTAACATTATCTTAGATGACCTTGAACCCTTTGAAAGGGTCATGCAGATTATTTTACCCCCTTTATTTTCTCCTTCATTTTGAAGTTCTTTGAAATGGCCCATTTTTGATTTTTCATTTTTTTTCCCCTCAAAATATTTTTGTTTGTGTTTGTATAGTAAAGTAACCTAGTATTAAAAGTCAAGCTGGTAGGGGATTTTGAAAACAACCATAAAACATCTCCAATGACACATCTTTTAAAATTTTAGATTTGTTATTTTTATAAAATATACCTAGGGAACTGTAAATGATACATATTTATTAGATTTTTCTCCTGTCACTGTGTCAAGGAAATGCTCCAGTGTCATTGACTGTCCTAGATACTTGGGGGTTTTTGTGGGTACAATGGGGCCCTAGAAACTTGATAAATGTTTATATATGTATATATAATGGATGGATATAGAGATAGTTGTAATCAGAGCTATCTTTAAAACACTATTACTATTTTTTATGCCCTGTTTAAGGTAAACTTTTGTAAATATTTATAAATAAACCTTTCTTATTATGTACATGGTGGATCTTATTGTTCAAAACTTGTACAGCAAGTTAAAATACAGTTTGCATTACAAGTATTGTTAGAATACATCAATTAGGCCAAAAAGCACTGCTGTTAATGTTATTAAGTTTTTATGCCAAGGCTGTATTCTTTAAACTGTTTTTTGTACATACATATTTATTTCTTGCTAAGAAATCTTTCTGATGAATAGAGATGTACTGGTATTTTGATTTTTCTGGTCTATTTATGTTTTTTTCTTTTGAACATTTAAAAAAAATGTTCTTGTCCAAAAACAGTAACTTTAAATCTGTAGCATCAGATGGATGGTTTAAAGGAAATTAATGTTGATAAAGATCAAATTTAAATGCTCAAACCATGTCACATTCAAGAGGCAAGCATGAACATTTTGCTCTCAATTTATCACTGTGGTTATTGATATGAAGAAAAGCAATATGGAATGATTCATTTGTGACAAAATCTTCTTTGGCAAGGAAAAAGATTAAATTTAAATGCTCATACCATGTCACATTCAAGAGGCGGATACAATGTATATAGCTTTTGCTCTCAAGTTATCACTATGGTTATTAATATGAAGTAAAGCAACATGGAATGATTCATTTGCGACAAAAATCTTCTTTTGGTCAGTGACTTATTGTAATCTTTGTACATTAAAATCTTTTTGTTAAGTTGTAATCCATTATCTAAGCTTTAATAAACAGCCATACAAGATTGTAATGGTCTAATAGTAGTTGTCTGTTGGGTTAAAAAGATAACTTGTAGTATAACTGTTTTCATGTTATTTTAAATTTTCTACCAGAGCAGTGAAGCAAACACAACTTCAGATTGGATCAAAATCTTTACAATACTGTAACTATGTTCTTTTATCTGATCCTTCCATAGCTGACCAAAAGATCCAATATCATCAAATTGGCCAAGTGTGTCAAAATGATTTTTTTTAGCAAAATTCACAATAGAGAATTGAAAAGGACACATATATCCAATTTGTTTATTATCTTGTTTAATGAAAAGACATGAAATAAAGGGTATTACTAATGTTCCTGAATTATCAGCAAATTGGCCAACAGGTCACATGTAGACGTTGAACTCTGAAATCATCATCATTCTAAATAATGATTACGATGTAGACAGGTGTTTTTACGATGTGTTAAACTATGTATGCACTTTGCTCAGCATCAGGTGACCTACACTGACAGGCTAGGTAGGTTTGATTATCACTCGGGACAAATTTGTGAGAAGGTTTGTCAGTTTTCTTGCCCAGTTTCCTTCACAATTTAAAAACCTACTGTAAACCAACTTTTATTCGCGGATATTAACTTTCGCGATTCTCTTACCAAAATCATTTCGCGACTTAACTTTCGCGATATGAACTTTAGCTGCATATTTGGTATAAATAAAACCATTTTCGGAAACAAATTCGCGACGATTAACTTTCGCGATTCTTTTGACCTCGCGAAACACGCAAAAGTTAATCGCACCCGAATAAAAGTTGGTTTCCGTTATAATGAAAGAGTTTTGAATGGTGCATATAATTTCATTACTCCACTCTTTTCCACTCAGCTTACCTTTAGGTGATCATCACCCTTGTGTACTAAGCTCCAATATCTACATTGTCAAATTTTTAAGCGGTTTAAATTTTATTTACATCAACATTTTACATAGAGTAGTTATTATTGCCAGAAAGTATCTCCCCCCATCTCTGTATATCTTTAATATTTGTTATTGGCTTTACCTGTTTTAATTGAATTCAATAAAATTTTAATGGTTCTTACAAAATCTATTTACAGGTATGTTGTATAAATTTATATTTAGGTAGAGTTAAAAGCTTATCGCTTGAGAAAATGATATGTTTTACTCCATATCAATACTTTAAATTCACTTGATTAGAGCTTAAGTCTATGTGTGGCTTTGAGGTTATGAAAGCTTGTGAATGGTTAATGTCTCAGGGAACCGACACAGCAATTTCTGATCACTCTAACTCTAAATGAAGTAATTAAGTTAGGTTGAAAACCCCCAATAGGTTAGTTAGATTTCAAAATATTGGCACATTGCCTCCTTGCTGGGTATAGCATATAGAATTTTTCTTGGCTATTCATCACAGTAGTTTTATCTCCAATGACAGGGATTAATTTGCCATTGATTTACATATAATATATATCCTACTTTGTGCAGTTAGTTTGTTTATTAATCTGGGAATATTAGGAATTATACAGCTCAGGTAATGAGAAGTTTTTTTGCTTATTTCTGCTTGATGGGTTGTTATGCTATTTTGTTTTACATAACTGATAAATCGGCTTTCTGCTATATAATTAAGAGCACATCTGCAGATTTCATTAAAATGTTATGTATATATATACAGTACAGACCTGTCGAAAGTCTAACACTGATCCAACAGAAATGAGTCGAAGTGCATAGATCTGTTGAGATATGGATAGATAGTGACCGAAAAGCTGCCTACAGATATATAGCATCTGCCGAAAAGCTATCGAAATAAAACTAAAGAGGGGCCGAGATAGAACTGCCGATTGGTCAATTATTCGTTAGTCTAGTATCCAACTTTAACCAAGTCTGTACTGTAGTTTACTTTTCTCTTTGCTTTTATGTTTTTAACACAGATTTTTAATGATTGCAACTCGAGCATTAAATCTTCTTGCAATCATTTAGTCATTGTCATAATAACAGTTTCTAAACATGGTTGTTTTTTGCTGTAATGAAAAATGCCACTGAAGAAGGCTGTAACATCAAAACAAGTTGTATTCATCATTTTCTGTTTTAAGATGTGATAATTGTTTTTATCTGTGTTATATATTTTTGTTATCTTAACAAAACACACTTTTTGGGTTGAAGCTTGCTTATGAAAATACTTTTGTTTATTGGTCTTTATATAATTGATATGCTTCAGGGATGAAGCTTAACTATTTTGAGTTAGGGGCCCCGCTCACTTCAGAAAAGAAGTTGTAATAGTAATGAATAGCTAAAATGTGTAAACATTAAGGGGCCCCAGACTGATCTTTAGCAGCCATGGGGTACTGGGCCCCTGCTAATCTTCATCCCTGTGCTTTGAGAAACTAGTTTGATAGTTGTAAATATATTGAATAGAGACAACCATATTGGCATAGATCGAGTTTGTGAACAGGACACCAGTAGAAATTTAGCTCGTTAGAGAGCATAAACATTTAAACACAAATATACCAGTCTATGTTCAAATCACAGTCCCAAAAGCTAAGTGAAAACCTTAAAAACGGGCACATTGTAAACTTCAAAGGAAGTGAGCTCAGGTGCTCTGGAAGAGTAACCGCCTCTTGTTGTCTATCTAGCTACACCTGGTACATGTAAAATAGCAGTTAAGCAATTTGTCAAGTTTTACAATTTCTTTTTGTGCTTACTCTTCCCTAGCTCTTAGTCTCACAAAATTTTGTAACATATGTGGCATTCAGTTTTAATTTAAAGAATACTGGTATAAGAAAGCTTATGTATCATTGTGGATCAATTTCTAACCAGATTCTACAGAGAAATTCTATCAACTTGATCTGATTAAATTGATCAGTGATCTAGTATTTATTTACTTAAATATATATAACCTATATGACCTGATTAATTAAATGTCACTTTAAGTCTATACGGCCTGATTAATGAGATGTACTAATTGATATTACTGTACACATTTAGTTTACTCCTAAGATAATTTACTTCCTATATCGGTGTTTGTCACTTCCTTCCTTTGTATAGAGAAGTACATCTGGAGTGTTTACACAACACATGCCATAACACCAAGAATTTTAGAATGTTATGAGAACAAAATATTGAATCATAACTGGATCATTATTGAATAAGCTGTAGCTTACTTCAACTAAGTTTGCTCTAATAAAGATATGCCAAGTATTGGTTTCACAGACCACATAACCCCTCACCACCTAGGTTAAAATCCTTTTTATCAAATCCTAGTGTGAATAAGTTCATCATTTTGCTAATTTTGGTAGCTGAATGCCGGTTGTTTCTATGGGTACTCCAGTTTGCTCCACAATTCCTTGCTGCCTCAATATATGTGAAAGAGTATTGACTAGGATATAAAAACTCAATTGCTCTTGTAACCAACGATGTATATATGATATATTTGCCATAGTGTCAGTCTTAGCTGTAACTCGCCAAGGACCTGGAGTTAGGGAATCGGCGTCCAACGATCCACGGGGCAATTTCAGTCTCAGCTGTGCAATGTGTGTCCTGCCGGTTGGACGATCTACAATATAACTCACTAGACTCTTGCCGAGGAGTTCCCCACGTCTGGTTTTACTAGTTGTAACTTCCTCCAATCGAGGATCACCACAGCTCCACTCATAGTCTCATGCCTTCTAATGGGAAAGAGGTAGACCTAATTTATGCCCACAGAATAAAACTTGTAGTCCATTACCCAAACTTAATCCTCCATCATTGGTACCCTTAAATCAAAATGGTGTACCACTGACCCAACTTCAGGAGCTATTGTTACCACCCTCAAATCACTATATCTCACATTGTCAAGAGGAAGAGCTAACTACCATACATTCTTCACCAAATGTTTTAAACCATAAAGAAGGGCCTGACTTTGAATGGACACTGGGTATTTTTATTTGAAGGAACGTCTTCATTAATAAAGATTTTGATCGGGCATAAATTTTGTACTGTATCAAAAATGTGATAAAATCTAACTCTTTATATGGTACTTGTTAGTGATAGGTGTAAACGTGACTTTTATCAATGAAATATAATATAGTTATGAATATTTAAACACAATTGGATTTAGAGATCATGAGATGACCCCTTACAGTATCCACTAATCTTAAAGTGTACACACAACATCACAACACATAAACAAGGAACTCATACTTACTGTGTAATGTACCTTCTTCCTTTGTCTTTACACTGGTGTGAATTATGTGAAAAATGTACTGTGTAAATATTTGGTGAGTTTTCTTTGTTTACATGAAATGATTTGTTCTTCTTGCAACCTGTATAAGGGCTTTGCTTAAGTTATCCAATTAAATCAGAACTTCTTCTTTGTGCAGAGTACCCTAGACCAGCTACCATTTCTTCCACCCCTGAAGGCATGGTGGATGGGGGTGAGTAGGGATAGAAAGAGTGGTAATGTGTGTGTGCAATTGACTGGGGTATAAAACACCAATACACTAGTGATGAAGCTTAACTTTTTTGAGTTAGAGGCCCGGCTGACTTCAGAAAAGAAGTTGTAATAGTAATAAATAGCTAAAATGTGTAAACATTAAGGGGCCCAGATTGATTTTTAGTAGCCATGGGCCACTGGGCCCTTGCTTATCTTCATCCCTGTACACATTACACACACACACACACACACACACACACACACACACACACACACACTTCAACTATCCCACCCTCCCCAGTCCCATCAACCATGCTTTAGGCTAATAATCAACATAAGCTTAGGTATAAGGCTTTAAGCAATCATTTTAATGATTTGAATTTAAAATGTACAGGCTATATATTATTTATCAGTACATGCATATATACTACCGGTACCTAAAAGCTGATTATGATTATTTTGAGAAAAAATAACATCCCAGAAAGTAAAAGGCATATATATGATGGGACATCCACTAGGATTGATATATGTTGCCTTCTATTAATTATACATGAAAATTTCACAAAGCCATCAAAATTCCCAAGTCCCAATACCATGTGACTTATACAGTAAGTTCTAGTACTATACTCTACCTGGTGGTTTTTATGTCATTAAGTTCCCATGTTTTTAATACCAATTATTACTCTTAAAATGTTTGCAGAGTAAACAAAATACTGTTTGTAACACTATTGACAAGTTGGTGTTGTAATAGACCATTGACTTTTTTTAATGTTAATTGACAATAAAACCAATACAATGCTAGTACTAAGATATGAACTAACATGATAAAGTCTATAAATTCCACGATATGAGAGTGTAACATCTGTTATGGGGGCTGCACCATATTATTAGTTGTCTGACGTTGATACTGGGATGGTATCCATTCAGAGAATGTAGTATCTACCACGTGTATGCAGCGATTTGTTGTTTTACTATTTACATCACAGAGGAGACTATGTTTAGTCAATTATGGATTTATTTTAGGCATCATACATAGTTTTTGAAGGAAAGAAGAGGTTTGTACAGTGTACTGATGGAGATATGACTGGTCTGCCCCCTTCTCTTTCTCTCCGATACATGCACACATACAAGACACATGTTATAAATCCAGTAGACTTTCCCTTTGAGACTGAATGTATTATGAAGATATGCACCTGCTCTCTCTCTCTCTCTCTCTCTCTCTCTCTCTGGAACACGTGCACACATACAAACGAGACACATGTTGTTAATCCAGTAGATATGTTTATCTCCCTCTCTTTTTGAGACAATGTTTTATGGAAATATGCTCTCTCTCTCTCTCTCTCTCTCTCTCTCTCTCTGACACATACACACATACAAACAAGACACATATTTATTTCCTTCTCTTCTTGAGACTGCATGTATTTATATACATATAAATTGGAAACCACATGCCATGTGAGAAAATACCATAAAGAAGCATGTGCCTAGTTGTAAAGTACTCCAGTTCCTTTGTTTATGGTTCGTTGCACAAACAGCTGTACTTAATAGGTATTATATGATCAAATCACATATTGTCAATATTCTGTGATTTATCCAAACTATAATCCAAATATCAAGAAGATATGATAATCTTATGCTGCCCTGTATCTTAATATGTCACCTGGTGACCTTACAGGAATAGCTACCTAAGTGCTTGATATGTTATCAGTCAAAAAGCTGTTGCCTTCTGAGATTGAGCAAGATCAGTTATGTTGCCAGGTATTTTGGTGTCCGTGCTGATCATCATAAGTTTTTAAAATTGTGTCATGAAATGACCTACTTATCTGATTGTGGGACTTGTTGGTTTTTGTATCTCTGTGTTATAAGAGATAACTATGCCATGGTGTTATTATTATTATCAAGACTGATGATTCTCTTAAGTGCCATTGGTCAACAACAGACAATTTGTTTTTGTTGTTAGAGGATATTCTCTGATGCTGGTCACAAAGATGCAGCCAGTTAGGATTTAGATGGTTCTGTAACTATTTGTTAAATAATTCATATTATTTGTTTAGGGGTGTTAGTAACTCTGTTGGTAGAGCAGTAACATTTGTGTGGGAGGTTCCAAGTTCAGTCAATGGTCTGACCCTGTATATTATTTTCCTTTCCTATAAGATTTGGCGAGCTTGCCAACTCTTGGAATTGGCTAACTTATGCAACAGTCCATAGGTTGAACCAGTGTCATGAGTGCGTGCACTGCAAAGACACATCACCTATAGCTGAAGACTTGATATTTAGTGAAATATTTTAACTTGGATGTTAACACCCCCCCCCCCTATTTAATTCACCAATCAAACATTAAGAATATTTGCAGTTTTAAATATGGTCATACCGGTATCATACATACTAGTACATACCAGTACATGTACACTTTCAATCCTTGAACATCTTTGAATTCAATACGTACATGAAAGGCAATATCTTTCGTAATTTTGTAATCTTATATACTAGTATATATGTAATAGGTAACTACAGATTGATCCGACACCTAAATCAAATGATGACAGGTAATTGTCAGGTGTTACAGAACAAGGTGTTATTAATGTCTATTTTAATATGACACAAATTCTAGAGCTATCTCGCTTAGTGATAATCTGTCATCAAACTCATTATATAGTAGGTAGTGTATGAATCTTAGAAAATTGAATTGATGTGTTCAGAATTAAGTTATTGTGCTACATTATACTTCATTAGAAGAACAGGTCATAACTTCATTGGAATGAAACAATATTGGGACAGTCCATTGATATAGATAGAAAAATATTGCTAGGTTTTCATTCCTAGTAGCCATCAACATATTTTAGTCAATTTGTGAAAGAAAAACAAAATTAAAAAAAGGACTATATTGTCACAAATTTTGGAAATTTTGGACTAGTAATAACTTTAAACTGTGGAAACCCAGATACTTGGGTACTTTAAAGATATTGGGTACTTTTAAGCTTGCTTCAGCAACAACGGTCTCTATAAATACATGTACTATTGGCACCTACCGGTATCTATTCAGTATTATCAGTCTCCTTTGGTTCTTTAATCTTTGTATAAGGACCACCAATCTATAGTCCACTTTTGTGTTTTTCTTAGTGGTTGGCTCGGGGATTAATATTTAACAGTAACGTTACCAAAATAAGCCTGAGTACATGTAAACTTAATTTTAAGTACTTTCTGCATTGTCTAGTTTCAAGTTTGTACTATATTTGAATTTTTGAACCCACATACTGCAGGTGAGACAGATTTTATGGTTTCATAATTTACCATTTATGCAATATGCTTATAAATTACATCAGCTTTTTTCATTTAAATATTTGAAACATAAGGGTCATGGTCTAAGTGTTAAATGCCAACTGCGTAGTGCAGTTTTAGATTTTTGAAACACACAGATGTGCAGTCAAGTTTCATAATTTTAAGCATTTATGCAATTTTAAATATGTAACGGGCTCAATGGAAAAGTATCAGATTTTATAACTAATATTTAAATTAGAAAATTTAAATATTTAAAAAAAAGAGAGACGTCATGGTTTAGGTGTTACAACGTTTTCTGAGATCTACAAGTAGTCTACTGGGTTTATGTATTTAATTTGTCTATCAATAATCTACTTGCAGGATTGTGTGTTTTATAGAATTAAATAGTTAAGTTTCAATAATCCAAGATAATGAATCAATGGCTTAAGTTATTATATCATGATTTTATTGATTAGGACTTTAAGCTTATTACAAAAAGGCTTTAAGGTCAAAATCCTACATTTCTTGCATGTACCGACCAATAGTTTGCACACTATTCACACCCCTTCATCCATGTGCGAATGGTCGCTGTTTAAACTCCCGACATTACCATTTAAAGACTTGTAATACACGGTTCCGTTAACATCGTGTTATAACATATGTGTGACGGGAGTTTAATGTTTTATGCAGATTACAGGTATAATTGTGCTAACTCAGCCAAAAAATAATAATTAATTCAAATGCCAGAAAATTAAGATGATAATTTTTTGTAGCAATTATTTTTTTTCTATTCTGGATTTTAAAGTGCTGTTTGTAAGGTGTTACCATATTCTGTTAGTTGGATAAAAAGATTTTGGAAATTAGCAATTTATATTCATTTAATTTCTGGTAATTTTGCATGGATTAATCAATTTGCATTAGATCATGTTGTTGCAATTTAATCAAACATTTTAATGTCACATGCCTTTGGTGTTTTATCCAATAATCGACAGATTGCATTCCTTTAATTTTTATACTTTGTGTAATGATCATTGATAGTTATTTCAGTTCATTGTCCTGCAGCAGTCATCATGGTTATTATTATTAAAAAATCCCAGTCATAACAACTACACATCTATCTCACTGAAGTGGTATTAATTTTTTATTGGTATTGGATTGTAATGCACAACAATTTTTTTACATGCAGTAATTGCCTGTCTGCGTTCAATCTGATGCTGGATATATTTTGATTTCTGATTTAAGATTTAATGAATATTACATAGGAAATGCTCATTATCATCGTGATGATCGTATGCTGTGGCTGGAGTCTTCACTGCTTCAGGTTTTCGTGAGAGGAATTGTTGTTATAGGTTGACTACACATATAAGGTATTGATTTCTCTATACTCTCTACTGATTATTGTAAAACTATGTGGACGACGTATTGCTCATGATATTCTTTTCTTTTCTATCTTTTTAGGACTGCCAATAAGCTGCATGTGAAAATTACCTGTTGTCAAACCTGTCTGTTTTAACCCATTTTGGAATTAAGACAGATCTCTTGCCGCCACCATTATTACCTAAAGCTGTTTCAAGTTTTTTTTACAAGACATTTCATATAAAGCCGTCAAGATGGATGTCGAATTCACTATCAAGTGCGAGCCTGGCAGTCCGCTAGGATTGAGTAAATGTGCACAACCATCCTTTGATGAAAGTTTTGGGCGAGATGTTTTTGCTGATTACAATGCTGATGACTATGGTTCAGATAGATCCTACGATCAGGCCGACAGTGGGGACAATAGTGGAGATATTTCACCATGCAGCACGGAAGGTAAACTGGATTTTCTCACACGGTCCTTCGATCATGTAGACAGTGGTGATAATAGTGGCGACATTTCGCCTTGTAGCACCGATAATGGCAAAATTGATTACATAACAAGTACATTTTCATCAGATCAAGAGAACTTAGATGGACCAAAGCGTTTATGCTTAGTGTGCGGTGACATAGCGTCAGGATACCACTATGGTGTATCTTCATGTGAAGCCTGCAAGGCATTCTTCAAAAGGACTATTCAAGGTAAGTTTATTTTCTTATTTTAAGACTTTTCAATAGAAATGTATGTCAGATATATATTCCAAGATAAAGCATTTCTGTGATATCAAGTCATATAGGTAAATATCCAGATTTTTTAACGACTTTGAACCCGTATGTGGGAGGTCTGTGTAGCGAAGTTGTCAAAAGTGCACACTTATGGTCACAACACCTCTCAACACCTAGGTTCAAATCCTTCTTGGGTAGAGCTTAATGTTAGAAAGTCTGTGAGTTCAGGGCTTTCAGGTTTCCTGCACCATATGAGAAATGACCAGAAAGATATACTGGGTACCTTTATATCCTGTCTTTTCTATAAATATAAAAAAAGCTACAAAAATTGAGATTCCAATAAACCAACCCTATGTCACTACCCTGTCTGTGAACTTAAAAAGATTGACATCAGTCCTTGCAACCAAAGTCGCATAACCAAAATTATCCGGCTTTTTTGTGGTGTTAATTTTAACTTTGTGTGATGATCATGACAGCTCTTGAAAGACAGGGTCCCTTCAATTCCCACCTCAGTCTGAAGTCTGAAGATATCGCTAAGTGATATGCTCTAGAGAATGCGGAAAAATAAATGTAAAAGTATCATTGCCAGAAATGTGTAGGCGATCTAATTTGTGACAACAATGTGAATAATTTCTGAAATTTGTCTCTGGATACACAACTTAGTGTTTCATATGTATGTATACATACAATTTGCGCTTCATCTACTTATGATTACTTGTTGTTATCAGTGTTGGAACTAACAGCCATTCTGATAGTCTGAGACTGGTAACTTTTGGGAGGGACTGGTTACTTTTAGGGTGCCAGTCTGATAGTCTGAGACTGGTAACTTTTGGGAGGGACTGGTTACTTTTAGGGTGCCAGTCTGATAGTCTGAGACTGGTAACTTTTGGGAGAGACTGGTTACTTTTAGGGTGCCAGTCTGATAGTCTGAGACTGGTAAATTTTGGGAGGGACTGCTTACTTTTAGGGTGAATTGGTTACTTTTCAGTAGTCTCACAATAGTCAAAGCTGTAATGATGAGACAAAAATTTGTTTAATATTTTGATTTACTTACAACACTGACTCACTGATATTACTATGGAACCATTCACATTGCATATACAAATGTGATCTTGTGTTTCTTTTCAAATCGGTTGCCATTATTATTTCATTTTATTTTATTCTTTTTTTTTTTAATTTTTTTCCTGTCGTTATTTTGTTGTGAAATCTGTCATGTGAAATGATAGCAATCCCAAACAAATGTTATTGAACTTGTTAATGTTAAAAGATTTACTACAACATAGTGGCATCCATACAAATACGTCAACTATGTGTCTAATGAGGCTTCAGATTATGTACACTATCTTATCATTTAGATTGAGGTTTGTCATGCAATATACATGACTCTAATACCTTAAAGAGAAAACTGAAAGACATTAAATAAAACCATTCAATAAGTTCCAATATCGTCAGAATTTATCTGACTGTATGCGTGATGTCATGTCACATCATGTGGTACCAAAGTTTGCAGATATGTATCAAACAGGATCAGGCTGAAATGTTCCTTAGTGTTTGGAGTGTGCATTGGAATGTCCATGTTTTAGTAATCCCCATAGAAAATAGCTTTCTCATGCTAGGATATGCCTGATTAGGATTTGAACCAAAGCATTGAGAGGCCTTGTGATCTGTAAGTGCATGCACTTGACCTTTCTACATCCAAAGTGCCCCCCCCCCTTGTTTTGAGAAATAATCCTTCTAAAAGACTTGCTGCCAGTCCTAGAAGACAGATAAGGATGGCTTCATTGCCTTCAAAGCTAAGCTGAGATAAATGGATGATGATGATTTCATTAAATACTTGACACCTATGCCTTGTACTTACTTAGAAGGAGACTGTTGTCAAGTGTTTAAATGTGCTGGATTGTGAATCGCAGTGTTTTCTACCATATGGTTCAAATTCCATACAGAGCCTTGTGTTAGAAAGTTTGTCTGTTTACTTGCCAAAGCTTGGTGGTTTTCTCCAAACAGTAAGTATTGGTCTACCACATCCTTGAACTAAACACCTGATCCATATATGTTCAAGAACCGTTACTGGGGCAAACAACATGTGCTGCACTACACTCAACTGAGACTAAACCACAAGATTGATCCATATTAGAACATATTGTTTCTATTTGATTTCTTCCCATGTATAGACCTTTTGAATTAAATTGATTTGAACCACACAGTCATAATCAGATTTTATTGAAAGCATGCATTTTAAATTGGTTACAAAATTGTGCAAATGCAGTTGCATTAAACAAAATTGATTTCTAAGCTTCATACATTGACTAGAACTCACAAAACCTTCCTGTTACACTAATTCGTAATTTATATTGGTAAAACTATTGCCATTTAATGAAGTGCTAATGTTGTCTTTAATTAAAAAATGGAGAAAATATACTAAATTGAAAGGCCACGGTTGTTTGACATACAGAGATTGAAATATGTGACATGGACCTACTACAAAGCATTGATTTTTATGTCAGTAGAAGAAGCAGATTGAATAATGGATTCTGATGAAATTGATTGGATTTAGAGGGAAGAGTTTTTTCAGAAATTATTCTACATTCTTATGCATATGAGAAATTGATTACCTAAGTAAGACCTGGTAATAATGTCCCGTGATTTTCAGGTACAAATGGATTTAATAAGCTTTTCAGGGTCGACACAGGAGTTAGAGGAGCTGTACACAATATAATTCTAAATAGTATTACAATCTGCCTTTTGTTATCTAAAGTATAAGATCTTATTAGGATATTTGTAACAAGTAGCCAGATTTCATTACAAAATCCTTGACAGGTATAGTATTTGAAAGAATACAAATTCCCTCAACTGGAATACGATTAATATTAAAAAGCGGACTCTAGTCTCTAGTAAAGAAAAAATTTGTTCATTCAACCCTGGAGAAAAATCAATAATTACAAGGCCATATGTAATAACCTCGTCTACGGCTTTAAGGATTTTTTGGCGCTTAACACAATGCTGATAACGGTACAAAATTACCAAATCAGCATAAATCATTTTTTGCATTCTGATCATGTACACATCTATAGATATTTGCTGTTGTTCATGAGTGATTTTCAACAAAAAATTTATCTAGCTGCAAATTAAAATTTAAAATGTCTAAACTTCAAGTTTTTCCCATTCGATTTGAATTAAAATTGAATTTAAATCTTTAATTTTATTTTAACTAGAGCTCTTTAAGTCTCAATTATAAATTGCAAGCAAGCAGAAAAATTTCTGAATGCAAATCAATTTTATATTATGACTATAGCATCTAAATTAGAATTCGTTAGTTAGGTGCCGATACTTAATTCTCTGTGAGAGATTTGTACAGTACCGTAATTTCACCTTAAGAAATTTATTTTGCGTTCAGGTCAGTTTGAGATTAATCCAAGTAGAGGCTTAAGAATTAAAAAAAAAAAATTATATCAAGGATAGGATTCGTGCCATAACATGCAGATCGGCTGTTTTCAGTATTGATTACTGTTTGTAAACAAGTAGTAAATCAATATTTAAATTTGGAAATTAAAGAAGATTTTATATGACTTATTCATTAATATAATTTGAAAATTGGTAAACTATTAGCTTTGAAATGATTGTTACTGCATTTAAATGGGAAAATTAAAACTGATTAGATGATGTTTATTGTATGTTGTAAATCAAGAGTATGGTATCAATATCCCATAAAATTAATTTACCAAATAAGTGGCTTCTGAAATTTACCTTCTTCCTACTGAATTAATTCTCTACGCCCATTGAATCTCCATATAGGAAAGAATTTACAGTACTTGATAGGAAAAAAATTAGAAAATTTGTTTAACATTTGTTATGTTGGCTTTCCCATTGTCTTGGCATTAATTTTTGTTTTACAATGGAATCCAATATTCAATAACTTATAGGGTTTTTAATTGCTTTCTTGGCATTGAAGGACCTGTTGGTCTTGTCATATGATCCATGTCAATTTGCATTTTCTGGTAAACAGAATATTTTTGTGATTGAAATTTGCACCAATTGACTACTAAACAGTTATACATTGCTGTATTGGCATTGGCAATGGTAAAGGTCCGTTTCATGAGAGCAGTTCAAGGGAAACATTTAGTATCCCTAGATAAAAGGTTTCAGTCTTGGTCATATTCCCAGGAAGAAGGTCAAAGATTTGAGCCAAGATTTTCAGATGTTATTGGTATTGCAATAGCTTTAAAGAAATCTATTCATTTGGTGTCTATCAAGAAAACTTGTTGAACCTTCTCAACATTCTGGCTCTTGCTTTGAAAATCTATTTAACCCCCTTCTTAACATCCTGGCTCTTGCTGAGAAAATCTGTTTAACCCCTCTTAACATCCTGACTCTTGCTTAGAAAATCTGTTTAACCCCCTCCTCATTCTGGCTCTTGCTATGAAAAACTTTTCGATCCCCTCATAATTCAAACTCATACTATGAAAATCTTTTTGACACCCTCGTCATTCTGGGTCTTATTAAGAAAATCTGTTTAACTCCCTCCTCATTCTGGCTCTTACTACAAAAATCTTTTTGACCCCCTCATAATTCTGGCTTTTTACTTAGAAAATCTGTTTAACCCCCCTCTTCATTGTGGCTCATAATCCTTTCTTTCCCAGACTAATTAAATTATGTGGTTGTTAACACTAATTATGCTAATTTGGTTGTGATGTATAATTCTGTAGGTTAAAAGATCAGAATTATTAAAAAAAAAAAAAACCCATAAAAAACAGAATTGTCAGCAAAATGTGAAAAATGATACTTTGTCATGTTGGATGAAGTTTTTATGAAATATGACTATATTATTAATATATCTGTGGTTTCATTAATGTGTTAGGATCAGAGGTCTGAACAGAACAAATTATTTTCCATCAATCCGAGTGAAAGCTTATAGCCTTGGCCAAACTTTACATACATATATCAGTATATATAAGCTGAGGAACCTAATTACGTATCTGGTTTTGATCTTTTGGTATACATGTATGTGTACTTTACAGAATTAGTTTCCATTTGTCACTGTATTGCAATTTAAAGCCATTTTCATTACATTTAGTACTAAACCATAATCAGAAATGTTGTACACTCAGTTTTTCACATGACTGTTCAACTATTTTAAATTTTATCATAAAAACTGATAAAATACATGTATATTGTTCTTATATTGCTGTTTATTCCAAATTTTCAACTTTTCAAAAAATAAAATAAAAATACCAGATATTCTCACTGTTAGGGGGTATGATGAGCAATGTTTTCTTGTGACTTTTATTGTATACATATATTATAATGCAGATTGAAAAACCAAGTTTACAATACCCACTTTACCAAAATTAAATTTTTAAGTGAAAACCGAGAAGTGGCTTTATCTAGCATTATTTTGGTGAGACAAAAGACATAGTTGTCAGTTATGACACACAACTATTAAAAATTTTAAAAAATTTATTAAAAAACTGAAATACTTAAAAAATATTTTATTACATGGAAAAAAAACCTTGTTAAAATTACATTTGTCATGACTAGACACAGATATGTATAACATGCTTAATGTACTGTATGAAAACACAATTTAAACTTTACTATCAAACAATTGAATGAAATAATAGAAAAAGCATGATCAAAGCATAAGTTGTTTCACATGGACAGGTTGTGGTAGAAATATGAACAGGATATGTTTTGTTACGTGTACATTCTCCGAGCTTGAAGATACGAGGTCAGCTGGATAATAGTTACGAAATGTATTTGAGTTTAGTAACTCAATCACTCAATCATATGGAAATCCTATATTCTCAAGGTATACCTTACTACAACAAACACACAAGTGATCTTTAAATGTATAGGTGTAAGGTGTTCTCCTATTGTAATAAAATGTAAGGTTTTAGAATTCCCCCCTTTTAATGGGTAAAACCAATATTGACATTGTAGTTTCTTTTCTGTATAGATATATCTGTATATATAGTATTGGGTATTATCTTCTGTATAAATTAAAGAAATTTCAAGTGTTTTTCATTGTTAATTTTAGTTGTCCTGACCAGGTTAGATATATATGGTTGTCTATTCACTCTATTAAAAAGCATGTTTATATTTGAGCATTTCAAAATTTGAAATTGT
The DNA here is from genome assembly GCA_021292105.1 of Anadara kagoshimensis. Lineage (NCBI taxonomy): Eukaryota > Metazoa > Mollusca > Bivalvia > Arcoida > Arcidae > Anadara > Anadara kagoshimensis. Next base: position 8,448,297 of record CM037858.1, on the reverse strand, counting down.
AACAAACTTTTAAGCACAGCATAAGTTCACTTCAGTTTAAGCCAATATCAAAACTGGAACGAAGAAATATTTAGGTTATGTCAAGTTGTTTAAATTGTTGTATTGACAGATTTTGAATTTCACTGTGTCTACTACAGATTTGATTAGTTTATGTCAAACAGTAAATTCCATTTCCTTATTGGGAATGGGAACCAATGTGGTATTTGATCAAGTCTGAACATTCAGGCTATGACTCATATATATGAACATCGATCTTTAGAAAATATGTACTAGTGCATATAGGGTTCTTATATAGATTTTCAGGAATTGAAAAATGGTGTTATAGATGCTAGTCAAGACTTTACTTATACCTAGGCGGGTGAGAGTTTGGGTGTTGGAGGAACCATGGTACCTGGAGAAAACTGCTAAGCTTTGTCAAGTGAATGACAGATTTATACTTAAGATCACACTAGGTTTCTGTGGACACTTTGGTTTCCTCCACCATCTCTGAACTGACCGTCTCGATATAAATGAAAAGATTCTTCACTGAGGTGTAAAGATTGTGCAGTTTTTTTTATGGTTTTGTAAAATACAAAACGGATAATGGCACTAACCTTACATGGAACTGACAAATGGTCTATTTAGGTAACCATATTCAAGTTACAGCCCATGACGACTTGTTCATAAATTAGTCATGTAATACTTATTAAAATGAAATAATTTGTCTTATAATGAAAAAAGATATTCCTCCACCCCTTGGGTTTAATCTATTCAGGGCAATGTAGAATGTTACATCAAATTAAAATTTTAAAGATTAGTCACTAGTAAGAATATGATTACATGCAGATATATGCAGCGACATTTAGTTTAATCAAGCCCAGATGGAGCCCTTATAAATGATGCTTTTCACAAAATGCAAAATTGTCTTTTTTAAAAGATAAAATGTTAAAACATTAATTGTTAAACAATAGGCTATACCTGTAGATACATGAAGTTTTAATTATAAAAAGACAAATTAACATGAATACCATGCATATGATTATCATAAAATTATCAGAAACGCTGTGTTGGTTAATCTGCGTATAATCTTTTTATCTAGTTGTCCCTATCAGAAATATGAGCGTTCTGCTCTACTTAAGTTTAGAAGCAACTCTTAACAGGATAGCCTTGTCATACCTCACTTTACATATTTTAATATTTCTTTGCTATAATTTATTTTAGTTCGTCTTCATTTTAAAACGCACAAAAAAAATCTTCAGTATAATACTTAAATGATGACTTGTCTTACTCATGAGTAGTTTTTGATAAAATCTTATTTTTAGCTCACCTGAGCACAAAGTGCTCAAGTGAGCTATTGTGATCAGTCTTTGTCCGTCGTGCGTCGTGCGTCGTGCGACGTGCGTCGTGCGTCGTGCGTCAACTTTTCTGTTAACACTCTGGAGGCCACAGTTTTTGTTATATCTTCATCAAACTTGTCCAGAACATTGTTCAGGTCAAAAGCTAAGTCAAGTTCATATATGGAATGTGTTGGATCAATAAGTAGGTCACTAGGTCAAATCAAAGAAAAACCTTGTTAACACTCTAGAGTCCATATTTTTTGTCCAATCTTCATATAATTTGTCCAGAACAACGTTCATAACCAAAGCAAGGTCAAGTTCGTATATGGGTCATGTTGGATCAATAAGTAGGTCACTAGGCCAAATCATAGAAAAACCTTGTTAACACTCTAGAGTCCATATTTTTTGTCCAATCTTCATATAATTTGTCCACAACAACGTTCATGACCAAAGCAAGGTCAAGTTCATATATGGGTCATGTTGGATCAATAAGTAGGTCACTAGGCCAAATCATAGAAAAACCTTGTTAACACTCTAGAGTCCATATTTTTTGTCCAATCTTCATATAATTTGTCCACAACAACGTTCATGACCAAAGCAAGGTCAAGTTCGTATTTGGGTCATGTTGGATCAATAAGTAGGTCACTAGGCCAAATCATAGAGAAACCTTGTTAACACTCTAGAGTCCATAGTTTTTGTCCAATCTTCATATAATTTGTCCAGAACGATGTTCATGACCAAAGCAAGGTCAAGTTCGTATATGGGTTATGTTGGGTCAATAAGTAGATCACTAGGTCAAATCATAGAAAAACCTTGTTAACGCTATAGAGTCCATAGTTTTTGTCCAATCTTCATATAATTTGTCCAGAACGATGTTCATGACCAAAGCAAGGTCAAGTTCGTATATGGGTCATGTTGGGTCAATAAGTAGGTCACTAGACCAAATCATAGAAAAACCTTGATAACACTAAAGAGTCCATAGTTTTTGTCCAATCTTCATATAATTTGTCCAGAACGATGTTCATGACCAAAGCAAGGTCAAGTTCGTATATGGGTCATGTTGGGTCATTAAGTAGGTCACTGGACCAAATCATAGAAAAACCTTGTTAACACTATAAAGTCAATTTTTTTTGTCCAATCTTCATATAATTTGTCGAGAACAATGTTCATGACCAAAGCAAGGTCAAGTACGTATATGGGTCATGTTGGGTCAATAAGTAGGTCACTAGGCCAAATCATAGAAAAACCTTGTTAACACTATAGTGTCCATAGTTTTTGTCCAATCTTCATATAATTTGTCCAGAACAATGTTCATGACCAAAGCAAGGTCAAGTTCGTATATGGGTCATGTTGGGTCAATAAGTAGGTCACTAGACCAAATCATAGAAAAACCTTGTTAACACTATAGAGTCCATAGTTTTTGTCCAATCTTCATATAATTTGTCCAGAATGATGTTCATGACCAAACAAAGGTAAATTTCTTATATGGGTCATGTTGGTTCCATAAGTAGGTCACTAGGCCAAATCAAAGAAAAACCTTGTTAACACTATAGAGTCCATATTTTTTGTCCAATCTTCATATAATTTGTCCAGAACGATGTTCATGACCAAAGCAAGGTCAAGTACGTATATGGGTCATGTTGGGTCAATAAGTAGGTCACTAGGCCAAATCATAGAAAAACCTTGTTAACACTATAGTGTCCATAGTTTTTGTCCAATCTTCATATAATTTGTCCAGAACAATGTTCATGACCAAAGCAAGGTCAAGTTCGTATATGGGTCATGTTGGGTCAATAAGTAGGTCACTAGACCAAATCATAGAAAAACCTTGTTAACACTATAGAGTCCATAGTTTTTGTCCAATCTTCATATAATTTGTCCAGAATGATGTTCATGACCAAACAAAGGTAAATTTCTTATATGGGTCATGTTGGTTCCATAAGTAGGTCACTAGGCCAAATCAAAAAAAAACCTTGTTAACACTATAGAGTCCATATTTTTTGTTTAATCTTCATATAATTTGTCCAGAACAATGTTCATGACCAAAGCAAGGTTAAGTTCGTATATGGGTCATGTTGGGTCAATAAGTAGGTCACTAGGCCAAATCATAGAAAAACCTTGTTAACACTATAGAGTCCATAGTTTTTGTCCAATCTTCATATAATTTGTCAAGAACGATGTTCATGACCAAAGCAAGGTCAAGTTCGTATATCGTTAATGTTGGGTCAATAAATAGGTCACTAGGTCAAATCAAAGAAAAACCTTGTTAACACTATAGAGTCCATAGTTTTTGTCCAATCTTCATATAATTTGTCCAGAATGATGTTCATGACCAAAGCAAGGTCACGTTCGTATATGGGTCATGTTGGGTCAATAAGTAGGTCACTAGACCAAATCATAGAAAAACCTTGTTAACACTCTAGAGTCCATATTTTTCGTTTAATCTTCATATAATTTGTCCAGAACAATGTTCATGACCAAAGCAAGGTCACGTTCTTATATGGGTCATGTTGGGTCAATAAGTAGGTCACTAGGCCAAATCATAAAAAAACCTTGTTAACACTATAGAGTCCATAGTTTTTGTCCAATCTTCATATAATTTGTCCAGAACGATGTTCATGACCAAAGCAAGGTCAAGTTTGTATATGGGTTATGTTGGGTCAATAAGTAGGTCACTAGGTCAAATCATAGAAAAAGCTTGTTAACACTCTAGAGTCCATATTTTTTGTCCAATCTTTATATAATTTGTCTAGAACGATGATCATGACCATAGCAAAGTCAAGGACATATACCAATCATGTTGGGTCAATAAGTAGGTCACTAGGTCAAATAATAGATAAACCTTGTTAACACTCTAGAGTCCAAATTTTTTGTCCAATCTTCATATAATTTGTCCAGAACAATGTTCATGACCAATGCAAGGTCAAGTTCATATATCGTTAATTTTGGGTCATAAGTAGGTCACTAGGTCAAATCAAAGAAAAACATTGTTAACACTCTAGAGTCCATACTTTTTGTCCAATCTTCATATAATTTGTCCAGAATGATGTTCATGACCAAAGCAAAGTAACGTTCATATATCTATAATGTTGGGTCAATAAGTAGGTCATTAGGTCAAATTAAACAAAAACATTGTTAACACTCTAGAGTCCATATTTTTTGTCCAATCTTCATATAATTTGTCCAGAACGATGTTCATGACCAAAGCAAGGTCAAGTACGTATATGGGTCATGTTGGGTCAATAAGTAGGTCACTAGGCCAAATCATAGAAAAACCTTGTTAACACTATAGTGTCCATAGTTTTTGTCCAATCTTCATATAATTTGTCCAGAACAATGTTCATGACCAAAGCAAGGTCAAGTTCGTATATGGGTCATGTTGGGTCAATAAGTAGGTCACTAGACCAAATCATAGAAAAACCTTGTTAACACTATAGAGTCCATAGTTTTTGTCCAATCTTCATATAATTTGTCCAGAATGATGTTCATGACCAAACAAAGGTAAATTTCTTATATGGGTCATGTTGGTTCCATAAGTAGGTCACTAGGCCAAATCAAAAAAAAACCTTGTTAACACTATAGAGTCCATATTTTTTGTTTAATCTTCATATAATTTGTCCAGAACAATGTTCATGACCAAAGCAAGGTCAAGTTCGTATATGGGTCATGTTGGGTCAATAAGTAGGTCACTAGGCCAAATCATAGAAAAACCTTGTTAACACTATAGAGTCCATAGTTTTTGTCCAATCTTCATATAATTTGTCAAGAACGATGTTCATGACCAAAGCAAGGTCAAGTTCGTATATCGTTAATGTTGGGTCAATAAATAGGTCACTAGGTCAAATCAAAGAAAACCTTGTTAACACTATAGAGTCCATAGTTTTTGTCCAATCTTCATATAATTTGTCCAGAATGATGTTCATGACCAAAGCAAGGTCACGTTCGTATATGGGTCATGTTGGGTCAATAAGTAGGTCACTAGACCAAATCATAGAAAAACCTTGTTAACACTCTAGAGTCCATATTTTTCGTTTAATCTTCATATAATTTGTCCAGAACAATGTTCATGACCAAAGCAAGGTCACGTTCTTATATGGGTCATGTTGGGTCAATAAGTAGGTCACTAGGCCAAATCATAAAAAAACCTTGTTAACACTATAGAGTCCATAGTTTTTGTCCAATCTTCATATAATTTGTCCAGAACGATGTTCATGACCAAAGCAAGGTCAAGTTTGTATATGGGTTATGTTGGGTCAATAAGTAGGTCACTAGGTCAAATCATAGAAAAAGCTTGTTAACACTCTAGAGTCCATATTTTTTGTCCAATCTTTATATAATTTGTCTAGAACGATGATCATGACCATAGCAAAGTCAAGGACATATACCAATCATGTTGGGTCAATAAGTAGGTCACTAGGTCAAATAATAGATAAACCTTGTTAACACTCTAGAGTCCAAATTTTTTGTCCAATCTTCATATAATTTGTCCAGAACAATGTTCATGACCAATGCAAGGTCAAGTTCATATATCGTTAATTTTGGGTCATAAGTAGGTCACTAGGTCAAATCAAAGAAAAACATTGTTAACACTCTAGAGTCCATACTTTTTGTCCAATCTTCATATAATTTGTCCAGAATGATGTTCATGACCAAAGCAAAGTAACGTTCATATATCTATAATGTTGGGTCAATAAGTAGGTCATTAGGTCAAATTAAACAAAAACATTGTTAACACTCTAGAGTCCATATTTTTTGTCCAATCTTCATATAATTTGTCCAGAACGATGTTCATGACCAAAGCAAGGTCAAGTTCGTATATGGGTCATGTTGGATCAATAAGTAGGTCACTAGGTCAAATCATAGAAAACCTTGCTAACACGTTAGAGTCCATGTTTTCTGTCTAATCTTCGTATTATTTGTCAAGAACAATGTTCAGGACAAAAGCTAGGTCAAGTTCATTACTTATAATGAATTCTGTTAATCCTCTATTCATGACATTATTGGAAAAATGTGTATAATTCAACTTATTCTCAGGTGAGCGCCAGGGCCTCATGGCCCTCTTGTTTTGATAAATCTATTACCAGTACCAGTATGCTATTTTATACACCCATGCCAGTACATTATGTTTTATATGGTGTTCACTTGCAAATAAAAAAAAGTGTATGCCCCAAAGTCGCTTAAAGTTATGATTTTTCAAAAGAAGCAAAAGTGACCGACTGATGTTTAAGTTTAAAAAGTTCACTGGGTCCCACTGATGTTAAAGTTTAAAAAGTTCATTCGGTCCCAAGTTTTAGACCTCCATGTTTTTCTTGAACCAATAAAGTTTTTTTAAGCTTCTGGTGTAATGGACCATTAAAGATTGCTAATATATGATAAATAGAATGGCAAATTAAAATGTTATCTTCCTGCTGGACCATTGACATTTTGTTTTGGACCAGTCCAAGACTAGTGTGCCAGAAATAAGATTTTTTTATCCCTGAATTTCTGTTGAAGGTATTGTAATTGTTTATTACTACCAGTATTCCCAAATGGGAAAAGATCAAATATGCCTCTATGTAGGTAAATGATAAGAAGATTGTTGCCAGGTATTTCAAGGTTTTTTCTCTGTTGGAATCCTGACATTATGAAATATTAATAACAAAGTCTTGGAGAGAAAAAAACTTATCTTCATCATCACAACTAAAACGAATAGTAATGATGGAAATATTACCGTGTTTTGTGGTGTAAAAAACGAAAATTTGAAAAGGTCACAAATATTGGCAGGTGTTGTAGGCGATAAGTTACAAAGCTTGTTGAGTAATTTGTAAGATACTGTTTGTATAACAAATGTATGTGTTATGGTTCCATGTTCAGTTAAGTTAACTTAGTGTTTATAATAAAAGCACTTGTAATCATTTCCTCTTTACAATGGTAATTGTTAGGTACTTAACAAGTTTTTTGTTCAAAAACACCAAAAAATGTGTCAGAAAGTCTGCATGTAAACAGTTTTTCTTTACAATGAAAGCCATTAGGAGCATTACACGTTTTTTTGTTCAAAAACTTCTAAATGTTTCAGAGTCTGCTTGTTACAATGATAGTCATTCAGTACATTACAAGTTTTTTCCAAAACATCAAAATTTGTCAGAGAATCTGCTTCAAAAAGTGTTTACATGTATTTCTTAAGTGATTACATCTTTCAGTAATAAATGGTTGAAATAATCATCTATTTGATGTTATACTTTGATGATATCATCATTATCTTGTTAAAATTCCTTTAAACTGCCTTTCATTTTAATTCTTGAAGATTTGCGTACTAACTCTATCAAAATTGACTTTCATTTTCTGAAATTAGAACTTTATTTTCAAGTCTTTCTGTAAAAATGTTCTACTTTCATCTTGGACCTTGGCACCCAATTGGTCTAAAGTACTCTCTTATTGTTCACAGCTCTTCTCACCACCAAAATTAGAATCCCATTTGTGCAGATCCTAGTGCAAGAAAGTTTTGTCAGTTTACTTGCCAAAAGTCAATTGTTTTCTCTGGGCACTCCAGTTTCCTCTAGCTTCCCTGAACTGATTGCTTAGATATTAGTGAAAGAATCTTGACTTTGGGGCGAAAAAACATTTCTCCACTCCACTCACACTAACATCTAAATCAAAATAGTATCAAAACTGAAGTTTTGTTTATTTCTGTTCATTTGCAGTGCACCATATGGCTTTGGTGCCCAACATACTAGTACTTTAAATTTTTGGTTTGGCAAGATTTTAATTTTCAGTACATAAAAACATGATTTTAATATTTTAATATTTTGACTTGTATTTTTAAGTGCAATTCATGTTTTTTTCTGTTTAAAAAATTCTTTACATTATATTTTTTAAACACACCCAAGGTATTAGGTTAATAATTGTTTAAAAAGAAACCACAAGGTTCTTTTTCCCACTAATGGTCTTATTAACCTAAGTTGTTATTGGCTACCTGGGTATACCTGGGTATACCTGTGCAGGGACTACCTTCAAAATCTAATTACTTTGTTCAATTTTCTTTTAGAGTTTACCTTGACAATCTCATTCCAATCCTAAATCTAATCCATAATTTATCTAAATATCATTGATCTTAACAATTTTAATCAAGGTTTTCAGACAAAAGGCACAACTCTGGCACTGAAATAGAGATTTATTATTCCAATAAATTTTTTTGCCATCATGAGTCACAATATTTTTTTCCTTCTGTCTTTAAGTATTGGTTTCATTTCTTTGTTTTTAATCAGATAGAAAAAAAATTCCAAAAGTGAAAATTATAAATTAAAAATGTAATATGCAATATGTTGAACAATTTTCAAGACCTGTAACTTAGGACAAACTGTCAAACACTACTGCCATAACTTTGAATTATTTCTTCAAATACAAAGATCCTCCTGTAGACTTTGTGGGGTCTACAGATATGGACTGAGTAACTCAAAGCTTTCTTAGCAGTTACAAATTTTTAATGCCTATCTGTTATATATATAGGTGTTACCGGTAAGTGTCGACCGATAAGTGTCTGTGACTGCTAAGATAGTTTCAAGTTACTCAGCCATGTTTGGTAATGAAGTTTGTTGTATCCTTCACCTCTTTAGTCTAGTGGCTCATCTTGGGGTGGTGCTTAGTTTGCTTTCATTGGCATTAAACAATTTCAGAGAGAAAGAGTTGGGGATTTTATATTTTTAAGATTAATTGTTTCTGTTGGCACCACTTTAAACAGTAGAACTTTGATAACTGAAACATCGTTTTCTCAAATGCCTGCATGGATAACTTAAAAGCAATTTTATTTAGTTCTATTTCAAAAAACTGAAAGTCATAGATAACTAAAGGTAAAAAAGGAAGTTCCTTACAGTTTCAGATGTTCACTGTAGAATGTTTAGAACCATGTGCCCTTTATTGTTTTGTTCAACAAAACATGGTTTCACTAGGGTAGGAACTCATAAACCTTAAATTATGAACCTTGACACCTTTACTATCCAGTCATTCACCTGAAGCTTGGGGTGAATTTTGTAAATATAATCAATTTCTATAATTTGACATAATACTAAATGAGGTTAGCTTTTGACATTGATAATTGTGTTAAGAAAGTTAAGATGACATGGTTATGTGATCATACATGTATGCCCACTTTTTAAATTACCACACTCAGATCTGTTTGTTGATACAAGTGACAGAGCATGTCATTTTTGTAGATCAATACCCTTAACCTCTCACCTGTATCTGTGACTGTGTACAATTTAACCTTTGTCATTGGATGTAGGTAATTTTGGTAACACACTCTATACAGAACATGTTACACAGTAAAATTGTTTGCCCATTTAGCATGCACTAGTTATGGTGGAATAGATACATGAAAATGTTGCCGCAGTAAAATTGTTTTCCAGTTTGGCATGCTTTAGTTACATAGGAATAGCTAAAAGAGCTAAAAGCACATGCATACAAGTACTTAGCAATAACCAATGTGGCTGTGAATATGATATACAAAATAAAAAACCCAAGATGATGACTAGAGCAGATACAAATAACATCCTCTACAAGAACCAGATCTAAGGTTTGACATAGTGACTGTGAACTTTGACCTACATAACCTAAATTTGGTATGCAACATTTTATTTCATGTTGGTAAACTTTGTTCCAAGTTTGATTAAAATCCTTCCATAGATTTGAAAGTTATTGAGTGGAAACAATATTTGGATGCAGGGATGGACTAGATATCTTCAATATAATTACAGTACACTTTTTTGTTATGAAAAATGTTGGTCACTACATCTGAAGGTAAAAAAAAAGAGCAAGTTTTAATTCAGAATTTGAAATGGCCAACATAAAAAAGAAAAAGATAATTAAAAAAAATAGTCTGTCTGGAGGAAGTAATATATGTCATGAGTGACATGTCATCTGTCCAGTATTATGACACCACCATACATAAATACATATGTGCACCAAGCATTCAGGTGATAGTCTCATGCAAATGTGAGGCGTATCTGACTGACTTTAATATCATTAATCATCTTTATGGGTCAGCTGTTGACCTAGTGTCCTAGATAATAAATATGAAGGCCAGTTTTACTACACTGTTCTTTTTACATTTTTGATAATGATTATCTCTATCTGATCTTAGACTTTGGACATTCTCCAAATAAATTTAACATTGTTTGTACCTGTTAAACTTACTAACAAGGTGAAATTATTCAGGTAAAGTCTGAAAATAAAGCCAGCCGTTCTAGGTATATTTGGAACTCAGTAGTTGCAATGGCAGTAACTTGCTTTTCCTTTATACTCCAGATGTAAATAGGATGTACTATTAGTTGGTTCCATTTTGCAGTGTACCTCATGTTTTCTTCATGTCACCTTTAGTACTGTAAAACTTGCTATAACATCCACCTCTATATAAAGACCAATTGCCCATTGAGACCATGTTTAAAGTCCCTTTACTTCATGTATCAACCAAAAAGAATGTCTTAATAAAGTTTATATTTCTTGGGCTATATGGGTAGTCTCTATATACAGGTTTACTGTAGTTAGGAGCTTATAAAATGTTTGATGCTCATGTCTTTCTTTTTGTTTCAATTTCCCTTTTCAAAGCCAACTTTCCATTTAAAAAAAAAAAATCCTGATAGAACTCATCAACAGCCTTTCAAGAAATATCTGTGACTGTCCATATGTTAAAGTAGGACTTTGATCATGGAATTACTTTAAAGTCCCTATATCACTATTGGACCACATTCTGTATTGTGTATTTCAAAAATTTAAGATCAGGCTTTTAAACTTGTGTAAAAATCCCCATTGTTCATTCAGTTTTGGGCATCCCAGACAGCATTTCTACAGAAACCATTTGTCTTGAATATTGTATTACAAATGAAACAAACATTAATATTTTCGAGATTTAATTTATTATATTGCATCTCGAATATTAAATATTCAGTGATGAGCTAATGATATTGGGATGATTATAAGATCTGAGCATTGATCTGGTTAGAGCGGTGAAGACAGGGTGATAAATCGCTAGACAATGATTGAAGGATTGTGAAGATACAGACAGTTAAACTCTTATTAAACTCTGAAGAAATCCCCGGCTTCAGAGCTGCTTGTGTATTGGCATGCCCAAATTGATTTAGTTTCTCTGTTTTCGAAATAAACAACTTAGAATGTGTGAATTTCTAAATGAATTCTCTTTCTCACAATTGCTGTAAATGAAATTTTTATACAAAACAATTACATTTTTACAACTGTCACATGAGACTGAGTGTGATTTATTTTTTTTTTTCAATCTTCACCAGGGTCGACAGTATTTTTTTCAAAAAAATTCTTGTTTCTGAAAATTAAACCATAGAATGATAAAAAATAATAATGGATTTTGTAGTTCAAGGTTTCTCTGCAACATACTTTATATAAGAAATTTTTTTCACTTCAAACATATTGGAGTGCACTGAAAATCCAAGGTTTCAAAAAAAGGAAAAAGATGTCATCTTTTCTGCTGTTTTACCTGTACAACAAAAATTTACATTTCAAGGTCTCCTCGACAAACAGATTGGTCTTTGTTTCTTTACTTAACTTTTATTTAAAAGATGTTTGACATGGTGCAGTTTTTGTTGACCTGAAATGTTTTAAATAGCATGAGTGATATAGTTACACAAAAATCTGCAATACAGTTGATAAAATTGTCTTGTCAGAAAATAAGACAAGAGGAAGTCCGTGTAGACATGCACTATGTTAAGGGCAATGTAACTTTGTCATTAGGACAGTCAAACTACTCTTTATCCTATTACACGGTAACGGTAAAAACGCCGCAACGTATGCCAACATAAGTAATAAAACTATTTCTATTATTATACTGCTTGACATATATTACTTTGTTTTCTAACACCTAACAATTACTAGGAAATTACACAGGCCTTGTGATCTGTCTCTTAAAATGTTGTTTTTTTTATGTATAATTATGAAAAAAACATTTTTACAGACACTTGAATGTTCAGAACAATAAAAAGTTAGACTTTTCTCATTAAAGTAATGATTTATGGTTTACAGGGAGTACACATCTTTGTGGTGTTAGTGGCTGAGCATGTAAAGTTTGTTACAATAGAATTAGAGAACAGTACCTGAACAAAATGATTTTTGTTACCAGTAGAAGTAATACACATTGTAAAAATACTTTTTTTTTATTTTTGTTTTCGTTGATATGTTTGGACAACTGAAGCAATTCATCTTGTTTATGCCATATTCTGTTGAATCTGCTCCAATTTCATATTCATGATAATTGTCTACGATTTTTTTGTTTCTTTTCTTTTTTTTTCTTTCATTGTCTTTGGTATAATGTTGGCAAAGATTAATCTTTTTATTATTCTTAAAGAAATCTTAAAAAAATAATCAAAAAAAAAAAAAAATCAAGTTTTTATCTCAATAAACAATGCATGAATATGACAGATAATTAGTAATGGAAAAATGTATTTGGGCGGATTATTAATTGAACATATGCAGTCACGATATTTTCAGAAATGTGAAATAGAAATGTATTAATTATTAACCACCAAAGTGCGAGATTTGAGAGAAAGCAAATTAAAAAAACCAAACTTATCACCAGCTGAGAATTAAATGACTGTTGTTGAAACAATATTTAGCAGGAGACTTATTTTAATCATAGTTTTACAATAAAAGCATGTAATAAGTTCAAAATTGCTCTCCTGTCTTACATGCCCCTTTTTCTGCAATAAAAATGTGACTTTTTAAAAGGGGGTTATTCTCTTATAGCTAGTTTATGGCATGTATATATGAATCAAACACAAAAATACTGGTCCATGTCCAAATCACAATCCCAGAAGCAAAAAAGCTTTGAAAATTAGCCAATTAAGTTACACAATTCTATCAGGGATGTGAGACTGGGTGTTCTGGAAGGGTAAGCACCTTTTACAATGTTGCACTCATTTGAAGTGGTGGATAATGTGAGTTTAGAACTGTAAAACAACATTGGATTTTTCATACACCTCAACATCTCGCTGTGATGTATGCTTTTATGATAAATGTAGTGTGCCAGGACCTTAACATATCTCATACAAAACCCCCATGACAGTTCTTAATGTCTAGCCATTGGTAAATAATGAGCATCGTCATGGTAATAAATGTTGCCTTACAAATTTTAAGGCAACTGCGGAGATTGTTGACGTCACATGACTGTTTGAAGTCTGTTGGATATCTATGGACATTTATCCTTCGTTGTGGACAGTTTGTGGTCGCCCATACTGAAGTGCCATACAGGGCATATAAAAAGGTGATTTTTATATGTTAAGCAATATTAATGAACAGACAGATATGATGACACAAATATCAATTTCCTTCATGTTAATCTGACAGTTGGGCTATGCCTTGTGATTTTTGACACTTAAAGTTGTCACTTACAGTCAATCTCATTCCCATAAAAGAAACGCAGAAAAATACAGAGTTTGTAGTCTCGTTCCTATATAAAAACCATAGAAACATACTGGAGTTGGCAATCTTATTCCCTTGTAAAAGACAGAAAAATAAAGAGATCATCAATCTCATTCCCATATAAGAAACGTAGTTTGTAATAATAAATCAGTATGAAAAGATTTGGACATCAAGTGGTGGTTAATATGGTTGTCAATTTTATACTGTGGTAGAAACCAGGATGATGTGGCTGAAAATACCAATAACAACAACCAGCATAAGTTTATAAACACTGGCATAATGGTCTGTATGTTAGCATTTCACAGTCATTTTAAAACAAACTGCATTCTTTAGCATTTATTAAAATTTACTGAACTACAGGCATGCTACTTCTGAATATCATTGAGTATGGTTGAAAGCTTACAAGACGCTAAAAGCTTTCCACTTCATTCTTCTTTTTCCCATTTTTAGTTTCCTCCATTTATATAAACATGAGCACCAAAGACCACAAGGCTTGTATAAAGCACGTTATTTCCTTATTTCCTTACCAGTTATAATTAGGTGTTAGGTAATTATCTTTATCTAATGTGTTAATACCTGAAACAAGTCATAATTACCTAGTTAGTTTACATACATAAATACCGGTGCTGCCACAATTTATCAAATGTTTATCGAAGATATACATTGAACAAAATTAGGATAATAAAAACAGTTAGTACAAAAATGAAAAATCAACAGACAGCCATATGGTTTTATCTAATAATCTATATGATGTACACGGAGCAGCAGTCATTATCATCATAACATCAAAGTTATGTTGTAGACGAGATAGAAAACTTACAGCAACAACGTTGTACACAGCTGGCATAAATATCAACAACATGCTCCTCAGCATAAACACTTGTCCTACATTCTTAATTAGTGCTCGCTACCCTCCAGCCTTAGTGGCTGAACCTGTACCAAATACCTTCTCTATTGCTTCTAATAAACTACAAGTAAACATGACATGTGTGTCCCAGTGTTGTGCATATCATTTTGTTATATATTATAAATAAATCTGTATTGGCTACAGTTTTGTCATCATCTGCTGCCAGAATCAAGACTGCCAAAACAGGACAGATGTGACCTATATAATGATATCCTAAAACATGAACCATAGAACAGTATGCTGCACATTCTTATAACTACGCTTGATTCCAATGCCAGGCAGTAACCTTTGACATTATGCATTACACATGTAACCTCTGAAATATATGTGTTTTTGAGGAAATTGGGCATTTATATACCTTTAAGGCTTTTCTAATTGAACCTTTATTGTGTACTTGTGCCTCCATGGCTGCATGGTCTAAAGTGCCAAATTATGGATAATAATGACACTCAACACACAGGTTTCAATGCCTATTAGACAAATCATAGTGCTAAAAAATTAGCTAGTTTGTTTGGGTAAGTGCTTTGTTTTCTCCATGTACTCTGTTGTCCAGTTGACCATCTCAATAGAAGTGAATTGATCTGGATTTCTAAAGCATCACTTCAACTGCCTTAATTGAGACATTATCTTCCATATTTTATCTTAAACAAGCAGTTAATTCTTTGTGGAAAGTTAACAAACAATCTATTATTGGTATTCAGACTCAGGTTCTTTGGTGCAGAATTCAAACAAATTTTTATGCTTTCAATGTTATTATTTAGACATAAAACGATTAAATTGGACAATAAATGACATGGTAACCATCTTTATTTTGGTAACAAACATGCAGGTTTTGTCATATGGTACGACTGGTTTGATGTTGTTGTTTTTTATTAAAAGATAGAAATTGCATATCATTCTTTTAATGTCTTTCATTTGAAATCATAAAAATTGTGGTAATTTTGTTACGTCAGACAGGGATAATTTCTTAATGAAGTTTTAAGATAAAAGCTGTATTAATTTACATTTAATGTATAAAAGTAGGCTTTATAATGAATCTCAGCCTGTTATGATACTTTTATTTGATGTTTGTCTGGAGCAATATAAAATCATGATCGCTGAAGCTTGCCTACATTCATAAGTCATGCTTCTATCTGTTCCCAGTGTTACACTTTCAGGACTAATAATTCTTCTATCCAGGATTAATGTTTCCATAAATCTTTTTATTTTCTTGTTTTGAGATTTATGAACTATGTGTGACATAATTATAACCGTTTCTTCTGTTCCGTTAGAAATATCTAGTTGAATAAATCCATTATAACTATGACATAGTTGTATTCTGTATATATGTCTTTCCTAGTTTGGTTGTTGGAGAAAAATCCCCCAAAGCAGGAAATACCCTATATTTGATTGTGATGTGATATGATATGATATGATATGATATGTCATATATTCATTATAACAACTTGTTTCTCACTTAAAGTTGTAGTAAGGTTCTTTGCTGTTTTGTGGCAGGTGTGTGGCAAGATATGAGAAGACAAAAATGTGAAACATTGGTGAAATGTGACAACCAAACATTTAAACATTTCTAGCAGTACCATCACTTACAAAGTTTTATCACCGTAAGATTCCATCCAATTGAATGTTCTTGGTTTAACATATCCCTGTGTGCTTTCAAACAAAACAGCTATGAACCATACCTAACTATTTTGAGTTAGGGGCCCAGCTCACTTCATTAAAGAATTTGTAATAGTAATTCTTAACTAAAATGTGTGAACATTAAGGGGTTCAGACTGATTTTTAGTAGCCATTGACTGGCCCAGCTCACTTCATTAAAGAATTTGTAATAGTAATTATTAGCTAAAATGTGTGAACATTAAGGGGTCCAGACTGATTTTTAGAAGCCATTGACTACTGGACCCTTGCTAATCTTTATCCCTGCAAAAGATTCAGTCTTTGTTTTACTATATGCCTTTCCAGTAGACAAGTAGTAGATTGATGGTACTAACATATGTTTACTAGATTGTACCGAAATGATTTTTTGCTATCATTAAGTTTGATTCATTTTACTGTAATCTCACCCAAGGCTACAATATTGTCAGCATTCATTTATTTAATGTCTGTATTTTCCACTTAATTAAGTATTACTAGGAATGATTGTTGCGTTATTGTTCTAAAGGTCCTCTTGTTTCCTTCTTAAAGTGTTGTATATATCTCTTATTCAGTTTATATTATCTTTTTCCCGATTATACAATAAATGAAACATAACTATGACACAATATTTTGTAAATATTTCCTTGTTTGTTTTTATTCATTTGTAATTTTTATTTAAAAATTAAAAATTAATTTTACTGGCTCACTTTTTATTTTAATTTATATTAAAATTAATTTTACTCGCCCACTTCATTATTGTTATTTAACTTAATTATACATTTTGATATTATATTGCGGCGCGCCGAGATATTTCCAGTTTATGATATACGCTGTATTCTATATTTATAAACTGATTGACGTACTAGTAATAATATTGGAATGCTGCCTAGAAAGCGATTTCATTACGATATGATAGATATTTAATACAAACTTCTAAATAAACAAGTTTTACGGTACACATGAAAGTGCACTCGGTAATTGCACATGCACATATTTTAATAGAAACACTTCTGTTAGTAATTGTCTGTATGTACACCACATGGGTTGTTTCTATCCGGTACCTGGCATAATAAGATGGGTGTATTGACTAAAATGTTTCTGCTCAGTAAATAATGAAGCTGTTAATCCGATAAACTAGTAATTACACATGATCAGTTTGTTCACAAAATAGAATGATCGGTGTTGTATGGTATAACAATTGACAAAAAATTGTTACGCTTATACCACTCTGAGACAATATTAATACCAGTCTAAGACACTGAGACAGAATATTAATATCCGTTCTGAGACACTGAAACAATGTTAATACTAGTCAGAGACACTGAGACAGAATATTACTATCCATCCTGAGACAATGAGACAATATTAATACTAGTCTGAGACAATGAGACAAAATATTACCGGTAATACCTGTCCTGAGATAATGAGACAATATTAATACTAGTCTGAGACACTTGAGACAAAATACCGGTATTAATACCTGTCCTGAGATAATGAGACAATATTAATACTAGTCTGAGACACTTGAGACAAAATACCGGTATTAATACCTGTCCTGAGATAATGAGACAATATTAATACTAGTCTGAGACACTTGAGACAAAATATTACCGGTAATACCTGTCCTGAGATAATGAGACAATATTAATACTAGTCTTAGACACTTGAGACAAAATACCGGTATTAATACCTGTCCTGAGATAATGAGACAATATTAATACTAGTCTGAGACACTTGAGACAAAATACCGGTATTAATACCTGTCCTGAGATAATGAGACAATATTAATACTAGTCTGAGACACTTGAGACAAAATATTACCGGTAATACCTGTCCTGAGATAATGAGACAATATTAATACTAGTCTTAGACACTTGAGACAAAATACCGGTATTAATACCTGTCCTGAGATAATGAGACAATATTAATACTAGTCTGAGACACTTGAGACAAAATACCGGTATTAATACCTGTCCTGAGATAATGAGACAATATTAATACTAGTCTGAGACACTTGAGACAAAATACCGGTATTAATACCTGTCCTGAGATAATGAGACAATATTAATACTAGTCCAAGACACTGAGGCAGAATAGCAGTTGATTTGATTGAACCACACATTTAGCTTATAGTATCATTATTTGTTCTTCCTAGTCTTAGAATGTATAAATGTTCATACATGTTCTCCAAAATTCGAATATATACATTGCAAAGTATGAAAACTGAACACTCAAGAACCTGTCTAAATTTAACGTATTTCAGTCAAATCATTTATTCTCATTTGATCATCCCACACTATACATGTATATGCCCCTCGATAATGTCGTTGTCATCTCGATAATGTCATTGTCATCTCGCTTATCCCAACAGTAGTTAGATTTCTAATATGTTTTCTCTGAATATATAGCCAAAAGCCCTAACACTAAAACCTGGATGAACATATGGTGACAATGAATCAAGGTTTTACTGCATATACTACTACTAGGTGATTCACTGTATAAAAGGCTATAGGGTTACTGTGACTTTTTTCTATAAATAAACTGATAGTATAAATGTACAGCTGATCAACAGGTGAATAACTAAACAGTAACAAATGTTACACTAAATAACTGTCACATCCATTGACCTCAATGTATGGATAATACATATACAGTCTATTACAGATAAATATCATATATATATGATTTATATACAGTATCTGTATGACAGGATAGGGTCTGTTTCCGAAATGTATGCTTAAAAGATGATGCTCTTTTGTGTACTATGAACACCTTGCGGTGATTTAGCACTATGGATTAGGTGATGCCTTAAGATTTAAAGTTATGCTTAGTCGTTAAACACTATACTGAATACTATATGAATTCTCTTGCAAAGTGCATGTCCGAAAAAATTCATAAATGCAAAGATTAGAGATTGGTTCAAGTGAAATCATTTATGAACTTTATGAAGTTAAAAATTTCAAAATGGTAAAACATCTAATTTAGTATATTTCATTCGATAGTGTGGGGACTCTGTGACTTGGTGGTCTATAGCATATGCTATTGGATCAAAGGGGCCTCTCACTGATTAGGTTCAACTCCTGCTTGTAGAGTGGAAAAGTTTGTCAGTTTGCTTGCTAAAGGTAGGTGGTTTTCTTAGGGCACTCTGATTTTCTCCACCATAAGTAACAGTAAATGCTCTTGACTGGGGTGTAAAACATCATTACTTCATACCACTTCCATTGTCTTTGTTTGATGCATGGCATTGAATGGTAAAAACCCTCTTTAATTTTAATGTCATATAAGTGGCTTTTATTACAGGAGTATTTTCGTTGTATGTTCAATTAGATGATGATATATTTTGTAAATTCAATCTTATACTGTCTGGTTTCTTTTACCAATAATCATATTTATGTCAGCCTTGATGGTGTTTCTTTGAATCCTATTAAAACTTTAATGACGTAGACACACATTGCATCTCCGAGCTATACACGTGAATGATGATATAAAAAGTTATTTTGGAATCTATTTGTTTATGGATTGAACACCTACACACAAATACCACAGAAAAACTGACTCTTCTCCGTGCCAGACTTTGTGGAATATACATACGTAGGTAACATGCATAGTGTCTTGAAAAATAAAACATCAATAACATTTTCTTATACCAGTCAGATCATGCTTTGACATTTCATATACCAGTTACACGTGCATACACGCATTTCTCTTTGAAACCAGCATCTCCTGTGAATCCATCTGTAAGTTTAATGCAGCATTAAGAACTAAAAAGTGTGAAATTATTCTTGTTTTTAAAATCAGCATGTGTTGGAATTCTGTAAAAATATTATTCTGTACATCTTTATTTCTTACTGAAAATTGCGTTTTATCCAGTCCTTTGTTTTTACTGAGAACTGTTGGCAGTTATACATATATGCATACCATCTCCTATACAATCTGACAGCTCCAATTTGCGCTGTTTTACTAATTGACAGTTCTCGGAAGAATTAGATCAATAAAAATGCCTTTTGGTCACAGAGAAGATTTGTCAAGTTAACTGTAAATAATCCATAAATTAATGGATTCTTCTTCACAGTGTAACCAATCTCTAATCATTTATTTGGGTTTGTTTTCAGACATGAGATAAGTGTTAGCTTGTTAATTAATGTTGAGAACCTTGGTGGCTAAGTGGTCTAAAAGGTGGGCTTACAGGTCAAAGTGAATCTTGCTGCTTAGGCTCAAATCCTGTTGGGCAAATCCTAATGCGAGATAGTTTGTCAGTTTGCTTGTTTGCTTGATGGTTTTCAAAGGTCATTCCACTTTACTCCATCATCCCAGAACTGACCCCTCAATATAACTAAAAGGATCATTACTTAGGTGTAAAAAAGTGACTTCACTGCACTTCAAAATGGTACTACAGTCTTGTTCCAATGTCAGACTAGAACATTGCTAAGTTAATCTGTTACTTCATTGATGATCAGTGATTGTTTTATTGTAAAACGTTTTGGAACACATTATAATATCTTGTTTCAGTGTCAGAAGTCCATGCACCATTATTGACGTAACATGTTCTGATGCGATCTGACCCATTTTCATTGATTTTAAGTTTCGTTTCATGTCTGGTTGTGTATTAACAGTACATCCATGTCATGCTTTAGTCATGTAAACGTCACAAACCCATAGATCTCCAGTCATTGTGATACTTATAAAACATTTGTAGTACATTTGTAAAATTGACGTGAGTACTATTGAGTAGTAATAAAGACAGCAAATTATTTTATAGATAGTCCAATAAAAGACAAGTTTAAAGGTTTGGAATACAATATAGAAAGAACTAAGGGAGGGCTAAGAGATATAATCAATATTATGTTTTAGGTTTGTAATTAATATTTATGAAATCTAACTACGATATTACGGCACCATAAAAAAAAATTAAAACTACGTCAAAGATGGCTGATTACCTCATTCTCTCGTAAAAGGCAATTACAATACATATACAATCTTTTGAATGTGTTGGCGGCCTTGGCACGACTTGTCTTGTAGAGGCATGTTTCCCTCCATGTCACAAACTTTAAATTATCAATTATACTATGTATGGTAGTAAGCCCTTTTTTCAGACATCAGCGATTTATACTCATTAATCAGCAAATCCTGATTTAAATGCTTCAAAAGTTCAATTGAATTTTAATTTGTTAAATAAAGTTAAATGGTATAAATTCTGTCAGTATTTTAATTGTTTGTGACCCTATTGAATCTGTTCACTGACAAGGAAACTTTAATTAGGTGTAAATTATTTGTGATTAATGCTCCAATTCATTGCCAGATTTGTTTCTAGTATTTAATTGATACAATTCAGATATCTTACAGCTCGCTCTATACCTATAGCTCGCTCGCTCGTATGATGTATAAAGTACTGATTTTGATATGCACACATTCCTCTACTAGTAGCATTGTTTTGTACATGTATAATTTATTTGAACTTTATTATGTGTACATATAACAGACAGATTATTATCAGTATCAGGTTATTATCCGAGCATTTCAGATATATATTTTTTTACCTGTAATCCCATTGTTCTACGATTTGATATATTTCTCACACCTGCAATTTAGATAATCAAGTTCAGCAAATTAATTAGACATTGATATTAAATTAATTATTTATTATTTATTTTAAATCATAAAATTGTTAAAAGAAGAATAGTTGAACGCATTGCAATCACAAAGCACACATTATGAAAGCAAGTTTCTCTCCATATTATTAAAATAAATAGTTAGGTATACTCCCTCATGCAAAGTATTTCTTTAGCTTAATTTGGTAAAATATATTTTGGTCCTTTTGATAGCTTTTCAACATCTTCAAAATAATTTTGGTCCAAGCACAAGTGATGAGGAATTGTATTCAGAAACGGCCGTCTAGTGCTGTAAAATTAAAACTGGTATAATATGTAATTTAGGATAGTAAAAAAATTTAACTGATAGCAATAATGTGGCTACGAAATGTGTTGTAAAACTTGTTCAAAACTGGCATAAGTGCTTAAAGGCTAAATTATCTGTTTACTGCAAAACTGGCATAAGTGCTTAAAGGCTAAATTACCTGTTTACTGCAAAATTGGTTGCTGCAGAAATTTTGAAGCTCAAATCGATATCTAAAACCCTACATTACTCCTTTTTTTTTGGCTTACAAGCTTACTTAAATTCCATCATCATTTTGCCCATGTTTTGTGAAGGATCTGAATGATTTAGTGCACAGTCTTGTAATTGAGTGTCAAATCAAATCGCCCTTATAATTGTGCCAATAAGTACACACAAATCAATTCTGTACATGTAAGGCTTCGGAAGAAACCAACTTGATGTCAAGTAAAATTGTCTCGGTAATTTAAGACATGCAAAAATTAAATCCATCCAGACTTACAATCACAGACAATTTTGTCAGCCATCGAAACCTTATTATGTTTTGCTAGTTTGGTTTTGTCTGTTGACCTGACTTGACTCCCAGACCGCATGTATGGATAAATTCTGTCTGTCAGTTTTTCATTTTCTTCAAATCAATTGTCTGTACAGTTATGTTGGTCTTTGAAAGCTTTCAATGTTAGGTAATTTGAAAATATCCATTGACCTTTATTGGTTAGAGATTTTAAAACTATTCCTCATTGGAGTTCTTTTATAATTGACTGATGAACATAACCTTACACAGAAATTACAGAAGCACATTATAAATATGTGTCAAAATATGTACTATAGCTTAGCCATAGACAGAAATTTGGAGCAATGCTGGGGCCAAGATCAGCTATATGTGCTATGGGACAGTTACCATGTTCAGTTTTTCTACCAAAACTAATAAAAAGTGAAGTTCATCAACCGTTAAAAAAACAACTAAAGGCCATAAACATGCTACTATATTGGCACGAGGTTGAGAATTTTGTAATAACATGACATTAAAAAGTTGTCATTAAGTTTTTTAGGGATTGGAGAGTTTGGCAAGTTGTCTAATCTTTATATATATATATATCTTTATGTAAGTATGTGTCCAGACTTGGAGGTTGAAGGGTGGGATTTTGCTATATAAGGACACAAATACTGCAAACTGTTAAGTAATACAATCCTTTAAAGTACCGGTACAAGAATTATTGCATTATTAGTGGTATTAAATAATGTTTACTTGTAACGTGATCAGATCTAACACCTGTACGCCTTATTGGAAAAACAAAATTAAAATCAAAATCAATACAATTTTGAAATTGAATATATGTTATTGAACTCAAAATTACTTTTGACTTGATATAAACTGACAAAATTCCAATACACATTTAATGCCAATAATATGCACATTAGCATTTACTTTTTAAACCATAAATAAACTTTTGTGTAATATTCCAAATCTGCATAATGATTTACCATAACTGACATCATGTTAAAGCAAATTAATTTTAAAATTATTATACTTTTTTTCTACATGAATAAATAACCCTGTGTCTGTCTGATAAATATAAAACATGCCTTTTTGAAAAATTTTCAAATTATTTTTAACTATATGTATGACCCCTTGTTTACCATTTAAAAATCTTTTTAGAAAAATTTTCAAATTATCTTTTACTATATATTTAACCCTTGTTTACAGTTTTCTGTGTGTGAGGTTTCTTTAGAATTTATGATCATTTCTCTATGAAATGAGCAGAATTATGGGTTTTTTATGCCTTAGTTAAAAATAAAATTGTTTTTATATGGAAGTTATATGTTGAAGGTAAACCAAGGGCAAGACTTCATTTTGTACCCCTACCATCAAAATAAATTCTATGTAAAAAAAATTAATTAAAAAATTACTTTTCACAAATATGTTAAAAATAGCTCGAGTCCTTTTTTAGACAAAATTCACATTTTAGTTCAGGGTACCAATGGAACTCTTTCCAACTCCAGAAGACTTAAGAGAACCTCCAACCCAACAATTTGAGAGAACTGCCAACAATTTGCGATTTCTTGCCATCTATTGACATTGTCAAACAACTCAAATCTGGATTAAAGCCAGTTACTTCCTAGCTAGCTATGTAAAATGTTCTGTCACAAAGTCAAAATTAAAATATTTGTTTCTTATCAAATTATTGAAATGGTATCCTATTTACATCAATACATTTTTGAGGCATTATATCTATTGATATAATCTAACTGTATTTAAGCTGGTAATTCATCAAGTGTTCCCCAATAGAGAATTATTTATTGCCCAAAATTATTATAATGTTAACAAATATCCCTAAGGCTTTCCAAATATAAGATTATATTAGAATTTGTCATTCATTAGTAAGGACAATAGCAGTTGGGGTTTGGCTGTTTTTCATTTTGTTTTGGTTTTTTTTTAATTGAGAAAAATACAGTTTTTTTAATATGTCAATTGCATGCTATGTCATAACATAATTTAAAAAGGTGCAAAAATTCTGTTTATATTACACACATGTATTACAAATTTAATATTTTGCATTGCATGGATGTGAAAAGAAGGGTTATATATGAGAGTAGAGTTAAGGAATGTTGTGAGAGAAGTTATAGTGGTTACCAAACTTGAGTCTACATCATGTTTATAGCCTGTTTATACAATGCTTAACAATTCTTTGTATAACTCCTCTAGTTTATATATTCTATTTGCATTTAATGCATAGTGGTAGTTATTCCTATAGCCTACATTATACCAATGAGTTGTGAAGATAATTACCATTGCTCATTGAGAGCATACTTAAGTTCGACATTTATGTTATACTGGTCCATAACTAGTTGTCATTTTATATACTATAGGCATGAATCGGGTTATTTCCTTGGCACACATAAAAATATGTTTTGATAAAGACCTTCCTTATAAATTTCTTCACTTGAGCTCATGATGCACAATCTAGATAAAAGGAGAAAAATGTTTCAGTCTTTTCAGACATTAGTGAAGTCAAGTGTCCAAGAACCATATATACTGATAGCATGCATTCAGCTTGTAAATTCTTTACTTTGCCTCATGATGGCACAATCTAGATAAAGGAGAAAAATGTTTCAAAGATTTTTCAGACATTAGTGAATCCAAAAGTCCAAGAACCATATATACTGATAGCATGAATTCAGCTTGTAAATTCTTCACTTTGGCTCATGATGACACAATTTCAAAAGAGAAAAAAATGGTCTTTCATGCTCATGTATTTTAGTAGCACTACTAAACAAGATCAGGACTAATGGTGTGCCTAGGTGAAGAGAAACACAAAAAAAACCTGATAGATCCCTATAAAAAAATGTTTGATCTAGAATTATTTATGACACAATAAAGGTGTTAAATCACTTACTAGATCATTGTATTGGTTGTTTTACATGTTCTATATGTATGATAGGTAATTAAAACCATGTATATAAATGTGTACCTGTCGACCAGACAATATATATAAATTATACAAGTTGAATAGGAAGACATTTTTCACCTAGAGGGTTTAATGGTCTAAAAATGTTTTAACTCGTAATTAAATGCATGTTCTTGCGATTACATAATGTATGACTCCATACCTGCACTTTAAAGTCTTGTATTGCTATTTTGTTCATTGTTGTCATTATTGTCTGTCAAGCAGAATAGGGGCATTATTGCATAACCAGCAAAATATGCAGAATGCTCTGGTGCCATTTGTCCTTATAGGTCATGCTAAGTGCTTTTGGTTTTTAAGACTGTATGTTTTCGTTCCTGGTGTACAAAATTGCCATTGGCTACTTTATTCTGAGTAAAAAAATCTTTATTTTCACAAATTTGGCTACTAATAATTTTAAATTTGTCGAGACTTCGCTAAAGTCTATATAAAAGTGTTAACAAAGATTTAGCTCAGCCATCTTGACCTTAAACTTGAGGGCAGCCTCAGGAACACCACCCATCTCCCTCTTACTCAAATAAGGGCTACATTCTTTTAAGAGGATTGCAGTAAAACTTAACTTTTATTAGTAAGAGGCTTATAATACTAAACGTGTCAAACAGCCTACAATGCTAAACATATCTTCAATTAAAGTCCCCAAGGACATGAAGAATAGTGACATAACAGTACTGCATTTGACAACAAGGAAAGGCGATAGAAATGGCAATTAACATTAGATTAAGCAGTTTACTAACTGAGTATTTTATATAGGTTCTTTTGGTGTCTGATTGCCCTCTTATTGGCATTACCATTGCTTCCTGAATGCAGTAATTAGTACTGGTAACAGCTAGCTTAACAACAAGTGGTAAATGAACTGTAGAATTGGTTACAGTGGCATACAGCACTTAACAGTAAAATCAATAGGCTCTTACAATCAATGATTTTTCAATTGCCTCCTCCATTATCCAAGTGGTTGGTTATTAATTTATCTAAATATAAAACAAATTCTATTTTAATCCAGTTTTGGCAGATTTAATAAATTTTGATAAAATCTATAAATAACAGATTGAATATCTTTATGACCGTCTGAACTGGCCAGGTATGGGACATTTTACTTTCTATAATAAACATAGTCTGAGTTTCTTCAAGTTAAATGAGTTAAAAACTGCTCTTTAGATAAAGAAGAAATTGGCCCCTCTGGCTTTCTGGTCATAAATTTTAAGACACTCTAGCCTTCAATTGTGTATCCAGAAATAGAATGTTTTCTATTTTTAGACTAAATTGTTCCTATATTTGTCACCAGTGGGTTTATAATAATAGTAAGATGTTCTCTTATTTATTAATAATTTATGAGGGACAATATAAAGAGATGACATTTCACCATATGTGTCATTTACATAATTTCTTATTCAGGTTTTTGAACATTTATTGTCAGAATTTATGACATGCCACAGTCTGTATTTGTGTCTGTGTGTCATCGTGGATTTTTTAAATAGAAAATCATGAATAATATGAATAAGACATTTTGTCTGAATGTCAAAACTATGAATCTTTGGTATCTTACTATTTTATAGTCTGATAATCTAGACACTTGTCTATATATATACTTTATACTTATTTTTAAGCAGGTTGTAAGTTTATAAAAAAAAACAAAACATACTAGACAGTAGCTAAAGGAAGCTGAATTTTTATGTAGGCTTAATAAGAAACTTGAGCCATAGTACATAGGCCCAGAAACTTGGGATAGTTACACAAACTAAAAAACTTGGGCTTGTACATAGACCCTGAACCTGAACTAGGGACAGTTCTTGGGCCTAAAACACCAGTAAAGGCAAGTCACAAAAATTTTCTATTTCTTGTAATAAAACATTTTGCTGCCCTAGAAAAACATGACCCTATATAGACTTTTTGCCAACACAAACCATCATTCCTTTTCCCCAGTAAAGGCAGATATAGTGCCTGGTTGTTCATTTCAGTATTGAGTAATTTGTTGAAAAGTTTGTGTATATGTTAGAATAAACTATTTAACCCTTTTGAATGGAATGATGCATTGATGCATTGCCTAGGTGCTGGGTGATGCATTTAAATGCATCATTTGCAGTCAAGTGATTGAAACAACAAAACCGCAATATTGGTGCTCAACTTGGCCTTGGTCATCAATTGATGTCATAGAAAACATCATTATTATTTCCAAGATCCAAAAAGTATGAACATCTGAAGTTTGAACACATTTTTGAAGCATCTATCTATATACTATGTTTCTTTGTATTTGTAGGTAATATTGAGTATTCTTGCCCAGCAAATCAGGACTGTGAAATTACAAAACGAAGACGTAAGGCTTGTCAAGCTTGCCGCTTCCAAAAATGTCTATTTGTTGGTATGCTTAGAGAAGGTAAGTTACTTTATCATCATTAATTAAATGTTATCATGGATGAAGCTTAACTATTTTTAGTTAGGGGCCCAGCTCACTTCAGAAAAGAAGTTTTACTAGTAATAAATAGCTAAAATGTTTAAACATATAGGGACTCTAACTGATTTTTAGTAGCCATGGGCTACTGGGCCCCTGTTAATCTTCATCCCTGGTTATCAGTCTCTGTTTGTGTCTTCAGAGATGTCTGTCTTACATTCAATTATGGCATTATCATCTCTTCCTAGTTCAACATAGTTCAGATTGCGATTTGTAAAAAAAAGATAGAAAAAAGGGTAAAAATTCATGTTTGTATAGAAGAATATATAAAAGAGAAAAACAATACATATTTGTGGATCCAAGCATGTTGTCAATTATTGAAATACATGCGGTCTACTGTTACCGTTTTGTTAAACTATTAAAAAGAAAAGGGTTTTAAAATTGAATGTATGACTGCATACAATTATGAACTAAAAAGTTTCATTTTCTATGTAGGGCTCTCAATATTTAAGGTTAATTCATCAAGAGCAGTATAATAATTAGAATCATTTTTCTGCCTTCACAAAGGCATACAGTTATATTTTAATCATCATCATATAGATTAAATTGCACTCTTTTTCACATTTTGTCCAAAACATTTGGCAATATTACATATATAAAAGAATGCTGAAATGCTGCTTTTAATATTTATGACATGTAGTAAATGTGACTTGTAGGAACTTAAATAAATGTATGTAAGCCAAATGAACTAACTTTAACCGTACCCCACTTGGTTTTCCCCATTGTGTCAGCTATGTTAAATACTAACTTATTTATATACACACTCTGTTAATCAACCTAAGTTGATAATCCTAAATGCGGCAAAAATTGGACTTGACAAGTTCAGATGATTTCTGTAATCTGAAGTAGAGTTTTGATATAGTATGGAAATTGTTAATGAATATATATCGATTTTAGCCCATAGCTTATCAATACAACTTATCCGCGATAGTTGCTTTCTTTAGTTATCAAGGATTTTTTTTCAGTATTTTAGATTAAAAAGTGTTTACATGATTTTTTCATACATCTACCTTTATATTAATGGAAACGTGCTAAGGCAGAAAGGTTATCACAAGAGTATAAATATTCATGTATCGAACTGTTGGTGGAGAATTTTTTTCTTGGGTCTGTAAGTGCTTCATACAAATACTTGACATTTGGAAAACCAATTAGTAAATTGGTTTTAACATTAAGCTATTTTTTGCTTATTTCTCGCTCCTGAGAACATTGGTGTTTTTCTCTCCAAGACCTTCAGAATTATATATAGGTACATTCTTTGCAAATGCAAAACTCAGCAATATGAATAATTATTCAAGGTCTTTTTGTGTGTTGGTTATTGAATGGTTGAATGGGATTTTCGTCCAAGTCAAGGATATTTCACTTATATTGAGACATCCCTAGCTATAGGTGAAGTGGCAGAAATTTTTACTTTGCAGTGTGCTCAGGGCAATGTGCAGGGAGGGCTCTTTAATTGTTGCACGGGGTATTGGTTTGTATGATCTCTTCTTAAGGACCCCTCTGTGCACTGGTAGGCAGAAGTACTTATCATCATGCTTTGTCTATAAGCTAAGTATTTGTGTAAAAGGACTTGTTGGATGTTTTCATGAAGCATTGGAAGTAAACTATTCAATGAGCACCTTTAGCAAATGCTAGTGTGAAATCCTTGTGTATTTGTGCAACAGCCAGGACTTGGTGATGTTTTCGTGAAGCATTGGAAGTAAACTATTCAATGAGCACCTTTAGCGAATGCTAGTGTGAAATCCTTTGTCTTGATAATAATCTGAAAAGATACAGATTAGTGACACCAGGGAGAGATAAGAGTCTTAATCTCATATGTAATCTTGATTAGCTTAGACATGGCTTATCCTAGTGCAATGATGTTAAACTCAATTAAAATGCTAGGTAAATGGCTTCTTTATATAAAAGGTCAAGGTCATATTAGTTCACACAAAGATCAAAATAAATTGACATGATCTTTGGTCTGCCTTCAGATAAATAAATGAAACTATTTGGTAGGAGTTACCAATGGCTGGGTTTTTTTTGTATATGCATCTTTGAAGATTTGTGGGTTGCATGATTGAACTTATTCAGTCCATTGTCGGATTTTATTAACGCATTATGCCATAATATTACAATCGGGCTGTTTTGAAAAAAAAGTTTACTTTTGAAAGTAATTGGGTTATAGTAGGAAATATATATTCTGTACAGGGTAAATACTTAATACTCCCATATAATCATATTTTCTATAAGGTTTTTATATAATATGGTTTTTGCTTGGTAAGGTTTTTTAATTCAATAAAAAAGTTTGATGTTCTACAACTCGTTAACTGCTGACTATAAATCAACAACAAAAAATAATAATTTATTCATACATAGATTTATACATACACAAATATATAAATATATATATATTAACATTTTACCTCCCAGTCTTGTTTACAAAATAAACCTTAAAGTTTTTTCCGATTTAAAACTCGGATTACATTTGAATTGAATTTTAGCTGATATCTAACACAGGGTTGTGGATAACATTTTAATAAGGAGATATGATATAGCCTAACTCAATCTTGCACAAAATGATACACAAAAGATTATAGATGTTGTCTGAATTAGTGAATAGATTTTATGATGTTATGACGATACAGGGGGGTCTCTCTACTTCTCATAAATCTCTGTTTGTATAGACAAACAGATAGACCATTGCACTTTTGAATTTGGCTCTCTTGCAGAGTTTGTTGTCTGTTAGACTGGACATCATCGATATTGATTGATTTTTACCCTCTGGTAATTGCTACATTGCAGAAAGATATCTGCTGTTACAGCCTACTTGAATTAAAATTTCCACATCCAAAATGATTGAGGATGGAATATAAAATCGTTATTCTGCCTTTTCATTGTAAGAAAAATCATTATTTTATCCTGTACTCTGTGCTTGTGTGTGTAAAATCTGAACTTTTGACCTTTTGATATGAACAAACAAATACCAGCCTATAATAAATATCATGGCCCATCCTGTCATCAGTCTCAAAAACCCTTAACTGTTAACAGTTTTGAAGATATGACCGTTAAATTCACCTTATTTTATTTGAAAGGCGCAATATAGTCAAAATGAAGACATTTATAATTCATGTTCTGGTATTGGATAGGAATTCCCCTCTAGATCTATATAGCCTTCCGAGTCAAATCATGTTAGTAGAAAGTGGCTTCAGTGGAATATTTTTGAGGGACTTTTGGACAGATCCTAGTGTGTGAAAGCTTGTCAGTTCATTTGCCAAAGGTTTGAGGTTTTCTCCTGTCAACTCTGGTTTCCTCCACCATCACAAATCTTACCATCATGATATTAGTGAAATACTTTGGACTGGGCCATAAAACACCATTCCACTCAAACATTGCTTTGTACTTTGAAGAGTATCCAAAAATCTGACTTACTATGTGAAGTATGAAAAAAAAAAAAAAAAAAAAAAAAAAAAAAATGATCTGAAAAAATAGGACTTTGTAGTACATAACTTTGTTAATTATTGTCTAAATAATCTTTTTATTAGACATACCAGAATTCATTTAGTTGTCATTATAAGTTAATTTAACTATGATTTACACCACAACACCCACAAGGCATTGCTGCCTGAACACGTGGCAATTACCGCAATTACCAGTCATGCCATGTTTTATTAGTACGAAACATGTGATTTGTAAAAAATTACAATATTATGTTTTATAAATTATGATATAAATTATTGACTACTTTGTTAGTTATCATTCCAATCAAAATCAATAACGGTTAAGGATACTTGGATTAATCCTCGGTCTCGACAGCCCTGTAACGTTCTGAGATGTTGGCCGTGTAAGCATGGTACTTATTAATCAAATCAAGTGTCATTGGGTAATTCTGTGTCATTGCATTAGCAATCATTTTATGAATTGCTTACTCCCATGCTAAATGTTAGATGGAATTCCTGTATCAATATTGATCTTTAGATCTGATAAACGTATTCCCAACATACACCTACTGACTGGTCATGCATTTAAATAGCAGCTTGCTTCCAAACTATTTAAATGCTGAATTCCTGCCAATTATCTATATATCATAGGGAAAGTTTTTGTCTTTTAATTTATAAGTTCAATATAGATTTTTAGATTTATATGTAAACTTGGTTCGGCAATGTTAATCAAAAGTATAGGTAAACAATATTGACCTGTCCGCTTGACCTTTAATTCAAATATTTATTTTGTATGAGTATCTTTATGTAAAGGGATTGCATGGTTTTTTTGTCAGTATAATTGGAACACTATTGAAGTCCCTTGTGTACACATTATTAACTGAGAATCTTACTACTACTATATATTAGGTGGATACTTTTATATGAATATTCCCAATGAAGGGTCAAGGCGACAGGTCGGTGTTGTGTGCCTATATCAGTAACACCGGAGACAGTATGTTGATACTTCCCGAGCCAGTTAAGTCAAACGTTATTGTTTGTATCCATCTCATTTTATAGTAAAATCCAATATGTTTTGTATAACTATTTAATATTTAGCCCGATAGGTTACCAATATTCCAGTTTAATTTACCATGCTATCCCCTGTATTGATAAAAAAAAAAAACCAATACTGGTCGGCACTCTTTCCAGAAAAAAAAATTACAAACTATTGATCATAGAATGAGTTTGATATGAGAAGAAACAGGCCTATAATCTGTTATATATTCCTTTACCCTTCTTTTATGTGTATACTGTATATATTATATATACAGCTTCCATGTTTACCAAATACTAGGGAAGATCCATCGAATGATGATGATGCTATTTACAAATATGGGTTTGGAAAATGGTGGGGTCTGCAAATGCTGAGTGGTCTAAAGCACCTGGCCCCAGTTTCACAATCATTCCTTAGCTAAGATTTGACTTAACTAAAATTTAGCAAAAAAAAGTTTAGCAAAATTTGGTTATCTATTTTTGGAACTACTGGTGAATATTTTTGTCAAATCTAAAAGAAAATGTTTAAATCTAGAAATGAAAATGTTTAAATCTAGAAGTGGTCTTAAAAAATGACATCTTAAATTCCTGAATATCTTGAAAATTAACAAAATCATAAAGATTGAAATATGCCTGATTTAAGTTAAGGAAAATCTTACCTAAGGAACAATTGTGAAATTGGGGCCTGCTTACAGAACGTATACTGTATTGGCACTTAATTTTCTAGGGTTAAATCACGCTCAAGCAAATCCCAGTGCAAGAATTATTAAATAATTTTCAATTTGCTTAATGAAGACCAGAGATTTTGTCTTGACACTCTGGTATTCTCAGCAATTCCAAAACTGACTGCTTAGAGATTAATGAAATACTCTTGACTAGGATTTAAAACATCACTCTTTCTTCTGTTTGCTTTAGTGTTATTAGCATGGTATATTTACAGTATTTGTGCCTTTGATTGGCTTTTCTGCTTGATTAGACCATTTACAATGATGATGACCAGTTTGGTGTAGTACATTACTTTTGTATGCAGTAGTTTGTAAACATTTGCTGATTGACTGTACCTTAACAAATGCTTTATTTTACTGGTTTACTGACCATATTCACTCTTAATACATGTACAATTATATCCAAACAATAGTTTCTCTCTATCTCTTTTGGATGCTTCTTTCTCTCTCCTCTCTTGCCATCTCTGAAAATGTGTACACAATCACAGCCCAAAATTCACACATTAAGGATATTCAAATCACACATGTTTTAGTGTTTGATAAATATTTGGTAATCTCTCTCTCTCTCTCTTTCTCTCTCTCTCTCTCTCTCTCTCTCTCAATGCTGCTCTCTCTTTCTCTGGCGCTGTTCTCTCTCAATCTCTTTCTCAGATGCTGATGAAGTCAATTACTCTTAATATATTTGTAGTCTTTTAGGACCATATATTCACATATTTTCAATCATAATGATTTTATTGGGTTTTAATAAAGCGTGTTTCAGGAAATAGATGATAATTTAAAGTCTAGATAAGGAGGTTTTACACCAGTATTATGGCTTTTATTAATTGCTTTAGGATTGATTGACGTGAATAAATTCTGCTCGATAGATATTGGTCTATTATTGATATTTTGGCATTAACGTGTAGTCTTTAAGGTGAGATGTTATCCCTAATCAAGGCTAGCTGTACGTAGATAGACCAAGGTAAAAAGCAGTATTATCAATAATGTTGATCGTCTAATCACTACCATGTATTGACAGTACCATGCCAGTTCTAGATAGAGTGTGGTTTTATATATGGTGCTGTATAAAATGTCAGAGACACCATCACTCAAACCCACACAATGGCCAAACTGACTGGCTGAATGACGTGATTGTTACAATTCTTACTAACTCCATCTTTGGTAAAGTTGTTTGGATGTCATAGGTTATTGAAATCAGCGCCGTGTTTATATAACTTCATATAACAGACGATCACATCATGTAATGCTCCTCTCAAACCGATAGATTTATATAGATCTAGTAGCAGACTAATTCAGGAAACTTTATCCATCTATAGAATTATCCTTTATTAGATTGCAAACCTTAATTAATTTACCTTACTGAAACCAAATATACATTCTGCTTTTGTACTTCATTAATTAACTTCTTGTGTTCCACGCTGGTGTCTGAAACTGTGTGGTAATTCATGTTTTGTTAACCAATTCACATATTTTTGTATGTTTAGAGATCTTTTTTCTTCATTAAATACAAGTTTTTCTCTCTACAGTAGTAGCACTTCTGTTTAGATTTATTTACACTGGCACTAAAGTTCAAGTTGTGTTATCACTATGGTAGCTCAGTCGGTAGAATGCACAAAAGATTTCTTTTGAACTTACAATTCTTTGAAATAGTAACTGTGCTGTCAGCTCTGATAGGCCCTAGCTCTTACTGCCAGTTTCTGCAACCCCTGAAGAAATTTTACTTTTGTAATAAATAACATTTATACATGTATTTTATATGTAGGTAATCACCTCATCTTGTCTGTCAATCTCTGTCTGTCTGTCTATCTGTCTATCTACTGGTACTTTATTTGTTTGCAGAGTTTTATATTCAGATTCCAAACAGATTACAATCGCATTGTACCTAACTTCCTATAAATCTATTTTTAATTGATTTTCACCAAAATATTAATATCTCTCTTTCTGAAATTGAAACTACGGTAACTGTTCTTAGCAAGTTCATATCTGTTGGTAGCGAATTTTGATTTGCTAGCATAAAGTATGGTACTCTGGTTTTCTCCACTATCCCAGAGCTGACCCTCTCGAAATAAAAAAAATGGACAAGGGTGTAAAAGGCCATAACTCCACCCAAACTCGTCTTGTATAAAAAGCATTGCAGCTGAGAAGAGTGCAGTGGGAAATATAAATATCATTATCATCAAAGTTACAACATTGAATGTATAACGGTAGGCAAAATGAATTATGTAGGGGACATTTGATATTTAAAAATTGAAGAAAATTTACCCAAGACATTAAGATAGGCTATGGAGTTTATACAAACATCAAGTATTTTAAAATTGACATAGGGGATATGTCAGCTATTGATTAATGTGTGTATTATCAGGAGATGGATAGTCAGCCCCCATTTGGAAATATAAATGTGATTAAGAATATCAGTAAGAAAAGGTCAGTTTATATTTGGTTTAATGAAATCTGTACTGGCCTTCACCCTAACTAACACAGGTCACACGGTTTATAAGACCATGGAACTTTTTCACAGCATTTAGTTAGTCTTCCTGGTCCAAAACATTAGCATCAGTTTTCAAACAATAAATGTCCATTGCAGTTGGTTTTATTTCATTGTTGTCCATATAGATGAACATCTCCAATAATACTGGAGATGGTAAGCTATTCTGGGTGGGCCTTTACCCTAACATAAAGTTTTCAAGTCCATGGAACTTTTTCAGAGCATTTAGTTTAAGACTTCTTGGACCAAAACTAGTAGCAGTTCTCAAACATGAACCATTGCAAAGGGTCTTATTTCATAGTGTCCCAAGTTGATGCACATCTCTAATAAAACTACAGATTGTGAGCTATTTTTCATCTTCACCCTAACACATAGACCATGAGACTTTTTCACAGCATTTGGTTAAACCTCCTGGTCCAAAACTTAGCAGCAGTTTTCAGACAATACCCATTGCACTAAACATAGTGACCCAAGTAGATGCACATCTCCAATAAAACAAGAGATGGTAAGTAATTTGGATTACATTTCGAGTACAATAAATATATCTTTTACTTAAAATTATGCAGTACTAAGTGGTGGTCTTTATACACAGGTTTTCCAGTACCCTGTTTAATGAGAACTACAAAATGTATAATTTTGCGGTAAAAAGATCAAGGATAGGCTCTACTAAAGAGAAAACAGAGTGATAATGATGATTTGTAATACTGTATTGGCTTTAAAGTCAAATACTGACAAATTACCACTTCTCTTTCATTTTTGCTACACTTAGTTCAAATTAGGCTAGAAGTGTTTTAAGTTGTCAGACATTGCTTTATAAAATATGTATAGTTTGATCTTTACCCTTAACTATTGTATCTATTTTGGTCCAACTCCTAATCGAAAGATTTACTGAGTGAAAAGTATAAATACTGACTGACGTATTGCACAATGCAGGTACCGGTACTTAAAATATGCATGTTCAGGCACAAACGATAATAATTTTGAAATTATTATAAAAGGTTAAAAAGTCTTTAAAACAGAAGTTAAAAATTAATTTATTTTATTTATAGTAACTTTATTACATGGTTATAAAAGTTTAAACATTTATTTTGATGCGTGCTGTCTGCACTGTAATGTCATGTAAACTGGAGCCATCTGTTACCTGTCTGGGGGTATCGTTTTAGTTATACCTCCGAAAATGAAGTTGATGTTGTAGACATTTAGATTAAAAAAAATCCCAGTTGCACCTAAAATGATGTAAATTGCACTTAATAACAGTTTGCTATGCTGATTGAATCTGCCCTTAAACACAACATAAGTTCAGCTTTTCACAATTCTCCTAAAAATTGAAAATTTGTCTTGTTCTTGCCTTAAAGACCAATTAGCTAAATACTGCTGGTTTTTTTTTCAGTTCTTTTGAGTTGTCTTTGCAAAGTTTAGTTTAAGATCAGCTGTTCGAAAATCACCATGCCTGTGCATTTGTTTGAATACTGACTTAGCTAAGTGCTGTTTTCTTAAGTCGTCTTAACTGATTTCAATTGTCTAAAAGATGTCTTAACATCAGCTTAGCATAATTATTCTAAATTAATTGCATTTACTGTTGAGTGAAAATTTATCACACATGAACACCAAAATCTTCAAATTCTATATAAGTACCACAGCACTTCTCACAACTAAGGTTCTGATCCCAGTTGGCATTTTATCCTGGGTACTCCAGTTTCCTCCATCAGTCTAAAAATCAATGTAAGTGAAAGAATTATGACCTAAACTAACATAGAAACACATATAAATACTGGTATTTCCAGTTTGATATTTTTAGCTCACCTGACCAAAGGTCATGTGAGCTTATGGCATAGCGCAGCGTGTGTATGTGCATGCGTGTGTGCGTGCGTGCGTGTGTGCGTCGTTAACACCTATTTTCGACTTCTCCTCTGAAACTACTGGACAGTTTTTAATGAAACTTTGTCAGAAGTATATATGGGCCGGTGCAATTCAGATTTGTTCGTGGCGTTGCTATGGCTACCATAACTAGGTCAAGGTGACCTAGGGTGCAAAAATCTTAAAAAATCTTCTTCTCCGAAAGTACTGATTGGAGAAAAAATCTGATGTGATATTTGGCTTCTCTAGGGTCTTAAGCCTATAGTGATATTTGGCTTCTCTAGGGTCTTAAGCCTATAGTTTGTTCATTTTGTGAAATTCGGATAAAAAATAGGTTACGCGTTTTTGCGTTTAATTTTGAAAAAATCGTAAAATAGATTCAAATTGTTATAACTTGACTATTTGACCAGATAATGACATGGGGTTTTCAGTTTTGACATCTTCTTGTTAGTATCTTCAAAATGAGGTCAAGGTCGATTGTGAAGGTCGTGACCTAATTTTTTTTACCTCTGATTATAATTATTATCTCGAAAACTATCAACTTTTTGTATAGGCATGTATATTAGAATGTTGTAGGTATTGATACAATGGTTATCATGATGTAAAGAAAAAAGTCATTGGGGTTTAGTATTTATGTGTTCTTTAAATCTATCAGCTAGCCATTAGTTATCAGGTGAGCGTATCAGGCCAATGGGCCTCTTGTTTTGCAATGGAAAATGTTGATAACAGAGAAGAATAAAGTGATATTTGAGAAAATGAGTAGATATTTTAGTATCGTAATTTGATGTTCACACTGATGAATTATCGTGATTCTGAGACATAAGGAAATGCTATGCCTACTAAAATTTAAAGGATATACTAAAGGCATAGTTGAATGATCGCATTATTTATGATGAAAGGTTAGAGTACATTTGTTCTTTTATAAACAAAGGTAATTATCGGGTACATATAATAGTTATGTAATCAGCATCTTCTTTGTAGTCGTTTCCTCGTCACTATAAATATAGATACTTACTTCTTTCTATTTAAGTTTTTGCCTTTGGCATGCGTCTTTTGTATTCCTTTGCCTTTGGCATGCATGTTTTTATTCCTTTTCCTTTTGGTAGCCATCTTTTGTACTATTTTGTCTTTTGGCATGCATATTATGTGCATGTCATCATGGTGTGTACATTGCCTGTTTAGGCTTGCAATGCCAATAATTTTATTAGAGGGCGCGGTGGCCTAATGGATAAGACGTCAGTCTTCAAATCCAGGGTCTCTCACCGCTGTGAGTTCGAGTCCCGCTCGGACCACATGTGGGAAAGTGAATTTTCCTTGCCGTTGGCCTTTACTGATTCACCTGGTATCAGTATAATGGACTGGGGGAGTGGTACGCTTGTCTGCGGTGTACTGACTCTGTGAGCTAGCACGGTAAAGTCGCCCTGAGTGCGCGCTAGTACAAGGCAGACCATACAACACACTCGCACTTCACATGCATACACAAAATTGTTCAAAGATTAATCCATAGAGATTAATTAAATAGTTCTCGTCGCGAATAGCTGAAAAATTGCTGATGCGACGTTAAGCAACATTCAACCAACCAATAATTTTATTAGTTGGATCGATATAAAAGAAGCATACTGTTTTGGATTTATAAGACAGCAATCCTTATGACAAACCAATATTTTAATTACACCAATTAGAACCGTCTTTGCACCTTTCTCACCCACATACCTGTTCTCGCCATCTATATTTTTGCATGTGATCTGAAAAGGCTAAGCAATTTGGAAAAAAATGTTTTTCTAAAATAATAAAAAAGACTTATAAAGTCAACTTATTCTGACAAAGGACAACAAAGAACCTGAGTTGTGTGGCATCAACAAATACAAGTGTGATTGGGGAGAATAGGGACAATGCCAGTAGAGCATTCTAATATAAGTGACATGATTGCAGATTGTCTGTCCAAGGAAAATTTGAAATGTTTCTTTCTCAAAAACATGTACATGTATAAATATTTATATCATTTAGATGTTGGGGCATTAGTGCCTTGGAGTCGATTCCTTAAAGGTAAAAGCCTTTAAAGTGGTCAAATCTCTTCCCCGTACCATTGTTAAAACCTTACACAAATGTACCCTGGTAATGTGCAGTGTTGAAAATAACAGTTAGTCTGATAGTTCGAGACTGATAATGTTTTGGAGGCATTAGTTTCAACATCAGTAAATGTTGAAATAATTAGACAAGGACTAGTTGAAAATTTTGACTCATTTCCAACAATGGTATTTCAAAAAGTCTCATGGCTTGTGCCTAAAACTTAAACCATTAATTAAGCAAAGGGAAGCAGATACAAATAAATGGCTGTCGACAAAACCCGTATATATATATTTTGATAACTTTGTGTTATATAAAATTTTGTGAAAATGATTCATGTAATTTGCTCATTTAACTGACATCATCACAGTCGAAACCATCCATATTGATTTACCACTAACTCACATCTTCTCGGATGTAAAATTAATGGCTTCATAAAAAATAAAAAATATTTAAAAATCACTGTCTGTTTATTGATCGGTAATGGTGATAAATTGAAGCAACTTTCCGATTATTTTCAAATTGTTAGTATATTGTATCCCTCATTTCTTAAGAGGCGGTTATCATTATTGTTCATTTAGTGGGCATGTTGTGTAACATATATCCGTTGTATAATGTGATACATGCAAGTTTCCAATGAAAACGTCATTTATATTGATTTGGTATTGTTCCGTCGACTCGTCAATCATCTGTGATTTAACAACTGTAAAGTTACAATTACATATAAGCAAGGTACACACCAGCAATTAGCATTAATGGTGAGATAAGACTTATCATGTAGTACAGGTACTAGTCTACTATAGTTGTCACTTAGCGGACCGAGACATGTTCAAAACAGAAATGTAGTTGGTTAGGTCATCATCCTGGTCCAAGCCTGGAGAAAAGGGGCCATGCAGGGATTTACAGGGGTCCAGTATCCCATGATTCCTAAAATTAAGTCTAGGCTCCTTACTTTTACACATATAAGCTATTTATCACAACTTTTCTGAAGTAAGCTTGGCCCCTAACTAGTTTTAACTTTATCCCTGCCAACATTATAACATATAACTCAGTGTGTTTTATATGAAAAATTAAGTCAAAAAAAAAATAAAGGATATTTTAACTCAACTAAGCCAGAAAAGAAGAACCAGGGTAGACCACAGTGCTTGGGGATACAAAATGAACTTCTACCAGATAAAGTACTGGTACTCTTAAAGCAGACTCAATTAGTCCTTCATGATATGAAATTCAAAAACAAAGGAATACTGAAGGTAAAAAAAAAAAAAAAAAAAAAAAAAAAAAAAAAAAAAAAAAACAACAAAACTGAGGTATTTTTTCTCTCTCCAAAAAATGGAGTGCAACACATATTATAGCCTTTGATCTTCTTCAATGTATCATAAATTTTTTTTAGGTATTTCTGTAGGGAAGGCTTATCTTAGTAATTGCAGATTAAAACCAAATCCTGTGTTTTCACAGCATCAGTTCAGCTGTTTTTGTATTATTAATGAAATCTAATGTACTATCATTAGGTATATACCCTTGAGCTAACAAACAGTTGCTTCTCCTCTGGTACCAGTCATCCACATTTCAGTTATATATATTGAAAAGGTCAAAGTTGGATCGTTCAGTTTTGCTGTGTATTGTTGCTCTCTCTCTAAATGAGATTCCTGTCAATCTATCTACAGTTCCAATTCCATATGATATATGTTAGTCTTTTAATTGCTTCATACAGAAAAAAATCAATTATGTAAACTCTTGTTCCTGGTGACATCTTTGTTAAGTTCAGTCAGTATCCCTGAAATAACCTTTATAGATTAAAAATAGAAGAAAAAAAACTGTGAATCTGTTGCTATTCTGATGATGAAAAAGGAGAAAGATTCTGATGTAATGCCATAAAAATGTATATTTTTATTTGTTCGGTTTCCATTTTGATTCTTTTTATTAGTCTATGAACTTTCTTTAAGGACATATGAAAAAGATACGTTTCATGATTTTAATAAAAATTAAACCCACACTTACATTTCATGTTTCCACAAAATCTCTCTCTCTCTCTCTCTCTCTCTCTCTCTCTCTCTCTCACATGTACACACATATTACGCAAATCATATTTCATGCTAACATGAATGGGATGGAAAAAAACATGCATGCTAATGTACTCAAGCTACATTTCATGCTTCCATGAGACTGATGAAAACACATGCTCACACATGCACACTACTCAA
Source organism: Anadara kagoshimensis (assembly GCA_021292105.1). Classification (NCBI taxonomy): domain Eukaryota; kingdom Metazoa; phylum Mollusca; class Bivalvia; order Arcoida; family Arcidae; genus Anadara; species Anadara kagoshimensis. Next base: position 8,406,437 of record CM037858.1, on the reverse strand, counting down.
GCTACATTTATGCTACCATGAAACAGAAAACACATACACACGCTGCTACTCAAATCACATGATTGCTTCCATGAATCAGATGGGGGGGGGGGGGGAACCATGCATGCATGCCAATGTGCGCGCACACACACACACACACACACACACACACACACTGTTACTAGTATACTCATTACAGGTAATCAATTTCATTTCTTCTCCAAGGGACAAATGAAGTATTGAGGTGTTAATTAATTTCAGTTTGAATTCATTTGGTAGGGAGCGTGCTTGAAGTATATAATAATGTACATGTACAATTCTTCTGATTTGATTGGCAGAAAGATGACATTCAATTTGTAGATTTCAGGTATTAGACTGCTGCTGGAAATAAACAAAACAGATACTAGTTAATTTCAGTATAAAATTTCCCTGGTGAAAACACATGTTCTGTGTTACATGATTGAAATACCATTATATTAAACACTGGCTGTGATAGCTTTGATGCTGCACAGCACTTGTATATTACCTAGATAGAACAAATTGATTATACAACAGAATAACCCTAAAAATAAAATGTATTTAATTCAGAGAAGATGTCGATTGTGCAATGTATTTGAAGAATTGCCTAATTATCTCAATTAACCATTTATATACTAATAAAAGGCATTGTATGTTGCTTTTAAATTGTCTGCAATTACGTAAGTGTCAATCCAAAACAGAATGTAGTTATTGCACTGTAGTGAATAAAGTAGGGTTGGAAGGAGTGGTGTAATGGTGTTTTATGCAGTCACTGATTCTTTCACTTACATTAAGGAGGTCAGTTCTGGTATGGTAAAGTGTTGACTCATAGATCACAGTACCTCAATCTCAACATGTACCTTTAGAATTTCATTCAGATGAATAATGGTGCCTTACACCACCTTTGTTTTAAATCCCCAGTTGGAACAAGTTTTCTTGTTTAAGGTTGGTGGTTCTACAACATCTGAGATCTGATTGCATAAGTACAATGAAAATAGTCTTTGACTGGAGTTAAATTCACCATTTCACCCATTCATCCAACAGAAAGATGCAAATATTTGTTAGGAAGGTCAAAAAGCCTGCAGGTAAGCCATTAAAAGCGGTTTTCATTTGATCAAATAAAAAAATTATAAGTGTGTTTTTTAAGAATTTTTCCTCCATTAAACCTAAACAATTTATGCAGCTTGCTTGTCACTATTTTACAAAAGATAGTGATTCTGTCAGCTGCAATACACTATAATAAAAAGAATGATGACATATTCATCATATAAAAACTTGACATTTAAAAATTACACTTGCAAATTTAGTTTTTTAAGAGAGTTCAAGTACCGAACAAGGATATGTGAGGTAGTTCTTGGTACAAAATTAAAATATGAGGATTGCGAAATTCAGGTCAGTATTTCTTCATTTGGATAATGGACTGTCGAGGATTTGATAACCTCATTTTAAAAATAACTTGATCATGTGTGAATATTGTGGTTTACTTTACATAATCCCTATAGTTGATAACACAGACAAACACAGGGTTAAAGACCTTCCTCAAGTCAACTTACAGTAACTTTTACCGGTATATGACCATATTAGGGGAAAAAATTAAAAAACAAAACTGAAATAAGAAATCAATTTCAATATATTAATAATTATGATAAATTTGAACTTTAAATTTTCTGAGGAATTCAGGAATTGCCCCAGATGGCTCCATTTCGGGACACATTTCAAGTGTGTTTAATTGTTCAATAAACATGGACAGTCAGTTATCACCATGATACAATGTTAATAGTTGGTTCATTTTACCAGTGGTTGGAGGTCATGAGCATGATCCCAAGCTGGTCGTTTTACATGGGTAAGTTTGAAAGAAGCCTTTTACCATACATGGTGCCTTAATTACATCTGCTCATGTTGCTCAGAAGTGGCAAGAGCATGTATCACGTAAAGCCTAGGTTTCTAAGGTTATTATATTCTTAATATTGGTGAACAGATCTCATCCTCATGTTGGAATCAAGACTTTGTAATCTCAGTGCAAAGATGTACATGGTGCCTTACATCTGTCCATGTTGCTTGCTTAGTGGTTAGAGTTTCTATCAGATACTGCTAAGTGCGGTTTCTAGGGTATTTTCAATATTGGTGATCTTGTTTTCATTCTGGAATTAAGATTCTGTACAGGTAATCTCAGTGCAAAGATGTCCATGGTGCCTTACATCTGTCAAAAGGTGCACGCTTAGTGGTAAGAGCATCTCTCTCACACTGCTGAATGTGTTTTTTAAAGTAATCTCAACATTGGTGATCTTGTCCTTATTCTGGATTCCATCAATCTCGATACAAGGATGTACAACAATCTTGTCGGTTTTCAGTATTGTTTCATCATACAGGCTAGGAGTCAGTCATTGACCAAATTGTAGAGTTTACTTGGTACAAATACCAGTAATAAGTAGGACAGCTGGGTTAATCTGGTAACTGATTGTGGGTACTGGTTTTACCTTAAGTAGGACTTGGTTCTAAGATAACCTTCTACACTGTTTTAACAGTTATGTAATTTATGTATTGGTATGATTAGTATGTATGGATATCGTGGTAACATTAGGTAACTCGATGGTATAATGTTATCATAACCTTGTCCTCTGTATGGCAAATAAGATATAAAGTGTTGAAAAGTTTGTGATGTATGAATGTCAGGTGAAAGCTTTAAATATCTGTATATACCTAGACGAAAAGAAGGACTCTCTCTCTCTCTCTCTCTCTCTCTCCTCTCTCTCTCTCTCTCTCTCTGTTGATAAAGGTAGACCCAGTGACTTCAGTTCTTTAATCACCGAACAATACTTGTTTGGAAGATCATAGGCTTGATTTACTTTTTCAAGTTTACAATATTACTCTCGAGTTTCATTCTAAATACATGTATAATCTAATTTCTTCTGTTATCTGACATCCTTACATCGTTACTGAACTCTTCTACTCAGAATGTCCACTCACTGTGTATACCAGTACCGGTATATCTACTACAGCCTAAATTATAACCTGGTCCTAGACTGTACTGATTACTGGAAGTCATTTACATTTCTGTCACACACCATTTGAATAATGGCAATATCACTTTAGTACTAATAGTTCTATATTTAGAGTGTTTGCTTCTGCCTAGGAGGCAATGGGTTCAGTTTCTGACTGGTTTAGACCAGCAACTTAAATATATCAAGTCTGTGTCCAAATCATAATCCATATATGTGATGTGGTTGTTCCTGTCACTAAGCTCATACCGTTGAGATATAAAACTCCTATAAGATTGTAAAAATCAGTGCCCCATTTCTTACTGTAGGCATGCTTAGGTGCCACTTAAATTTATTGCTATAAGCATATTGCAATTTCTGGAACTTCTTAAACTGATTACTGATTACATCTTGAAACAAACAGATAATTTCTTCTTGGATGTACCGGTACACCTCTATATATAACCTCTATTATTTACAGGGTTCATCATGACCTTGACTGTAAGACCAGTATAACCCTGCACCTCTCCAAAGTTGATGAAAAATCATTAATTGTAAATATTCCCACAAATACAAAATATTCATATATAAATCATATTTAATTTGGCAAGTAAGATGTGTAGTATGGCACAATAACTGTAGATTTAAGGTGAATGGTAAAGTTTTATTGACAACATATTTAAATAACATACATTTGTATTTCTGCCTACAGTAAAGCAAAAAAATCAGCCATTAATACTGGTAAACAGTATCATATAGGAAATGTTGTGTTTGTAAGCAAAAAACCTTCCCAATTACTCTATCATAGTCTAAAAACCATCTGTTTTCTTAAGTACAACTAGGATATTCTCTCAGAATCTGTTCTACCATACCTGTATTTTTATTGTTTGGGTTACAGGGGGAAAAAACGTAGCTTGAAGAAAGTAAAAATCTTTGCTATTGCAATAAAAGCCATGTTAATTAGGATGAAGATCGTAAAGTTTTAACGTTGTTGATTTTGTAAACATTTGCCTTGTGAACTGCCTTGCTTACATACAGGCGCGATATTGACACATTAATTTTTTCGCAATTTGGCATTTACCGTCGGCCAAAAAAGAAAAATTCTGCACTGCCAGTAATGAGGAAAAAAAATTGGTTTAATGCCAATGTAATAGTAACAAAACTGTTTACAACATAGTTTTGATGTTGTTTATGTAATTAATGGTAAAGTTTGGCCGCTGCGGTATTTGATTGTGTATTAATAACTAATTAAATTACGACAAGAATAGATTGTGGAATCCTGTTATCCTATTGTTTTAATTGTACCTCATGAATCTCATTCAGTCAGATTGTTTGTTACACCATGCACATGTTGTGGCTGGAATCTAGGGGTCATTTCTGGGTTAACCAAGTAAAAGGTTATTGAACTCTTTGTTTAAAGAGAGATAACTCCATCCTCCAATTGATACCTCTGCTGATTTTAAATTTAGGTCACAGTGAGTTATATTATAAATATTGGTATAACGATACACAAAATTTACAAGTTCCTGTTTATATACATGTAGTTGTAGTCACAGTTTAACACCGTACTCATAAGCAAAAATTATCATCACATTTGCAAAATTTCAAATTTTCTCAACTCGGGGAATGTTGTGAAAATAATGAAGTCCAGGTTTCTTTGAACAATTTTGAAATAAAAAATGAATTTAAGAAACATACTAGATTTTTAGATGATGCAGTGTACATGCATAGATATTTTTATATAACAAACTTTTGATTTTGTATATTATAGGTGTGAGACTTGACCGTGTACGTGGTGGACGACAAAAGTACAAGCGCTGTATTGATACTCAACCTGTCATCCAGCAGTTACTGCCATTGATAAAAAAGCCATGTATTGAAGGTATGCTTAACTATTATATTGACCATTGTAGTGGACGAGGTGATGTAGAAAGCATACCACAAGTTGTGAAAATCATCTTGAATAACCAGAGAGCTTTGCAATGCAAATCTTGCCAAAAATTGCTGTTAATAAGCTGCCAGGAAAGGTAGGTTTGGGGTGACGCCTTTTGTCCATCTGGACACCCTAGTCTGTAGTAATTCTCCAAAACTATGAAGCTCTATTTAACAAAACTTGGTGCAAAGCATCAAATTGATAGGAGATATGCATGTCATTAACCCCAGTTGGTTGCTCATTTTCCTGGGAGTTATGGCCCTTTGAACATAAGCATAAACACAAAAAAATACCTACCGATTCACTAAATATGCTCATGTCATTTGGTTCCTTTATTAGTTTAAAAGGACAAAATATTGACATTAATAGAAATTACAGAAACTTGCACAAATCTACAAACTGAATAGAATAAGTAAACAAGATGTAAACTTGCCATAACAAAGAAATCTTGGGATAGATGTACATGTATATGATAGTGTGTATATAACTATGTTTTTATTTACTTTCTTTGTTTTTTTTCAGTGATAGAAATCAAAATCTTATTACAATTAATCAGTATAGAGTCCCAGTTAGATAAACTTTATGCCAATCCCGAACCAGAAATTCAGGATGACGAAATCAGATTTTTAGCAACAATGTCAGATCTAGCAGACAGGGAGCTAGTTATCACAATCAGCTGGGCCAAGCAAGTACCAGGTACGTTCTCAAATACATTACAGGTTAGCCAGGCCCAGTAACCTATGACCTCTATATTGTTTTGACTGGTCCCTAGACATTGATTTTTTATTTTTATCAGTTTGATTTTAGCTCTTAAAGCATACTTTTCTTTATTCTAATTTTGGGTGTCATTTGCGAGTCGTCTAAGTGCACCAGTGCCTTTCACTGCCTTGACAATGGAAAGTGTAAGATTTTGTCAGTTTGCTTGCTGACGTTGGTGGCTTTTTCCAGGAGGTGTTCTGCTTGCTAAAGGTTGGTGGTTTTCTCCAGAACTGTCTGTTTCTTTCTCTATTAATGAATTGATCACCTCAATATTAGTGGAAGAATATTGGTTTCGGCATTAAGCACGATTACTCATGAGTTCCTTTATTAATCAAAATTGGATGTAAAATCTAACATTGCCTTCACCCTCACAATTATACTATTAATTATGTATTTATTTATGTTTTATTCAGGGTTCTGTACGTTATCATTGAGTGACCAGATGAACCTACTACAACACTCATGGTTGGAAATATTGTGTCTGAATCTCGTTTATCGTTCATGTCCATACATAGGCTACCTTAAATTTGCTGAAGATCTTCAGTTAACATCTGAGGATTGTAAAATGTGCCAATGTTCTCCAGAGCTTGATGGACTCTCAAGAAAACTTGCCAAAAAATTCACAAATATGAACGTAACAAAAGAGGAGTATCTCCTACTAAAGGCCATGACTCTATGTAATGTAGGTAAGTACATAAATGTACTGGTAGTGTAATGTAGGTGAGTATGACAATAATAACGAGCCGGTAGTATACTGTAAGTATTATGGCCTAAATGTACTGATAATGTACTGTGGATACTGGTTATGTATGATTACTGTTGTTGTGGTTTAGCATTTCATCAGCAATATTTTAGCTGTTCACAACTAGAAGAAAGTTTATAAATCTTTGAGGCTTAATCTAAGAACAATTTAATTTTGTGCGAGATTTGCAAATATGTTTTTGTGGTGTCTTGTACTTGCCCACAATGAGGGTGATTTCAAGATCTAGCTCACTGAGTCAGTATGCTATATAAGAATTTAAAATTTGAGATACTGCTGACATAAATGAGCTGATGTACTATGGGCACTTGTAAGTGTGACATAAATGAACTGCTGACAAAATATACTATTAGTCACTCACATGGTCACAAGCTCAAAAATTAGTTAAAGGTAGTACATGATTTTATGATGCAAAGAGTCCCAATCATTTTCTGTCACTGAGTTCTCTGAGTTATGGCCCTTTGAACATAAGCATAAATCACCAAAAAAAACCTACGGATTCACTAAATATGCTCATGTCATTTGGTTCCTTTATTAGTTTATTAGTTCTCTGATGTAGAAAAAAACTACAACTTATTGTTATTGACAAAGGTACTTGTTTGTAGTTGCACATAGCTTGAATATTATCTGTCAGTGAGATTTATTTAGCAATTTATTACTAAGAGTGAAGTGAAATAATGGAGTTTTATACCCAAGACAAGATTATTTCTTATATTGAAGTGATCATTTTGAAATGGTGGAGGAAACTGGAGTGCCCAAAGAAAACATCCAGCATTTTGCAAGCAAACTGACAAACTTTCTCACACTATAATCTGTCTTGAGCCTAGGCTGCGAGAGGCACTGATGCATAAGTCCATGCTTTTTGACCACTCGCCCACCAATACCCCCATTACTAGGAAATTTATGTAATGTCAATATAAAATTGTCAATATGACTTAAACCTTGCTGAGAATTCATCAAATTCTATAGACATAATGGAACATAATCCTGTATGAACTGATTGACCACCTGATCAATGACACTACTCAGACATATTAGTCTATTAGATATAAAAATTTATATTTTTTTTTACCATTGTAGATGTAATAATAGAAAACACTGAAGCTGTCCGTACTCTACAAGACCAGCTACAGGATGCTCTCATAGAATATGTACGACACCACCATGCTGGAAATCTACGTCGTCTTGGCCATTTATACCTGCTTCTTCCAACACTCAATCAAATGAAGCTTCTTGCCAAACAATATTGGTTTGATGTGAAAAAAGATGGACGTGTTTTAATGCACAAGCTATTTCTAGAAATGTTGGAGGCCGATTCTTGATAATGGCTTCACGTGGACGTAGAAACATATAAATCTTGTTTGAATGTGTGATAATAATGTTAATAAGTGCTTGTGTGACAGTAGTGAATAATCAGTAATTATTATATATACCAAGTAAAGAGCTTTCACAGAAATAGATTTCATAGACTATATATACAATATATATGTATATACATATGTGCATGTGTATGTATATATATATTTGTGTGTGTATGTATATATATAGAGACTTTGGTTTGTGTTGAAATTTAATATGCAATTGTAGATATACAAAAAAATGTACTGATTTTGGGAAGTTTGTTTTAATCATCTAGAAAATAGAGACGGTTCTCGTTTGTAGAACAGTTATCATGTATGTGTATATATTTGAACTGAAAATTGTTTATGCATATAGGTAGTAGATTGATTTGACAGTACGATGTGTTAAGACTGTGTGTCTCAATTTAAAACAGTAATAATAGACCAAGTGTGAAATAATTTACTCCCCATATTTATTCCACACAAAATCAGTTAGCTGAATTGGTGGGCATTAATGGGAAGAAACTACAGAAAGATACAGCAGAAATTTTGCAGACATGTTTTTGAATGTGTTATTAATACAAAATGGTGGTCTGACAAGTAAAAAAGAATCTTGATCTTGTAAGAATGATGGAGAATATATGAAGCTATCACAATGCAAATCTTAACAAATTCTGTTCCAGTTTTGAGCAAAATAGTTCATTTACAATGATTTTAATCAGACAAAAGGCAGCATTTAAGTATTCTTAATACCGTTAACATTACCGTACTCAGTAAATTTTGTGACAATTGATATACATTGTAAACTTTGGACTAAAGAAAAATAATGCATTACATAGCTCCATCTAATAGGATGATGAATTATGTATATGCAAAATTGTTTCTAAAAAATCGCTTCAGCATACATGAGCCATTGAGGACAAAAATTTGTTTGTTAATACATGAATTGAGGATTCTGGTATTATAACAACGCTTTCAGTACAATAATGTTGTGTTATCACTTTTGTACATCAGATATTGTTGTCTGAAAGAGCTTAACAATTTAAAATAATTTCTATACCGATATTTCAGACAGACTGATTGTTTATGTAAAGGCAAATAAAAAGATTTTTGGATATTTTTTTTCCTCGCCACTCAATACATCGATCTCAGTGCTTTTATTGAGAAATTTTGTTTATACACTATTCCATTAAATTGATCTGTTAATATAGAATGTTTTTAGGTATAAAATTTACTTTTAATGAAAAAAAAATAAAATGAAATAAATTTTGTATTAAAGTAATAAATTTGGTTTAAATTCTTAAATGCTAATGGTTAAGTTTTATATTAAAATTTAAATAATTTATTGTAATGATAAGAAAAACTTAGGATTGAATAAAAATTGAGTTATCAATGTCGTTTAGGAGTTGCGTCGGTATACGAATAGAGTTGTAAGGTTTGCATTTTAGAAGAGATGAAAATTGGATTAGTAGTTCCTTTAGTTTTAATTTGTCAGTTTATTGCTGCAACAAACGCCATACATTCCCATCATATATATTATTTTCATCAGAATGGAAAAACCTAAATTCTATTTTTAGTTTCTTTCAAGTACTTTGTATTAGCCATATATATAATAACATATTTTTTTATATGCTGGCTTAAATATGACATATTTAGGAACTTAAAATTGAATTTGTTCACTCCCTTTTTTTGTTCTGCATGAGATTATTTTAATATACAAATATATATGTTTATTGAGCTATTATCTTCTAGGTTTGAATTAAGAGCCAGATTTAATTCCATATAAAGAGGATTTAATAATGTTAGGAAATAGAAATGTTTATTTAATATTACAAAAGATGTATATAAGTTTGACAATTTGTTTAAAAATATCATTTAAATTATTTATTATAGAAGGAAAAAATGCATTTATATTGGATATTTATCAAGATTTAGTCATTGTTATCCTCAAATTGCTCACCAAAATAGCATATTGATAAATTGTGTGAATCTATTCTGCAAACTAGATAATTTTCTTTGATATGCATACAATGTACTAGTATTTTCAATCCAAATATCATCATTAACATACTGTCTTTTCAAACTTAAAATCAATTTAATTGTGTTTTCCTTTCTTACACAGGGAGTTCTAAATCATTTTAGAAAATGTTTTAAACTCATGCATTATGTACATGTTGATTATGATAATGGCCAGTTTTACACTTTCTGTTGTGTTGACATATATTTTGTCATCACTTGATAGAAAGTCTGATAGCATGAGTTATATTGACTATCCACTTGAAGCTGGAAAAAAGTCATAATATTCTATATTAATGTTTTACTAAACTATCAACTAGGATATTAATTGTGGCCAATTTATAATATTCTGCTTATATGAAGTGGACTAATGATGTTGTTTTAACACCCAGGTCTAGATTCTTTCACTTATATCGAGGTTATTCATTCTGGGGTGGCATGGGAAACTTTTAAAAATAAAAGAATAACCACAAACTCACTCATGAGTTTTGAGCCAACAGGTTATTCAAAACAATATATATATGAAATAAACTGATCTCAAAAAACAAAAAATGGTCTGTGCCATTTCCGTCATTCTCATATAAAAATGATCAGTAGAAAATGTTCTAGTTTGCAGTATTAATTTCCCTGACCTGATCATTCCTACTAGAAACCCTGTATGTTTGGTGTTACTAGTTATAATATATATACTATCAGACTGAGGAGTAGTTAGATATATCTGTCTTTCAGTGTTCATTTATATTTACCAAGTTATCATCCATCACCATGCATGAAAGGGATTTCATTTTCCATTCAAACATGATAATCATGATTTAATGTTTATTTTTAATTTGGTTTAGAATGGTTTCACAATAAATTATTATCCAGCGATTAAATTGTCAATAAATAAAAACAGGCTGGAATTTAAAAAAAAAAAATTTCATGGGTTCAGATTTTTCTTTTTTAGGGACGGGTTATTGTTGTATCAGACCATATGTTACTGTTAAGAGTGAAAATCCACTAGATAGTACTGGTAGATGTTGTATCTCTCGATTAATTAGATGAGTCTATTAAGAATTGATATAGTATCCCCAAACTGAGCCATTTTTAGCTGCATCTTATAGTAATCCAGTAAAATGGCAAATATTAGGAACAGGAAAGGGAGACAACTGCAAGCAAATTATGTAATGTTGCTACATTAATTATAGATGTTTATTTCTAGAAAATTAAAATTACAAGATAATGCAAAAATTGTACCTTTTATTTCACAAATTCGGCTAAATGATTTGAATTACTGAAGAAATTTTAACCTGTAATTGATCTTATTATTGTCCAATTAAAATTCAGATGTACTTTTGCTCCATGTACACTGGTTTCCATGGAAATCAGAATGTGAACAAATAAGTAGATCTGGCTTTCATAATGAATCGGATGTTACCGGTAATGAATCTTGGGTTAGAGCTTGTGCTTTTTGGTGCAGAAAATAATCGGGTATAATTAAAAATTAAAATATGGTAGATGTAGATGTTTCAAGAAAAATTACCGATATGTCATTCAATGATATGTGATTAGGTGCGTTAAATTTATATATATAATATATAGATAGATAGATAGATAGATATATCAGTAACATATCACTATACACATTAAAAGTCATGTAAATAAGTTGTTTTCATTGTATGTACGGATGTATACATGTATGTATGGATGTAATAATTATAATCATGACACGATTCATTATGCAGAAATTATTAAACAGAACAGTTTGTTATTATATAACTGTGGTTTTACGATTTTTGATTTTTGAATTTTTTTTTTTTTTTTGAGTGTGATTACTTCATGTAGAATCTGCATGCGTTTGGAACTTAGAAAGTTTTCATCAAATCTATAATGATCATTAATTAATTATTGATAAAAGCTTTATTTTTCTGTTATTTTCAAAATTCCTTCATGTTTTAACTGCTTTAGATACATGCTATAAAGAAATACTTTAGTTTTGGGTCCACAGATCAGCCATGTTTTGTTTGAATCTGCAGTATGTTTACGATTTCAAAAAAATATTGTGTGGTTTTTAGTTTTGTTCATGTATAAAAACAAATGCATATTTACGGACTTGTACAGAAACTTGTATATCAAAAGGACCCTGTTTATAAAGAAAGAATGGAAAAAAGAAAATATTTCTGTGGAAAACAATGAAATATAGCAGGTACTTGTCACTGATTTCTTTTAAGTCATATAAATGGTTTTGGTATAATTTATTTTTATTTGGAAGTACAAGGATGTGTTTGGTGGTATTGCTGTTATCTGTTTGTTATCAAATAAACTTGTTGATTTTGTAGTTATAGATATGTTAATAAAGTTTTCTAAAACCCCGTTGTTAGATGATTATCGGACGTAATAATGATGATGATGGAATGTTGAAGACAACCACTATCAATCAACAAATGTGTTAATTCTTTGTTATGACCTTTTTTAACTTTTGGGGGAAAAAAATCAACTTTAGGGGAAAAAAATCAATTTTGTCAACTTTAGGAATTTTTTTCCCCAACTATTAGGAATTTTTATTTCCAAAATTTTCAATGCCTATAAAAAAAAACAACACCCTGGTAATGCTGCGGATAAAAATATCAATATTACTGTATCAAATTAGAAATGTACATGCATTTTCAGTTTTATAAATCAGAAACATTCCCGTGTCCATTTCGTTTTTCAGGTTGTTGTTTAGTGATCTCCTTCAACATTCATGATCATAGAAGTGTTTGTACTCAGGCCACCTCCCCATTTGTTCTTTTATATCATGTTAGAATTTAAAAGTGTTTTGTACATAGAATTGTTACAGATTTTGTTATTCTGGTCAAAATATGTCAATAAAACTTAAAATATTGAAACTTAAATCTATAAGAAAATGATATGTGGTCTATGCTAACAGTACAGGTATTATTATCACTTCTAAAAAGTCATTTTTGGGGGGAAAATAGTTTATTTCAAACAATATACCATATAAGTGGATGACGATGTTACCGACATGTTTTTCAAAAAATTATCTGAAATTATTTCGAGTTTTTTACCAAAGAAGTTGAATTCACCTTTGCCATAAGTGATACCGTACTCAAAGATTGTACAGAATTACTTATTATAAAGTTTTACTGCATTTCTGTACAAATGTAAAGTATTTTCATGTCATTTATTGAATTTTTTAAATAAAATCTTTGTTTTGTTCACCATTAATTTTTTTCAATGACGCATATTTTTTTTCAATGACGTCACCTTCAATATTGTTCATATAGAAAGTGTTTGGTTGATACCAAAATGTTTCAATATTTTTTGTTTTGTTTGTTATCAGACCAACCCTATCTTTATAACACAAACTGGTAATAATCTGTGTATAATTTATAAAGACAGCAGAAATAAAAGAAATAATAATATACTTAATACATAAGCTTTGTCATTATCATAATCTAGAATGGTCTTGTGTCGTGATCAAAGTATAAATCGGTAAAAGATTTCCCACACTAGTAGTAAAGACGTCGGTTTTTGATTGGTGATGTGTACATACGATATATAAATATATATATATATGTGTATATCTAAAGGTTTACCCTTTATCCTTTAGTCAGGTACTTTCCAGTTTTATTTTTCAAATAAATTATAGATTTGTGATATCTGAATTTTTATATTTTTGTGTGTTTACTTATTATTTTAAGTATCGAAGGAAAATTTATATTTGTATTATTATTGTGTTGCTATAGACACAAAATATTCAAGATACTATACTGGTGTTTTATTAACATACTTTTTTCCTTGTATGTATTATCGATTGCCACTGCTTTTTTTAAGAATTCAAACACTGCCGATTTCTTACATAATTATGTATAATAATCATCTTGTGTTTGAATTCGGACTCATTAGTTTTCCTATTGTTTGTTTTTGTTTGTTTTAAAGTGTGCCATTTTAGTTTCAATTTCTTTAAAAAAATCAACACTGAAAAATAACAAAATACTGTCATTTTAACGTTAACAGATATTGTAAGATGAATTTTCATATTGACCAATATCTGATAATAATCAGGACTTTTTTAGATTTTACATGGTAACCTATCAGGGTGTTTTTAATGTAAACTAGATTAGTTGGACGTGAGTGAATGTTTGCTTCATATGACCCCAGATGTGATGCAGGGAGGAGATAATTTGAAAGTATTATTGTTTGCATTTTCTGAACAAATAGCAGATATTGGAATATATCCTCCCAATTGTTAAATAATTAACAATAGCAGTATCACATACATTGACTATATGGGGATATGACAAGATGCTGAAATTATGTTTAGATTGTCTTTAGAATTTATCAAAAAAAAAACCTCTGCAGAATAATATATTGAAAAGGTTGAAAAAAATATTAAATACTTTGAAAAAGTAAAAATATATACTATGTATATATGAAATGTAAAAATACATAAGATATAAAAAAAATGTAAAAAAAAAAAAAAAAAAAAAAAATTAAAAAAAAAAGTTTAAAAAAAATATTAAAAGAAAAGAAAACAAAAAGTTAAAAAAAAGAAAAGTAAACGAAGCGGAGGATTTAAGATTAATTGAATAATTTATAAATTGAATGATACGAAAGTTACTTTGTAACTGAAATTAGAATGTACGATTAATGAAAATTAACATTAAAATCACCCTGATTGATGTCCTGTTACACTCATTGTGTGGAGTTTTAACCACCATATTTCTGTTTATTTACAGAATTGTATATCTGTTTATTTACAAAAATGCAAATTTTGGTATTTCTCAACAAAGTACAACTTGTCACTTTCCTTCATTTCTTTCTAGTATACTTGTAAATTATATTGTGTGATTATTTGTATTACCGATAATAAAATCATAGATTGACCAATTTTATTATTATTTTGAGTGTTAGGATTTCAAAGCTTTTGACAGTAAATGATTATTAATCTTAAAAATTAATAGTATTTTGTTTTATGTTGACAATATTAAAGCACCCATTAATAGTGGTTTCAATTCTATTAGAAATCACTTTCTTGATAAAAACCAATAAGAAATTACTTTGGCACTTAAATGGAATAAATAAAACCCAATTTTAAAATGCTGGTCAGTATTCATTCATTTATATCTTGGTTTATCTCCCTTTGTGTTGAACTCTCCAGATCAGATCTGCTGTGTGTTAGCTCTTTTTTGTGTTGTCTGTGTATTACAATATTTTTGGAGGATATTTCATTTTCCATGAACAAGACGCCATTAGTATATACAGTATATATATGTTTAAATTCAAAGTTTTATCATTGCATTTAACTAAGGATGTTTATTAATAATTCCTGTTTTCATTCATAAAATGCATAATGTATGTACTGCATTTGTGAGGTGAGGAAAATATGGGCATTTTTTCAAGAAATTTTTGCACACAGTTCATGTTTCAAATCGCCTCTAAAAAAATTTGAGAAACTTTCTTCTTATACAGATATGCTTCAAGTTACAGAGAGCTTGATCTGTGTGGCTGACCGAAATGAAACAAAATATTATACAACTTTCATTTTAACTTATTTAAATTTAAAAAAAAAATCATGAACAGGTAATTGTGGTTTCAGACTTTTTCTTTAAAAAAGTAATTTAAATTATCTTAAAACCATTTAACTAGAACAGGTAATTCTCACACTTGTTAAAACTTTTTTTTTTTTTTTTTTTTTTAATATTATTTCCCCTCTGTGTTGCATTCCAATTCCTTATCCTCTCTTTAACACATAATTTATTTTATAAACCATATTTTAAATACCTGGCATTTATTTTTTGATTAACTTAAAAGTTAATGCTTTACTGTTCTTTGTTCATGGAAATCTTTTATGTTCACACAACTGTATGACTTGCCGGTAAATCAAAGCTGTCTTCTCCACAATGATATCCTCAGGTTCCTGTCTTCTGCTATGTGAGGTCAAGCCATTTGTAACAATGTTCAAGACTGCTGATGAAAAGGCTGTGCATACTTTAGAACTTCAGAATCAATTTTTACAGAAATCAAGTTTTTTTAAAACAGGTTTCTTATTTTACGGTAATTAAGATGTCATTTTAAACTTTTTAATTATTTTTTTCTTGTTGCCATGGTGACATGGATGGAGGTGAAATATAATCAGTCTCCTGTTAACACTTGTTATGTTCTAACTTACCGGTACAATATCTATGCTCCATGTTCAATTGTTAAACACAACTTTTCTTCAAAATCAAAATACTCTGTGACCTGTATATAAGTCAGCTTGGGTTATGTTGTATTTGAATAAAACAAGAAGTGGGATAGATGGAGCGAAAATCAATTTTAACATGCCCCTTTCTTTCGAAAGGTGGGGTGAAAAATGAAAGGAAATTTTATATGGAGAAAAAAAATGATTTGAATCTTCTTGTGCTAGCGTTAGGGGGGGGTATTATTTCTGTTTGTCATTTACTCCACCTCACCCCCCCCCCCCCCCCCACCCACCCATGTTCTGTGATGATATCTGAAGTATATATGGTTTTTTTCAACAACAGTACATCTTACCATTGTATCAAATTTAAATGTTCATATCATGAATCAATGTAGGCAGCATTTTAAAATCTTTATGTCTGTATGTTGATGACGATAGAACTTCTTCTGTAAATAGAATGATGTTTCCATAGAAACCGAGTTAGATTTATGTTTTACAAGACTGCATGGGTTTTATTTTGATAAATATACAAATATTTGTGTCAGATTGTATTGTGCTGTTAAAGTACTTATTTGGTTTGATACATGCTTTGTATTGAGCATATTACATACACATTTAAAACACACAAAAAAAAAAAATGAAATAAAAAAGACCTTTTTTCAGACATGGAAGAAATCATAATAAATTTGAGCTTGTCATAATGTTATGTTTTTTGTTCTCCATTTTCTGTGGTTTTCAATTAAAATCTTGACTTTTGTATGGTTTTTATCAATTTTGTTGACCATTTGTATTATGTACTAAGGAGTACATGATGGAATTCTAATAACCAATGATTTTGTAATAGTAATAAATCCAGCTGAATAATATATACTTGACATAACAGCGATAGGAACCAAGAACATGCCATAATTGATGTATCGACGGCATTGCCTTTTATGTTCCCACACTGGCTGCCATCGCGATACCAAAGCAGCGCCATGGCAACTAATGACGTACTAGTGTCATTGACGTCATTAAATGGAACAATTTAGGCCGAGTTCTCATTCTTTTTGGGTGTGAATCAAGCATGACGGCCCTTTGTCGGAACATTGTGGGCGTAGCCGGCAATCCGTCAATTCAGTAAACAAAAAAGATCTAATCAAAAACAAAACATACTTATCCATGTCCGAATCACAATCCAGAAGCAAAGTAAAAGCTTTAGAACTGACAAGTCAGGTTAGACACATGAACTTCTGCTAGGAAGTGAAACTGGGTGGTCTGGAAAGGTAAGCACAGGTATTTAAGGCTAGCTTAATATTATATGGAGGCTATATGACTCCATATAAACACAAGGAGGAGAGACAACCAATGCAAGAAAAAACTGAATGGATAACAACATAATGAGGAACCTTTGATTACCAGTGCTTATTGGTGTAGAACATCACCTTAAAGATCACATTGCCTCTCCCTGCTTAGGTTCAAATCCCACTTGGCCGGATCATAGTTTAAGAAAGTTAGTCAGTTAGATTGCTCAATGTTGGTGGTTTTCTCTGGACACTTTCAATTCTTCTCCCATCCCTATACTGACACCTTGATATGAGTGAAAGAATCTTGACTAGGGCATAAAACACACTGATTTTACTCCAGTCCACATAATAATACACTGGTAATGTGCCAGATATTCAGTACTTTTACACGCTGGGTCATAAGGAAAATCCTGTTTAGTTTGATAGATAGAGCACTAGGCTGGCATGCCAGTGATTTAACAATCATTCCTTAGCTAAGATTTTCCTTAACTTAAATTTAGCCAATTTTGGCTACTAGTATCACTTTTTGGAAATACTGATGAATATTTTTGTAAAAACTAAATTCAAATGTTTTAATGTAGAAGTGACCTTAAAAATGACAACTTAATTTTCTGAATATCTTGAAAATTAACAAAATTATAAAGTTTTGAAATTTTGCAAGATTTAAGTTAAGGAAAATCTTAGCTAAGAAATGATTGTGAAACCGGGGCCTGGTACATATCTCCGAAGACAAGGAGGGGTGATAAATGTACAATGTATTTGCTTTTAATCAACATTTTAAAGCCTGGTATACTGCAAGCAAGACAAGTTTTTATCTTGTGATAGGCCTCTACTGGTTGACTGGGCATCAGTACAATGACTTCAGTATGTACTGGCTCAGCATCAGTACAATGACTTCAGTATGTACAACTTTACAGTCAAGTGTACTAGAAAGAGAAAGAGGGTGTCCTAAAACACCTGGAGTGGAAATGAAATGGGTACACAACTAGTCGGACATAGATAAACTTGCGCAATGGAGACAGATGGAGAGTTTTTATCAATGGCCTATGCTCCACTGGGAGTTAAAGGCCAAAATAAGCAAGTACAAAAATTTTAAGTGCAAACAAGTATAAAACATGCTGGCACTATATGAATTTGTATTAACTACGGTTCTTTCACCACATCTAAGTGGTCAGTTCTCGGACAGAGAAGGAAACTGGAGTACCCAGAGAAAACCACCAATCTCCAGCAAGCAAATTGACATACATTCTCACACATGGGTATATTCTGTGTGGAACTCAAATCTGGGCAGCTTATGGTCTGTTCTGTACCGTGAACTACTTGGCCACTAAGGTTAAAGGGAGTTAACTCTTACAAGTAATACATGTAGTTTCAGATTATGAAACGACAGCTGCATCTTTGCATCCATATATTTGATTGAATTTTACATCAACCCTGTTTTAAACGCCATCACAGTTTAGCAATAAAATACATTTGTACAAAATAAAAATGTGGTTTGGTTATGAATGCATCATTAGTGGTATGTTGAAGGAGTTGGAAGAATTCAGAAAATATTCAAATTATAACCATTCATCTATGCTTTCTTCTCTTGTAACTACCGGTATAAACACTATGTGATTAGAAATGAAATAAAAATATAATAAACAAATTTGCTTTCAAAAATAATTTAAAATTTTATTTTCATGTAAATCCAGCTGCTTATTTTTAATATAAGTTTCAGAATAAAACAAAATTGTTTTAAAAGCAAAATAAATTTTACAAAACTAGTCATGGAATATGAAACACAATTTGTAAAAATTTGTGTAGAAATAAATACATTGTAATGGGGCTTGCCACTGCACCACGTGATCAATACCTCTTAACTTTTGTACAGAACATTTTGTAAAACATCAACTTCACTAATTACCAAAATGATGTTGTTTTCACAGGAAAACGTCTTACGCGATTCCATATCCATTGGAAATAAGTGTTCCGAACAAATATTAGAGGGTTTTACGTGATACAGAGGCGATCCCCATTCTCAATAGCAAATAAATTTAATAAATAATGAATGAGGAATGACAAATATGTATACGGTAATCTTGATTTACAATTAACAGAATCTGTCAATTCAGATTTTGCTGTGGAAATACAAAATTTCAATCATTCATGAACAATTTTCAAATTCAATATTCAAAATAATGCCCAGTATGAAGTAAAATAAGAAATGCACATAAACATACATTCTCAGTCAAGAGGTAACGGCAGATAATTCAGATCATAAATATATTTTCCCAAGAATATAATCAAACAACCTGTTCAATTAATAAAGGGGCAGATTATTCTGATATGAATATATTTTCCTGAGAATAAAATCAAACAACCTGTTAAATTAATAAAGGTAAAAACAACCTGATTAAGCTTATTACTACTAACACAATCTATGATTTGTTAGAGGAAATAGATGTCAATTGGATACCCACATCGAGACCAGATCTATAGACCAACCATCAACTGTAATATAGCTCCGATATGGACACTTATCACTTGGAGACAAAATCTGACTATTAACTGTAATACAGCTCCGTTATGGGTCCCACAAGGACTGAAGAAATGTAGATGATGAAGACAAAAGCCTCATACTGCTGAGACTGACCGATAAAACAAGTCATGCAGATCCCGGATAAAAGCCAGATAATAGCAGCTAATAGGCAAAGACAAAAGAGATTCAATCTCTCCTGATAATTAAAGTTCTGTAGAGATATGCTCTGTGTGACGTCAACAGCAAGGAGGACAGGTAACAATTCACAGTGTCTGCTTACAGAAACAATCAAGCCAGATATATTCAAAAGGGGATTTCTTCATTCTCATCTGGTCCATGAATACCTTGTACCAGGTTTCACCATGCACCATCATACGGAAGCTACACCTTCTGAATTCATCCAAATCAATTAACTGTAAATAAAAATAATTCAGTGAATTAAGGTCCCCTGTCAGGTATCAGGTACTTTTTGTGATTTGAATTATTGTTCAAAGGGCCATAACTCCTAGGAAATTGAGCAAAACAACTCATTGTAAATGGTAAATGATATGTGTACCAGTATCTCCTATCAATGTATATGCTTTGCACCAATGATTGTGTTTTCTAATTTTGGAGAATTACTCCAGACAATAATTGTCTGGATGGAAGGACAGAAGTTTAATGCCCCTGTTTCTTTGTTAAGCCGGAGATTATAAGAATCCATTATGAGTATCCATGTAAGACAGGCAAATCTCCCCCGAGAGGTTGAACATTTCAGTCAAGGACGAGGCTTGAAGAGTCTCTGACTAGAAATGTTCAACCCTGAGGGTGAGATTTCCCTATCCTACATGGATAAACTCTTAATAGATTCTTTTTCTCCCATTTTAATGCTAATATTTGGCCTCAAATTTGATTTACATAGACATCGATGCCATGATTGTAAAATTTAACTTTGTTATTCAACATTCTACTTTAAAATAAATATCACCAACATAAGAATGTATCTGATTTTGGTTTATACAATATGTATAAACTGCAAAACAAAGCAATTCATTCTAAACTCCCAGAATTTAAATTTGAAATGGACTAAAGATTTCTATATTTTGAAGACTTGGGTGTCCTTTTCCCTCAAAATGATGGTGTGTTACCCATATGATGATGTCATGCAATTAATTGTCTTTTGATAATGACACCCCTATAGGAAGTTCCGACACTTGATTTGCACACGCTACCCATACAGGATAGAAATATCCCGGTATCCCCCATGAGTATCTTTAATGGAATATTTCTATATTACATGACTTGTCATGGGAGAAAAATGCATATCTGTTGTTGATATTTACACTTTTTCTGAGTGATTATAGAAAAAATTGACCTGTCAGCTTGATATTTAATCTAACAATTTATAATAGATAATACAATTCATGTAAGGGTAACACAAGTGTTTATTTTACATCAATGGAAAAATGCAATGTTTGTGTATTAACTGCGAATGCTGTCACTACCCATGTATTGGGTGGATCATGGTACAGTCCAACCTGCCTTAAAGGCCACCTCTATATAAAGGCCACCTGTTTATAAAGGCCAGTAGAATTGTGACCTAATTGTTCTTTATTCATATTATTTGGACCTGTATATAAAGGCCACCTGCCTATAAAAACCACTTTTACTGGTTCCCTTGGCTGGCCTTTATAGACAGGTTTGACTGTATATGTATGGTGAAAGGTCAAGCTGCCAGGTCAGTATAGTTTGCCTACACTACATACATGTACTTTAAAATATTAAACAATTAACAATGTGTGTAGTAACATATGTTCACATGTGGATGTCTTAAATCACACGAAGCATGAAAATGATAAGTGGTGGGGTGAACATATGTAGCTGTCATTCAAAACATGTGTTACAGTACACAAAGTATCAGCAACAACAATCAGTACTTTATAAGGCCAAGAGTAAAATTGTGTTTCTGCTTTTGAACCTATCCAAAGTTCTAATAACTTCCATTCCTTTGTTTGCCAATTGCCAATTGTCAATGAAAAAAAATGTAATTTAAAGAAAAATCCAACATAGTCAAACCTGTCTATTAAGGCCACCTCAGAGAACTAGTAAAAGTGGCCTTTATGGGCAGGTGGTCCTTACATACAGGTTCAAATAACATGAATAAAAATTAATAGGGATAACATTTTACTGGCCTTTAATAACAGGTGGCCCTTGTATAGAGGTGGGCTTTAAGGCAGATTGGACTGTATGTGTACTAAGCACCTGATACTTGTCCTATTTTTGGTTGAGAGAATACCAGTAAGTGGAAACATACAATTTATTTTCTAGGTCTTATCATATTGAAAGTGGAAACACAAAATTTATTATTCTTGGCCTTATCAATGCAACATCTGTTTCTTTTTCTTAAACAATTTTACAAAAGTAAAATCCTTGGCCAAAGGGTGTAAAAATATTGAAATACACGACTATCACGAATTTTGTTTTGATTTTAAGAAATCTATACCAGTAGCATAATAGCTATGGAAACATGTAATAAATGTAGTATGTCCTATAACATATGTGCAGTAATAAGTTTACATATATAAGTAATTTCAACAGTTTCTTGGAAATTGAATACTATGAAAGCGTTAATTTTTGTGGTAATCAAATTTTAATTATTTTTGTGGACACCCCAACTGACAAATTTGACAAAATACATTGTATCATATTCAAAAACAAACATACTAATCCATGTCCAAATCACAATCCAGAAGCAAAGTAAACGCTTTGGAACTGACAATTTAGGTTAGACACATGAACTTCCACAAGAGAAGTGAGGCCAGGTGCTCCGGAAGGGTAAGCACTTCCTGTTTAGCTAGCTACACTCGCCATGTGTGTAATCAAAATTATATATTATATTATATCATATATCAAAATACATTATACAAACTTACAATTTAATTGGAAACCACAAACCATGGGTTAACATCCCCCCAAAATAGTATTTTTTCCTAGAACCTCGAAAATTTTACAACACAAAAATAAATGATTTCATAGTTAACTAAATCTAGTGACACTGCAATAAAATCAAAGCACTGAAAGTGCTGAAACCCTAACAATACTTACTATCTGTATACTACTCTCATACAATCAAACATGGATCAGAGAGCTGCTTTTATTGCATTTACTACTTTGTCCATCTTTGTTGATGAATCAAGATATCCATCTCCATTCTGAAACAAAAAACAACAAACTATTTTGTAAATTATGAAGGCTTCAGTGCCAAAATCTCTCTCTCTTAATAAACTTCTCTCTTTCTATGGCAGAAGGACAAACACTGAGAGTGACAGAAGTGATATGTCTACCTTACTACTTTGAATCAGAGTTCATCTTAATGGTTGAATGAAACTATAAGTTAATGTTTTTTTTATAAAAACAAATGTCATGTCCCTGTGACCTTGAATGTAGGTTTAAAGGTTGGCTAACAGCTGTGATCCACACAGTGTGGTTTTGAACATTTTGATAACACAGAAAGGGCCAATTTATTTCAATACGCCGTTTCTTAGATGTAATCATTCCTTGCCCATTTGGATTTTAGTATTGACCTAAATCACGTGACTGGCCTGTTATTTAGGGCATAACAGAAACATTGAATGGCTGAGGGATGGTAGCGGTGGGCTGTATTTAAACACTTATTAAACATATTTTCAAACTTATATATGCATCAAATAATTAAAATACTTTATTGAATAGATTTACTGATATTTCAACATCTAATATACTTCATAAAAATTTATCAGACGTTTTAGTCTGAAGCCCTTTGTCAGGCTAGGAGAAGTTAGATGGGGGTACACCGCTATTCTTAATTTAGACTGCTCGATTTTACACTTAGTTTGAATTTATTTATTTATTATTAGACAAAATATACAAACATACATCTGGAAGTGACACAAAATCTGAATTTCAGTCACTTGAATTCTCGTATGCAAGAACCATTTGGTCACAACATGCAGCGCCGTGTCCACCGAATTCAGTGAATAAAATGAGTCAAATAATCTTTTTGAATTGCCTACATCATTTTTACAAAAGTTAAAAAGATTTCCAATTTCCCAAATGACATTTTTGATGAGAAATTATCATTTTCAATTTATCACTGAAAATGATGCCATAGCGATTCACCATGTACATATAGGCCAGGGCTTCGGAAATTTCGGTCCGGCCCGTTGGACATTTTGTACAAGCAAAAAAAAAAAAAAAAAAAAAAAAGGTCGTCGGCACAGGGCTGTGTAGTGTATGTGTGCAGTGCATGTTGTGGATTATTTTATTTTGACAAACAAATCAACCTTTTTTTTGAGCTACCGCGATTGCCAATTTTAATCCATGTGCGTTGTTACAAGACTAAGACGTTTACTGCTTTTCTAAGCTTCCGCGATATGCTGTTATTATCAGTATTCGTTACTATCCACGTTGCTTGAGGTCTCATTAAACACTTCGCCCTTTCCCATAGGGTCCCATGTTAAATTACCCAACTTTGTGACGCCATTGTGAGTTTCTGTACGTAATAGGTACATTAAATTATACACCATTTGAAAGGGAATTAAAAACACTTCAATAATCAATTGTAAAAACGGTACCATTACCGTTGATTTTTTTCGCTAGATGGGATTATATGCATACCACATGAAAAACACGCATTCACGGCTTGTGTTTATTGGAACCTTAGCCGGATGCTGTCCACCTATTTACTTCCACTTATACAAGTGTATCGTACGCAATTTCTCAATTTTTAATTACACAGTTATTCTGTGTATCTTCTACTTTCCAATGATATATTGTTTATCCCAATAACATTTGTGTACCCGATTTTATCAGCCATACCCCTTATTATTAGTATTTTAATGTCTAAGAGGTACTATTTGGAACCAGGGCCAATTGACCTTTTGTGACCTGGAAGTGTTTAATGAGACCTTAAGAATTTGACACGTTTTGTAACTTTTACATTTTGAACACCATTGCAAAGTTTGACTTATTACAAATTAAACAAATGCTTATTTATTCATTTCCGTTGACTTAAACCATTTTTATGCCCAAAAACAGATCACTGTGATATCGCTGAATTAACAGTGATTGCAGTTAATAAGAGATAAACGACAACGAAAATCCAAACCACCATTTCATAAATGATGTGATATATCATTCTTGCATGGCCTATTCAGAAACTTGCATTCAAATAGTATGTTTTACCTAAAGCAAACACGCGATTATCACTCAGTACAACTTTGAAAACTTAAGGGTCACCAGTGAAAAGCTACATATCTTGTCAAAGGGAGGTAACTCCTTTTGTAGAACAAAAATCATTCTCTCATTATTATGAAAAGCATTTGTTTGTTCTTTGGCCTATGCTATTCACAAATACAATTAAATAGACATTAATTCCATACGCATACTCCGCATACGCAACATGAAAATAATGCTTAAATCTATTGGTCAATTGTTCAAATAATTTGTATCCATTGTGTTTGTCTACCATCACTATGACATCATAATCGTCTATGACGTCATTGGCATTATGCATCACAGCTGCTATAGTTTCATGTAAGAGTACTAAACTATAACGCCAAAATGCCGTTATGTGTAAGGTCCGTAAACAATCCTACGGCCCATTGATTTACAATGTGGAAAATGCATACAGCTTTCCATCTAGAGCTGATGAAAAGACACTCTGGCATATTTATCACTTGTAAACAAGCTAAAATGCTGGATTTATGGTTATATTTCTGTAAAAATCATGTCCGAACACATCGGAATTTTAGTATTAAAGAACATAAATAACCGTAACTCAAACTTCCCATCCATGCTTTTCCATCAATTTGGCCTAAGCATTGAATCCGAGATACAAACACTCCGTTTTTAGGAAAATAGCCTGTGGCTACTTAAGGTCTCATTAAACACTTCGCCCTTTCCCATAGGGTCCCATGTTAAATTACCCAACTTTGTGACGCCATTGTGAGTTTCTGTACGTAATAGGTACATTAAATTATACACCATTTGAAAGGGAATTAAAAACACTTCAATAATCAATTGTAAAAACGGTACCATTACCGTTGATTTTTTTCGCTAAATGGGATTATATGCATACCACATGAAAAACACGCATTCACGGCTTGTGTTTATTGGAACCTTAGCCGGATGCTGTCCACCTATTTACTTCCGCTTATACAAGTGTATCTTACGCAATTTCTCAATTTTTTAATTACACAGTTATTCTGTGTATCTTCTACTTTCCAATGATATATTGTTTATCCCAATAACATTTGTGTACCCGATTTTATCAGCCATACCCCTTATTATTAGTATTTTAATGTCTAAGAGGTACTATTTGGAACCAGGGCCAATTGACCTTTTGTGACCTGGAAGTGTTTAATGAGACCTGATATTGCACATCCGCCATATTGTTTACTAACAATCTGGAATTTTCGTATTCCGAAGATACACGAATTGTAATTAGAACATTATCGCGAGAGGTTCTAAATTAGGAATTCAGGTATCACGAATCACGATATAACGGGAACTGCTTGACGAGGTTCCAATATATTTATGTGAATGAAAGATATTAATGCCGAAACTTTTATTAAAATAAAATTTAATCGCGTTTCTTTATTTATTAATAAAGAAACAGTCACAAAGCGCGTAGTAGGTAATTTTCAACACCCCGCGTGGAACCTCTTTGATGACAAACCGTCACCCTTGACCGATACTCGTTATGGCTTCCGTAATCAACACGACCATGCACTTATTTTTAAACAAACACACGTTTAAAGAAAGTTATCATGATTCGGACTGGGAAACAAAAGAAAAAGACACGCGGCACGCGACTACTTAAGTCCACATGTATTTACTGATTAATAAACAATCACCTGATTATTAGATCTTACTGTTGTTGACAGGTAAACGCGTGGTAAGGACAATACACTTAGTGAAGTCAGGTAGAGTTTAAAACACCGACAGACAGACTAGCGGTAGTTAACTTTTGTCGGACCGAAAACTGATTTGTCCGTTTAATATTTCTGTTGTAAAATTGAAAATGTCCGAAAACAAAAAATGTCCGACTGGCGATTTTTCACGTCGGTCAAAATAATTTTTTGTCGGACATGTCCGGCAAATATGACCGTTTCCGGACCTCTGATATAGGCATCAATGTTTACAATCAAAGCGGTAAAAAAGTGTCCTAAATTAAGTCATGTGGTGATGAAAGTCACATGACATTTTTTCCGGAACTTTGTATCTCGGAAACAGTGTATTAGTTTCTGAACAGGAGATGACTTTGGGTTTTTGTATGTTAGGTTTCTGTGTATTCTTACACATATGACATCTCTCATTTAGCAAAATATCCCAGTTTCAACAAAAGCATAGATTTCCTTCATATATAGCCTGCAATGTTCATGACAATATTAAGAGAGATATCTCTCTTTTTGTAAAAATAACTAACCTTCTTTGAGTGGATAAGATTTCCATTGACTTGGACCTCAAACCAACCTGTAGAGGTAGGAGTTCCTTCGCCTGTCTGTAAAAATACCAAAAATAATCTATTGTCACAAACATTAAAATAACCATGGAAACATGATAACTGCAGGTTTATCTGTTGTTTTAAATTGCCTGGTGCTGGTTTCACAATCATTTCTTAACTAAAATTTTCCTTAACTAAAATTAAGCAAATTTTGGTAATCGTTTCTGGAACCATTGTTAAATATTTTTTGACAAAACTAAACACAAATCTTTTAAGCTTGAAGGGATCTTAAAAATGACATATTAAATTCCTAAATATATTTAAAATTCACGAAATTATAAAGATTTGAAATTTTGTCTGATTAAATAAGATTAAAATTAAGGAAAATCTTTACTAAGGAATGATTGTTAAACTGAGCCTGGTCTTAAAAGTTAGGATTTGATATTCAAAGGGCTTGTAAATGAAGTGCTAATATAGAGGTAAATGCCATCATATAGAGGTTTAAATAACATAAATAAGGGACAACCGAGATAGAAATTGATTGGTCTTTAAAAGTATGTGGTCCTTATATGGAGGTGACCTTTAAGGCAGGTTCCACTGTATCTAATTCAAATGTTATACATGTACAAGAATCATTTCTTGCCATACAAACACAAGCCACATTCAATTTTTTTACCTAAGATTTTTTTATCAGCTCCATGTATTTAAAACTTCGGACCATGCACTTTTCCCAAATGCTTTTTTCTAGTCTTGTCCAGTTTTATCCTTTTACAGAACAAATTTTCCATAAAATTAGAATACCCGGTAATCCTCGAGATATCAAATTCTGAGTTTCCAAAAGATTTAATGTGCCGGTGTAACCAAATTTCCTAAATTTGCAAAAATATAGTCCTTTTAAATTATAAGTTTAATTTTTAATTTTTTTTAAATCTGCTAAAATAGGTTACTTTTAAAACAATTTCTCAGACATTAGTAGCCAATAGTGATTTTGGCAACAAGGAATGGAAACATAGCAAATTATAAATGTTCATACTTACAATATCAAGCTGGTCCGTGAAGATTTTCTCCAGGTCCCTCTTCAATCTTTTATACTTTATTGAAATAAAAAAACAAAAAAATTATAAAAGTTTAAGGCAATTCTGTTTTCCAAGCACTAGGCATTAAAAACATTTAAATATGTGTCACATGGTTCCTTCAGTAGAAAATGTATAACTAATGCCCCATGTCATGTAGTTGTGGCATGTTGAAAAACACTCCCATTGCCCCGAGTGTGCTGCAAAGGTAAAAATTTCTGTCACATCACCTTTAGCTGGCGATGTCTAGATGTATAACGGAAATGCTAAATATTCTTGACTAGGATGTAAACCCCATTCAATTAATCAATCAAAATAGCTTTCAAATATCAGGTTTTTGGGGTTTTTTTTTTACTACTTTTTGAGAATTAGTTTTTGCAATGAATTTTTAAAGAGCATATCAAGAACTCAAATAGACCTGTGCTAAACAGGCATTTATGGTACCAGGGGAATTATTTAATGATCTAACTGCACTAGTCTCATGAACCTTCAGATATGGGACTAAACTATTGGTAATATAAACCAAAATATGTTTCCATATATAGTTACCAGGTAAAACATGATACTTTTATTATATAATCTTACCTTGGGTTCATACCCTCATGCACCACTAAAAATAAACAAAAAGAGAACATTGATGATCAATATAAATTCAAACCCTATGTCTAGGGTTTAGTCAGGGCTTCCTGCCAAGGTCAAAGGTCAGAATTATGACATTAATAAGCTTGAAATTGCTATACCTTGCGAGTATATAAAGAATTTGTCAAGGGATTTTCTCGCCTCCAAATTACCGTAGTCAATGTCAAAGGTCATGGTCGTGATCTAGTGTTTTATCTTTGTACTTCTGCTACTACATCATCTATTTTTGGAAATATTCAATGCAGGCATTTATTTTATGTTTTGAAGCATTGCTTTTCTACATGATACCAAGATCAAAGGTCAATGTCATGACTATACTTTAAATTTCTGTTTATTGACTACATGTATATGTAAAGATTTTTACATAGGGTTTTAATGTATTCTTAAAGCTTTCAACAAGCCATTATTTATCAAGTGAGCATATCAGGCCCATTAGACTTCTTGTTTTCTCTTTCATTTCATATTATATAATTTGTCAAATGTCTATCAAATACATGTATGAGAAAACACATATCAGTTGCCTAAATCTGCTGTTTCACCAGACATTAATAATGACTATATAAAGCAATAAATAGAAACCAATCATATAAAATTAAATAAAAATTTTACTTTAAAAAATTTGCATGGTAACAGATATTCAAGCTTTGTGTTTAAACATGTGTTACAACCTGCCTTTTATATCAACATTTCAAAATAAATATTTAGAAATAATTTATTCATAAAATATACAAGTATCGTACATAAGTTAAAATGAAGTGTACATTAAAACCTTGATTTACTGCCAATATTTGAATAGTCAAATTTTTTTGGCATTATAAAGGGGTTTGAAGATAAATTTGGGAGAGACATTTATATATCGTTAACATAAAGAGAAAACATAAATGAAATAGAGTTTGGGACTTCAAAATACAGTGGCAACAAGAGCTGATAAATTGCAGGGAATATTAAAATGAAGTTTTTTTTGCATATACATGTACCGAATACAATCGCCACCAAAATCAATACAATTATAAAATAAAACCATGCCATAAATATCACCATACACACATGTTTCCTTGGTTAATGGCATCATTCAATGGTACAATGGTTGTCCCATATTAGGACATCAAATGATAGACAGCATGACTTGTAATTTTACAGCCATTTATAGCTGGGAAAACAGTTTACAGATCTTTACAAAATTTTATTTTTCTTATATTATAATACAAAAAAAACAGAATCTAACATTCGTCACTGATTCATGTTTATGCAATAATGAATCAAACTCATTGAATAAATGTTTATGCAACTTGTGCAAGGCTTATGCATAAAATTTTATTCATTCTAAGCAGTTTAAATCCCACTTGAGCAGAGTGGGAGTCCCCGGCCGGGTCTGACCCAAGACTTGAAAGTGGGTAGTGACTGTTCTTTCGCCAAGCACTCGGCATTACGAAATAAAGTTACAGTTCTTTCGGATGGGAACTTAAAATAAACGAGGTCCCTGTCATGGTGGGCTTGGCACGCTAAAGAACCCTGCTGTAAAAATATTAATGCCATCAGCACAACACACAGGCAAAATTTCTGCACCTTCACCTATAGCTGACGATGTCTCGATATAAGTGAAATATTCTTGACTGGGACATAAAACCCCATTATTTACTCACTCACTCCCACTTGAGCAGATCCTTTGCTTGCCAAAGGTGGTGGGGTTATTTAGGTACTTGCGGTTTTCTCCATGATCTCTAATCTGACCACCCTTATAAAAGATAAATAATCTTGACAGAGGTGTAAAACACCATCATTTCATTCCACCCTTATTCTTAATTTTACATGCAAAAATTTATAAATACAATTACAGAAAAAGTGATGTCCAAAGACATATTTTTTTCAATATGAATTGGAATGTTCTAAATAATGAACTCTCTTAAATTAGGGAATTGAAATGTTCAAATTGAAATTAATGTGTAGTTAATTAATTTTATCAAAACTAGAGAACATGTTTGATACACATAACCAGGTATACATATTTTCTAGTGGTTTTGTTTTGTTTTTTGGTTTTTTTTTTTTTTTTTTTTTTTTTTAATAAAAAATATGTTGTATTTAAAATGTTTAACTATTAAAAACAACGAAATTCCCTGTCTAATTATTTTAAGAACAAACTTCAAACTAATTTTACATTTAACAGTGAAAAAATCATCGAAATAAATTTTTAAGATTTTTTAAATATCAAATAAAGAGGGATTTTACAAAATTGTAGATCTTGCAAGTGTATGCTGAAAAAAATAATAAAAATTAAAAACTGAACATACTGAGAATATTTTTTTTATACTTTCTAACATTAATCTAAAAGCTTGTGTGATTTGTGAAAACAGCTATAACCTGGAGACATTGGCCATCATTTTTTTTTATATATAAATTTCCAGTCTCCACAGATATGTTGGACTCGATATTCAGACTGAAAAATATAACAAATAACTCATATATATGCTTACCAATATACAACGTGTATCTTTACTTTCCCCATCCTTATGTGTTGTCAAACACACCAGCACACAAACTCAAGTCAACCCTGTCTACCTGATGATGAGCAATAAAGAATGAGTTGAGGAAACGGACTATAAATATCTCACATTGTTTACTTCCGGTTGATCTGCACATAAACTCGCGCCAAGATTGGATGTAAACCACAGACGCGCCATTTTCGATTTGTTGCACTTGTACAACAATGTCGATCATGAATGATCTACAGGTCTGCAGTATTGTAGATCTTAATGGCTGTCCTAATAAGTTACTTCGGTAAGTAAAAAAGATGGAATGTGTTTTACCATGATTTCTCAGACACAAATCAGAGTACAGCTGAATATTTTTGGGTTTTTTTGTCACAAGTTTGTGATCCGCCTATTTTTCCCCAGACCAGATAAAAATTTTCTGGACTATTATCCACATCGTTGTACAACATAGAAGATAGGGTTTCTATTAGGAGATTAAAATTACATGCATAATTTTGACCAAAGCTGTCACGACCATAGTCTGATAGTGCCCAATCCTGTTTTGACAAATTTGCTAAAAATAACTTTATAAGTCTTATAATCACTGAATGCTGATTTCGCAAATTTGTCTATGAATAATTAAAAAAAAATTTTGTAAACCTAAAACAGAGCCTCAGATAAGAGGTGTATCTGCGTAAATATGCTATCACTTTTTAAAAATATGCTTTAAAATTTAATTAAAACCGTACCAAAATGCATTGAAATTGCTCACTACGCTTTATATTTCCAGTACGTGTAACCATGATTTTGTAAACAACATACATGCCATATCTCACGCCGTGAGACAAAACCTCACGGATTTTTGCTTATTTTTGAAACTCCCGGCGTTAGATCGATTTCTCACGGAAAATTGCTATTCCTCCCTTTAATTTTTCTCCAAACAACCTACGCCAATCAGTTGGGGTAATTACTGAATAAACATGGTTCGAAGTGTCCAAAGTCGTGTGCAATGTACCGTAGATAATCCCTTAATCAATAATCAGCAAGTGGACACGCGTTGTCACCTCCATGATGTACTTGGTCATTTAATTTAAGATACACGTGTATGGAGTATCATCTGTGATAGATAAACAATTACACAAATTGTCAGAGGCAGAGAGAAAGTATATTTTCTAAACAGGGATTTTTTGGGGGATGGAAAACGATGTGAATCAATAGCATAACTTGATAAGACAGATGGAAATAATTACCTTTTTATGTATTCCTTATTTAAATGAAGGCTGTATAACGCAATTAAAACCATGATCTCTTTATTTTTCTTCTAAACAAACCCAAATTTAATGAATAAGGCTAAGCTGTACACCATGATTGTGCCATGCTGTAGCATCCATGTTTAACTTTTAACCCGATAAAATAGTCGTTAACCAGTCTGCTTTGAATAACATGTATAAATATATCAAGGGAAATAATCATGTTTCTACAGAAAGTAAACAAAGGGCACATGGCTTAGGATCTGTCAGACTACTTTTTGGTGATTGTTTGGATGAATAAACCTTTTCATTGATAAAATGAATATAGAAAGGAAACATCTGAAAGCAGGATTTGTTGTGTAACTTATTTATTTTTCCAAACAAAAAATAAACACATTCTTTCATTGAACAGTTGTTTAATATTAGATATGTACTAAACCATATAAGATCTTATTGTGTCCCATGAATTTTCTATTGAGTCTTACTTGTAGCTTAATAATAAAAATTCTTGAATATGCACTGTGGATATCTAATGAATAAATCTTTTCACTGATAAAATGAAAAAAAGAAAGGAAACTAGGCTTATTTGTAATAAAAATCTAGTCTGGTGTTTTATCATTTAATGTTTTGACAAAATGCATATCTTTTGAATATTATATATAATGTAATGCACACTAAATTATTTTTCATGAAAATTCAGATGAAAGATCAAAGTCTGAAAAAGACATTAAGCTGTGACAAAATACAATAGCATTTATAGTTGTCAAAAAACCCAAGAATACACAAAAAATGTCGGCATTACAGGTTTACGTAAAACCTCCCTTATTTTTTTCAAAACTCCCTTAAAATTACTACCAATCTCACAGTTTGCTCCCATAAAAATATGGCATGTATGAAACAAGTATCAATCGCCCGCATGCTTTCATACTAACTAACATTTGTTAAACGTTATAATGATCAAGATTGATCAACAAATTGAAAACGTAATGGAGACAATTCTGGTCCGGAATGATGGTCCAGATCAACAGTTCCGGTCTCCAATCTTACCCCATATCATTTTCTTTTCACTTTTTATGTTGATTGTCATCACAAAACGTTGTCTGCTGTGAAAAAAAGGCTATTATGTGCGCAAACAGTCGGACATCGGTAGCAACAGTATCAATACGCTTTATATTTTACAGCATACGCTTTAGAGAAAAAAGTAGGGGGTAATGACCCTTTATGTTCAATTCTTATCTGTAGCTCTGCTAAAATTAACCTATTACTGAATACACAGTCAGAGCTGATATTTTCGTTATTTTAAATTGTGGTATATATTATATGAGACTATTGAGAAAGTAACTAATCTTTCACAAAAGTTACCAGTCCAACACTCGAGTTATTGATTTATTTTTCCAGGCGAGAAGATGGACAGAGTTTTTACCAGTATATACCAGTACCAATACCGGACCAGCTTGTTTTGTTTACTTGTGGAAACTGGTCTACAAATGATGCTGACACCAAAATTGATGCAGCCATTGTTTATAAAGATGAAAGCTTACATATTGGTACTTTGAGTCCATCAAACAGGTTTGTTCATTTGATTTTCTAATATTTCGTAAAAGTTATACATTTTGTGACACACCATTTAAAAATTTACACAAAATAACTTCATTCTGAGAGATATATTTGACTACTAAAAATTTTATAATTGTGGAAAGCTAAAGATGGTTTTGTTTTGGTTTTTTCGTATTTTAGGTCACTTTCCTGGGAGAAAAAGTTAGAAGGTATTCCTCCCTGCATGATTGAGCCTAGTGAGAACGGCATGGCTAAGTTGTTACTGGAAGTTGTAGGTTGTAAGACAGTGAGTAGCCCTGATAAGACCATTGTTACCACAGCAACTATAGAAACACCACCATCTACAAAGAGGAAGAAAAAGAAGATGGATAAAAAACAGGAAAATGAAAACACTCCACAAGTAAGGATAAAAATTATATAGATGTTTGATAGTTTTTCAAGTTGTTTTAACGCCGACAATCGTCTAAACAGATTTGTCTTTATAACACAAAATGATAGACCAGATCTGAAACAGACCTTATTGCTACTGAGTTTGAAGTCCTTAGAAATGAGAAAATAAGAATGAATGATCTAATTGAGGAATGCATACCGCGGTAGAAAGTATAAGTTACAATTTGCTTATTTATGAAAATTGGGAAAATTCATGGGGAAAAAATGGGATAAACCTTTGACATGTGGCATGGTTGGCAAAACAGATTTCCAAGGTGGGGTTTGTTTGGGGACACTTGAAACGTTCCATTTCAGTTATAACTTATCTATAATAATTAACAGATAGAAAAGATGGACAATTCTGGTAACACACTAAAAGATAAAGAACCAAGCAAACCAGTTAAAAACAAGAGAAGAACCTCTAAAGAATCCTTAGACAGTACACCAACAGGACCATCGGCAAAGAAACAAAAAACCAACAACACAAGAACCAGGAAGCTATCGTCAAAACTGGAAGGCAGTAATCAGAAAGAAACTGAGGCGGATAAAGAAAATACAGAACTTTTGTCAACAAGTGTTTCTGAAGAAAGTAACAAAGAGGAATTCAAATCTAAATCAGTGTTTTCACCAAAAATTACAGGGAAACCTAAAGTTGCTGTATGTAAAGATGTTACAAGCAGAGGTAAGACACTTTAACTTGTTGGTAATGGTATGTGTCATTTCTAAATGACAAAGAAGGGGTAAACACTGGTCAGTGTACATCTTTCAGGCAAAAGACTCTATGTGTAATTGAAATAGCAAAAAGTCAAATTCTTTCACTTTTCTGTAACAAAAAATTAATTTCATTTCTTAACACAGAATTTATAAAACTAAGGAAAACAACCATTGATAGCTTTGACATCCCTATGATGTAGAAATATACTTGTTTGAATGGCATCAAAGCTAATTCATGCATGCAAAATAATAAAAAGGTCTAGCCAGTCCCAGAATTGTGTTTGTTGGAGAGGTGTTGTTGCAGCCATTTGTTGCTAAGGGAATTCAAAGGCAAAAGTGATGACAGACCAATCAAAATGCCTGAAACCAAGGAGAATTAAATTATTTCAATATCAGCTGTAATTTAGCTTATGGACCATAAAATGTCTATAGTATAAATGGGAAATCAATATACATTGTCATGTATTGAGTTTGATGGGTGGACACGGCCGAGTAGTACTGTCACTGGCTTATGAAACCAAAGGTTGTTGGTTCATAACTCACTCACAGTGCTCCAAGTAGCCTAGTAAATACTCGAAATTTGCGACCAAAAATCTTATTTTGCGACTACAAATTGTCAGATGATCGCCATTATGTCAAATAATTTTTTTTAGTTTGGCCACTAAAAATCGGGAAATCCGGAAATTTTGTTCATGAACCGTCACCCAACCTGACAATTAATCTCGCCATCAATAATGTCTTAAAAGCGCTTGAATCAAAGCAGGTGATGACTATATGGTTTAAAGGGTATAGCTGACCATGATCTAATTTTGCATAATGGCAGCCAAACGGCAAAAATCACTTTTTGATTTGGGTTTTCCCGGTGATCAGCCTAAAGATCAACCGCCGGCTGAAGAAAAGAAGCAGAAATTAAGTGAAAATAGAAGTTTCATACATGAATGGCTTAGTGAGTTTACATGGCTAGATTACGTATCTAAAGATTGGGCCAGCAAGAATTTTACCTGGCGACAAAAATCTTGAAATGGCTACTGAAATTTTTGAATTATTAGCCATGTGGCTACCAGTTTTCAAAACCTGCTTGGAGCACTGACTCAGGACTTGGAAATTTTCTGAGATGATTTTCATCTCCTGCATATACTAGAACTGACAAAAACCAGTCTTTCAGATGAGACTCAAAACTAAGGTCCTGTGTCTCAGTGCATGCTAAAGACACCTGTAGAGTTAAAAAAAAAAGTAGGTCACCCGTGGCCGCTATAGAGGGTGCTTACAATAAGAAGCGATTGAAACAGACTAAGCAACATAAATTAAACTTGATATCATATAATGTGGAAGTTTTACAGGGAACTTTCTTTGTTCAAGATAAAATTGGATTTAATATATCAAGAGTTGGATATAACCGAATTAGACTGTAAACACATGTATTATTTGTTTTAGTTGTTCCTATGCCAAGTAGTAGATGGGGACATACACTATGTATGGTTCACAATGATGTAGCTACACTGGTCGGTGGTCAAGGAGAAAGACAACAGCTATGTAGAGACTCTGTATGGTCACTTGATCCAGGTAAGAATATTAGATGATTCTAGTACAAGATTAAGATATAAATTGGAAGAGGCCAAGAGGTTCATTACTGGCTATTTTCATTCCTGGAAACCAAAATCAATATTGGCTGCCGATTTCTGAGACATTTTTTTAAAACCTTTTTTCAGCAAAATTGTGAGAAAATCTTAAAAATGTATCATATTTTTTATTATGGCCATTACAGGCAGATGGCATCTGTATACAAGTGGCCACTAGCACAAGTTGGACTGTTTGCCAGTTAAATGAAGAAATTTTGTTCAATAATGGTCTAGAATTACATACTAGGGTTAGATAAGTTCTTGAATAGACAAGTTAAATATGAAGTGCAAAGTATCTGAATACATGTACATAACAAATTATTTGTTTCATTGTCTGTTTTCCTATTCAGTAACAAGAAAATGGAAGTGTCCGGAGATGAGATCGGAAAGTCAAAAACCAGAATACAGAATGGGTCACACAGCAACATATGACCCAATGGTTAGATGTGTTTACGTGTATGGTGGATCTAAAAACCTTAAGTGGTTCCATGATGTCCATGTTCTGGATGTGGATGAATGGAAATGGCAACTTGTAAAGGTAAAACTATTAATACAGTAAAACCGGGTATAATGCACCTTGATGCCACCTCAATTACTGCCATGACAAATTTCAAAAATCATTTCTTCTACATGTATGTTTTTCTTTATAAGCCTTCCTCCATTTATTGGCAAACCCTTATGCCAAAAGCTAGCTGAATAAATGGTGGTAATGAATCAAGGTTTTATTGTAATCAAAATTTTGTTATAAATAATGATAACATTTACATCTTGGAGTGTCTGAAGGGTTGAGAAGATATATCGGGCACTACCAGGTTTTTTGCCTGTGTATAGTAATCTTTTTTTGTAAACTGATCTGCAATGAGAGCTTTTTCATGGACTCGGACTCTCTCTCTCTCTCTCTCTCTCTCTCTCTCTCTCTCTCTCTCTCTCTCTCTCTCTCTCTCTCTTCTCTCTCTCTCTCTCTCTCTCTCTCTCTCTCTCTCTCTCTCTCTCTCTCTCTCTCTCTCTCTTTTGTAGGTGATATTACGGATGCGTTTGTCAGTTCAACAGGTAAATTTCTCCCTCCCTGTATGTATGTTAACCTGTATCACACATAATGTCAAACTGAATTATCATTTCACTTATAGGTGGCAGGTAAAGCACCAACCAGGGCTTATCATAGTGCCACATTATACCGACATGAACTGTGGATATTCGGTGGTGTATACCCCCGTCCTGACCCTCAACCTGATGGCTGTAGTAACGATATACATATATTTAGCCCAGTAATGGAAAATTGGTATGCACCCATAGTAAAAGGAGAAAAACCACTACCAAGATCAGGGTAAGTATTGACATTTTCTATGGTCTAATAATAGACTTGTTTTATGCAAATTTTACGTGAAATTCTACCGTAATCCTTCTATGTATTCGGACGAATTTTAATAATTTCATTTTCAAGTGTCCGGGAACTTAAAGGAAATATGAAAATTATACACTTAAAAAAATGGGGGTGTCCGAATATTTAGAGTTGTTAGATATTTTGGACCGGATGTCTGATCGTAAGCAAGTCTCGCTGCCCTCCCGGTAATACAAGACACTATCAACGACGATACGCACATAAATATCATATATAATGTAAATTTTCAAATAAAGAATAGGTTAAAATTACCTGTTGTGTTGTTTATTTTACAAAAAAGTTATATTTGAAGTGTTTGTTGACCAATAATCATGATCCAATGTGCAATACACATCGAGGGACACCATTTTTTTGTAAGTAAATTGCGTGATCTTTGTCAGTAATTCCCAACGTTTAAGGTTCACCATGATCACACTTCGTCTTCTGTCACTGTCTACGGTCAAAATTTTAATAGTTAATAATAGTCAAGAATATTTCTCAGTCAAGAAAATTCAATATTTTTGTACGCTAAGAACGAGGACATGTATGAATGAGGTTCGGCGTGATCAATACTTTGTGTTATTTGTTTTTTTCTTAAAAAAATTTATCACTCACGGAACAAAATAGTTTACAAATATATTGTTTTGAATCACATTTCAAACAATTTTCATCTTCAAAAAAATAAATAAATACATCGTAATGTCTATCTTCCCGTTCTTAGGCAGATGAAAGTATCGGAGGCTCGGGAATTCCCATAGTTGACATGCACTGAATCAGAGGGAATTCCACGAGTTTTCTCATCCAATGATAACGTCACTTCCTGAAAAAATGTCTTTGATGTTGGATTTGTGTACCGACAGAACTTCTGGTCTCGTACGATGTTTCGTAGCCAAGAGTTCTAATTTCAATCAACTTTCACTTTCAAAGAAAATTAAAGCACTTAATACAGGTATGGCCTCATTGAGCTTACATTAAAAATGTAAATAAATCGTAAAATACATGTCCTTAAAGTTACAATCATGACTCCCTCACGCAAATACACAACGCAACAAACGCATAAAAATAACACATTTCAATGTAAATTAACAACAAAACAACATCGTTTCTTCTTGTTTTAATTCAATATTGATTATAAGCAATATGTACCCCGTGTTCCGGGTGAGTTCCAGCAAAATCGTGTCCGGATTTAGATGCAAAAAATTGCCGTCCGAAATTAGAGAAAATTTGAAAATTATTGAAATTTCAAAATTGGGGTGTCCGAAAACATAGAGGGTCCGAATACATAGAAGGATTACGGTATATTATTTTATATTTAATGAAAAACTGTCTATGCTTGTGTATACCTGATAGAAAGAAAAAACGTATTCATAAACTTATAATAAATTCACAAAATTGCCAATGGCAATTAATTTCTAAGAAATTCTTTCAAAACCTAAAATATTTTAGCATATTTGGTAGAAAATATTTAAAAAGACTATTTTTACAAATTTTGGTAAATTTGGTTACTAATGGTTTTTAATTTGTGGAAACTTTTGTATACAAACTTATATTATTATTTAAATCTTTTATTTTAGACATTCAGCGACATTGATTAAGGATCAGTTAGTTATATTTGGAGGTTGGGATGCTCCTATATGTTACAGTGATCTACACATACTTGATATGAGTAAGTATTAGTTACTGTAAATCAGGAAATTTATTTTAGATTGTTTTGCTGCCTGACTTTTCCACTAAAATAAAACTGGGGCTAAAGTAGTGATGGGAATCGGTTGCATTTTCATAATCGATTAATCGGTTATAATCTGAAGACGATTTTAATCGATGTTCCAATTATAATTGGTTAATAAATTGAAGCGGAAATTACAAAGTAAATTAGATTAAATTCTAATTTTTAGTCTTGATAATATCTGCAAGATATTTGTATCTCAGTTAAGACTTAAAATATCCTCCATTTTTCTGATCATTTACTCTTCCTTACATTTGTGTTAGTTTTCTTTTCCAAGTACACTTATTTCAGCTACAATTTCATACTTATTTTCCACACAAGCTCCAAATGAACCGTTCCGTTTTTCCATAAATGAACTTCAGTAAATAATCAAAATCGATCGATTATTAGATTTTAGAATCGATTACTGTGCTTTATTTTCAAGGTGTCAAATTTTCGCAGTTTGACGATGACTAGTGTATTCGCGGTGTCAAATTTCCGTGGTCTTTCTGATTAAAGGAAAACGACTCTATGAAAATTAATGGGCTGGTAATTCCAATGTATATTTGCGGAGGTTTTATTTTCGGGGGAATACACTTGACCGCGAATATAGCGAAAATAAAACCACAACGAAATATAAGCATTATACAGTATCGCTAATCAGACGCTCAAACAATTAGATATCAATTAAATTGATAAATCGGTCCAGCACTAGCTTGTTTTGCTGCCTGACTTTTTCACTAAAATAAAACTGGGGCCAAAGTCATGCATACAAGCTGTATGCATATGTAAGAATCTGTATGCACAGGAAAAGTTGGTGTGCTAAAATTTAATTGAGCTTATTCCTTATATTTAAAAAATCGCTAAAATAAGTATGTGTTACTGTAAAGTGGTATACAGTATTCTGTTAAAATGAAGATCAAACTTGTCAAGTCTGCTAAAATGTCAAAGATGCATATCAGTTGGTCAAAATTAAGGCCAAACTGCCTGTTCAGGGATGAAGCTTAACTAGATCACTTCAGAAAAGAAGTTGTAATACTAATATATACCAGAAGCTGAAATGTGTAAATATTAAGGGGTCCAGATTGATTTTTATTAGCCGTGGGCTACTGGGCTTCTGCCAATCTTCATCCCTTAAGTTGACAACATTTTGTAAATTTCTTATATTTCCATATAATACAGTGTGTGCCAAACTTCATCGGACCGTCGGACAAGTCCGATAAAATTACCGCTGGTCCGATAAAAAATCAGATTTTTCCGGACCATATGTCCGGTAACCAGTTCAGAAAATAGAGAGCGCTAAAAATTCGGATTTATAGTTCCGATCCAATACAAATTTTATTATTGCCATCCGACTTCCGTTATTACAAAAATGTTTAACGTTCCAGGAGCTATTCCAGGGAAACCAATAAAACGGAAAGCAACAGGAGGCGCAAATTATGAAGAAAACGTGAAAGAAAATTTAAGCAGCATTGGATGGAGGGGCGACCATGGTTGCAATTTGACGAGGAGAAATGTGTAATGAAATGCACACACTGCTTTGAATTTTACGGGTCGGGAGGCGCAGCACACAATAATAATTTAAAAGGCCAGAATACATTTATTTGTACTTCCATAAATAAATGTATTCTGACCTTTTAAATTATTATTGTGTGCTACGCCTCCCTAACTTGACCCGACCCGACTCATTTCTCCTTGTCGAATTGCAACCATGGTCGCCCCTCCATCCAATGTTTCTTAAATTTTCTTTCAAATTTTCTTCATAATTTGTGCCTCCCGTAGCTTTCCGTTTTAAAGGAGAAAATAAGTAAATATTTACAAAACCGAATAATTGTTTTCTTTTTATTGAAGAATTTTTGGTCCAGTAAAAAACTTTACGGTCTGGTAAAGTTTCTAGGTTTACCAGACCGAATGTCCATTAATCATTTTGAAAGTTTGGCACACACTCATAATAAACTGTAAAACGATCAAAACTTAAAATTCAAACTGGTCACAGTTTTTGGCTTCATTTTGGACAATGGATATCAAATTCAAAGGGTTTTTGCACTCCACTTGCAATCCACAAAAATGGGTTTAGTTTGTTTATGTTTATACTCTAGATAAAGCTTTATTATCCCCCATCCCCCCGCTTAAAAAGTGGGGGGTATATAGTGATAGGGGTGTCCGTCCGTCTTTCCATTACACCTTAG
The DNA here is from genome assembly GCA_021292105.1 of Anadara kagoshimensis. NCBI lineage: Eukaryota > Metazoa > Mollusca > Bivalvia > Arcoida > Arcidae > Anadara > Anadara kagoshimensis. The sequence goes on along the minus strand of CM037858.1, from coordinate 8,364,195 downwards.
GGTATCTATCTCTTATCCGAAACTCCTCCTAAACCCTTCAATGGATTTTCATGAAACTTTCACACAATCTTTGTGATATAATGTAGATGTGCACCTCCTATTTAAAAGTTTGATCCAATGGATTTTTGGGGGCGGGGGTATTTTTGTTTTTCTAGTTTGAATATGTATTGCTATTTTGCAGGTATTGTAGAATGGACGGAACCTAAAGTAAATGGTACACCACCTACACCACGAAGGTAATACAATAAGCTTTAATAAGTTAGTGAGTGAGTGAGTAATGGTGTTTAACGTCCCAGTCAAGAATATTTCACTTATATCCAGACGTCGCCAGCTATAGGCGAAGGTCAGAAATTTTGCCTGTGCGTTGCTCTGATGGCTTTATACAGCAGGGTTCTTTATCGTGCCAAGCAAGCCCACCATAACATGGTACCTCATTTATTTTAAGTTAACCGTGACTTTTATTTCGTAACACCAAGTGCTTGGCGAAAGAACAGTCACTACCCACTTTCAAGTCTTGGGTCAGACCCGGCCGGAGATTGAACCCTTGACCTCCCACTTACGGAGCGAGCACTCTATCAACTGAGCTACCGCAGTGGTTAATAAGCTTGAATAAGGTGCTTGTAAAATATTAATCAAAAACAAACATACTAATCCATGTCGAAATCACAATCCAGAAGCAAAGTAAAAACTTTAAAACTGACAAATTAAGTTAGACACGTAAACTTCCACGAGGGAAGTAAGGCTGGGTGCTCCAGAAGGATAAGCAATGTCAGATGGGTTCTAATTGTACACTGGATCTGTTTTATCGTGAGATATGTATTCTGAGACGGGTAATGCATTTGGTTACATATGCACATTTGGAATAAATTTTCGGAATACATTTCGGAAACTAGTAAAATATTGCGACGGGATGCATCTAATAATTTCTGCAATTTGGCGAACTGATCTCGTGTTTACAATAAAAAGTAGTCCGAGAAGTTTGCGTCCTACAATGTAAAATCATAACTTTTTATGAAATGAACAGCAATGGCAGGTTGATTTAATTAATTCTTCGTGAAATCTACGGAAATTTAAATTTATTTTGAAGGTTATGATAACGTATTTTGATGTTGAGGCAATTGTGTCATATTTCAAAACTGTTTATCGATTAGATTTCACTTTCGTAAAAGGGAGATAATTCATACAGTGTTGTGTGCAAATGACCACATGTGGATTTTAAATACTTCACCATTACCATGAAACGGGAATATTGTGAGTGATAATCAGCAGTTAATTAAAACCCAGATTAACAGCAAATGATCCAGTTACATACAACCGCTAGAATGTACCCCTCATAGCGACGGTAGGATCTGCAAAACTACTTTCTCTCTATCCGAAATGACAAAACGATCGGGTACAACTTTTTTAAATTTTAATTACCGATTGTCTTTTTCATATATTTATGAAATTATTATTTTCTACCATTTAATTCAGCAATACATGGTTTGGTACATTGTTTCTTTTTCAAAAAAAAAAAAAAAACATCCGTCGGACTATGCATAGATCGACCCCGACACCCCACACACACACACACACAACCCCCCTCCCCTCCCCCCCCCCCCCCCCACCCCCGAATTTTCGGTTATATTCTGTCTTGCCACAACACCATTTTCCCAACTACGCTGTACAACAGCACAGCAGTGCTATGTTTGTAACAGTTTTCGTAAAAGTGTCTTCATGACTTAATAAGTATTTAAAAGTGTTAATATGGAAATTTTTGCGACATAACTGCTTGAACCTTGAAGTAAATCTATCTTCATCTTGTTTAGAATTAAAACGTGTAAATACTGCAAGATTGCCATTAAATGATGTCAAAATGAATATCTTTTTCACCATAATATGGATTTTGTTGATTGATTTCATTCCATGGTATCTATCCCAATATGGCAAGAATTTAAGTGAACCTGAAAATTTTATAGTTTGACAAAATGAATTTGTTTTGCAAGATTGACATTCATTCCAAAACCAACTGAACATTTACTATAATATTTATTTATCTTTTTATTACAGTTGGCATGCTTCTTGTGCTTTGAGTGGTAACAGAATACTCATACATGGTGGATATAATGGAGATTTTGCTCTGGATGACACACATATATTTAGTCTAGGTATGTCATAAGTTTAGAAGACTGGTGTGGAAAGAGATCAGCTTATTATTTTCATCCCCTGCCTTTTGGAAAAAGGGGGAAATATTAAAATTGAAGTCTAATTCGTCCATCTAACCCACTTCTTCTCGGAAATATTTCTCTAAAATTATGAATCGCAATTTTAGGTAGCTTGGTGCAACGCATCAATATTCTTAGATGTGCATATTATTAGCCTTAGTTGGTTTGCTAATTTTCCCTGGAGTTATGGCTCTTTGAAATTTCCATTGGAGAAATTCTTGCTTCCGAGTAAGTGGATTCACATCAGAAGTTCACAAAATTTAGTGGACAGTATCAGGAGTGAATAGAAAAGTGCATAAAATGAAAGTGATTTTAGTTAAGTTTGATATAAAGTTATCTTGAATTTGAGGCCAAGAATTATAATAGAAACATGCAGTATTATTTGTCCTTTTTCAAATTTTTCTTTTAGCATTCTCAGTTCCTTATCGAGTAATATAATTTATTTCAGATACATTATCATGGATGAAAATAAAAGTTAGCCCAGTACCAACAGCTCGTTGTGGTCACCAAGCATTATGTCTGCCATATTACCATGAAAGTCAAGATGAGGATGAAGTGTTTATATTTGGCGGAGGAGATAACGATGGTGCCTTTTTCAGCGATTTATTCAGCATCGGGATTCCATTCAACCCCGAGATTGATCATAGTGTAAAGACATACAAGGAAGCGCCACCTATACTCACAGACGTAGATGGCAATATCGCAAAATAAATATCACAGCTCTTAACAAAATGTAATTTGTACGATATTCATGAAACCTTTGAGGAATTTTAATTCACTTTAAAAAAAGCATACCTCGTAATTTTTATAATGAATATTATGGTGTAGTATGTCTTAACTAAGCCATGTCTAAATTGGCCTGTTATACAGGCACATATCCTGTATTACTAGGGAAAAAAAAAAAAAATAAAAGAATTTTTTAGTCTTGAAGGGGTTTGGTCTAGACAGGTATAGATGTAGGTTCAGTAGCATTATAGGAATAAATATTGTATATTATAAATGTTATTTATTATGAAATTGAAAAACTTGATCTCTTTGTTGCTCAAAGCAGTTGGTAGAAGTCAAAATTATATCCAACCAAATTCAAATGTATAAAATGCGGAACTGATTGTGAAAAAATGAAGTTTGAAAAAATAATTCAATACTGGTATTTTAATCACAATTCTTTGGAGAGGAAAAAAATCAAAATTAAACACAAGCTATTTTCGTAGAAGTGTTTGGCAAGATTATGTAAATAAATTATTTTAATTTTATTTTTAGCAGTTTAACAATTTCTTGGTAGGGAATCATTATACATGCTCACTATAGGGAAGATTAATGGTGTGATTATATAAAGTATCCAGGGCTTTTGTTGGGTTATATTTGGGACCAATATTGGGTACCAGTCACCAATATTCATAGTGATTGTTATGAAAACACAATGGTTACCAGGGAAATTGTTTGATCCACAAAAATTCTATTTTTGCACAAAAATATATATCAGTCCCAATTATCTTCAAACAAAATTTTTCAAATGCTAAATATTAACATCTTGTTATTTACTAAATTTTTTTAATATTTAGCACCATTTAAAAATTCTAATACAGTTTGAAAAATTATCAGGGTACATGTGTTTCTGCAAGTCTTGTCTAAAATCTAATTTTTCTAACCAGATATTTAAAATGATTGTTACAGTTGGCAATAATCAATGGCTACCAGTGTCCTTAACCTAAAATAATACATGACAATATTTAATAAGAACAGGAACATATGCAATATGCAATTGGCTATTCATGTTTTGATCATGCACATCGTCAGGAAAACTTTGATATCCTAGTTTGGGCTTGTTGGGTGACACTTTCGAAAAAGCATCCCATTTTAGTTGTAACTTGTGTACATTTACATGTATATATATATTACACTAGAATTTTGTGTTAATATGGAATAGTAACCATATATATAGAATATTTTATGTTAAATTAATTTTATAATCATGCCTGATAAATGGCCGTAATTTTAATTTTATACAATGCATGTAAATATTTTTGAATGAAAATAAATATATTTTATACACACAATTTTTTATTTTAATTATGTTGACTACATTTCTGTAATTTACATTGCACAAAAATGGTCAGCGTTTCAGTATCAGTTTGTATGTCACAGGTTCATGAAATGGATAGTCAATTGCTCCTTTATCAAACTGATGACACTGCTTCTCAGTGCCTTGGATCAACCCACTTAGGGCAGATCCTAGTTTGAGAAAGTGTGCTTACTGAAAGTGGTTTTATCTAGACTCCAGTTTTCTCCACCAATCCAGAACTGACTGCCTTCAATAAGATTTGGCATGCATACCGGTACCTTTTGTGGCACATGCCACATAGTGTCATTTTGGTATATATATACATATATATGGCAAGTTTGACGTAAATCCGTTGATATATATATGAAAGTTATGAAGCAGACACAATTTGAATGGATATGATTCCTAAATACCGACTTCAAATTAGACATGTTTGCAACTTAACAGAGGTATAAAAATCCCAGCATGTTAAAAAATTTTGTGGTGCAAGTAAAATATTTTCATTAGACCAAAATAAATGATACTTTTATTATAAAATTAATTTATTAGAAAATATATTAAATAAACAATTCATAATGCTCTTGAATACAACACTTATAAAAATATTTGTATAATAAAAATATATAGTGCCATAGAATATATGTGCACCACTATGATGATTTCTCCGTCGTAAAGGCATAACAATGAGACACTGCGAAATCGTTAATTTTTGCAGTGTCCAATTAATTTTTGCAAAGAAAAAATAACATTTCATGGGGCGATAGATCTGTGGAAAGTGTTTATAGTAAATCTTTATGCTGTAATATCATTTCATGAGGCGATAGATCTGTGGGAAGTGTTTATAGTAAATCTATGCTGAAATAACATTTCATGAGGCGATAGATCTGTGGGAAGTGTTTAATGTAAATCTTTATGCTGAAATAACATTTCATGAGGCGATAGATCTGTGGGAAGTGTTTATAGTAAATCTGTATGCTGAAATAACATTTCATGAGGCGATAGATCTGTGGGAAGTGTTTATAGTAAATCTTTATGCTGAAATAACATTTCATGAGGCGATAGATCTGTGGGAAGTGTTTATAGTAAATCTGTATGCTGAAATAACATTTCATGAGGCTATAGATCTGTGGGAAGTGTTTATAGTAAATCTGTATGCTGAAATAACATTTCATGAGGCGATAGATCTGTGGGAAGTGTTTATAGCAAATTTGAATGCTATTTCGGTGACATGCAATTCATAGGCCAGTGTGTCCAGGAAAATATCTGAATTTGTGACACCATAAAAACAAATTTATTTCCAGAAAAAATGGATGCTATTTAATGTGTTTCATTGCCTCTCTGACACTCAGTGGTGCCATTTTGTCTCTATTTTTAGTAACAAATGATTTCACATTCTGTTTGTCGGTTTTTGCGTATTCTCGTAACGACCACCCGATGGCTTTCTGGATGAAAAACTCTTCCTCGTGTGATCTCTTCAAGCAATACCTGAAAATTAAGAAAGTAACAATGTCACTAATTTAATGAATTTGAAAAAAAAAAATTTACCTGAGCATAGTGTTAGCTTAAATCACTTTTTCCAGTACCATAAGGGGCCTTGGTGGACAAGTGGTCTGAAGCCAGTGCTCAGATCATAGTGCCATGTGCTAGCCAGGTTTGAACCCCACTCGGGTACCAGTAGATTCCAGTGTGAGAATGAATTTGAGTTTGTTTGCAAAAGATCAGTGGTTTTCTATGACACTCTGGTTTCCTCATCCACCCCTGAACTGATTCTTGACTAGGGAGTAAAACACCATTATTCCCTTGCACTCTTCAGTACCAGTACATTTGAAACACACCATGACAGCACACTGATATGACATCATTGCTAAAGAATCTGTCCCAACATTCTAGTATTTGTTTCCAGTGAGTTCTGACAGGAGAAAACAAAAAATGGCTGGTAAAGATGATGATGAAACCAATTGACGTATCGCTGGCCACGCCCACAATGTTCCGACACTGGCCGCCATTACAGTACCGTACCAAAGCAGCGTCACGGCAACTAATGACATTCTAGTGTGATTGACGTCATTAAACCGCACAATTCAGACCGAGTTTTCATTCTATTTGCATGTAATTCAAGCATGTCGACCCTTTGTCGGAACATAACGGTAGTGGGCGCGGCCGGCAATACATCGATTGCGACTGCCTGAAAACTATGGCACATCATATAGATGTATATTGTAAAAAATACACCTTTCTTTAATATATATCTGAACTCCACAACTGACATACCAAATTGTCTGGTATTACTAAAAATCTTTAAAAATGTCATACTTTTCAGACTTTCCTAATTTATAATAGTTTGCTGTTAACCTACTGCACATTTGTTCATACCTCGGTATTTCCCTCACCCAAAGGCAATTAAGATATTCATAATTACCTGAATAAAGCCTGGCTATCAGTCTGTGATTTATAAGATAACTGATGTAAAATAGCAGTCCTTCTAATCCACATATTATCATCATCAATCCACTGATCCATCAGAGGCTGGAGGTCAGATCTGTACTTCAAAACCATTCCACCGATCACTGAAAATTATTTTTAATTGAGAAGCATAAGAAGTTATTTATTGATTATAAATCCATGTAGCTTTTAATTACAGATTGTAAAAATTCAAAATATAGTATTGTACAATTTTCATATACCATGTGAGCGAAGATTAGGGGTAAATAGGAATACCCTGTCCGTCTGGCAGTTCGTCCTATGTCTGTAGATGGATTTTGATCTAACTTAGTACAAATGGAAACCAACATGAGGTGATGTGCTACATACCAGATTTAGGTGCATAAATCAAAGGTCATGACCTGTGTGAGGAGTACGAGTCAGCTTTACTGACAGTTCTTGTAAGTTTTGTCATGAGAAATGTATACATCTTGCAGGAAGAATACAAAAAGACCATCAGGCTATGTTGATACCCACAAACAGAGTTTAAGGGGTATATCACAGCAATCCACAAATCAATACATGTATTTAGGGTCATATTGTACCAAATACAATGGATGTCCATTTTTGTAAATTTGTGTCCCGTCAAAACAAAGTGAAAACTGACAATATTTAGTTAAACACTTGAACTTCTACCAGAGAAGTGAACCCAGGTGCTCTGTAATGGTAAGCACCTCCTGTTTAGCTACTACCAAGAAGAGTTGAGTTGAGTAATGGTGTTTAATGTCCAAGTCAAGACTCTTTCATTTATATCGAGACGTCATCAGCTATAGGTGAAGGTGCAGAAATTTTGCCAGTGCATTTTACTTATGGCATTATAAAGCAGTGTTCTTTATTGTGCCAAGCCTACCGTGACACAGGACCTCATTTATTTTAAGTTCCAATCCGAAAGAAACATGACTTTCATTTCATAATGCCAAGTGCTTGGCGAAAGAACAGTCACTACCAACTTTCAAGTCTTGGGTCAGACCCGGTCGGGGTTCGAACCTAATGACCTTCCACTTACGGAGTGAGCACTCTACCAACTGAGCTACCACAGTGGTTTTACAACCAAGAAGAGACCAAATACTGGTACAAACCCTTAGAAGCAAGCATATCCACTGTATCCCACCATGAATTTGTCGTCAGCAGGTCTTTGATAACATACACAGATTTCATACACGTGTCTATGTCATCTCCTTGTAGTATCTTTATGTGTTTGGCAGCAAAGTCTACACCAAACATTTGAAATTCCCTTTCTGATTTCATCCACAGAAGCCTTAATAATTGATAAAGTTGATCCTGGCTTAAATTGTAATCACCAAATACCTTTAAAACGTAATTTATAATAGTTAAAATCATTACATTTACTGTATATGGAATCAAGTCTGTGTCTTTGAAAAAAAACATTTTTGTCTTAGTTCACTTTTTTAAACTTATTTTGCCTCTTTAACCATTTATCAAGTTTTGTTATTATGGTGACCCAGTTTTTTGAAAACCTGGCCCTTGGTTTTTTATCCATCGACTAGTATGACCCCACAATTCACATTTCTGAATTGAACAATTAATTATTAAATTTTTTTTAAATACATCCTAGGTTTCTATAAGTTTAAAATAATTAGTAGCCATATTTCCAAAATTTGTAAAAATATAGTCCTTTTTAAAGTATTTTTCCACAAATTTGCTAAAATAGGTTAAATTTTGAAAGAATTCCTCAGAAATTAGTAGCCAATGGCGATTTGGCTACCAGGAATGTAAATTAACATAGACGTCATTTCTTGGATGCATCCATTCCTTTCCGAAGACATTTTATTTGGTTGACAATTTTGTTTTTGTAAGAGCATGGTGTAACTTGTACAAGTAAAATACCTCTTTGTCTAGAGATCTCCTCAGTGGTGCTTTTATTCCATAGAACTCAAACTGGCCTCTCATGTATTTCTTCATTTGTTCTGCATAATCTTTATTTTTGTTTTCTATATATGCTTTTTCTAATTTGTTTAAGAATTCATTTTCACATCTAAATAAAATACACAAAACAATCAGCATTTATCACAAATATCTTACCACAATGCCCACAAAATACAGTGAAACCAGGCTTTATAAAAGAACCACCTGCTTTTAAAGGCCAATAAAACTTTATCCTAACTGCATGCTCTCTCTTTATTCATGTCATTTGAACCTGTATATAAGGGTCACCTGCCCATAAAAACCACTTTAAATGATCCCCTTGTGCACCCTTTATAGACAAATGTGACTGTACATCTATTTAAAAAAAAATCTGAAAGTTTATGGTCTTAAATCTTGGTCCAAAAATTTATGATCTCATCATACATGAAAGCATCTTGCTTGGAGCATAAATCATTAATCCATCCTTGAACATCTAAGTACCCGAAGGTCAGTGGTTATCCATGACACCATGGTTTCTTCCAATAACTCTAAACTGACTGTCTGAATCCAAGTGAAAGAATCTTGAAGGAGATGTAAAACACAAATACTCCACTCAACTCTCCAATTACAACACCCCACCACCACCACCCCCCCCTCCCCCCCCCCCCCCCCCCCCAAAAAAAAAAACAAGAAAATTATGAACACTTGTCAGAAAAACCTTTTGTTATTGTAAAAATTGGGGGGGTATTTTTATATATATTCAAAATTCATAGAAATTTTCTTACAAATACATAAAAAAACAACAAATGCTAAGAGGGATGATGCCATTTATTCGTGCATGATCAGTGTCAATATTCAAGACACAATGACAGCAAATAAATTAAATGATTGACCTGTCCGTTTGACCTTTAATTTAAATATTTATCATAGACAAGTTTATTTATGTATAGGCAAACAACTTTGACCTGTCCACTTGGCCTTTCATTTTAATATTTATCATGGACCAAGTACATCTGTGTATAGGGAACACAGGTGTTTATTCAGTATACATCATGAGATATACTCACATCATAGAGTAAACCTGTACACTATGTATGTAACTTGGATCTAATTTAACTTACCCATTTATTAAGTGAACCCTCCTATATGAATATTCCTAATGAAAGGTCGAACGGACAGGTCAATGTTGTTTACCTATATAGGGAGTGCATGTGTTTATTTTGTCTACATAATAAGTAACACTAAACACAAACACTGTTCATGTATGGACTGTGAATCCTAACACTACCCATGTATTGGATGGAACTTCCTATAGGGATATTCCTAATGAAAGGTCAAGCTGACAGGTCAAAGTTATTTGACTATACTTTAATACAAAATGAATTGACTACATATCATACCCTTGTTCTTTCTTCCTTACTCTCGTAGATTTGACAGATTTGGCTTTATGTGTGGTTGGATTCATCCTCTGATTCCCACTTGTTGATATTTTAACCTTTGGCATTATGATGATTCTCTTCAACAGCATGCAACCAAGGGTCCTACAAATTGACAACAATCGATTTCAACATTTCAAAAACAGGTCAAGCAATCAAAATAAATATTTGATACAAAAGGAGTCAGTCATAAGCCATAAAATGGTAATGCCATTTTTGAAAAAATATGGGACATCATTATAGCCATATAGATATCTTTACAGTTCTGGAGTCAGATGATCAACAGCAATTATATGTTTTTGATTCTGGGAAAAGGTCTAAAATGTACCCTATTATTTGTCTAAAAAGATGAACAGTAAACATTGTTGTGGTTCAGCACTGATTTTAACTTTCACAATTTTATTAAAAAAAATTGGTCCGAGAACTTCCAGAATTGTTACCTCACCAGAGCATGCCATGCACCAACATATAATTGTTAACACTTTGGAAGTTTCAAAATAGGCCTTTTGGTTCAGGTCACTTTGACCTAGAATGTAAGTCAAAGTGAAAAAAAAGCTTTCTAAAGTTTGCTCAGCTTCATGCTCAATGCGAAACTTCCAGCTTCTGGACCCAGGGCTTTGATTCTTGGCAGTTTTTAAAGTTTTACTACTTAAGACCACTTATCTTGAATATAGGTCAAGGTTAACCAGCCTTGCAAAGCTAGGTAGAGCTTAATGCTTTGATTACAGTTCTGGGATGGTAGAGGAAACCAGAGTACCATGAAAAAACTACCATCCTATGGCAAGTGAACTGACAAACTTTTTTCACACTAGGGCCTGCCTGAGGTGGATTTGAATCCAAGCGGTGCTGTGATTTGTAAGCAGGTGCCTTCAAGGCCTTTTGGTTCATGACAAGATGTTTTACAGTTTCACCACTTCAGATGATCACTGTGACCAAGATGTTAAGTAAATGGCAACAAGCTTTGCAAAGTCCGTTCAGCATCATGTTCAAATTTGAAACTGCCATTTTCTAGAACTTTTGGTTCTTGAGACACCTTTAAACAAGACATTTTTCCTTGGTTTTATATATATATTAAGCTTCAAACTTATAGGACTTATTTAATGGCAGTTTCACTGTTTAGGTCACTGTGACCTTGAATGTATGCCAAAAAGTCTCAAGTTTCACAATGTTGGTAAAGCTTCATGTTCTAATGTTATATATGGTGTTTCCAGCTTCTATTCATATTTATTCAAATCCAGAAAAAAGATGTTCTAAGACCTTACTGCATTAGGTCACTGATTTCAAATGTAGGTCAAGGTCAACCATGAACAAAATTGGTAGAGCTTCACATGCTGATGCTTTATACAGGAAGTTTCAAGCTCCTAGGTTTATTGGTTCTGAGCAAGATGTTTAATGTTTTTACTACTGAAGGTCTATCTAGGTCAACCAATTTCACGAACTTTAAAGGCCTTTGTCCAAAGAAAATTTCACTATCATTGGTTGAGAGAAGTTCAAAATGTGAAGCGAAATGTTCTTGAAAATGACTTGGCTAATCTTCAAATGGCCTAGAATTAGAATTATCTTCTTGGCACAATGCATGAGTTGTGTTGGCGCAATAAGTATTGGTAGGGCACAATTTTAAACTACAGTATTGAAGTACATTCTAAAGGTTAAAATATTTCCAAAAGACCTTAAATGCAAACTATATCCAGATGAGCATCCAGGACCTTAATTTATGACTCTGTTTTTATAATTATTAATTTTTGTTTTATATAAAAACGCATTTCACATAGAAATATAAGTCACGTCAAATGACAGAGCCAAAATTTTAAGGTACGTGTCAATGTGCTTGAATTAGGCCTACGGCACATTTTTGGAAAACTGCAACTTAATTATTTAGTGTCGACAGAGTTGTTTCCCTTGCACTGAAAAATGGATGAACTTTTATTTACAGTATTCTTTAAAACGCCTCTTACTCTCAAGCAGAGTTCAAAATAATGACTTAGTCTGCCAAACATTCAAGGTAGGATTGGGTGAATTGGGGACAGGATTGACTAATTATGAAATGTGCACGATTTCCACCTGCGCCGCGGTGAAGGGCTTGGGATGTCGCATGCAAGTTATTCGCGGATGTGGTTTTACTTGTGGATTTTAGCGCTTGGAACCGAAAGAGCATTTATGAATTATTAAAGCAACGATATTCTTTACTGTCAACATTATTTGTTATTGTATAAAAGTTATACCACATACGATGTACTTAGCAAAAGCTAATGACAGGTAATATCAAAAAAGGAAACAAACGGACTTGATTCCGATTGGTCCAATTGTACTTAAAATAAATAAAAGGTACACACAAGCCTGTGATAAAGTGCCGAAATAAAATCCATCTTCGTTAATTAAAAAATCAGCAAGCAGACACCACAAAATAACACTTCTAAGCTAAGCTCGTTTATTCCGCGTTAGTTTCCGACAAACCAGCCGTATATATCTATAGAGCACTTGACCACAATTTGGTCAAGTAGGTTTATTTGTACTTAAATCACGGACACGGAACAGTCACAGTCGGCGTCGGCGGTCAGAGGGGTCAAATGAAGGAAATGATGATTGTCGGAGTTTAACTTCACACGTGGCATGTCGATCAAGGGAATCCTAGGACTTCTTTTTAGAGTAGGCGGCTTAGTCTAAATGTATAAGATCTCATAGTGACTTGTTTTAATTTTACCAGAGCCCTTTGAACATTTCTGTGGAATTAAATAATCTTTCAAAAAAATTTAAAGGAATTTAACACAAAAGTCCTATCCACATTCTTTGTGAATCCTTTTAACAAACATACTAACCCACATCGAAATCAAAATCCTGAAGCAAAGCAAAAACTTTGAAATTGACAAATCAGGTTAAACACGCGTGAACTTCCATTAGGGAAGTGAGACCAGGTGCTCCGGAAGGGTAAACACATTTGAATCTGATCTCTACATTGTGCGTTCAATTGTATATTAATATATCTGGCTACTTGTGGGAGTACAGAGAGCTACTAGAAGTCATTTGCTTGTGGTAGAAACGTTAGCTTCTAGTGGCCAGTTGCTTGTGGAAGAAAAGATACCTACTAGTAGCCAGTTGCTTGTGGTAGAAACGTTAGGTACCGGTAGCCAGTTGCTTGTGGTGGGAGTACAGAGAGCTACTAGAAGTCATTTGTTTGTGGTAGAAACGTTAGCTTCTAGTGGCCAGTTGCTTGTGGAAGAAAAGATACCTACTAGTAGCCAGTTGCTTGTGGTAGAAACGTTAGGTACCGGTAGCCAGTTGCTTGTGGTAGAACAGTTAGCTACTAGTAGCCAGTTGTCTGTTGAAGATAGGCTAGCTTCTAGTAGCCAGTTGCTTGTGAAAAAAAAGTTTGCTACTAGTGGCCAGTTGCTTGTGGTAGAAAAGTTAGCCACTAGTAGCCAGTTGCTTGTGGTATAATAGTTAGCTACTAGTAGCCAATTACTTGTGGTAGAAAAGTTGGCTACTAGTGGCCAGTTGCTTGTGGTATAATAGTTAGCTACTAGTAGCCAGTTGCTTGTGGAGAAAACGAAAGCTACTAGTAGCCAGTTACTTTTTGGATACTTTTAAAGTGGTAGCTACTACAATGTACTTGTGGGAGAAAAGGTTAACCACTAGAAAAGCAACAAGAAAAAGAAACGGTATAGTCTCACGATTAAAGCAAAATGAAAAATATTGACACTAATGCCTTGGCCGTCGCTTGACGGTCAATATTTATGAAACAATACCTTGAAATCAAGAAAGTAGGGGATAAATAATTTCGCAACTTCGTGCGGTAAACATGTATCGATGATGGTGGTTTGACGCAAAAATCTTTCAAGTCAGACGCAGTTTTAACAGCAGTTTAAACTTCCGTTTCCGTATGAAAACACGCAGGAAAAACAAAGACGCTCGTGATTGTAATACCGGTAACGGAAAGTATTTAAACTAAACAATTGGGAAAAAAGAGGAAAGGTCACTGCTCCAGCTACGTAGGCCGAATTATCTGCCCTAATGCTGGCAAGTTATTTTTTATATTGCTAGCCTACGATGGTAGCAATAAAAAAATAACTAACCATAATTAAGAAAGATAATTCGGCCTTCCAGTCACCTTTTGAAACCATGTGGCCTTTGCTACGCGTTTTTAAATCGTGACGCGCCAAACTATAAGTATTGGCGGTTTCTTCGTTTTATTGATTTAACTGACGAATCTAGAAGTTTGTGCCATGTTTTATGTGGTTTTGTCTTTAAATTATGCCAAATTTCATTGATTGGCGATTTATGGATATATGTTAGCACAGTGTGTTTCTGAATGAAATACAAGTAATTACATGCAACACATTTTAGACCACTATCTGATGGGTTGTGTTTCATGGTCAACGGCGAGCAATGGTGCCCAGAGAGCAATAAAAATAATTTTTAAAAATGTCAATTAAGTGGGGTGGTTTTGGCCATTTAAAATCTTTTGCTATGTGTACAGGGTCTGCTCCAAAAGGAAAATTTCATGATCAGTGTAATTTTTGCCGCGTCTTGTTTATGATATATATACTCTTTTAATATGCCATGGGTATTTTTTCAACTACATTGTATAATAATGAATCCGGTCTCTGTGGTTTATGCTGCCTTTGTTAACGTAATTTGGATCCGATGTATTAAAAAAAAAAAAAACATAATCATAAACAAAGTAAAAACTTTCGAAGTGAGACCGAGTGCTCCGGAAGGCTAAGCACCTGCTCTTTAACAAGCTATACCAGCCATGTGTGTAAAATAAAATCCCATTAGCAGAATTATTAGTGGTTTTATTCTGTTTTCATGAAAAGTGTACTTTGGAACAATTTTACCGGCGGAACAAATACACTGATCTTCAACTGAAACGTTTGAATTGGACTACGGCTTGAAATCAACCACGTAAATGTGTCTTCTGGCGTGATTATCTGTGACCTTTTCACGAAGGGTAATAATATATTGGTTTCGTAAAAATGAATGGATTTTTATCTATTCAATCTTTATAATAATATGTAAAACGAAAACTACATTTGCTCAGCCTACTTAGCAGGGACAATGTTGTGTTATAAACTGATTTGAAAACAAAGTTTATACTGTATAGCAGACGATCAGTTGTCACATGACCGGCATCCGCTGGTGATGTCACTTACCCCAAGAGAGAGGTGTTGATGAACAAGACAAGATTTTTCAGTGATGTAGATGTAGAAAATAAGCATATATATATATAGTATTGATAGCGATAACCTTACACTTTGGATTTTAAACACAGCACAGTAAGTATACAATTTATAAATATTACTCTAAATTTATATTACACGCTTGTTAAAATTGTGAATAGATTTTTTTCAGTGAAGAGCCGTGCAATGCATGCGTTTTTCATTTTTTTTCAATCATGTGCCTGTCAAACCGGATAAGGATTGTGTGTGTGTGTGTGTGTGTGTGTTTATGCTAGTATTTATAAGAGGGGTCATTTTCTAAAAACCTATTACATCAACATTGTTGCATGCAGCAGGCCTTTAACAATGGGATCATTTTGCAAAATTATGAACAAGGGATTAGTGGTCCCTTCTGGAATGACCACTGGTACAAAATATCAAATTTTATTCAGGGGGTCGGGTGATGGGGAGGGAGAGGAGCTAGAGAAATTTATCAAAATGGTAATGTTTTATTTCCTCTACAGTGCAAATTCAGTTAATATGCATTTTTGATACAAAGTATTAAAATGAAATTAAAAAAAAAAAACTATACATTGTGGTATTATTCAATTTATTATTTGTATGTACATCACATACTAAATTCATAGTTAGATAATAGATTTATATAAAGATAATATTTTATAATCTGTGAATCTATTGTGCCATTAATTATAAGTGCATCAAAACTGCATAAAAGTTATATGATAAGACCATCCTAAAATTATTCACAGGATCCCTGTAGTTATGTTGCAAAATCTGGCTGTGTTTTGTCTTCAAAATAAGCAATTAAATACCCCCATACTGTTTTCATCACCAACTGATCCCCTGCTAGATGTAATCAAGGATTTCCATATGATTTTAATTATAAAGTAATTAACCCTGCTATATGAGGCTGTCTCACATTTTAGTAGTAGTAATTTTTACTTCCCTATTTCATGAGATTTGTTGTCAAGTTAACACATTTATATATTTATTATATTTAGATATGTACAGTACAGACCTGTCAAAAGTTTAACACTGAGCTTACAAACAGGAACCAAAGCTCATCCGCTCAGTGGCTGAGATATTGATAGCTAGTGACCAGTATTTGTCAGACAGCAGCTGCCAAAAAGCTGTCAGTTAGTGACCAGTTTTTGTCAGACAGCAGCTGCTGGAAAGCTATCAGCTAGTGACCAATATTTATCGGACAGCAGCTACCGAAAAGCTGTCAGCAAGTGACCAATATTTGTCGGACAGCAGCTACCAAAATGCTGTCAGCTAGTGACCAGTATTTGTCACAGACAATGGCTGCCGAAAAGCTGTCAGTGGCTGAGATATTGATAGCTAGTGACCAATATTTGTCAGACAGCAGCTGCCAAAAAGCTGTCAGCTAGTGACCAATATTTGGTCAGACAACAGCTGCCAAAAAGCTGTCAGCTAGTGACCAATATTTATTGGACAGAAGCTGCCAAAAAGCTGTCAGCTAGTGACCAATATTTATTGGACAGAAGCTGCCGAAAAGCTGTCAGCTAGTGACCAATAATTGTCAGACAGCAGCTGCCAAAAAGCTGTCAAGATACAGAAAATGAGCTGTCAATTTGGCACAGTTTGTTAGCTTAGTGTTAAACTTTGGACAGGTCTGTACTGTATATATAAATATACTGTGTGATTTGGGGACCTTTAAACCAGATTATAACTAGAAAGTGATTAATATTATTTGGTCTCCCATTTCCTTTACTTATACATTGATGGAGAGAATTAATTGATAGCCAGAATGAATCGCCAACAAAAATTGTTCACAAAAGGCTTGCAGAGCTCTATCAAAATACTGTATGTACAAAGACCTGCAGAAGCTATAAATTTGTGGTTTGATAGCAAAAAGTCAGTTAAAAACTACAATTCTTGCTTGTTTCTTATGTAGTGGCTTGGGTAGCTCAGTGGTAGAGCACTCGCCTATAGTGTGAGAGGTTCTGGGTTCGATTCCCTGTCCGACCCTGCATTTTTTCTCTTTCCTGTTACATATGGGGGCTTGCCCGACCCTGGGAAGTGGCCGAACAACATGTTGGTCCCAGGGTGGAACCTGGTGGTTTCGATTCAAGAGAGATGAATCGAATAAAAGGAAGAGAGGAATGTAGCGGTCTGGGTAGCTCAGTGGTAGAGCTCTCGCCTATAGTGCGCGACCCTGCATTTTTTTCTTTCCTGTTACAGCTCTATCAAAATACTGTATGTACAAAGACCTGCGGAAGCTGTAAATTTGTGGTTTGATTGAAAAAAGTAAGTTAAAAACTAATTTTTGCTTGTTTCTTATAATGACCTTTGGTGGCCAATTGGTCTAAATTGCAAGCTTTCAAATCGTGGCACTTCTCATTGCATAGGTTTGAATCTAATCTGAGGTGCCTAGGTTTGAGAAGGTTTGTCAGTTTGCTTCCTAAAGGTGGGTGTGTTCTCTTTAGGCACTCCTGTTTCTTCCACCATCCAAGAAGTGACTGCCTCAATATGATAAAGTTATTGGGATCAACCTTGGAAAAAATGGGGACCATACTTAAAACAACTGGAAAAAAATAATGTTTTATTTGAAATAATGAGTGTTTGTGTAGAATGATATTTCTCTTGCACACACACACACACACACACACACGCACACACTTTGTTTATTTTTGGGTATTTATAATATATGATTAAATATTTAAAGATAATCAAAAAGGTAAACATATATCTATGTGTGATAATATAACTAATTCAGAATATTTACGAACTTCCTAGAGTACATGTACAATTAGCCAGATTTTAAAAGATTGTTAAGAGATTAAGAACGGAAATATTTGTATGAATATCATTTAAATGTAGTATTTGATATTAAACATGTTAAAGGTCATGGTTGCTTCAGGAAATCTAGATAAATTCCCCAATTTAATTAGTCTCTTAGTATATAAGTACTAAAATTATAGTACATGTATTATATATACTACAATGACTGTAAGGACCTATCAAAAGTTTACCACTAAGTGTAAGCTCATCCCAACTCCTGATTATAAGCTGTATCTCGACATCTTTTCCACAGCCGCTCTCAATATCCTGGCAGCTTTTTGGTCACTGGCTGTCTATCTCTCGGCCACTCGACAGTTAAACTTTGACTTTTTTTTCGTTAGCTCAGTGTTAACATTTCGACAGGCCTGTTACTGTACATGTTGGGTCAGTCTTTCAATAGTAACATATTTAAATAGTTGGGAGTATTGGTACTTTAATTCTTTCCTGTTAGAATCACGTATATTAAAAAAAAAACCCATGAATTTTGGAAATCATTCCATTCTGACTTAAGTATGACTTTTAAGATGTGTTCTAGTTGTTTTTCTTGGAAAGAGGTCATTTTGCACCCATCCTATTACAGTATATTATGTAAAATAATTGGAAATTTTAAAATATATATAACAACTTTATTCCGTCACTTTAAGCTTTCTTGGTCAAATTTTTTGTGGAGAGTGCAAATGGATTTTTTTCTGCTGATTCTTTTAAGCCTTTGTAGTATAGCTCAGATGTATATTGTAGCCCAAATTTATTTAGATGTGGGTAGTTCCTAGTAAGAGATAGTTGGTCAGTTTCATATTCAGCGGTGTTCTCTTGGCACTCCAGTTTTCTCCACTATCCCACAACTGCCAGCTTCAATATAATTCTAAATATCTTTACTGGGGTGTAAAATGCCGTTGCTCCATTTCACTCAATTACTGCTTCCAAAGATCAAACAGTGTTCATTCTGGAAGGGGCCATGGGAACAATTATCCCTTATTTTACCAAATGACACTATTGTTAATACCTTGGTGGGCCATATTTAGCATTACATGAATGCAAAAATATTGATGTTATAGTGGTTTAGAGGAAAGGTTTTCAAAATGGCACATTCTAAAAAAAATGCTAGATTGAACTCTGACCACAAGTTGTGTGCACTCTTTTTACCTTTGTTGAAAAAAAGAGTTAAATACTTAATTTTAAAAATCTTGTTTTTCACTCCTTTCCTCTGTTGTAACCTACCAACCTCTTTAAGAGAAGACAATTTTGCAATATTAGTTTCCATCATGCGAAATTTTAACTGAAGTAGGCAATGGCCAAAGTAAAGCACAAAAGTAGCAGTCTAGCAAACAATTTTCACCTTGATTCATCACAACCATTTGTACAGTCAAAATTTGGTGTTATAGAGGGATTTGCAAGGGAGCTGCTTATAAAAAACATTAGGTGATACAGATTTTGGGATTTAAGAATAGTGTAGCAATAAGCAACATGCCAAAGTTAACAAATTGTATTATACAGAGGTTTTTACTGCATATTAATTTAAGTCATATTTTATGATATGTAGATACATATTATCTTAGTTTTTTTAAGGAATTGCTTTATTAAGTAGATATTCATTATAGCCAATGGTAATGCTCCACCATTATAAATACTTTATTTAATTCCTAGAAGGGGATATATTTTGTCAATTTAAACTTCATACGGTACACAATTTTAGGAATTGCATACATTTTATGATGCATTTAATTCATTCATATATATATACATACTTTCACATCTTTTTTTAAGGAATTACATACATGTTCAGTAAGTTACATTCTGTGTCGTGTTTTTTAGATTTTACAATTTTCGTCCAAGCTGTTACTTTATAACAATCAGTAAGTTTATGTTATATTGATTGAACTCTTATCTTTCATCACCGTTGATTTCAATGTGCTATTTGCTCACCTGAGTGCACAATAAGGCTATCTATTTCACTTTTGCAACAAGAGCTGAAGCTAGTCGAAGCTATCTTACACATCCATTATATAGGAAAAACAATGAATTATATGCTGACACATCAGTCACAGAATTAAGGTTTTCAAAATTACCATTACAAACCATTCAGACCAGTAACAGAGCTTGGTTTACGAGCCTGGGTCTGACTCAGATTTAAAGGCAGCCTAGCAATTTCTATTCAAATGATAGTCTGTTTTGGGATTTCGTTACAAGCGAGTCTGACAGGCTTGCTGGTGTTCAGATTTCACTGGCTCAATTAACATCGCTAATTTCAAAGACTGACACATCAGAAGTACATGACTTATGATAAACTCACCTGTTGGGCTTTCATGTAGGCATAGGAGCTGAAATAAGTTTTTTACTATTAAAATAGAAAAAAGAAATTTGCAGTTAAAAATATGTACTGGTATTTGGCAACAGCTTATTTAACCAAAAGCTCAAAACAATAAAATTTAAGTTAATTATAAACACCCAAACAAGACAAGACAAGAAATAACAAACACACATAAAGATTACCGGTTATAAGATTCCTGACTTTGTACAGGCATTGGAGTAAATGTCCAGTGTTGTTGGTAGTTTTTCCCCTGACTTTGGGTGGGCATTGGAGTTAATGTCATGTGATATGGTTAATGTACTATTGCAGAGCCCTCAACTACTTATTTTACAACTAGCGGTCAATAATGACCACATTTAAAAATCAAAACTTAAAATAAAGCCTTATTGGACTAAACAATGAATCTACAACCCTTGCATGTTTACATGTCATTCATTAAAAAATAAGATTTTTATTTCATTACTGCAGGGGTGCAAAATGATGTTTTGTAATGGAAGGTCCAGGACATTTTGGTTTTATTTTTGGCAGGTCCCACATAAAGTTTTGAAAGTTCAATATCAACATTGAAATGTCCATTTGCAATTACATGTATTTATCAAAAAGAAAGAGCTGTTTTATTCTGGTAAAAAGCAGTAGGGCCATTGGACTTTTACAGTTTAAATATCAAGGGTCCAGATATAAAATCAATAGGTCCTGGACCTGGGGACCCAGGGAATTTTTAACCCTTGTATTGAACGCTACAAAGTTACAAAATCACTGCGGTAGCTCAGTTGGTAAAGTGCTTGCCTCATAAGTGGTAGGTCGTGGGTTTGATTCCCGGCCAGGTCTGAACCAAGACTAGAAAGTGGGTAGTGACTGTTCTTTTACCAAGCACTCGGCATTACAAAATAAAAGTCGCAGTTCTTTCAGATGGGAACTTAAAATAACTGAAGTACCGTGTAACGGTGGACTTGGCACGCTAAAGAACCCTGCTGTATAATGCCATCAGTGCAAAACACAGGCAAAATTTCTGCATTTCAACTCAACTCGCAAGTTACAAATTTTGGTGATATTTAGTTTAGTGGATACCTTATGGTATTAAACAGAGTTCCATTATAGTAAATTAGAAATAATGATTCTCAACACCAGAATATACAGTTGTAATATGACTTTTATTCAGTCTACATGTTTTGACAGCTATGCTGCCGTCATCAGGACTGTTCATTATTAGGATTTTTTTTAATTTCTAAATTTTTATTGCATAATATATAATGATGATTTAATCTAAATTCTAATATGTTGAAATACCATTATATAAGACATAAAAATCTGTATCAGAAAGCTGTCCTGAAACTGAAACACTCAGAATAATAAAATGTGACAATATTTAAATTCCTTGACAGCCAACTCGATATTGATTCTGTTTTATGAAGCTATCATATTTCAAATTGATCATTTCAGCTGTATAAAATATATTTTTTACAAATAATTTGAGCTGAGTGTTAATATTAATATAAAGTATACAATATTTGATAACACATTATAGATTTGGATTCACTGATTTTGAATATTGAATCATAAGCCGTCTCAAAAAGTTCTTGATTTTTAATAAAAGAGAAAGAGAGATTGGATTTGAGTGAAGTAATTGTTTTTTTATGCCCAGTCAAGATTCTTTCACTTATATCTAGATGGTCAGTTCTGGAATGGTAGGAGAAACTGGAGTACATGGTGAAAATCACTGTACCTTTTGCAAGCAAATTGACATATCGGCGGCCACATTTTTTAGGTTCCAACACTGGCCGCCATCAGGGTACCAAAACAGCATCATGACAACTAATGATGTACTAATGTAAGTAACGTCATTAAATGCCACAGTTCATGCAGAGGTTTCATTCTTTTTGTGTGTAATTCAAACTTGTCTGGCCTTTGTTGGAACATTGTGGGCTTGGCCGGCGATCCATCAATTGGCACAAACATTCACACACTAGTCTAAAATCCACTCTTAATTGAGATTCAAACCTAGGTGGAGAGAGAGAGAGAGAGAGGAGAGAGAGGTTGAAATGAAGTATGAAAGTAATTTAGATCACTTCACTCTTTCAACCATTGGTTGTGAAAGGATGTTTTATTGGCACTCACCACTAAGTGCTTCTGCTGGCCATAAGGAAGTTATTAGAAGGAAGTGATTAGTTTTCAAAATGGGAGTGCAATGGAGTGGGAAAATGATGTTTTTTCCCCAGTAAAGAATTTTTCATTTATATACAGGCAGCAGTCATTTCTGGAATGGTTGAGGAAACCTGAGAATCTGGAAAAAACACAGCTCTTTGCACAATCAAATATTTTATAGTCCCAAAACATAAGATTCTCTATCTATTCAGCCCTTTGGACTGTTCCGGTTAACTTTGGAAAATAGTTGCATCTATCGGCTTTGGGAAGGAAGTGAACCCTCCAGCCCTTCGGGCTTCATATCAGAGAATCCCACTTATTTATGTTATATAACTGCTACCAATGTTAAACATGCTTCTTTTGTCCAAAAATTGGATTTTAAACTTTTGTCTTCATATATTTTGATTTCTGAAAATAAGTATTTTGAATTTTTATAAAATATGATGTTCTGAAGACTACTTTTTTATCGCGAGGGATTTATAAATGCATAATTCTGCGAGGATATTCGGACGCCAATTCATATTTCATGCAGATATTCACAGAATCGCGAAAAGTAAAAAAGCCAAATTGCAAAACATGCTGTCAATCTTTTATGATAGTGAAAGTTAAAAATAACATGACAAAACATCCTAAGAAAGGGAGATAATTGCCTATCGATCACATATTTTAATATTTACATGGATTGTGGTCGTGAATTCACATATTTGCGAAATGAGGCTCAGAGATCAGCATGTGAAATGTGATTCTCGTGAATTCAAAGTAATGTACAGTACTTCATTCTACAGCACCATTGGAAAATCATGGTTTAGATTGGTTCTGTGACATCAAAGTAGTTCCACAATCCACATAGTTGATTCTTTGTATTGTTTGGTCTTTTTTACACATAAAGGACATGTAAAACATGACATAATGATATTTTCATATTTTAACATCATATGACCCTTTACACATCTACAGATTTTGTAAATGTTTTACTAGCCAAATACAAACTGTAAATGCCTTAATACTATTCTTTCATGCAATCCTTATGGGACATCACATGGTATGCATTTAGACCCCATTGATTAGAACTAATGAAATGAGGTTACAAATTATAATGTCCCCCAAGTCAAGTGGGACACATACATTATTTATTTCATTTCTTCCACCCAGAATTGTCTGCCACTTTCCTTGAATTTTTATAAAACTGCACAAGAACTTTGGGATGGAGTAGATGTGTCATTGGCTATTTGTATTTTGAACATGTGCATGTTTGGGGATTTCCCACTTGGGGTTCATTTGTGCATGGCATTTCATTTCATAGACTAAATTATTTCTGTCATCAATGGCCCTTTTTATAGATGATAGGGTCCCACAATTCTGTATCATCTATGAAATGGGTTGTTGACACAGAAATAATTCGGTCTACAGAAATAATTGGGTCTACTCATTTCATTTATATAACTTGTTGCAATTGGAAAAATGCCAAGTCCTACACATTTAATTTTGTCATATTTTTTTTTTCTCTGTATGCTGTCACTGTGTGATATCTAAATTATGATTTAGATTAAAATAAACCCGAGGAGGAAGTAATGCTTAAGGTACTTGACATTGAATCACCTAAACCTCTTCCATAATACTCCATACATGCTTTATACATACAAAACACTTCCTGATCCTGTTGATCTAATTGAGTTAGAAGATTCAAATCAAAAGATTGTACATTCAGTTAAGAATTACAAATGTTAGCTTATGGAGTGAAATATAAATAAATATAAAACTTTTGTAATGTTACATAAATTTATACTAGTTCCTTTCAAAATATTCCCTTCTCCTGACGCTGGGAATTTGAACCTGGGTCACATATTTGTAAAGCAAACTCTATACCATTTTGCCAGTTAATCTCCCACGCTAAAGAATAGTGTTCTACCGCTGAGCTACCCAGACCACTATATTCCTCCCCTGTTATTTTGTAGTTTCCCATGGTCCCAAGTGGGAGTTCTTACATAAATTCGCTCGGATAGACAATATATGGCCCATAATTGCCAGTCCACCACTTCCGAGAGTCGCACTGGCCACCAAACTAACAGAAAGACGAAAAAAGGGTCGGACTAGGGATCAAACCTGGGACCTCCCACACTACAGGGGAGTGTTCTACCACTGAAGTACCCAGACTGCTACAGAATGAAGCCATTCAGTATATCTGTGAAATATAAGATGTCAAAAATTTTACCTAGAACATAAATGTGTGGGGGGTACAAACGGAAATTGTACCTGCTGAGCTGTTAATTTTTCATGTTCCTAACTTGAATGTCAATGTTTTGAGTATGATGTCTTTTGTTGGACTGGAAGTGCATGTGACATTAATGGTGTTATTTTGATTGTTTAGGTAATTAGGAGTTGTTTTTATAAACTATTTGGCATTTTATATTGTCCTTGTCCATTAATTATGTATTAAATATAGACAATGATAACCTATATAAAATCCAGTGCCTGATGTTTATCAACACCATTAAGGATTGAAAACATGGTCATCATAGATCTATTATCCTCATTAGGCCATCTTGTGTTAATTTTATCAAAAATCATAAATGTTCAAAATTGCTTGTAGTGTTCAATCTCAGGATTCTTAAGAGGGGTCTTGCAGTGTTCAAGCTAGGGTTTTCAGAGGGGTCTTGCAGTGTTCAGTCTAAGATATTCAGAGGGTCATTTTCAAAAACTTTCCTCTAAAATACCTTAACATCAATATTTTTGTGTTTAGGTTGTTAAATATCACTCCCTACTAAGACACTAACACTGGGGTCATTTGACAGCAAAATATTAAGGGGTGAATGGTCCCCATGGCCCCTTCTAGAATGAACACTGTCAGCTTGGTTAAATTAGTGCAAATAATCTGGTCTGCCAGATTATAGATACATGTACTACTAATGGTAATCTGGGTACAAGACGAGACCTTGCTGTTAATAAAGACATGAATTAATCTTTAATTTTACAGCTGTAGCGGTCTGGGTAGCTCAGTGGTAGAGCGCTCGCCTATAGTGCTAGAGGTCCCGGGTTTGATCCCCTGTCCGACCCTGCATTATTTCTCTTTCCTGTTACATTTGGGGGCTAGTCTGACCCTAGGAAATGGCCGACCAACAGGTTGGTCCAAGGGTGGAACCTGGTGGTTTCGATTCAAGGGAGTTGAATCGAGAAAAAAAAGAAGGGAGGAATTTAGTGGTTTGGGTAGCTCAGTGGTAGAGCACTCGCCTATAGTGTGGGAGGTCCCGGATTCAATCCCAGGTCCGACCCTGCATTTTTTCTCTTTCCTGTTACACAGCATCGGTTTGTGGAACTCATTCCAACCCATGTACATTTATAGTGACTCTTAGGGCTTATACACTGCAAATCAGTAATTGAGTCTCATCATGACAAGGAAAATAAAACCTTATAATGATGCAATATGCAGTTTAAAAATGTTTTAAAGTTTTAAAAAGTACAACTTATTTAACAAAATCGTGATGCAACATATACACATCTTACTTGTTTATTAGACAAAACTTGAATGAATATTCACACTCAGGAATTTTTCTATGCACATTAACATTACTTAAAATAAGGCCAATGTAATTTAGTGATGCTAAATATTGCAACAGGCTGACAGTGTCCGACTAGGGATTTAACCCAGGACCACCCACTTGAGTGTTTTACTGAGCTATCCACTATAATTTTCTTTTTTTTCCTCAACTGGGTATTAATTATTGTAGAGGTTAAAATCCTAATTCTCTAAGTTTTTTCACACTAATGATGGACCTCTTTACATACTAAATACTGGAACAGTTTCTTTTTTCATTTAACTGTGACAAATATAAGACACCTGGGAAAAACCTTGCTGAGAACGAAAAAACTTAAATGGTATACTCAGCTTCTTTGTGATAATGACAGCAAAAAATATGTTTTAAAACATATTTTTAAAAGTAGTGTTGTGACAGTTACAATTTGTCCTTGGAATGATTTACCAGGTATTATATAAAACCTGGACTGGGCTCTGGACTTGGACTTACTATAACATTTATAACTTTGACAATGGATACCTCCATATCACCATTGGATTTAATTCAGTTGCAATCACCACTGGAGTAAATGACCAGTGTATGCTATATATACTTTCCAGGGACCAAGTCCAGGTTTTACATTATACCGATTAACCACATGACTTAATAGAACTAAGAAAGTCTACGATATTATGAGTCCATTATCATTAGCTGATATATATGTTGTGTCACGGACAATATATAGAGGTTCAGAAGCAAGTAGACATTACATATGACCTTTTATCAGCTAACCTGACAGAGTAAATGATAACTGTCTCAAGGCCATACATATAGTATATATGTTGAAAAATGTGGGAGGGAACACTTCACCTGTAACATTTGTCAAAAGGCCTACATCACCTTTATTTATTAACATCATGTGTTCATTAGAAACAAACAAAAGTAGTAGCAAATTGTCCTTGTACAGTAAAACCTTGTCATAATGCTCAATCATTTACTTTGTCACACTGACATTTGAGAAACTGAGTTTTTGAAATTTAACTAACACAAATCTTTTTATAACACTGGGGTCTTGATGGCCAAGAGGTCTAAAGCATGGGCATAAAAGCTCCTCTAACTGTCTAGGTTGGAATCCTGCTCTGGTAGATGTAAATACGAGAGGACAAGCTTGTAAACAAGTAGACATTACAAGTGACCTTTTATCAGCTTAGAGTCAGGAGTAAATGATAACTGCCTCAAGGCCATACATATAGTGTATATGTTGAAAATGTGGGAGGGAACGCTTCACTTGTAACACCTACATCACCTTTATTTATTAACCTCATGTGTAATTGTTCATTACAAACAAACAAAAGTAGTAGCAAATTGTCCTTATACAGTAAAACCTTGTTATAATGTTCTTCTATTACTTTGTCGTTTAATTTAAGAAGTTTAATAATCAGTACCATGACACAAATGTTGTATCTCTTTATAACACTAGGGGTCTCTGTGGCAATATGGTCTAAAGCACACGAATAAGATCACAGCATCTCTCATCGCCTAGGTTTGAATCCCACTCCCTGATGTGAGAGTGTTGACTGTCTTCTCTGGACACTAGTTTCCTCCACTACCAGCCCAGAACTGACAAACTCAACATAGACTGGAGCGTAAAACACCATTATTTGCACTAATCAACCTTTAATTCAACAAATCTCACCTGTACAATTTTATACAAAATATGTTTTAACCGTCACCTTCATGCCATTACCCAGGTATAATTAACAGTTATTCCTCAGACATGTGGACACCGTTATTTTCCCTAATAAACCATATTCATTTTTACTCCCGATAATTAACCCTAATTGGCCCTTACAGTAATTATAATGGTCTCAGGTGTAACAGAATATAAAGTGCATGTGCCAAAGAGAACTCAAAGAAATCCAACAAAGAGAATTTTGTTGACTGGTTGCCATATCATAATTAAAACTTTTCATTCGATTTATTGAGAGTTGACAAGAATGGGAATAGTGCACAGGTGTAATTCACACATTTTTATGCTTATCACTAAATTTTGTTGAGTTTAAATTAAACCTGTCTATAAAGGCCACCCAAGGGAACCAGTAAAAGTGGCCTTTATTGGCAGGCGACCTTTATATACAGGTTCAAATAATATGAATAAAGAAAAAGTGAGATATAATTCTACTGGCCTTTATAAGTAGGTGGTCCTTATATAGAGGTGGCCTTTAAGGCAGGTTGGACTGTAACTGACACTGATGATATTTTAATGTCTTTATTATGCTATTATACATAATTACTGTACACAAGCAAAATGACAAGCTTTTTTACATTAGAATCCATCCAAAGTGGGATTCGAACCAAGGTGGTGATCGAGAGGCTTTGTCATCCTTAGGCATGTGCACCATCTTGTTATATAAGAGAAAATAATAAATATTTTTTTGAGTGAGTGAGTGAGTGAGTAATGGTGTTTAACGTCCCAGTCAAGAATATTTCACTTATATCGAGACGTTGCCAGCTATAGGTGAAGGTGCAAAAATTTTGCCTGTGTGTTTCGCTGATGGCATTATACAGCAGGGTTCTTTAGCGTGTCAAGCCCACCGTGACATGGGACCTCGTTTATGTTAAGTTCCCATCCAAAAGAAATCATTTAATAATGCCAAGTGCTTGGCGAAAGAACAGTCACTACCCACTTTCAAGTCTTGGGAATGTTTTTTTGAGGCGGATGTAGCAGTAATTGACTTATAGGCCTATAGTAATAAACTGTTAGTTCAATTGAAGTATTGAAATAAAACTTCTTTTAGAAATCAGTCACTGTCTGTCCATTTCATCAGTATTTGATGATATTGGACAAACTTATTTTCTTGTCAACATCATTAGTGTGATTTTTGATTTGAATCATACTTTGGGAGAACTTGATGAATGACCTGAACGTCGCTTGACTTGTTTGACCTCCTACACATTAGAGAGATATCGGCATCTAAAGTAAATAAAATGTAGGTTTATTTTGACTGACCAGTAGTCTCTTAGTACTGATAAAGGCATTAGACATCATTACTGTTTTAGTTGCTGTCTAAAAGCTTCCTCATTTATCTTCATATCCAAATGTGTTATTTTATCTGTGTGTGGTCATTAGTGTCACTTCTATAATAGCCCATCATAAGACTCGGACCACTCACAGTAATATCAATATAGTCCTTCATCATAGGATTGACCCACTGGAGTAATTCAATAGCCCATCATAGTCCTGAGTGACCGACCCCTACATGAATTTGTAATCTAGATTTCAATTAATTTTCTTCTCTCCTGTGTTAATGCAGTGAGTTCTGGACTGAATTCTGAGCATTATAGCTTCATTGTGTAGATAACACACAGCTACCCACATAAGGAGTAATTAATCATTAAAATTCTAAAAAAAAAATTAATTAATCACCAAAAATTTAATTTGATCGCCAATGCCAATTTTGGCATCCTAGATTATGAACCCTAACCATATGGTTTAAATCCTGTATGGATCTTGTTTGTAGATGTTTGTTTTTTTTTTTTGTTTTTTTTTTTTTTTAATGTTTGTCTTTTGTCTTCAAATAAATTTGATCAATAGCTAAAATTCATATTATATGCCCATTTAGCGGTCATGTACATGTTATTTAAATTTCTGGATATTTGTTAAATATTGTTTTGTGGAAAGGTCATGATTGACATCATATTTTCTATTCTTCTTTATTCAAGAGAAAAAAATTCTGCTGCTATTTTTATTTAAGTAATCAATAAAGTAGAGAAAAAGCAAAGGAAACTGGGAAAGCAATAAATCTATTGGCAGAGATAATTGTAGCTCAACTTACAAGACCAGCAGAGACTTCAGATGAATATATAATAAATTTATGGATTAACCTCGTCTTCTATCAGTATCTAAACAATATATCTTGTTCAGGTTTAATGACATTCATTGCTTTTTATTTATTTTTTTCTTTTTTGAGAAAAACAGAAAGAGACCTGGAAAATTGCATGTTTCTTATTACAAGATTCATGAACCTTATTAAGATGTTTAGATTCTTAAGTGTAACACAGACCACTGACTTAAGTTTGGGCGATTAATCCTACGTGATGTTGTGGAACCATTCCATTTCTGACATGGTATAGTATCTAAGCTCGTCTGATGGCACAGTCTCCCAGTGTTTTCTCCATTTTTATGAGGTCATGGGGCTGATCTAGGCTGGTCTGTGATCCA
Organism: Anadara kagoshimensis; assembly: GCA_021292105.1. Lineage (NCBI taxonomy): Eukaryota > Metazoa > Mollusca > Bivalvia > Arcoida > Arcidae > Anadara > Anadara kagoshimensis. Next base: position 8,333,980 of record CM037858.1, on the reverse strand, counting down.
AATATATGTGTTAATGCTTTGACAAATCATGATATCAATGCCTAGCTTTCCTTCATGTAATAACTTGTTGTGGCATAGTGAAAAGTCTGAGAAAAATGCAGATTAAAAATTGTGTTTAGCATGAATGTCCAAAATCCAAGATGGCCACCATTCATATATGTCATAAAACGGTTACATACAGATGTATAGCAAATACAGACATACTTCTGGACTGATTATAACTTCTAACTCCATTTGTAGAGAGTAAATGTAAAATTCTAACATGACCTGCGTTTTCCTTCATATGAAACATAAAGAGAGCCAGACGTGGTGTGGTATAACAAACAATATACCAGTACCCATCCATGTTCCATTTTAATGATGTACTCCCTTGCTTATCTTATGACGTCATGCTATGTGGCACGAACAATGGTTGTGATGTAATTTTCATTCATAAAGTCATTTATTTCAATGGAGGTCATTTCAACAGCCGAACTGTTTCGATGGACCTTTTTGCAAAAAGATAGTAAAATGTACTTCCGAAGAAAGAGTTTGTAATGTTTATTTCATTCCTTTTTATCTAAGTCATGTTAGAATTGAAATGCTCAACATTTACCCATGGCAAATTTAAAGCCACGCCCACCTCGTGATATATTCTTCTGCATGTGAACTCTGGTCCGTGTATTATTCGACAATATGCTACGAGTAAATGTTGATTATTTCTTAAATAACCATTTAACATTAGTAACAAGTTTTTCAGAGAATTTTTTCATTTACCCAGTTTTCACCGAGTACTCATCTTTCAAAATTTTCAAAGCTAGATCAACTGGGACAAATTGGAACTATTTGGTGTGAAAGATCCTTCCTTGCTTTTTAAAATTGTTTTTGGTATATTTTGGATGTCTGAAATTAAAATGCAAATAAATTGCAAGTGAAGTAATATAAATCTGCTATTTGGCCCTTTGTTCAACTTATGATACATCTTTTGAAATCCAAAATAATAGATCTTACCAATCTGATAATTTGTATTTCTTAAGATAAAATCATTTCGTTAAGTAGACCAAAATATTTCAGTTGTCAGAGGCCCTCTTTATTGTCTAAAAAGGGTGATTGACGTAAATGATTCATTTATTATATAACTGTTGATGTTAACTGGTAATGATTGCAGTGTTTGTTTTATACTTATTAATCAATTCAGGGACAAATTTTCACTTTAACAAATTAGAATTCTCAAATCAATAATAGAAAGTAAAATTTATTAGAGTTATAACTCGTATGTATACCAGTATTCTAGTTTCAAAATATATAAACAATCTACCTACCATCTAATAACAAAAAAGAAAATAATTAAAAATTGAAACATACATAAGTTTATTGCTTGGGTCTTTTTTTTTTTTGCTTTTTTCTTTTTTTTTTACTCAAATTGTAAAAATTAATCTGTTAGTAATTAGATATTGTTTATTAAAATACCAAAAGGGTATATTTGAATTAATTTTTATTTCTTATGTGTGGCAAACAGCAATGAAATAGTCTTCCCTAATCTTGTTCTTCTACCAACAAATGTGATGTTGGGTTTTGTGGTTCTTAACATGTTGCATGTAGGCCAGTAAAAGTCCTTTATTTCAAAATAGCTTGATCATTGTTTCATGGACTTCCTATAAATTTAAACAGTAAGCTGAAAGTACAAGCTTTACACAACTTGGCCACTAAGGCCTGGAGAAACACTACTATGGTAGCTCAGGTGGTAGAGTCCTTGCTTCGTATATGGGAGGTTGTGGGTTCAAACCCTGGCCAGATTCTGATAAAGACTTGAAAATAGATAGTGACTGTTTTTTTGGCCAAGCACTCAGCATTTAGAAATGAAAGTCATGGGGTCCTTCAAAAGAGACCTAAAAAACCAATGCCCGTGTCACTGCAGGCATGGCACATTGAGGAACCCTCCTTGCACATTGTCCAAAGTGCACTGCATTACAAAAAATTTCTGCAACTTCACCTATAGCTGATGACGTCTCAATATAACTGAAATATTCTTGACTGGGATGTAAAACTCCATTTAATCCAGCAATGGAGAAATTAATATGAAAACATTAATTTTCAGTTTAGTGATATCTGGAAAATATCTGGATTGAATTAGTAGTTTAGATGACACGGGAAATGCTGAGTAGCAGTGTAATATAATTATGATATTTCATGAAGATTAATGTTGCTATTGGTTAATGCATACCGTAATATATGTGAACAACTATAAATATTTGACAATCAAGTATCTGTTTTAATAAAGTTGATGTATGTAGATGAGTTTGTTTATGGTTCATTCTAGTAAAGTTATTATTAAACAACAAAAACATCAGTGTTTTTCCTGTTCTGGCTGTTAAAATTTAAACCTCGTAGCTTCCTGGGAATTTAATTTATTAATTTAAATAAGCTGTGCATTGTTTGTCTATAGATATAAGTTTTATTTTCACAAATTTTAAATCATTTTATCTATTCATCTATCAATTATATCTCAGTAAATATGGGGGCTGGCCCAATTCTCCACAAGGAGAGATGGACATAAGGCAAGTAAGTCAAATATGGAGGCAGGTGTGGGGCATGGTGACTGAGTTGTTAACTCAGGCATTATAGCCTTCAAAACGCTAAGAATTTTACTGCTATGGGTACAACCCCACATGTGTTTATCCCCCACCTTTGGAAGATATTAAATATTAAATTCAAGTTTCTGTCCTTCCTTCCATCCATCCAAAATACTTGTCTGTGCTAATTCTCCAAAACTATGAAGCACTATTTCACGAAACTTGGTGCAAAGTATCAACATAGGTAGGAGATGCACATCTCGATAACCCGAGTTGGTTTGCTCATTTTCTTTGTAGCTAAAGCCCTTTGAACATAAGTGCAAATCACAAAAAAAAAAAAAAAAAAAAAAAAAAAAAAAAAACCTGCTGGCTGGGATCCTAATTCACTGAATTTGCTTGTTGTTTCCTGTTTTAACAGCATTTTCAGTTTCAGACTTCTGTATCTTACCATTAAGTCTTGTAGTAGCAATATGTTAGTGATAAATAGAAAAATGCAAATTCAAAAGTAGACCAGCTGGGGCTTCCACATCTTATTCCCATGGCTCACTGAGTGGTCTAAAACATGTGCATGGGATCACATCACCTTTCCCCACCTAGGTTTCATTATAACTCTGGAAGATCATAGTATGAGAGTTTGCCAGTCATTTTCTTTTTAAAGTTGGTGGTACCGGTGATTTTGTTTGCTTAAAATCATTACCAAATAAAGGTAGCTTCCCCTGGGGAAAAATGACTAAAACTTCCCAATTTGTTCACTAAAATTCCCCAAAACAACAGTAATGCACTGAAATATAATCCAGCTTGCTATATATTAGAACTTCAATTTTCCCAATCTTAAACGGCAGAAGCTAGTTTTTAAATAATATAACAAAATCACTGGGTACTCCAGTTTTCTCCACCATCCCAGAACTAATCTCAACACAAGTGAAATAACCTTGACTTAGGCAAAAAACACCATTACTCCACTCTACTCTCACAACTCGGTCCCACAACTCAGTCCCACAATAAACAGAATATAAATAATTTGTGTCCTTTTCAGTTTATACCAATATTTGTTATATGTTAATATAATAGAAACTTAATAGATTTGTTGAATGTATTGTGTTACAACATTTTACTTGCAACATTTGTTCTCTGTTAGTCTAAGAAAGGGATTACTGGGATACAAAAAATAAAACATATTGTATTGACCATATTATAACAGTATTCAGCAACATCTGTATAATTATTTCATTTCTAACTACACAACTAAATTCTTTGTATATGCAAACAACATTGACCTGTGTGCTTGACCTTTTATTAGAAACATCCAATACATGGCAGTGCTATGATTGCAGTTAATACATTAATGCATGTTTCCCATGATGTCGACAAAATAAACACCTGTGTTCCCTAGGTCCATAATGAATGTTTAACTAAAGGTCAAGCAGACAGGTCAGTGTTGTTTGCTTTTATTATATACAAAAATGTATGTAAATTATTTCTTATAAACAAGTTGATGAATATCAATATAAAATCTAGGAATTTTGGGGTTTATTTTAGTGGTTTTGTCACATAAGCAGGATAATTCCTTCCTGGTATAGCACAAGAGAATAAGTGTGCATTTCCTGTCATGTAGAGGATCGGGATATCAAATTTTTGCTATTTCTTGTGGCAGTTGTATTGCAGTAATCAATAAATAAATTGTATCTGCAGAATGCTGTTTACCCATGAGCTTGCACATAAAAACTATAAATTTCTTGTCTTAATGCAATATCTAACCAATCAAGATGATTTAAAACTAGTGTATACTGCTAAAGGGACCTTCTATTTATAGTAACTTTCTTTCTTAAAGATGCCTCTAAATCCATTTTACTATGTTTAGCTAAAAACTATTACCAGTAAGTTAAACCCGTTACCCCCTTCATACCCTACTCTCACATCCCACCCCAACCTATATACCAATCTGTCAGCAAGCAAAATGTCCAAAGGATGGTACCAAATAATGGCCAAAGCAGGGCTGTCTCGCACCCTTATGTGAAGGAGGCCATGTACCTTGCAATTGTGAAAATAAGCATAATAATGGTCAAAATTGTGAAAAAGAAAATCCAAATAAACTGGTTTTAAAACAGGAAATTCCAATATTGTGAAAATTTGGTCAGAATTGTGAAAAAGAAAACTCCAAATAAACTGGTTTTAAAACAGGAAATTCCAAAATTATGAAAATTGGCGAAGTGATTTTGTAAAGAAAGAAAAAACCTTAAGATTTTGAATGGTGAATCATCACCAGGGACTGAACATTGGCCCCAAAAATAACCCAGTGAGAGCCCTGGCAAGGTTACAAAATCTAACTGCAGCTAGATTCTAGAGAAAATAAAAATGTACATGTGATGTTGACCGACATGATAATGTTTCAAAATTTGCAGTTATCCATAATGACCATGGTATTTCAGAATACATGTATTAAATTCACAGTTTATAAATAACAAAATTTACTGCAAGTTTGCAAAATTAACGCCTACTAGATTTTAAAGAAAATTAGAATAGATGTTTGATATTGACTTAAATCATTATACATTTTGTATCTTCAGTCTGCAGTCTACATCTTGTGCGATAGATCAAAATAAAATATGTCTTAAACGTTTTAGTGCATTTGCAAAAATCCTATGAGACAAGTAAAGAAATGCACCCACTTAGTAAATGGTAACTTAACAAGCAAAGAAAAAACTTATAAATTGTAAATTGTTGTTCGTAACTCAGCAGGAAAAGGAAAATCCTATAAATCGTTGTTGTGTCTACTCCATCTTTATAAACGATATCTTGTTGATATAATTGATGCTCGAGACTTTTAATATGTGAAGATAAAGATTAGATAAAAAGCATACACTTCAAAGTTGTAGTATATCTGTATATTTATCTGTAAGAGATAAAATACATTTAAGTAGTAGTAGATTATTCTAGTTAATATTGATTGGTTAGTTAATTACTATTGCTTTAGTTTAAAATTAAATTAAAACTGTTAAGTCTCTAAAATATGCATGGTAAAACCAATTACAACACAAGGGTATATATTCTTTCAAGGAATGTGTAAAATATTTACAGGATTGGTGGCAGTTAGATTGGATTGGACTAAACTGTTGGGGACGGCTGGGGTGGAAGTCTTGGTTGTGGTTACATTGGATTGGACTAGACTTGGGGGGGGGGGGTGTTGACTGTTCTAAAAGTTGTGTTATAGGTCACATTGCCCCCTCACAGCCTCCCTTTAAATCTCCCCAGGCAGACAGACACTATGAGAAAGTTTCAATTACCAAAGGTCTGTGATTCTGGAGTTTCCTTTGCCATCCTGAAATGACCAGCAGTCGTAACCTTGATATAAGCAACCCTACAGTCCAACCTGCCTTAAAGGCCACCTCTATATAATAAAGGCCAGTATAATTGTATCCCAATTGTTCTTTATTCATATTATTTGAACATGTAAATAAAGGTCACCTGCCTATAATGGCCACTTTTACTGGTTCCCTTAGGAGGCCTTTATAGACAGGTTTGACTGTACTTTTGAGTGTGCTGGCCAGCAGGACATTCTCTCATGACACTTTTGTAGGCATTTAATGAAATTCTATCCCATCCAACTTTAAGTATCAAAAGTATACCCCCAATTTAGTTTAGAGGGTACATTTATATAGGAATCGCCTTAGGAATCACCTTGTTTTTCTTGTCCATCTGATTTCCCATACATGATTCTGTTCAATATCTTCCATGTCTGTAGATGGATTTTAATTAACTTGGCATCATTGTAAACCATTATGAGAGGATGTATTTTCATATCAAATTTAGGTCAAAGTTCAAGGTCACAATGCCAAATCTTAGAAGTAACAACTTGCCAATGTTGGAGACAAGGTATTTGTCACCAAGGAGACTGCTCTAGTTTAAGTTTAGTTCATAAGTCCACTAGTCTACATTTTACACTTTGCCTTTGTACTACATATATTCTGTTACAACAAAAATCAATTCATTATAAGATTCATTAGTTCCTATCATATAGACACAGATTAATGCATGATGCAAAGGAATTTCTATAGTCACCATGGAAACAATACTTTATCCTACATAGGTAAAAATAGTAAAAAAAAAATTCATGATTTTAAACTTTTTAATTGAGTCTTTGCTTTTGAACATAATGAGTTTTGATATTGTCTTATTAAAAACCATGACAACTGAACACATTAATTTTTGCATGGAAGAGCATATTATTACAGTACTGTTACATTTAGTAGATGATAATGAGATTCCAATTGAAAGACTTAAGCATAACAGGGTTTTACATAACTATTAAAAAATTAGGTTTTTTGGATGCCAGTAAGAAATACTGAAACATTTTTATTTTGTGTGTATTTCTGTTTAAGGTATATGAAATTTATACATATCTGAATAGTTAAATTTTTGCGCTTTTTAAATATGAACTATAACACAATAAAGAATATTATAATTTTGTGCACGGTATTAATTTTCGCACAAAATAAACAGCTTCGAAATAAGCGAAAATTAGTACACCGCAAAAATAAATATGTTTACAGTAAATGGGGTCCAAATCCATAAATGTGGGTTCCAAGGCTAAATTAATAAAATAAATCATAATTGACTGAATGTGAATACATTACTTTTGCTTGCATTGATGCAAGAAACAAGTGATTCATCAGGCCTTTTTTTCTTCATTGTATGTCAAAAATGTATAAGGGTGTCAATCAAATCAACTGCTTTTTGATAGATATCTAGATATTCTTTGGTCTTTTGATTTCAAGAACTTGCAGTGATTGCAATTATATTAGGCTATCTTGACACTGCATGCTCCAACAAACTAGTATAATATTACAAGCCAATGATACAAAATGTTGCTGAAAGTTCAAATACACATCAATGTATTTATAGCACATGTGGGAATTCCAAAAAAATAAAAAATTAAATATTATGTTTTATTGCATTATCATAGTTTTCACAGATGTTTTCATTCAAATTGTTTGACTTGATCTTTGTGTCCAAATGGACACATCATATAATGTGTATGTACAACTCACTTCTAAGTAATGATCATTTAATGGGTCCACTTTCTCATCAATTCTTAAAGGCAATATGATTTAAATAAAGCAGCTTTTAGCATTGATAAATTGTAAAAATTACCAGCCAAGATCAAAAGTCAAGGTAGTTTTATTATATGACTTTTTTATGAGCATTTGACGATTTTGGCAAGGCAAGACCCAAAACTTCAGCTCAGGCATTGTGCCCAAGTGAGCTATACAGGCCCATTAAACCTTTTTTAATAGAAATTATAGTATTGAATCATTACTATTTAATAAGTAAGCATTTAAGGTCCATTGGGCCTCTTAGCATTTGTCATTAAGATGATTTCCATGGTTACTGAAATTAGGTCATCATGAACAAGAGTGTAAAAAGCTTTTAAAACAATTTTAATGCCAATAAATATATTTTCTATCTGTTATCACAGTTAATAAACTGGATTGAAGAAGATATAAAAAACTTAAATTTATATTGGTTGGTTGGTTGTAATGTTGTTTAATGTCGCATCAGCAAATTTTCAGGTATATGCTTCAGTAGTAAGGTTTTGTTTTGGACAAAATACTAGAAACTGAAAAGTGTTGTGAATTTGCTATGAAATTTAGCAGTATTATCTCAGTTTTAACTATATCCTTAGGCTTAAATATTTATTTTATTATATATAAAATCACAGCATCTCTAAGGATGTTTTGGCAGTGAATTACAATTTTGTAAAAAAAAATTAAATTTTCCAATTGTATGTGAAGTTGGAAAATGAAATGATATACACATAAAAGGTCTTGCTTTAAAAAGCATGACTACAAAGTACTAAAAATGACACATATCTTAAATTAAGTGAGATGGCATGAAACCTCGATCGTCAATTAATATAATTAAATAAATGAGGAAAAAAAAAATAATGGTTACTCTCTCTCTCTCTCTCTCTCTCTGTCTCTCTCTCTCTCTCTCTCTCTCTGTGTGTGTGTGTGTGTAGAAATAGAGAATCCTTAATCTGTTAGTAAATGATTAAATTGGTTACAGTGAACGTAAAATACAATAGCATGCACATTTTCTCCGATATCCTCTATAAACCATGATGACCTAATGCCAATAGTTTGTTGATTGACTCATATGGCAGAGCTATTAAGTATTGAACTCCCCTGACTAACTGACTAACTGATTGATCAGGGATATTGGAATTGTTTTGTGTTGTTGAATGTTTGTCTTAGTGTGGGTTATATTCTCTTCTATTACTCATCTAATTAGCCTAAACATACCAATTTGAAAAAATCCAATATTTGATGGTTATATTTGTGGATTTTGCCAATTTGTATCAACGGCTGAAAACACTGGATTTTTAGGTAAGATTAAGAAAAAGATGTGTTAAAGGATTAATTGATTTTTTGAAATAGAAAATTATAAAGATTTTATTAGATGATCTAATGCCTTACCACCTGTTACAGGTTTTTATTTTTATTTTATACAGAAATCGAGAGAAAAAGATATTTTGTCAGATATTTATGCAAAAATTTATTACCAGTATTAGGGAAAAATGCTAATTATTTACATGTTAGGGAAAAGTGTAATTGTTAAAAAAAAATTTCATTTATTAATACATTAATCACAGGGTTAAAAAGATGCAGGTTATTGTTTGAATTTTTTAAATGGAAATTAATGTATACTACCTAGTGTTATATAAAAGGTGTGGTCATACCTTTACATTTCTGTTTGTATGTATTGTGTGTGGGTGTACTGATGTAGATTTTGAAAGGTATTGTCGTATGACAATAGATACTAAATTAAATTAGACAGGTAACAAGATTAATTTATTGAATATATGTTACCTAATAGTTTTAATGAAATTTCTTTGTCACCAATATTTAAATCAATTCATTTCTATGCCCCGTCATCATGCAGACTTGTGCATTAGGTATAGATTTAGTCACCTAGTTGCAACCATGACAACCAGATTTAAACACTGGTCAATAACATTTAAATTTTTTCATACTGTTGATTGTTATTACCTGCATCAGCATTGATTCTTTTAAAGAACATGCTCAATAGATGGCTGGGTAGCTCAGTCAGTAGAGCATCCTCCTAATGTTGGCAAGGTTTTGAAATTGGGGTTTGACCATTGCATTTTTCCCTATCCTGTTACAATACTAAGCTCACTTAATTGAATTCTTAAGGTTAGCAGTATTGTGATGGTATATTGTAATATGTCATTCCATCATCTGTAATCTTTTTACTAAAATGATAACAAAAAAACATGAATGGATTTAAAATATGGAAGTTCATTATAGGGAATTGGTTATGTTTTCCTCACATGACTTAAACAGTAGCAGACATATTTTGCCCCACTTAGCAATGCTCTTGTTAACATTGGCCTTGGCCATTGTTGAAGGTCACACTAATGGTTAATTAAAAAAACCTTTTTAAACACCTTGGACATAATTACCAACATTCAACATACCAATGACCTTTTATACATCTGTTTGTCATAAGGTCTGCTTAATACAAACTCTTGGATGGATGACCTTGACCCACATTCAGAGTCATTGTGGCATTAAAATCATAATTTGCCATGAACCAAACAATTTGGAAGATTGAAGCTTTAAATTATCAAAACCATTGGTTCATAAAGAACTACCAAGTTTGCAAAGTTTGTTGACCTTGACCCATTGATTCAAGGTCACAAAGACCTTAATACGCTTATGAACAACTGAAAGAGACCTAGAAGCTTATAGCTGTATGGTTATCGTCATTTTCATCATTGTTGGCAATGTTATTTAGTCTTGAAATATGCTGGTAGGTCTTAAAAGGGATACAGACTAGATACCAATTTATATTAAACTTAATGGACTAAATTACTGCCAGCGCAATAAAACAAAATATTGTCAATACATTAAAACACCTCCAATAGGCAATAATAATCTGCTTTTATTTTTATGATATATATACATATATATATATACTGTATGGACTAATCTCTATATATGACCATATATTGTATTATTATCATTAATCTTTTATAGATAAAATGCTATCAGGAGGATTTATGTTAAAATTTTATAGATCTGGAAAAATGATGAAATTGATTTTTTCGATGTAAAAGTATTTGTGTCATCTGTCACATTTGATATATAAAAATGATTATGACCTGAAATGTATTAGTAAAAAATTGTTTTTATATCAATGTGAAATGAAATTGATATTACCTGGTCGGTCATTTGTGATATAACTGCAGATATCAGCATAAATAGTTTCACAAACAAACATAATATCAAGATACCTTTTAAGTTCAACAGAAGGCCAAGTGAGTTTAATGGCATATCACAGCAAGTGTGCTTGGGTGTGGATGATGGGCAGGTGGGTGGATAGATGAATGTAGGTGTGTACACACTTGCTTACAGGCATATGTATATGCAGAGTAAGACTTGTTTCTGATTCTATTTCAAAATTGCTGGTCAGATTTTATTGACACATGGTCGTACCAAATTTGTTCAGAACAAGTTCAATTCAGAGACAACCCTTATTTACAATCCAGAGATGGAGTAATGGTGTTTTCTGACCCAGTCAAGTTTTTTCTTTCACTTACTTATATTGAGACAGTCAGTTCTAGGAATGTGGTGGGAAACCAGAATACATGAAGAAAACCACTGACCTTCGCAAGTAAACTGACAAACTTTCTCACATTAGGATCTGTCCAGTGTGGGGTTTGAACATGGGTGGTGAGAGGTGTTATGATCCCTAAGTGTGCACCTTAGAACACTTGGCCACAGAGGCCACCAAGGTGGGGAATGTCATTTTTTGTAGTATGTCTTTCTTATCAGTAATATTAAATACTGGGCTTATCAGTAGTATGAAATACTAACTGCATGGAGAGGCCACGGTGGCCTAATGGATAAGACGTCTGGAGCTTCGGGCTTATATACGATTATATGGCCCAGTTGTTACAATGGTTGTCAGTAGTAACTAAAGTTTGTGAGGTATGATATAAAAAATAGTTCTCGTCGCAAATAGCTGAAAAATTGCTGATGCGACATTAAGCAACATTCAACCAACCAACTAACTGCATGGATGTGTCAGTTCACAGGTGAGCAATAAGATCCCTTAGAAGTTTTCTTGTTTTAAGAAATCTAATATTTGTATTTTGCTACTGTTAATACTCATATCAAATTAATTCTGAAGCTAATACCAGATAGCTTCATCAGCCGTAACATAATAGTACAAATCTTTATAACAGGTAATTAGTTACCTGAGAATACCTGTCTGAACCCTACCTTAATTGTAGCATCAATTCATTATTAACATTTAACAGGCTATATATTTTACCTGTATGAATTAGCTAGCATTGTGGTTTTACACACTCACCATATGATGGTTTTTGTGAAGATTTTAATTTTGTTTTAATGAAATTTAATTTAATGTGCAAGTTGGGAAAATAATTCTCTTATTTTGAGACATCACCAAATATAGATCCTGGTTGTTGAATTAAGGTGTCAAAAACTATAGTTCATGTGGTACTGGCGAGTCTATACCAGTAGATAACCACCCAGTCCAAGGACAGATATGATAGGACTTTGAACTTCTTTTGATGTCAATAAAAGTTCATGACTCGAATTGTTCTCAACTTAGATTGCAGACATACAATTGAATATGATTTCTTATCCATTGAAATGGTGTTTTATTGAAAATTTCATTTGTGCTTTTATGGACACCTGGGATAAAAATTGAAGAATTAATTGGTTATAGCCTTATTTGCATTTTATAAGAATTTATTGTTTTTACTTGGAATTGAAATCTTATTTATTCCATCATTCAAAATGTTTTTATTTGCAGTTTGGGAAATCATTTTTGTGCTTATGTGCTTGACACCTGGGATTAAAAAGCTAGGAACTAATTTCATTATGGCCTTATATGCCTTTTTATAACAGTACATGTATAACTTTTGGGTGGTGTCACAGGAAAGTGGACTTTTATTTGCCACAGAATCTCAAATATATGATATTAAAAATGGGAGGGGGGCAGATTTTATTTTTGGAGGCACATTGATACTTTCTGTTTATTAAGAAATACTACTGTAAACCAACTTTTATTCGCGGATATTAACTTTCATGATTCTCTTACCAAAATCATTTCGTGACTATCAAGTTCGCGATTTGGTCTTTAGCTGAATTTTTGGTATAAATAAAACCATTTTCATAAACAAAATTCGTGACGATTAACTTTCGCGATTATTTTGTCCTCACGAAACACGCAAAAGTTAATCGCACACGAATAAAAGTTGGTTTACAGTAATTGGCTACAATTTTTAAACCTAACTAGATTTGCAAAACATTATTTTAATTTCTTGAGCCTGTTGAATAAAGATGCATTGGTATAAAATCTAGAAATAGAATTTTCTGAATTTTTTTTCTTTTCTTTTTTTCAGTTACGATAGTTTGATAGAATTCTGTGTAAATAGTTATAATCATGGGAAATAAATCTGGAAAGCAAAAAGTGACTAAAAAAAGTAAAAATGATGAACAGCCAAATGAAAATAAACCAGAAGAGAAACCAGAAAATGGACCAACAACTGCAACAGAAAAACCTGAAGACAAAACAGTAGACCAGACTGCTGATGATAGCGGTAAAGACGGCAATGAAGGAGATGGAGGAGGCGGGGCTACAGAAGATGCTGGGGATACAAAACCAGAAACGGTAAATAAAAACATATTAACAATTTTTGTGTTACTGGTGATTTGAATTCTTTAATCACAGGTTTCCTCTGCAGACACAAAAATAGTAAATAAAAAAAAGTATTGGCAATTTTTGTGCTAACTTGAATTCTTGAAACAGGGGTTTCCCCAGACACAGAAACAGTAAATAAAAATGCATTGAAAATTTTTGTGGTAACAGGAATTCTTGAATTGCGGGTTTTCTTGGACATAGAAATAATAAATAAAATGTATTGGCAATTTTTGTGTTTTTGTAAATTCTTGAATTGGGTTTCTTCAGACAAAATTGTAATTAAAAATGTATTGGCAATTTTGTCCTAAATAGGGTTTTCCCCAGACACAAAATTTTTGTCTCTAATCAATGTAGGAATATAAAATTAAAAGAAATGTTTGATGGTCAAAATTGATTAAAAACTTCTTAAAGATTACCATCAATGATTTGTTTAGAGGTGTTCATCTTGTCTGTCACTATTGACATTTTCAATACATATAAGCAACACAGATTTGTAATTGACAAGATGCTTCTTTGGCTTTCATGTTAAGAAAGAGGAAAATAAATTACAATCCAACCTGCCTCAAAGGTCACCTCTACATAAGGGCCACATGCTTATAAAGGTCAGTAGAATTGTATCCCAATTGTTCTTTATTCATATTATTTGAACCTGTATATAAAGGCCAGCTGCCCATAAAGGACATTTTACTGGTTCCCTTGGGTGGCCTTTATAGACAGGTTTGACTGTATATTATACTTGTCTTGAAGCTTTTCTTAATACCTCTCTATACTTCAGATTGTCTTCCTGGCTCAGTGGTAGGGTATCCACCTCCTGAGAGTGAACTTGTGGGTTTAAAACCCATCAAGGTCATTTATAAGACTTTAAAATTTGAGATACAGTTTCCTTACCGTGTGTTTGTAACTACCATGGTAGCTCAGTAGACAAATAGCTAGCTTCCTATATGGGAGGTCAAGGTTCAAACCCCAGGCAGGGTGTGACCTAGACTTGAAAATGGGTAGTGACTGTTCTTTGAGTGTTTGGACATTTGCTATTTTTGCTATTTTTAAATCTTGGTCAGACCCTAGCCAGGGATGGGGTTCTAGCCTCCCACATGCAAAGCGAGTATTCTACCAACTGAGCAACCATAGTGGTAGTCACGAAAAATAAAGAATTAAAGTGTTTTATAGCAACATTTTTCACCTTAATTACCTGTACTTAAGTAATTTGAGGAATGTTAACATTTCACTAAGGTATGGTAAATAGATGACAACATTGACGACACTCACAAATGATGCATGTACAATGAAGTTGAATTTTTGTATGTACAGTAAAACATATAAAATTGAAAGTACACAAATGTGACAAATACCAAATTATGGTCATTTGCTGTCAATTAACAGGTACAAATCAAAAGTACAATACATTGTAGTAGGAATCCTAATTAATAAACTTATCTACCATATATGTGCTTAAAAAGTAATAAACACGAGAGTTCAAACACATGATATACCGCTGCGGCCAGTGAGAAGTTGTGGGTTCGAACCCTGATCAGGTCTCGCCAAAAACTTGAAAGTAGGTAGTGACTGTTTCTTCGCCTAGCACTCTGCATAACGGAATGAAAGTCACGGTTCTTTCGGGTGGAAACTTAAAATAAACGAGGTCTCATGTCACGTAGGCTCGGCATGTTAAAGAACCCTGCTGTATAATACCATCAGTGCAACAAACAGGTAAAATTTCTGCACTCAATTAGTTATTTTGGATGTAGAATCCATATAATAAGAGGGATTTAATTTCAACAGTTCTTTGCTGTGGGACTCCATTGGGGAGACTTTAGCATTATAATTTTTTTTACAATACAGCCAGAGACATTGACCCTCAGATAAGCCATAAGGCCCATGAACCTCTTGTTTTTCATAGTATATATATAAAATAATAATTCTGTTTGTCATTGAAAACTTGTATAAAATTTATTTTGCTGAAATAAATGAACATATTAATCAGTAGTTTTTAAGATATATATGTACAATGTATATTTAATATTAAGTTTCATAATAAATAAAATACTCTCTATTTCATACAGTCTATCATGATAGATAACAAAAAATCTGTAATTAAATCAAAACACATTTAAATGAAAAGTAATGAAATTTAGTAAAAGTACAATGACAGGTGTATTAATACACAATATGCCAGTGGCATAAATCCACTATTGTACAGAGGGTATAATCCATGAAATAGACTTGTGAGTGTTTTGGATCAAAACAAAATACTAGTTTTAAATTTTGAGTTATTTATAATTTGAACAATTGTGCAATCAAGTAGGTCATTTATAATGATTGTGTTTGACCTATTGATGATCGTATACAGTAGAACCTGTGAAAACTGAACACCTACAGGACTGACAATTTTGTTTGAATTTGACAGGTGGTCAGTTTACACAGGTTTACTGGTATGTCCTAAAATATTGGTTCACATGTTGTTTGTTTCTGTTTAGGAAAAAGCAGATGAAGCAGGCGATGAGGCAGCTAAAGATGTAACAAAGGAAAGTGATAACACAGAACAACAAGGTCATTCTAGTGTGGTTCCTACGGAAACCAAACCTAGTGACAATACTAATAAAGATAATGTAGAAACAGAAACACCACAGCCATCAGATAGTACTGTGACGGAAAAAGTTGAAAACGAGGCTCCGTCACCTGACGTTAAAAAAGATGAACCAGCGAATGACGTAGCAGTAGATGATTCTAGTTCTAAAGATAAAGAGGAGGAAACTCCTGTTACAAATGGAGACCAGGAGACAGAGCCACCAAGCACTGATGGAGATAATACAGTGGGCGATAAAGAGGAAGAGGTAGTACCTAATGGAGAGCCAACAAAGGAAGTTCAAATTGAAGTAACTCCACCCGTTCCTAATGAGGTAGAAACTAATGGAACTGAAGATGATACAACTGAAACAAAGGATCAAGATCTTGAAAAACAAGATGAGCCTCCAGCTCCAGAAACAACAGTAAGACATTTTATCAGAAATATCTGGTGGATTTGCAATGTTCATTCATTACCACTCAAATCCATTTCTCAAAGAAACCACATAAGAATGCACCATGTTTTTTTTATCTAATTTTCAATTCGTTTGGGAGGAATGCACCAAGACACGGTCAGATTTGGGTTGGACCCACAATTACTCAAAATGGGGTTTGCAGCTCTGCTATAAAAATCGTATTAAAGCATAAATGTAATCTAGTTTCCAGACAGTACACATTTAAGATAAATGTAACATTAAAGATAAAAATGTATAAATGCTAGAATATGCAGCGTTTTGATTACTGAAATGATTCAATCATTTGTTATTCAGATTTCAAATTTGCCTGATTTAAGTTACCAGTTAGGAAAATATTAACAAGGAATGATTGTGAAACGGGGACCATTTTAAACAGGTTTATTGAATAATAAAGTCTCATTTGATACTGTAAATGTATTTAATTTTGCGTGTATTTATTTTTGTGTAAAGGAAATTTAGACATATCCACGTAGTTAAAGTTTCGCGTTTTTTGAAAATTTGCACTATAACACAATAAGCATAATATAATTTTCGCTAAGTATTAATTTTTGTGTAAAACAAAAGACCGCAAAATAAGTGAAAATATGTACATCATAAATAAATAAATATGTTTACAGTAATGTTGTTGCCAGTGCAGGGTTCGTACAGGCCTGGAAAAGTCCTTTAATTTTGAGTTTTGCCCTAAAAAGACCCTAAAAACAAGTCTGACCCTAAAAAGCCCTTAAATTTATTGTGAAGGCCCTAAAAGCCCTTGAATTTTGCCAATTAGGTGTTGATATTAAGTGGTTGTAAATAGACAGATCAAAATAGATAAATAATTTACATTGAAATGAGCAATTTAAAGGTACCTGGCCCTCCCAAACACCCAAAATCAATCCCCACTTCAAGTGACGTTACTATGGACATATAAATCATTGTTTTATTGATTTACTTGTCTTTGCACTGATGTTTTTCTTATAAAATTGTCCCTCTGATTAGGCCTTAAATTTGCAAATGATACCCTGAAAAGACCATAAAAAGTCCTTAAATTTGGAGTCCAAATGTCTGTACGAACCCTGCAGTGTATGGTCCTTATACTGTTAAAAACATACTGTATTGTTTTTGTGATAATCTTTTGAACAGGAATCTAAATATGAAGTAGAATTTAAATGGGAGGAAGCAGGTGAAAATGTTCTAGTTAGTGGGACCTTTAATGAATGGAAGGAAAAAGTTCAGTTAGAAAAAAGGTAAGGCCATGTGGTCATTTTATACCATTGTATAGCACATTGATTCAGGCGCAGATCCAGACGACGGGGGCACACCTAGCCTGTGCCCCTCCCACCCCCCCCCCAAAATTTTCACAGCCTCTTTACCACACTATAACATGGGGTAAGGACTGTTCTATATAGCTTTTGTCCCCAAACACAAGTTAGAAATTTGTCAGTGTCGCCCCCACCCCACCCCACCCCACCCCACCCCACCCCACCCCACCCCAACATAGAATCCTGGATCCACCACTGTGATTAACCAGTTTCCAGGAGGATGATGGAATACATTCTAACCTGCTTTAAAGGTCACCTTTATATAAGGGCCACCTGTATATAAAGACCAGTAGAATTGTATCCCAATTGTTCTTTATTCATATTATTTGAACTTGTATATAAAGGTCACCTGCCAATAAAAGCCACTTTTACTGGTTCCCTTTGGTGGCCTTTATAGACAGGTTTGACTAAATGCATCACAAGGTTCATGCATGGTAGATAATATTGATTACTATGACATCATGTGCAAGCCTCTATATATTTAAAAGCTCCTTGATGGCCAAGTAATCTAAAGAGCAAGCACTTACAAAACCCAGTACCTTTCATCACATTGGTTTGAATCCTGCCGTGGCAAATCCTAGTGCAAGAAAGTTTGTCAGTTATTTGCCAAAGGTTGTTTGTTTTCTTTGGGTACTCTAGTTTCCTCGACCATGCTATTTAACTCCACTCCACTCCATATAAGTATAGTAGCAGAGGGGGTGGGGGTGTAAGTCTGAAAGGCTGACTACTGGTACAGATTACAGTGCTTCTAAGGTTTGAATCCCATTGGAGCAGATCCAAGTCAGAAAGTTTTTTAGTTTTTAAGTTTGCTTAATGTAAGTAGTTTTTTTAGCTCACCTGGCCTAAAGGCCATGTGAGCTTTTGCCATCACTCGGCGTCCGTCGTCCGTCAGTCTGTCAGTCCGTCTGTAAACTTTTCACATTTTGGCTATCTCCTCTGAAACCCCTGAACCAATTTTAACCAAACTTTACAGGAATGGTGTATGGAAGGTCCTTTAATTAGATTGCCGAAATTTTTTTGATCCACCAAAAAACATGGCTGCCAGCGCAGAAGATAGTTTAACATTGGACCCTATGGGAAAAATGCATTTTTGACTATTTCCTCAGAAATGACTGTAGCAAATTTAATAAAACTTTACAGGAATGGTGTAAGGAAGGTCCTTTACTTAGATTGCCAAAATTTTTTCTGATCCGTCAAAAAACATGGCCGCCAGCGCAGAAGATAGTTTAACATTGGACCCTATGGGAAAAGCATATATTTGCTATCTTCTTTGAAACCGCTGAGCCAATTTGAACCAAACTTTACAGGAATAATGTATGCAAGGTCATTTACTAAGATTGCCCAAATTTTTCTGATCCGCCAAAAAAAATGGCCGCCAGGGCCAAACAAAGTTTAACATTGGGCCCTATGGGAAAACGCACATTTTGACTATCTCCTCTGAAACGACTGAAGCGAATTCAATTAAACTTTACAGGAATAATGTATGGAAGGTCTTTTGCAAAGATTGCCGAAATTTTTCTGATCCGCCTAAAAATATGGCTGCCAGCGGGGAACATAGTTTAACATTGGACCCTATGGGAAAAAACATTTTGGCTATCTCCTCTGAAACTACTGAAGCAAACTTAACCAAACTTTACAGGAATGATTTATTGGAGGTCCTTTACATAGATTGCCAAAATTTTTCTGATTGGCCAAAAAACATGGCTGCCAGAGCAAAAGGTAGTTTAACATGGGACCCTATGGGAAAAACGCATTTTGGCTATCTCCTCAGAAATGACTGAAGCGAATTTAACCAAACTTTACAGAAATGATGTATAGAAGGTCCTTTACTTAGATTGCCAAAATTTTTCTGATCCACCAAAAAACATGGCCGCCAGCGCAGAAGATAGTTTAACATTGGACCCTATGGGAAAAGCATATATATGCTATTTCCTCTGAAGCTTGGGAAGCAAATTGAACCAAACTTTACAGGAATGATGTATAGAAGGTCCTTTACATAGATTGCCAAAATTTTCCTGATTGGCCAAAAAACAAGGCTGCCAGCGCAAAAGGTAGTTTAACATTGGACCCTATGGGAAAAACGCATTTTTGACTATGTCCTCAGAAATGACTGAAGCAAATTGAACCAAACTTTACAGGAATGATGTATAGAAGGTCCTTTACATAGATTGCCAAAATTTTCTGATCTGCCATAAAACATGGCTGCCAGTGGAGAACATTGTTTCACATTGGACCCTATGGGAAAAGCATATATTTGCTATTTCCTTTGAAGCTACTAAAGCAAATTGAATCAAACTTTACAGGAATGATTTATGGATGGTTCTTTACTTAGATTGTGGACATTTTTTTGATCCATCAAAAAAGATGGCTGCCAGCACAGAACATAGTTTAACCCTATGGGAATAGCATATATTTGCTATCTCCTCTAAAGCTACCGAAGCAAATTGAACCAAACTTTATGGGAATGATGTATGGAAGGTCCTTTACTTAGATTGACAAATTCAAATTGCCCGTTTCATTTACAATAAAGGCAAAACACTTTCAAAATCTCGGAAGCTGAAATTTCATTGGACAATAAATGTTACAACAATGGCTCATTCACATATGCCCCTAAACGGTGTTTCCTCAGATCTCCCACTCCGCGCCTATATCAAAAATGGGGGAGCAAGTGAGAGATGTGATTTTAATCAGATTGAAAAAACTGTGAATGGTACATATAGTTCTACAGTGATTTCCTTAGCCATTCTGTCTGATATAAACAGTGCATTTTCTCATCACTGGAATACAAATTTGCTTTAAAAGCATTTTAGTCAGGTGAGCGATACAGGCTCAGCCACACTGAGCCTCTGGTTATGGATACAGTACTCTCTCTGATAATGTTTACAAACATCTTGGGATCATAGAAACCCACGTACATGTGACTTTGACTTTTGACATTTAACATTCATAGAGTAATGGTCTGTAGGCTGTAGGTCAATAATGTTTTGATAGACACATATGTTGTAAGTTACATAATCTATGAAAGTAATGAATTCTATATATACATTGTCATATTTGAATCTGATGGATATTTAATGTCTTTTGTAGTGATGATGATGTTTTTACAACTAAAATAGAATTACCAGCAGGAGAATATCTGTATAAATATTTTGTAGATGACCAATGGGTTATAAACAAAAATCAGGTAAGGATTAATCTGTCACCCTGTCTTTGAAATGTGTCTTCTTAACAACTGGGGTGGGGGGGTGGTAACTGAGTGGTCTATAGCATGTTATTACAGATCACAGTGCCTCTCACCGCCTTACTTGGAATCCCACTCAGGACACACCCTAGTGTGAGAAAATTTCTTCGTTTGCTTGTGGAAGGTTGTTGGTTTCCTCCAGGGTTCCCTGAACTGACCACCTTGATATAAGTGAGAGAATCTTGACTGGGGAATAAAACTCTATTACTCCATTCCACTTCACTCATTTGTAGATTTGCTACACATGATTATATTGACCTTTGTAAAGAACTATTTAGTCAGACATCTATTTATGTTCATTTCACAAGGGACAGTCCTTCCTTGTAACTTAATTCTACCATTCTGTCGTACATGGTCGAGAGTCTGTTCTTGTAATCATGACAGTCTAATGTAATGGACTGTTATTGGATTTTTGGGAGGAATTTTGATATCCTAGACACTTTTTCGATATGCTACTTGATAAAATATTGAATTATAACGTTTAGATATGTCAGTAATCTGCTATTATTTTGTTACATTGTATAGAGTTATTAAAACAATGATGATGAATAAAATATGATTTTTATTATCAATATCAATATTTCAGTAATAAATGTAATATTGTGTCAAGCTATTAAAATAATGGTTAACACTAATAGGTTTTATTATCAATAATTTAGTAAATAAAGTAGAACTTGCTTAAAGGCCACTTTTACATAAGGATCGCCTGCTTTTAAAGTCCAGTGAAATTTTATTCCAATCACTCTTTATTCATGTCATTTGAACCTGTATTTAAGGACCACATGCCATAAATGCCATGATTAAAGATTCCCCTGGGTGGTTTTTATGGACAGGTTTCACTGTAAATGCATTATTTTGTCTAGCTAAATAATACAGTGGTAGACCCAGAAGGGGGGGGGGGGTTGGAACCATTATTTTTGTCCATTATAATATGTATGTGTGTGTCACTTGTTCAGATTGCCGGAAGTTGCAAGATTACTGATACTACTGATACATGCTTTCAATTTTTGAGGAGATTGACCCCAGACCTCCCTAGAATGTGCTTCACATCAACAACAACAACAAAAAAAAAAAAAAAAAAAAAAAAAAAAAAGAACTGAAATACCCCCACCCCCTTTTAAAATTCCTGGGTCCCCCACTGTAATGATTAATACTAATACATTTTATTATCAATATTTCAGCCTACCAAGGCCGATGAAGAGGGTACAGATAACAATGTCCT
This sequence comes from Anadara kagoshimensis, assembly GCA_021292105.1. Classification (NCBI taxonomy): domain Eukaryota; kingdom Metazoa; phylum Mollusca; class Bivalvia; order Arcoida; family Arcidae; genus Anadara; species Anadara kagoshimensis. The sequence goes on along the minus strand of CM037858.1, from coordinate 8,311,868 downwards.
TGTAGTTGCGGGATAAATTAGATTGTGATACCAATACAGAGTCCTCGTTGGCCGGTCAGTTTGATGAACGATCGGTCATTCTATCTATCTGCAGCCAGACACTCTGTTAACATGACAATCTCATCTTCTCTGTACAAATATTTTGTATCAGATTATTGATTTTGTATCCAAAAGTAGTTATTTTTATTAATTGTTATACAAAGTTTTCTTTTTATGTATAATATTGTATGGAATTATTATGTATTGTATAATTATTGTATACTTTAGTACAATGTATATGATAAGGAGAATTACAGCTGGTCTTTAAGATTGTCCTGTGATTTTCTGATTATATTTTCCTTTAGTATAAAATATAATATATAGTTGTATATTTATCATGAAGAAATTCTAGTCAAACATAACTTAGAAGAGAATTAATCACTGCAGAGTTATTACTCATCGTAGTCATGCCGCTAAACAATATTTCTTCAAGTTGAGCTCGGAAGATGTATTGTTGATGCAGTGTTTGGAGACTGAAAAGGATAATACCGTTACACAACATTTTCTGTTACTGATTGTGATCAGAGCAACTTTGAGTTTATACTGTTATGAAAAATATGTCAGTAATGCTGATTATTAAAGCATTTCTTGGTGTAGTCCCAAAAAAGCTACAAAACTGGATTGGTATGTGGGTGACTAGAAAGCAAGGTGCTTACCTTCTGAGGTGTGGCCAGGGTTAAAAATTAGACTACCGGTAGACTACAAACCTAAGACCTGTAATGTTTAGTTGGACTTTTCAGTCATGTAATATGTTTAAATTCTCTTCTTCATGTGGCAGCATACAATCACAGTATTGACCTTTACATGCCAATCTTTTTTTTTCTCTTGATAAAATAAAAACACTGAAATTTGAGATTATGGACAGTTATAACTTATCATTTAGGCATAACTTCTGCTACTTTGCTATCTAAGTAGTTGCAAGACAAATATTACAGAATTTGGTACAGTGTTAAGCAGTTAAGGTTCTTGTTTACTGAATGCAAGAGTTAAGGTTCTTGTTAAATGAATGTTAGAGTAAATGTTCCTGTTAAATGAAAGTTGGACCTCTGAAGTTCATTTTGGCTAACATCATGTATATACATGCATCTTCAAACATTTATGCCAAAAAATATGGTTTAGATCTAAGTGTTTCTATAAAAATTGGTATAAAATCTGTGATGCATAATAAAGGCTGTTAAAGTATATGAGATTATGATCATGATTTGTCAGGAATACATCATGCTTAGGCAAACAACATTGACCTGTCTGCTTGACTCTTGATTTTAAACATTTATAATGGACCAGTTCTTTTGTGTATAGGGAACCTTCCTTAACCTTTAATGCTCTCCTCACCAGAAGGCGCATAAGGTCGTAATGCTATCTTTCCATTTTTGCCTGTCCTCCGCTGCTGTTTTTTGCTGTGTTTCAGCTGGTTCATTTGCCGGCATGTATAGGGAACACAAGTGTTTATTTCGGCTACATCATGTATCTTCCTATATTTGTCAATGAAAGGTCAAGCAGACAGGTCAATGTTGTTTGTCTATATTACATTGTTATAATTTGTTTGTAAACATTGTTTAATTCATTTCAGTCATTGTTATTCATGTTAAGGGTGCTTTGATAGTTACAATTCTATTCACATTATTTCCCGAGCACTAAGGTCAGGTGTTTTATGCCCCGTCACACATTCGCTGACCACTTTGCTGGTTCCACGGAGGATTAAATTTTTCAGAAAACCCTGTAGTTTGACATGGATCCGATACAGACATAGTATGTAGTTAACCATAACTTGAGGAGTTTTTGCTCTCGAGTAAGCATGCGTTAATATGATTTTAAAAGGGACTAAAATGGATCAGTACTTTCTGATATGGCTTGAAGGATCCAGGAATATGGGACTGGGGCATAATGGAAAAAACAACAAACCACTTTTGGTCATCAATATTATTTTGTTAATTCTTTTGATTTACCAGCATCATAATTATGTAGAAAAAAATGTTATACAAATGCATACATTATTTCATTACTTATTTTAATTTTTATTATAATTCTTATGTTATTTATTCTTTATTTCAAAAGTTGCTTTATATTCATCTAAAGTTAATTTTTATGAATTAATGAGTGATATTTGGCATGAATCAATCTCCAGACTGGATTATTTAGTTGCCACAGGATTTAGCTTATGTTTCTTGGAAAAACGGTCAAGTCTATAGAAATTATGACATAATCAGTCAAAATTTCTGTAGAAACAATTTTTTGCCGCTAAATTGTAATTGATTACCTTGGTATTAAATGATCTGGTTCCGTTATCATTCTCAGCCAAATGCTTCTCTTTGCCTATTGATTTGATTCTATCTCATGAATGAACTTAATGAAGGAATAAAATAAATTGAGTGATATTGTTATACTCAGCTTCTATTTAAACTCATTTTTTAATTTCATTTATCAGGGTAATGCATAATAAAATGAAATATTTATACAAAAAACTTGATGAATTGAAAACATAATTCTATTTACGTATAATGTGCATGATAAAATGGTTACCTTTTTATCATCTATAGTTGGCGACGTCCCAATATAATTGAATTATTCTTGACTGAGATGTCAATCAACAATCATCATTTTCTTTGAGTGGGCAGACCATACTCAGTAACTATATATACAAGTGGCAGCTTTATACTAGTGGCCGCTAACTCAAGTTTTAGACTGTACAACAAAACCTGTGTAAACTAAAGATTCCATCAGGTGTGTAACCAGAAAATAAAGGCCATATCAATATTGTCAAAAAGAAATAAAAAAAATTTGAGTGCACCAAAATAATCTATTAATGACATTGATAACCAGTGCTTACTATTGCCAAAATGTCACAATGGAAAATTTGCCTCTACTGCCATACAGCACATTAACATGGCATGTTTTAAGTGGCCAAGTAAAGAGGTCCTTGACTCTAGGTCTGACTTCTTGGTGCAAATAGAATTATTATTGCTATATATTTTCTAGAAGGTAAGCTACCTAAAAAATGTCAAACAGGCTAATGAGACATCTATCCAAGGATTTACACAGGTTTAGGGTTTACATAGGGTTTAGGTGAAGACTGGCCACCTGCCTAAATAATTGACAGATCATAAGCCACGTTCACAATGTTATGGCCAGCATGCTTGATTTACACGCAAAATGAATGAAAAATCAGCCTGAATTGTGCAGTTTAATGACGTCACTGACACTAGTACATCATTAGTTGCCATGATGCTGCTTTGGTACTGTGATGGAGGCCAGTGTCGGAACATAATAGGCATGGTCGGCGATACACCAATTGTTTAGCCTCAGAATGACCTGTAACCTGCATAATGGTGGATTATGATATCAAGCCACAACGATCTTGCATTTAGCATTGAAACATTCCAGTGAAAATGATATAACCTTCTGGGTTATTATAATGAACTTTTAAATTGGTTTGAGGAACAAGTACATCATGTTACCAACAAGTCATTAATTCATACATTTTTGAATGTTTCTTGCATTTTTCTTTACTTTATTATTACTTAAACATTATTGACGATGGATATTTCATTTACTGGTATATCATTTGCATTTGTAAAAGTGTGTGACCTTTGTTGTAAAAAAATATTGTAGAAGTATTTGGTCTTTGTGCAACTTTTCATAAGGTATAAATGACGTTGGTTTAATTTATGATTTAGTATAGTACTGGGTAGTTAAAAATCTATCTAAAAAGATATTTTATTGAAAACAATTAAATTGGCAACTTTTCATAAAGTAAAAATGAAATTGGTTTAAACTTTTAAAGTTAAAAATTTTATTTTATGAAAAACATTTGATGGATTTTGCAGAAAAACTGGAAATATATTTGTCTGGATAAAAATAATACGGAATTAATATTATGCTGATCTGTTTATCTTGTCCTGTAATTTCTACATAAAGTACATGCACATGTTTTTTTTTTTTTTATAACATCTACTTTCTTCAACTTCATGAATATTTTATTTAATATGGGATTTCTGAGTTCTCTTGTAATTATTTCCCCTTCATGGAAATCATTTGCTGTGGAGGACGTAAAGAAGTACAACTTGGTTGTACTGGTTCCCTCCCTTTGAATGTTCCCGATAAATCTCCCACAATTTTGTATTGTGGGAGATTTATCAGGAACAATCAAAGGGAGGGAACCAGTACTATACAACTGTTAATGTTATATTGGTCAACTCTTTAATACCAAGTGGTTTTTAGTGTATTTCAGTTCTTGGTGACCACATATAGTACTACCAATATATAAGAAATTCTAGTTATAGATCTATATAGTTCATTCTGACCCAAAACTAAAATACATTTTAAGTATGAAAATATAACAACAATCCAGAACAAAATGAAAACCCCCCACTTAACATCAGTGGGGTTGGTATATTGTTTTGAATGATTCCTTTGAGTTAACTACAGATCGCAGTACCTTCTGAATTTGATGTGTAGTGTTTTGGGTTTTTAAGTTATTTGATGAAGAAATTTCTGCCTGTTGATAAAAATGTTTTTTTTCAAAATTATTTTTACTTTAAAAAAAATTAAGGTTATTTGATGTAGAAATTTCTGCCTGTTGATAAAAATTGGCAGCATATACTAGTAATTTGTTTATGCATCCTTTATATATAATATATGCAAGTTTTGTACATATGTAAGCATGCAAGTTTCTCATTGTTCAGTTTGATTAAGGATAAATGGATAGTGTATTTAATTGACTTTGATTCTGATTTAAGAATAAGGGATTGAAAAAAGTTTATATTTAGGTAATTATGTGTAATTTTAGATTTAGACTGGTGTAAAAATGTTATTGAAATGAAAATATGTCGGGGAATAAATACACATAGTTTATATTAGACATAATTATATGTGCATTAATAATCCATGGGGTGTATTGTATTATATGCATGGGTAAATGAAAGGAAAGGATGTTTCATCTTTAACTTCTTTCAGCCAGTATTTGTGGATTTAATGAAAATGATTCTTTTGCCCATTTTTTTAATTAAAAAAACCAACTTTTTATTAATGCTTAATTGGATTTTGTTTGTTTAGAGTAGTGCATACACAATCAAGAGTTAAGTTCAAGAGTAATATTAAGATGAAAATCTGTAGTTTTCCTTTTTTTACTACAGTTTGTTCATGGCTATCAACAAGACTGAAAGAGTTATTTCCCTTGGACATTTATTACTTTTCATTCATAACAAAATGGCAGCATGGATGCTATAATTCAGCAATTCAATAATAACCAATCTGGCTATCATATCAAAACTGACAGAGTTATTTCCCTTTGACATCTAATTTCTACAAAAGAGAAGATCGCCTAAAATATATTTTTATCATTTAGTCACTCATTGCTGCTCAATTACTGCCAGTATATCAACTACAAATAAGAATTTTGCACCTTTGCCATATTCGTTACTTTTTACTTTAATCAGGAAATTACTATGGTGATATTGTCATGAGATCATAGCGATGGTGACTACCATGACAACAATAATGAACATATTAAATGTCATTATTTTGAAGAACCTGTCTTGTCACCACATTAACAGTACATGTATATTTAAAAAATAAGGAATTATGACAATCAGCTTTTATAATGATTCTCCTTTATATTTCAATACAAACGGACTAGGGTTGGTCAAATTTTGATCAAGATATTATCGCCACCACTCAGGTTTTTGTTGCACTATACAAAATATTTTACTAGTCACTACATCACCTTTTTCAAAACATGCTTTCTTTGTCTCTTTTGTCACTATAAGGCAGCTAGGCTTCTGTTTTAATTTCCTGTCATCAATATAACACCCATCCCCCCACCCCAACATAGTTTAGGGGGAATTTAAGAATCGTTCTGTTACCCTGTCCCAATATTGTGTCTGCTCTATATCTGCCATGTTTATGGATGGATTTTGATCAAACTTGGCACAAAAGTAAACCAATGTGAGACAATGTGTAGCACACAAAATTTAGGAGCATAGTTCAAGGGTCATGACCCAATGACAAAAGTATGCTGGAGGGGTATAGGTATATGTCAGCTTCACTGACAGTTGTTGTTGAAGGTGTGTCTAAATGTGAAAGATGTATTTCAAAGTGGGGTTTAAAACACGAAGTCTAGACTTATAGTGGCTATAGCAGGTTAATAAGATACAGTACAGACCTGTTGAAAGTTTAACACAGTGCTAAGAAAAGGAGTTGAAGCTTTACTACCAAGTGGCCGAAATATGGATGACCATTGGCGGAAAATCTGCCAAGAAATAGATGGCAGCTGCGGAGATGTAGTTAATAAAGGGCCAAAATGAGCTACTGATTTAGCACTTATTCATAAGCTGCTTAGTGTGAAATTGACTTTTGACAGTCTCCACTGTATCTTATTCATTAGAATTCTTGTTTCTGTATAATGTAACTATTACACTTATTAATATTTTTTTAAAATATTACGATGTTGGTTTTTCAGCCAGATTTAGATTTGTATTTCAATAAATTGGTATATATAGGAACTATCATTTGAAGAAGAAAAAACACTGGTCAAGAATAAAAATAACTCAAGTATGTTATCAGTACATGTACTAATATCTTATTTTGGGTAAAATACTTATTCATTTAGTTAAAAGTTCTTGAAAAGTTTGGAAAGAAAAAAAAAAAAAAAATTTGTAGTAAAAAAAGTTTTTGTTCATAAATTACATTGTATTTTCTTTTCTCATTAATAACAGAGAAATGGATTGAGCCACTCTACCACATGATGCCCTTTTTATGTTTGTGGGGAACAATTATTTCCATTTGCTATGGAATCATTTCAGTTCATGTTTTCCCAAAAATGACCTTATTCTGTGAAAGTTGCAACAATATTTTTTCCCAAATGTCTTGCACAAATGTTAAGGGGCTTTAATCATGTTGTACAGTGGCAAACCCCATTAGTTAAATTAATAATTATTGCTGATCATTTCTCTTTTCATTTCTGGCATAATAAAATATTTTTATGAGCTTTGTAGAGATAAAACATGTACAAGGTGTATTAATTTAAATTTTGCATTTGTTTCACCGATATTTTTATTTAATTTGCTCAATTTCTGGACAATAAAAGCTTCTACAATACATCAAATATTGATCTTGATTTCAGTTTTGTCTCATAATTTACCTGTCATAAGGCTGTAACCATTTGACCCTTTACTTTATTAAGAATCTAATTACTTGCTCACATAGAGTTTGGAAAACCGAGCCAATATATATATAACACTGTCTAGGTTATTATGAGAAGTCAAATATTTAAAATTTGTGAAAATTATGTCTTAAAGTATATTTTCATAAATTTGCTAAAATAGGTTACTTTTAGAAAGAATTTCTCAGAAATTAGTAGCAAATGGCGATTTTGGCTACAAGGAATGGAAACATGACTGTAATATAGATCACTTTTGGAAATAAAAAATAACCTGAAATACAATCAAACATACCTTAAAGGCCACCTCTTTATAAGGGCCACCTTTTTAAAAGAAAAGCCAGTAAATTTTTGTACCAATTGCTGTTTACAGTTGTAAATGTTATTTGAACCTGTATATAAGTGCCACTTGCCCATAAAGGCCTTTTTTACTGGTTCCCTTTGGTGGACAGGTTTGACTGTATACGTAAAGCGTCAAATATTTATAGTCCAACTTATTTTGATCACTTCAACAGTTGGGGATATCAATATTGCCTACAGCTCTGTCTATATTTATCAGGAAGTTTATCAGTTCAATTGCCAAAGGTCTGCAGTTCTCTATGTACTCTGTTTTCCTCCACCATCCAAGAACTGGTGGCCTTGATATAAATGAAAAAAAAAAATGACCAGGGTGAAAAAGACCATTAATCCATCTAATCTGTTAACCTGAGTGTAAGTTTACAGCATCATAAATCTTGGGAACTTGTGGGTCTAGATTATGTTTAATGCCCCAGTCACACATTCACAGATCACCTCGCCGGTACCACTACAGATTAAATTTCACGGATTACCCTGGAAAAGCCATTTTCGTAGTCTGGCACAGATCCGATACGGACACACAACGATGTGTTAGGGTAGTTTAACCACACTAGTACATAGTTAACCGTAACTAATAGTACAAATCCTTGACCAGTTGGGGCTTACTGATAAGCACGGTTTTGATGGGGACTAGAATGGATCAGTACGTTGTAATACGTTTTAGTAAGGATATACTACAGTTGTCAAATTTTAAACATGTTCAAAAATTGTCACAGATATATAATTACTACCCATGACTACAGCTACTATACGGAAAGCTACGGACCACTACAGATTACTACAAATGATGCCGAATCATATCCGTAGCTAATCCGGTGTGGTGTTCCGTGAATGTGTGACTGGGGCAATAATGCAAATGTTGATAATTTACAGCTGATTGCCTAAGTAACATCAAAGTTAATCTGGGTAGTATATCTTCATACATTACTACCACATAGGCATAATGTTGGTGGAATGCTTGTGTCATAAGTTGGGATTTATTATCGCCTGTCTTCTAAAGAAAGTGGGGATATTAAATTCAAAGTTCTGTCCTTCTTTCCATCTGGTCAGACACTTTTTGTCTGGAGTAATTCTCCAAAACTATGACACTATTTTACGAAAGTTGGTACAAAGCACTAACATCATTGATAGATGTGCATTTCACTAATCCGAATTGGTTTGCTCATTATTTGGAGAGTAATGACCCTTTGACTGCAACAAAATCTGTTGGTGGGGGGGGGGGGGGGGTGTCCTAATTCACTGAATTTTCTTGTTAGGTCTAGGTTGGTCACTGGTCTGATAATGACTTAAAATATGTAGTAGCTATAATTGCACCAATCACTTGGCATTTATAAATGGAAATTATAGGATACCTTGATGTCAATGTATTGATGACTATGGCATGATAAAGAAACTCTCATTTCACATTGAAGAAAGAGCATTGTATAGTTATAAAGGATTTCTGCAAGTTTGCTAATAGGTGATAAAGTCTTAAATAAGTGAATCATTAACTGAGATGTGAACCCCCACTTAATCCAGGAGTTTCATAGCCAAGTAGTCATGCGATGTGAATTGCCACTTAATCCAGGAGTTTCATAGGAGGCCGCGGTGGCCTAATTGATAAGACGTCAGTCTTCAATCCAGGGTCTCTCACTGCTGTGAGTTCGACTCCTGCTCAGACCACATGTGGCAAAGTGAATTTTCCTTGCCATTGGCCTTTACTGGTTCACCTGGTATCAGTATAATGGACTGGGGGAGTGGTATGCTTGTCTGCGGCATACTGACTCTGTGAGCTGACATGTTAAAGTTGCCCTGAGTGTGCGCTAGTACAATGCAGACGATACAACACACACACACACACACACTTTACATGCATACACGAAATTGTTCATAGATCATCCATAGAGATTAATAAAATAGTTCTCGTCACGAATACTAGTATCTAAAAAGTTGCTGATGCGACGATAAGGAACATTCAACCAACCAACCAGGAGTTTCATAGCCAAGTAGTCACAATGTATTTATTTTATCAACATCTCTCACTGCTTACATTTCCACTTGGGACATATACTAATGTGAAAAGTCTTCCATTTCTCTTGCTGAAAGTTGTGTTTTTGTAGTTTCTTTCACCATTCCAGAACTGGACTCTATATGAGTGAAATCGTCTGAAATTCTCCATAAAATAAATACATGTCTTAGGATTTAACCGTTGCAATTCAAATCATATCTGACCTAATACCAGTCAAACTTGTATAAATTTAGGATTTAACCGTTGCAATTCAAATCATATCTGACCTAATACCAGTCAAACTTGTATAAATTTAGGATTTAACCGTTGCAATTCAAACCATATCTGACCTAATACCAGTCAAACTTGTATAAATTTAGGATTTAACCATTGCAATTCAAACCATATCTGACCTAATACCAGTCAAACTTGTATAAATTTAGGATTTAACCGTTGCAATTCAAACCATATCTGACCTAATACCAGTCAAACTTGTATAAATTTAGGATTTAACCGTTGCAATTCAAACCATATCTGACCTAATACCAGTCAAACTTGTATAAATTAATTTTCAGAAAATTGTTATAGATGCAAGTGAAATAATCTTGACTGGTTCATGTAATAACATGGATGACAATCACTTGACCATCTTGATCACATCCTTGCCAAAGGACAACATTCAACTCTTCATAGTTTCTGCAAACAAAGGTTTTGATCATGTTGTGATCAACAGAATGCAAATCCTTGCCAAAGTGTTTTCAGAAGCTAAGGGGAGTCAAGTGTTGTCCTTTGGCAAGCAAACTTGATGCACAAATACATCTAACGTAGGCTATATATTTTTTTTAAATTCACACCCTATCATATAAAACTAAAGTCAATTTACCTTCAAAGGGAGTGTGTGCGAAGTGAGAAATGGTGTTTAACGTTCTAGTCAAAAATATTTCACTTATATTGAGACATTGTCAGCTATAGGCAAAAGTGCAGAAATTTTGCCTGTGCATTGCGCTGATGGCATTATACAGCAGGGTTCTTTATTGAGACACTGGACCCTTTTTTATTTTAAGTTCCCATACAAAAGAACCGTAACTTTCATTTCGTAATGTTGAGAATGTTGAGTGCTTGGCGAAAGAACAATCATTACCCACTTTCAAGTCTTGGGCCAGACACAGTCAGGGTTCAAACCTACAACCTCCCACTTAAGGTGCGAGCACACTACCAACTGAGGAGTGTGTGGGTGTGATCAACGTAGTCACATGATCGTCACCTGTGAATAAGCTACTACCTGTACATCAATTTCAAATTCCACAGGGGTGTAAGGGTGTTAACAGATGGAGAGTACTTGTATAAAAAAACAAAAAATGCTCAAATTTGAACTTTTTAATTTAATACAATATGTAACATAATAGTTTAGTCAACAAACATAAAATTTATAAACAAAACAAGATACAGTTAAACCTGGTTAAAAGGACACCTGGACATAAAGGGCACATGTTTGTTTAAACAAAAAATAGCCCTTTAGTTTTGTTTCTCTAAATAAAAGGGCCTAGGTATGAATGATACTTCCAAGTAAAAGGGTAAAAAATGGACTCAATTCTGTCCGTTATGTATTGTATGAAAGGCACCTCTACATAAAGGGTACATATCTGTATTGACAGGAAATTTGGACTCGATGTTGCATATAAAAGACACCTGTATATAAAGTGCACCTGTCTTTTGGTAAAAAATTCAGTCTCGCTTGTGTTTTTTTATTCATATCAAGAAGATCTGTCCATACCAATCTTTTAAAAATGATTTATTTAGTCCCACTTAGTGTCCTTTCGTCACAGGTTTAACTGTACTATGTGATGATTGCTAAATTTCCATCTCCAATCACAGCTGTTTGTATTTACACTTCAATATGATTTTAATATTTTAGAAAAAAATATAATTTTCATGTGTCCTACTTTTACATTTTACTGTGAAATATTGAATCCATTTCTGTTACATGTAGATCTTTTATGTAAATTTGAAATTATTTTTTCAAGAATTAAAATTTTGTGAACATATATTTGGAATCTAAAATAATTAACACAATACAAATGGTGTATACAAACTTGGATTTATTGTAATTGAGGGATAAAAACAATAGTTTTGTATTGTTAAAACAAATAACAAAAAACGATAACTTGGATATGCTCTTTTCAGACTTATCTCCCTTGGGCAGCAACTTCATGGCATCGTACAATATGTTCTTTATTTTGTTTTCAAAACTTAATGCACATAAAAATAATTAATCTTGTATTGCCAATATCTGAAAATATTTATTTAGTTAATATATTTGAAATAATTCTACAACAGGTAACAGAACAAAAACTAGGATTTTTGAAAATTTTATATTTTTACCTCTGAATGCATAAAAAGATCACCTTCAAAAATATCCACACGCTTACCAGTGATTTTGATACAGCTTTATGTTATACATATATTTACAGTACATCTATATCTATTATTACTTATTACATGTTATTCATAATTTTCTTCAGATATTGTGCCTTGTTATTATGTGTGTTAGAGCTGTGTTTCTTGGCTTGTGTTCTTTTCTTTGCTCCCTTGAAATAAGGATTATTTATGTAATCCCAATTCTCAACAGCCTGAAAATAAGGAATAATTAAACAAAATGATAGATAATACCCTCATGAAACAAAAATTCTGAATTTTATCTGAATATTTCTGAAAATATCTTAATTCTTTCTGAATTTTACTTACTTCAAAAATAAGTGTCTAAATATTTCTGAAAATATCTGAATTCTTTCTGAATTTTTCTTATATCAAAAATTAGTGTCTGAATTTTTCTGAACAATTTTATTTGTATTTTCTGAATTTTGTCTGAAAATTCTGAATTCATTTTTGAAAAATATAACAAATGCCCAAAATTCAGAACTTTTTAAGACAAAATTCTGACAACTTTTTTCATAAGGGAATGGAATATATGAGAGCTGATGTGGTAAATGATATATACTGGTACTATAAAATATGAAATAAAATATAAAAAAGACTTAAAATATTATTAATTGACTCAACCCATTCATGTACAGTAAAGCTTGTTATAATTCCCCTCAATAACTCAGCCTTTCTTGGTTAATAAGTACAAATGTATGTTAAAAGGAAAATCATGTCTTTGTGATTTTATACAGAACATAGTCACTTTCTTAACATTATTCCCTGAGGGGATAATCCATTTGAAAATGACAATATAAAGCCAGCTCTTTGTTAATATTTCGGCTTTAAAGCCTTTATCAAGACACTGATATTAAAGTTCTAACTTATTGATTTCTAACTTACAAATGTATCTGTGTGTTGATAAAGGCTGTAAATCCGAAATATTAACAAAAAACTGGCTTTATATTGTCATTTTGCACTGTGATAGTCAGTAATATATTAGTAATTAAAAATTAACACTGGTCACAGTGACTGGTGCCATACATAAATATAATCAGAACTTCAAGACTAAATCATGTGGACAAAAAACTGATTGAGGAAAATGTTACAGGGAAAGCCATGAAAATATTACAACCCATTACTGTAAAGGGGGAAATTTTCGTGTGGGTAAAATTTTTGCTTATTTCGTGCTAAAGAAATTGCCACAAAATTTTTACCCACACGAAAACGACAACTATACAGGTTTATATATCATAATATACAGAATATACACCCACTTATATCGGTAACGAGGAAATTACACCCACGAAATTTCAGATTTCAGAAATCGTGAAATTTACACCCCGCGAAAATAATCCCCTTTACAGTATGTCCGACTTCACTTGTAATACACACTTCAAATTAAAAACATGACAATTTCCTCAGAAAAACATATGTATTGTAAGAATTTTGTCTATATGCTGATAGATCAACCTTGTTATATATATCATTACATGAAGGTATATTAGTTTCTAGTATTGAATGCATACTAGTATGTTTCTTGTTTCTAGTATAAAATTTTTAAATGCAACACTTTAATTAGTTTATATAAATATACATTTACTCAAAATACAGTCCAACCTGCCTTAAGGGCCACCTGCTTATAAAGGCCCATGGAATTGTATTCCATTGTTCTTTATTCATATTATTTGGACCTGTATATAAAGGCCACCTGTCCATAAGGTCACTTTTACTGGTCCCCTTGGGTGGCCTTTATAGACAGGTTTGACTGTACATGCCATTCATGCTATGAGAGCCAAACCAACATTGCAAAAGAAAATAAAAAAAAAAAAATTAAACATTCCAATGTATAAATGCACGTAGAGTTTTCTGTTTGAAAGTGTTCTGAAAAAAACTTATTGGTAGGTTATTTTCTGTAGACTAAGGGTTCTCACATGTGGACAGGCAATGCCAATTATTACTGTCATTAGCTTTCAAAATTCAAGGATTTGTGGATTCAAATGTAACTATGGCCTTAGAAATTTTCTGAAAGTATTTATTATCATCTCTTGACAAAACTGTTGGATGTTAGACTTTGAAAAGCTTATTGCTAGAGAAGTATTTTTGGAGAGACTCAAAACTGAGGTCCTGTGTCTCAAGACAACTCTACAGTTAAAAATAAAAGTGCGCTACCTGTGATCATACAGAGGATGCCTACTACTAGAAGTATTTGAAACAGGCCAAGTAAGGTAAAGACAAGATTTACAGGTGAGTTAGTGCTTAGCCATGCATTTATGTATCACTTTGCATGAATAACTTTTAATGGCTACAACTGTATAAGGCAACAAACTGCTAAAATTAGATGTGCAATAAATGAAAAAAGCAAGTTACTACAGTAGAAGACAGGCTGAACTGGCCAACTATCTGCCTTAAAGATGGTAAGTTAGTTTTTGATCTTGCTACCATCAGTAAGCCCTCAGTAGAATGTTGATAACTTGCATATAGCTTTCAGACTTTTTTGGCCATCCATTTTCATCTTTCAAATAGCAGATTAGCAGGAAGTCAATATTGAAATTCAGTGCACATGAGTTTATCAAAGTTCCATTCTGTGTATGCATGTGCAGGCGTGTGTGTGTGTGTGTGTGTGTGTAAAAAAGATAAAAAACAAAAAGAAAACAATAATCATATGATGACTTTTATTAAGAATAAACATACATGCATGTGCCAATGTTTCTAAAAATAAACAATATGTCTCTAGCTGATAGAAAAATCGGTGTAATTTTCAATGAAGAAAATAATCATATGTAAGCAGTGTAAGCAATACAAATTATATAATATTGTAAAATCACAAATATTTGTAGGTATTAAATTTTGTGTGGATTATCTAAAATCATAAAATTTAATGTCTACAAAAAACTTTTAACAATCATGACACCCAATAGAATTATTTCAACAAAATGCTATTCTGTGAAGTTGTTTGCAAATGATTAAAAAACCCAGAAAATTTTAATCCCACAAATATTAATGATTTTACAATAATTCTGAAAAGAAGAAATATACTTTCCAAAACATGCAATAATAACAAATAAAAATGACATTCCGTAAGTGAAAATGGCTCTTAGTACAAAAAATATAGTCTGTTATGAAAACATAGCTTTGTGTTTTTTTGACAAATTATCCAAGTTTAGTGATTCAAAAATATAACAAAAAGTGAACTCGTTAAATTTTTTACCTAAGAACCTTTTTTTTTGTCAAATTCAAAATAAAATGGAAAGATAAAATAAACAAAATGTTTCTAGCTCTCTAATGTTAGATCCAGGTGGTGTGGTATATGATCCAGGTGGGTAACGCTAGCTAAGCTACATGCGACGGTGTGTTACATGCCTACCCTTTTGTGTAGCAGATGTGGTGGACTTTTCTTAGCAACCAGATATCGTCTCTTCTGTTCTCCTAGGTATGACTTGTCATCTCCCTGAGAAATATTAAAAAGACAACAGTATATTACAAGATTTGATTTTACCTTTGAAGATCCACTAAGGCAATGTGATATACACAGCCAAATTTTGCTCACGTGAGAATCATGTGAAATTCACATGATATTCACATGAATTTCAGTTCCCTTGAATTTCACGTTAATTTTTTCATATGAATTTCACGTGAGATTCACATGAAATTTTTCACGCGAGTTTTAACGTATAAGCTCGATTAACGTTAATTTCATGTGAAACTCACGTGAACAAAATTTGGCTGTGTATACAAAAACTTTGGTGCCTCAAAATCAAGCCATTTGGGGACATTTTGATGAAAGATTATGATCAATTTTGACACTCAATAATTCGGGACCTACACATTATTGTCGCTTTTTTATGTTTTCAATGGTCAAGAGCTTTGTAAACAACACAATCTGTAGTTCATGTGTTTTATGGTGAGGTGACATCAAGTAGTTAAGAAGGGTAAGTATTCCACATTTCTCAGTACAAGTGAGATAAAGGTTCGAACAACACCAGAACAAAAAGACAAACTGATCAAGGGAGTGAAGAATCAAATGTCAATTTGTTTGTTTTGAAGGGAATTGAAACCTTTTGGGCCGTAAACATTGGTATATATAGTGTTTGTTTTCAGTATTTGACTGAAAATACTCAAAATTTGCTGCTTTTATTTTTTGAGAAAACATGAAAATTTTGATATAATTTTTATACAGCATCTTTGCATAATATTTAAATTTAATATGGACTTGAATGAATATTTTTTTTCTAGTGTGACAAAATTAAGATATGAGCAATTTATTGAAACAAATGCAAAAATGTGCAAAATATTACTCATTTTCTTGGTAAAATCGATGGTTACGTTGCCATGGTAACTGATATTTAGATTTTATGCACCTATAAGCGAAGTATGGTATATAGGGATACTAAATATATATGGGTTGGTATTTACAGCTGTTAGTCTAAATGCCCGAAATATTGCGTTGAAAATCAGCTACTGATTTTGTAAAAAGCCACAAAAAATAGTGGGGGTTAAGGGGTTAACTTAACAGTCTTGGTGATCAAATGTATTATATTTACTTACCAAACCATTGGAACCATCAATTTCTTCTAATTCACTGAGCATCTTGCCAAGTTGTGCATTATTCTGTGACTTGGAGTCAATCTTGCTTTGACCTTTGGAGCAATGAAGCATGTGTTCTGTATCACAGGGACATTCTTGTTGTGCCATAAGTCTGCGATTGTTTTCCATGGAGTTGTCAAAATTCTCTAGACAGTTGTCCTCAGCTGAAACATTGATAATTAGATATAGTAACAAAGAAACGGATTTTAAAAAAGTTTGCTAATTTGCAGAACAAAATTTACTGCAAACTAAGTCTTCTTATTAAGTGAACCTTTGAACCTTTATGACGGACGTATTTCATGCTTATAAATGCTTATAAATGAATCTATTGGCAACTATGCTATAATTAATATGCAAAAGTCCTCATAAAATTGCCCGGAACAGAGTTGTTTCATTTAAAGGTCTTGCCAATTTTTGAATACCGATATTGTTATCTAACATATGATTTATAATTTTGTTTTAAGCCATTCGCTGTTAATCAAGTTAGTTTTTTCCCGAGAATCAAATTCATAAATGTGTTGTCATGTGCTAATTCTGAATGTTTCATTAATAATTTCCTTATGTCTCATCTTATGTACAAAATTCAGAAGAAGAAAGCAACACGATGCAAACTAATAAACATTCCCTCAGTGTTTTTTCACTCTATTGACTTATTACTAATTGTTATTATCAAATAGAAGCAGTTGAACTCAAAACTGTATATTCATATCAAATATTTTATATTTTAATTACATTTTGAATTTAAGTAACCATATGGTTAAACTAACGGGGTTTTGAACAACCGGGTCCTAATTAACAAGTAAAAGATAGAAACTAAGAAGTAACATCGGCGTAAAACCTTATGTAGTGAGTTCCTTGTAAACCATTCTGCAGTTGATATGCGTAAAACTAACCTGTGTATCCTTTAGGACAGGGATTTGGTGGGTTGCATTATACATATGGGTAAAACTTACCTGTGTATCCTTTAAGACAGGGATTTGGTGGGTTGCATTACATGGGTAAAACTAACCTGTGTATTCTTTAGGACAGGGAGTTGGTGGGTTGCATTATACATATGGGTAAAACTAACCTGTGTATCCTTTAGGACAGGGATTTGGTGGGTAGGGTTGCATTATACATATGGGTAAAACTTACCTGTGTATCCTTTAGGACAGGGATTTGGTGGGTTGCATTATACATATGGGTAAAACTAACCTGTGTATCCTTTAGGACAGGGATTTGGTGGGTAGGGTTGCATTATACATATGGGTAAAACTTACCTGTGTATCCTTTAGGACAGGGATTTGGTGGGTTGCATTAAACATATGGGTAAAACTTACCTGTGTATCCTTTAGGACAGGGATTTGGTGGGTTGCATTATACATATGGGTAAAACTAACCTGTGTATCCTTTAGGACAGGGATTTGGTGGGTTGCATTATACATATGGGTAAAATTAACCTGTGTATCCTTTAGGACAGGGATTTGATGGGTTGCATTATACATATGGGTAAAACTTACAAGTGTATCCTTTAGGACATAGATTTGGTGGGTTGCATTATACATATGGGTAAAACTTACCTGTGTATCCTTTAGGACAGAGATTTGGTGGGTTGCATTATACATATGGGTAAAACTTACCTGTGTATCCTTTAGGACAGAGATTTGGTGGGTTGCATTATACATATGGGTAAAACTAACCTGTGTATCCTTTAGGACAGGGATTTGGTGGGTTGCATTATACATATGGGTAAAACTAACCTGTGTATCCTTTAGGACAGGGATTTGGTGGGTTGCATTATACATATGGGTAAAACTAACCTGTGTATCCTTTAGGACAGGGATTTGATGGGTTGCATTATACATATGGGTAAAACTAACCTGTGTATCCTTTAGGACAGGGATTTGGTGGGTTGCATTATACATATGGGTATAACTAACCTGTGTATCCTTTAGGACAGGGATTTGGTGGGTTGCATTATACATATGGGTAAAACTAACCTGTATATCCTTTAGGACAGGGATTTGGTGGGTTGCATTATACATATGGGTAAAACTAACCTGTGTATCCTTTAGGACAGGGATTTGGTGGGTTGCATTATACATATGGGTAAAACTAACCTGTGTATCCTTTAGGACAGGGATTTGGTGGGTTGCATTATACATATGGGTAAAACTAACCTTTGGGGATTTGGTTGGTTGCATTATACATATGGGTAAAACTAACCTGTGTATCCTTTAGGACAAGGATTTGGTGGGTTGCATTATACATATGGGTAAAACTAACCTGTGGGGATTTGGGGGTTGCATTATACATATGGGTAAAACTAACCTGTGTATCCTTTAGGACAGGGATTTGGTGGGTTGCATTATACATATGGGTAAAACTAACCTGTGTATCCTTTAGGACAGGGATTTGGTGGGTTGCATTATACATATGGGTAAAACTAACCTGTGTATCCTTTAGGACAGGGATTTGGTGGGTTGCATTATACATATGGGTAAAACTAACCTGTGGGGATTTGGTGGGTTGCATTATACATATGGGTAAAACTAACCTGTGTATCCTTTAGGACAGGGATTTGGTGGGTTGCATTATACATATGGGTAAAACTAACCTGTGGGGATTTGGTGGGTTGCATTATACATATGGGCAAAACTAACCTGTGTATCCTTTAGGACAGGGATTTGGTGGGTTGCATTATACATATGGGTAAAACTTACCTGTGTATCCTTTAGGACAGGGATTTGGTGGGTTGCATTATACATATGGGTAAAACTTACCTGTATATCATTTAGGACAGGGATTTGGTGGGTTGCATTATACATATGGGTAAAACTAACCTGTGTATCCTTTAGGACAGGGATTTGGTGGGTTGCATTAAACATATGGGTAAAACTAACCTGTGTATCCTTTAGGACAGGGATTTGGTGGGTTGCATTAAACATATGGGTAAAACTTACCTGTGTATCCTTTAGGACAGGGATTTGGTGGGTTGCATTAAACATATGGGTAAAACTTACCTGTGTATCCTTTAGGACAGGGATTTGGTGGGTTGCATTATACATATGGGTAAAACTAACCTGTATATCATTTAGGACAGGGATTTGGTGGGTAGGGTTGCATTATACATATGGGTAAAACTAACCTGTGTATCCTTTAGGACAGGAATTTGGTGGGTAGGGTTGCATTATACATATGGGTAAAACTAACCTGTGTATCCTTTAGGACAGGGATTTGGTGGGTTGCATTATACATATGGGTAAAACTAACCTGTGTATCCTTTAGGACAGGGATTTGGTGGGTTGCATTATACATATGGGTAAAACTAACCTGTGTATCATTTAGGACAGGGATTTGGTGGGTTGCATTATACATATGGGTAAAACTTACCTGTGTATCCTTTAGGACAGGGATTTGGTGGGTTGCATTATACATATGGGTAAAACTAACCTGTGTATCCTTTAGGACAGGGATTTGGTGGGTTGCATTATACATATGGGTAAAACTTACCTGTGTATCCTTTAGGACAGAGATATGGTGGGTTGCATTATACATATGGGTAAAACTAACCTGTGTATGCTTTAGGACAGGGATTTGGTGGGTTGCGTTATACATATGGGTAAAACTAACCTGTGTATCCTTTAGGACAGGGATTTGGTGGGTTGCGTTATACATATGGGTAAAACTTACCTGTGTATCCTTTAGGACAGGGATTTGGTGGGTTGCATTATACATATGGGTAAAACTAACCTGTGTATCCTTTAGGACAGGGATTTGGTGGGTTGCATTATACATATGGGTAAAACTAACCTATGTATCCTTTAGGACAGGGATTTGGTGGATTGCATTATACATATGGGTAAAACTAACCTGTGGGGATTTGGTGGATTGCATTATACATATTGGTAAAACTAACCTGTGTATCCTTTAGGACAGGGATTTGGCGGGTTGCATTATACATATGGGTAAAACTAACCTGTATATCATTTAGGACAGGGATTTGGTGGGTTGCATTATACATATGTGTAAAACTAACCTGTGTATCCTTTAGGACATGGATTTGGTGGGTTGCATTATACATATGGGTAAAACTAACCTGTGTATCCTTTAGGACAGGGATTTGACACTGTCGAATGCTTTATGGAAGTCAATGAAGTTTAGAATTAATTTGTTCTGCCATTCGATACTTTGCTCAATGATGTTTCTGATAGCAAATATATGGTCTATGCAGCTTTTGTTGGCTCTGAATCCAGCTTGCTCATTGCGTAATTTTTATCGATGGCTGCAGATATCCTGTTGGCAATAACTCTAAGGAATACTTTACTAGGGACTGATAACAGAGAAATCCCTCGCCAGTTATTACAATTCTTCAGATCACCTTTTTTAGGGAGTGGTATTATGACTCCTTTGGTCCAGTCTTCAGGTATTTCTTCCCTAATCCAGATGCTCCTAAATAGCTCTACTAGCATTTTAGATGTCATATCAATGTCTGTTTTTAGGAGTTCTGCTGGTATGTTATCGAGACCTGCAGCTTTACCATTTTTTAGTTTTAGGATGGCCTTTTTTATCTCTGCTTCACTAATGGGGTTTATGTTGATGTCTATTTCATCTCCAATAGGTTGTATGTGGAGGTCTTTATCTATTATATTTGTATTCAGGATATCTCTGAAATGTTCCGCCCAACGTTTTAGTTTGTCTTCATCTGATGTTAGTGTCTGTCCTTCCTTGTTCAATAGTGGTTTATCGCTACTTATTGTCTTTCCACTTAGCTGTCTGCTGATCTTATACACCATATTGAGTTCTCCTTTCTTAGCTGCTGTTTCTGCTTCTCCTGCCAATTCTTCCATATATCTCCTTTTATCAAGCTTGGCCCTATTCTTAACCTCTTTGTCTAGTTTTTTGTATTCTTCGTGTAGTTTATGCTTTAGTCTCTCAGATTTTGCATTTTCAAATTTGATTTTTACACCTTTCCTTTCCTCAACTGTCTTCCAGGTGTTGTCAGTCATCCAAATTTTCCTCTTTCTGTTCTTAAACCCTAGTATTTTCTCTGATGTCATTGTGTATGCTTCTTTCACTATCTCCCAGTTTGTAGTAATTTCATCTAGATTGTTTTCATGTAGACTATTTAACAGTTGGTATCGGTTTCTTAATTCTACACTGAACTTCTGTCTTACTTGCTGGTCTTTCAGTTTGCTAGTGTCATATATTTTCCTTTTCATTTCATTCTGTTTTGGTGCCTTTTTCAGTTTCAATCTTATTTTACCAATGAGCAGTTGATGGTCGCTGTTACAGTCTGCCCCTCTCATTGCTCTTACATCAAAAAGGGAGCTTTTCCATCTCCCATTTATCATCAAATGGTCTATTTGACTTTTGTCCCGTCTGTTTGGCGAGTTCCATGTTAGTTTGTGAATTTCTTTATGTTGGAATAAAGTCCCACCAATAACTAGATCGTTGGCACCACAAAAGTCTATGAGCATTTCTCCATTCTCATTGCAAAGTCCACTTCCATGTCTTCCCATAATTTGTTCTACTCCTTCGTTATTTGTTCCAACTTTTGCATTTAGGTCTCCGTTAACTATGATGACATCGTGTTCTGGCACTATACATATGGGTAAAACTTACCTGTGTATCCTTTAGGACAGGGATTTGGTGGGTTGCATTATACATATGGGTAAAACTTACCTGTGTATCCTTTAGGACAGGGATTTGGTGGGTTGCATTATACATATGGGTAAAACTTACCTGTGTATCCTTTAGGACAGGGATTTGGTGGGTTGCATTATACATATGGGTAAAACTAACCTGTGTATCCTTTAGGACAGGGATTTGGTGGATTGCATTATACATATGGGTAAAACTAACCTGTAGGGATTTGGTGGGTTGCATTATACATATGGGTAAAACTAACCTGTGTATCCTTTAGGACAGGGATTTGGTGGGTTGCATTATACATATGGGTAAAACTTACCTGTGTATCCTTTAGGGCAGGGATTTGGTGGGTTGCATTATACATATGGGTAAAACTAACCTGTGTATCCTTTAGGACAGGGATTTGATGGGTTGCATTATACATATGGGTAAAACTTATCTGTGTATCCTTTAGGACAGGGATTTGATGGGTTGCATTATACATATGGGTAAAACTTATCTGTGTATCCTTTAGGACAGGGATTTGGTGGGTTGCATTATACATGTGGGTAAAACTTACCTGTGTATCCTTTAGGACAGGGATTTGGTGGGTTGCATTATACATATGGGTAAAACTTACCTGTGTATCCTTTAGGACAGGGATTTGGTGGGTTGCAATAAGCAGGTAAGACCTTGTCTGTTTTCACTTCTTTTGGGTTCTGTTTTCCATCACCAGTGCCACCTTGAAGGATTAACATAGAACCATACATATATAAGCATTGTTGTTGTACACCGTTTTCAAACCTCGAAGAGGAACAGGTGTACCAGGTAGTGTCATCAAATAAAAAATAAACATACCGGTCCATGTCCAAAATACGACAGATAACAGAAGCAAAGTAAGAGCTTTAAAAACTGGCAAATAAAGTCAATCACATGGACTTCCACAAGGCATAAGTGTCGCTCCGGAAGGGTAAACACCTTCTGTCTAGCTAGCTACTCTACCTTGCCTTTGTTTGGACAAGATATAGAATAGCAAATGTTCGACTTTTTGGGGGAAAATTACATCGTGAATCAATGTAAATAAGAATCTTGTTGGTCTTATTACATCATTCCTATATACTTACATAGAAAATATCTTTATCTGTTCGATTTAAATTGCTATTCAATACATAACCGATTTTTCTAATACAGTGTGAACAAAGGCAGTCAAATGAGAATTAAACCAATTTGTCGAACAACTGTGAGAAAGTTTTGCAAGTTATAGTAAAATCATTTGCCAGCAAATATCACAAACGGTATTTCTGAAATAATCTCACCAAACAATTTTGTTACTAAGGTAACTGTGAGAGACTAAGTTGCGTGCTTATCTCTTGTAATACACGTGTAAGCAACCATTAGCAAAAATCACGAACCGTCACTGAAACAAATTCACCAATGGTTTTTGTTTCTTGAGTAATTATGGACGCTTTCTTGGGTTACCATGGTAACCAGGTTTGCAAAAGATCTGTTTATATGTGACATGAAGGGTCACTACCATCCATGTTTTCAATACGGCTGCTAAGGATGCCAACCAATATACGGTGCATTAATACCTAAAAAGAAAATTTTAGACAAAAGCACATGCAAATTCTTCCACCATACCAATGATTAATTGGCATTGAAGGTAATGCATGTCAATTAAAATTGAATTTCTGAAAATTGTTTTTATAGAAAAATTGGAAAGTGAAATGTAAATCTTATTTTCTTCAGTTTTATTGGAGATGTTTATCATATATGTCCTACCTGAGACAGATTGATATCACCATAATGGGCTTTGTGAAATGTAAAACTTGCCATCTGTAGTTTTATTGGAGATGTTCATCTATATAGTTTATCATTAAAATATCACACATATTTTACCTGAGACTGATTGGTATCCCCATAATGGACTGTGTTCGATGTATTCTTGGTCCCTGATTGATGCTTCGCTGAAAATACCAGGATCATTCATTGTTGGATCTCTGTAGGACAATGTCCAATCAGTGTCGGGTGAACTTCTACTTTCAAGGTCGTCGTCATAGTAACCATCTAATCTACCCAACTGGTAGAGCTGATTTATGTCATTCAGTAACAACTGGTTGTAGGTCCCGTGAACATAATTTGCAGATAAGAGTCCAAACGTGAGTAGAGTAATAAGTGGGACCATTTTAACGGACCTGAAAAAAAATACACAATGTCTCGAGTTAATTGAACCACCAACAAAATAAACGCTTGATCATGTAAAGTATATTAAATTAATTAGCTATACCTGAAAGAAATACACAATATCTCGAGTTTGAACCACCAACAAAATAAACGCTTGACCATGTAAAGTATGTTAAATTAATTAGAAATACACAATATCTCGAGTTTGAACCACCAACAAAATAAACGCTTGACCATGTAAAGTATGTTAAATTAATTAGCTATACCTGAAAGAAATACACAATATCTCGAGTTTGAACCACCAACAAAATAAACGCTTGATCATGTAAAGTAGGTTAAATTAATGAGCTATATAATATAGATGCCTGGTCAATTATTGATGGTCAACTAAACCAAGAACATAGCACATCACTCAATGTCAATGATATATAACAGTTAACATACGAATAAAAAACGAACATACTTGTCCATGTTCAAACCATAATGCCAAAAAGCAAAGTAAAATCTTTGAAAACTGGCAAACACGTTAACTTTCACCAGGAAAGTGAGACCGGGTGCTCTGGAATGATAAGCAACTCCTGTCTAGCTAGCTACGGTCACCACGTTTAAAATCAAACACAAATTAAAAAAGACACATTGTGGCCACTGATTGTAAAATCTCTTACTATAGACAGATGTTGGAGCAAAAATGACCAGTGGTATGACTATGATACTATTGGAGAGCACCAGAGCTACAGATAAGAGTAGTATCTGTGTAAATACCCTTTAATTATTTTTTTAAAATACTCCTTAAATTGTAAATGTAGGGGTATCAAAACTCCAAAAATCCTCATTACCCTTTACAATTCTTATAACAGTATGGGGATTGAACTCCTGACTCAAGTACCTGTGAAATGCCATTGTCACAATGAAAATGATGTTACTATATTATTGTTAGAAGTTATACTTATTTGAATGAATGGCTTTAAAAATTGAAATTACTCTACATTTTTATAGATCAGTGTGGATACTCTTTAGATTTTACAGGATACTCTTTAGAAAAAAAGTAGGGGTAGTGACCCTTCATGTCAAATTCTTATCTGGAGCTCTGAGCATAATGTTTTAGCTTTGTTGTTTCACTCTGGCTGATGTTACATTTGCCAGATGCATTTTATTCAGCAAATTACTGACACGTATGCACCAGGGGCGCAATTCTGATTTCCACACTAAGCTTTGGAAATAGTATGCAGTGACAATTTTGATAAATGTATAGAAGACAGTTTCAGAAATAAGCCACCATAGAAGACCATATAATTATAAATGTCCTACCCTACCCTACAGATTTTAGTTGGAGTGGATACAGAACCAGTATTGTAAATCATTTCATATTTAATGCATGCGCTATTTGTATTCAGACACAATTTTAATTGAATTGATATTTAATAAAAAATAATTGAATTTATTTTGTTTCATTGAGTCTGAATATTAAAACACTCGATTGTATGGGCACTAGAATTTGCGATATTTAAATTGTATCCTCATAAATAATTTTGTTTTATCAATGAGGATAGAAGCTCCTTAGTAGCTCCTCAACATAACTCGTAGAAGAAAAGCTAATAATCAATGGTTTTAAAACTCGACAATGATAAACGTGATAATGCGTCCGCTGCCATGAGTAGGGGAAAGCGAGATATCACATGTCAATTTTAATAGCTGCAAATGTTTTCATGTGGGCTTCATCAATGTATCACTTGTAATTAGATTGTTTGAAAAACGGATAATGATAAAATAATTATGATTGATTTAACTGATACGTCCGCTGTCATGAGTAGGGGAAAGCCGCGGATATCACATGTCAATGTTAATAGCCGCAAATGTTTTTATGTGGGCTTCATCAATGTATCACTCTTAATTAGATTGTTTTAAAAATTGATAATGATTAAACAAACATGATAGATATAACTGATAATACGTCCGCTGTCATGTACTGTCGTAAGTAGAGAAAGCGATTTCACATGCCGCAAAATCTTTATGTGGGCTTCATCAATGCATCACTTGCCGAAAAATGAGAAACGAGAATGAATTCACATTATCAGAATGTTTTAAAATCGATAATGATAAAATAAACATAATTAATTAAGCTGATAATATGCTGTCATGTACTCCCATGAGATGGGGAAAGCGATATCACATGTCAATATTAATAGCCGCAAATGTTTAGGTGGGCTTCATCAATGTATCACTTGCTAAAAGTGACCTTTTTCGGATTGTTTTAAAAATTGATAATGATAAAATAAACGTGATTAATTAAACCGACAATACGCTAGCTATCATGGGTAGGTGAAAGCGTTATTACATGTCGATATCAATATAGCCACATCTGTTTTATGTGGGCTTCATCAATGTATCACTTGCCGACAAATGGTCATAATCGGATTGTTTTAAACATTGATAATGATAAAATAAACACGATCGATTAATCTTATAATATGCTGTCATGTACTGCCATAAGATGGGGTGTCAATATTAATAGCCACAACTGTTTGATGTGGGAAGCTTCATCAATGTTTCACTTGCCGAAAAATGACCATAATCAAATTGTTTTAAAATGAGTAGGGAAAAACTATATCACGTACGTGTGAATATAAATAGCCGCAATTTTTATGTGGGCTTCGTCAATGTATCACTTGCCGAAAATGGGGAAAAATTAAATTCACATTAATCAGATTGTTTAAAAAATCGGTAATGATAAAATAAACCTGATTGATTAAACTGATAATATGCTGTCGTGTGCTGATATGAGTAGGGTAAATCAATATCACAACTTAGTGAATCATAATGTCCAAATTAATCATATTTAAGGTATCATTTATGTAACACCCGTATCTGATAATTATTTTGTGAACGTCATAAACAAATTGTCATATCGAGGCGCGTGGTCACACGAAATTCGTCCAAATTTTCCCTTTTGTGAATTTGCACTCATTTGTTAAAATGTACGCATAATTAAAACCAGCATTTGTGAGTACCCATATGTCAACATGTATGAAAAATTAAAATCAGCGGTCTTCCAATCAATAATATATTTTCCTACCCAATAAAATATGTTAATTTCGTCAATATGTAATTATTGAAATCGGATAAATTAAACTAAATTTGTTAAATTGGTTCCGTTAAGTAAGTGGAAAAATTGAAAACCATTGGCAGTCGCTGAACCAACAATGGTATATATAAAACCAATAAATTTTCCATTTATTATGTATATGATGTAATTTTATGAACCAAAAATATACAAACAAAACCAATATATTTATTATATATAAACTTAAAGACATAGATAAAAAACCAAATGCTTAAATTTGAACATTTTAAACGCATAAAATTCTAAAGAAATGACATATTTACCCTTTTTTTAGAATTCTAGATTGTGTTGTTTTCTTCTTGGAAAATAGCAGAAAATGGCCGTATATATCGATTGGAAGGTCTGCTTTCGTCATAACCCATCTTCATAGCGACAACATCAACCTACGCATTATAATTATGCGAAGAAAAATCAATACGCAAGTCCAAAGTCAATAGATTAAATCCCCACTGAATGCTCGGATAATTGATAAAGGCACGAATAATGGATACTGCGAATAATTGATATTGACACGAAATGTTTACAAATTTTCAGAAGTTGCGCATTTCGAGTTTTCATTTAAAACGTTTATTTTCTGGTTTAACTGTTTTTCACAGCATTGATTAAATTTGGAACTTTACATTGCATGAATTTTTCAGTTAAAAACGAAATAGTCTCTATATTACTCTACTACTTCAAGCTGATGTGTTTCATTCATTCCCTTACTAGTATTTAGTTTATATTTTTCAAATATTTTTATTGTTATTTATTAGCAAGGTCACAAATAAAATTATGCATTATTCCTAAAATTTAGATTATTATGACTGTAAGTAAATCGTTAAATTCCCAAATGAACATCTTTACTTGACGTTGAATGGACGGATGTAGAATTCCTTTACTTGACATTGCCTTTCTATTCATATATTAATAGACATCATCTTCCAAAGCAATACCATTCTTTGCGCTTTGTTATCGAAGAAAGAGGGTCGAAAGCCGGGGGATACTAGTATTAAATTCGAGTTTCCGTCCGTCCGAAATTCTTGTCTGCGCAAATTCTCCAAAACTATGAAACACTATTTCACGAAACGTGGAGCAAAGCATCTTTGAACATTGATATGAGATGCGCTAATCGTTAACCCGAGTTGGTTCACTCATTTTCCTGGGAGTTATTGTCCTTTGAATATAAGTGCAAAAAAAAAAAAAAAAAAAAAAAAAAAAAAAAAAAAAACGGAGGATCCAATTTCACTGAATTTGCTTGTTGAGACTTGGTTCGGCCTCTGCAGTGGCAAACTCGTCTAAAGCCGGCTCATCTCACAGCTTTGTTTGGATCACTTGTCAAAAGATTGTCATGATTGGTGTTCGTATGGTTTGGGTAAAGACTGGTGACCGTATGGGTTGGTGTTCGTATGGTTGGGATAAAGACTGGGACCGTCATGGGTTGGTGTTCGTATGGTTTGGGTAAAGACTGGTGACCGTATGGGTTGGTGTTCGTATGGTTTGGGTAAAGACTGGTGACCGTATGGGTTGGTGTTCGTATGGTTTGGGTAAAGACTGGTGACCGTATGGGTTGGTGTTCGTATGGTTTGGGTAAAGACTGGTGACCGTATGGGTTGGTGTTCGTATGGTTTGGGTAAAGGACTGGTGACCGTATGGGTTGGTGTGTTCGTATGGTTGGAAAAGACTGGTGACCGTATGGGTGGTGTTCGTTATGGTTTGGGTAAAGACTGGTGACCGTATGGGTTGGTGTTCGTATGGTTTGGGTAAAGACTGGTGACCGTATGGGTTGGTGTTCGTATGGTTTGGGTAAAGACTGGAGACCGTATGGGTTGGGCAAAGATTGGTATCCGTATGGTTAAGGCAATGATTGGTATCCGTATGGTTAAGGCAATGATAAGAATCCGTATTGTTTGGGTAAAAATTAGTGTCCGTATGGTTTAGGTAAAAATTGGTATCCGTATGGTTTAGGTAATGGTTGTTGTTAGTATGATTTGGGTGTCTGTACGGTCTGGATAAAGATTGGTGACCGTATGGATTAAGTAAAGATTTGTGTCCGTAGGGCTTGGGTAAAGATTGGCGTCCGTATGGTTTGTGTAAAGATTGATGTCCGTAGGGCTTGGGTAGATTAGTGTCCTTTTGGTCTGGCTAAAGATTAATGTCCGTATGGTTTGTGTTAAGATCGGCGTCCTTATAGTTTGGGTAAAGATTGGTGTCCGTATGGTTTGGGTAAAGATCGGTGTCCGTATGGTTTGGGTAAAGATTAGTGTCCTTTTGGTCTGGGTAAAGATTGGTGTCCGTTTGTTTTGGGTAAAGATTGGTTTCCGTATGGTTTGGGTAAAGATTAGTGTCCGTATGATTTTGGTAAAGATTAGTGTCCGTATGGTTTGGGTAAAGATTGATGTCCGTGTGGTTTGGGTAAAGATTGGCGTCCGTATGGTTTGGGTAAAGATTGGTGTCCGTATGGTCTTGGTAAAGATTGGTGTCATGTTTGGGTAATGATTTCCGGTTTGGGTAAAGATTTCCGGTTTTGGTAAAGATTGCCGTCCGTTAGTTTGGGTTAAGATTGGTGTCCATTTTGGGTAAAGATTGGTGTCCGGTTTTGGTAAAAATTGGCGTCTGTATGGTTTGGGTAAAGATTGGTGTCCGTATGGTTTGACAGAAATTGGTGTTCGTATAGTTTGACAGAAATTGGTGTCCGTATGGTTTGGGTAAAGATTTGGTCTCCGTATGGTTTTGGTAAAGATTGGTGTCCGTATGGTTTGATAGAAATTGGCGTCCGTATGGTTTTGGGTAAAGATTGGTGCCCGTATGGTTTGGGTAAAGACTTGTGCCCGTATGGTTAAGGTAATGATTGGCGTCCGTAAAGTTTGGGTAAGACTGGTGTCAGTATGGTTTGGGTAAAGATTGTTGTCCGTATGGTTGGGGTAAAGATTGGCGTACGTTTGGTTTTGGTAAAGATTAGTGTCCGTATGGTTTGGGTAAAGATTAGTGTCCGTATGGTTTTGGTAAAGATTTACGTCCGTATGGTTTAGGTAAAGATTGGTGTCTGTACAGTTTGGGTAAAGATTAATGTCCGTATGTTTTTTTTCGGTAAAGAATAATGTCTGTATGATTTGGATAAAGATTGGTGCCCTTATGGTTTGGAAGAAAGATTGGTTTCCATATGTTTAAGGTAAAGATTGGTGTCCGTACGGTTCGGGTAAAGATTGGTGTCCGTATGGTTTAGGTAAAGATTGGTTACGTATGGTTTGGGTAAAGATTGGTGTCCGCAGGATTGAGTAAAGATTGGTGTCCGTGTGTTTTGGGTAAAGATTGGTGTCCGTGTGTTTTGGGTTAAGATTGGTGCCCGTATGGTTTGGATAAAGACTTGTGCCCGTATGGTTTTGGGTAAAGATTGGTGTCCGTATGGTTTGGGTAAAGATTGGTGTCCGTATGGTTTTGGGTAAAGATTTGTGTCCGTATGGTTTTGGTAAAGATTGGTGTACGTTTAGTTTGGGTATAGATTGGTGTCCGTATGGTTTGGGTAAAGATTGGGGTTCGTATGGTTTGAAAGAAATTGGTATCCGTATGGTTCGACAGAAATTGGTGTCCGTATGGTTTGGGTAAAGATTGGTCTCCGTATGGCTATGGTAAAAATTGGTGTCCGTATGGTTTGACAGAAATTGGTGTCCGTGTGGTTTGGGTAAAGATTGGTGTCCGTATGGTTCCAATACCACACAAAATATATAATCGGTGATCTCAATGTTTGTCGTCTTAAGCTTGTATGGCGGTTTTGTCATGTACTGGTAATGTTTCATCCTCTTGGTCCCAGTTTCACAATCATTCTTCCTCAACTAAGATTTTCCTTACGTAAATCTGACATATTTGGAATCTTAATAATTTTGTTTATTTTTAAGATATGCTGGGATTTATGGTGTTCTTTTAAAGATTGCTTTCAGCTAAAAACTTTGTCAAAAATCGTTCAAAATAATGCTAACAGTAAGTTAAGGAAAATCTTAGTTAATCTTAGGCCGGGTTGTGTTGGCTGTTGCCAAGTACCAGTAAATGCTTTTCAGTTATAATTTTTTTCTATATTTTTAATTCCAATGTGCTTAATAAGAGATCAATTTCCATAAAATTATCCATAACGAATCCCCTAGATAACATTTCATAATTACATCAAGTATCAGTCCAATGTCAGGAGTTTTATAATCAGTGGTCCCAATATCAGTTTGTCATGTCTTAGTTGTTTATTGCACAGGCGCTTTGGGTCAGGTATTTTTTCTTCAATTATTATTTTATCAACCAAGCAATGATATATTTTGCTATAATTTTATATAGAGAAAATCCAAGAAAATTTTAAAGCGCAATAAATCAGTTTTATTTCTGGCGCATTTAGTTCAGAACGTTGTCAGATATGATAAATAGCAAAATATATCATTGCTTGGTTGATAAATAATTGAGAAAAAATTACCTGACCCCAAGCGCCTGTGGTTTATTGCTAGAGTTGTGTACTTGGTTGTTTTGACCCTTATTGCCAAGAATATATTTAGTTTGTTCAACCACCTGTTTATGTTGGTTTGCATAAAAATGAGAGCAACAGTGAAATGTATGATCAAAAGTAAAATTGATTTAGACTAATTTGCTTGATTTGATTTGATGGGAGATAAAATTTTAACAATAGTACCTCTATAATACATGTAACAGGATCTGTCTGTGACACTATCAAGACTGACTTACATGTTGAATGTTAGACAGAACTATCTGCTTTAGGATGGCATGCTACTGTTTGAAATTGTGTCTGCAACATTCTCAGGTTTGACCTTGTGACCTTGACCTACATACCAAAATTTGGTATGCCACACATCACTTTATGTTGGTATACAAACATGCAATGTTTGATATAAAAATTCATCTGTAGATGTGAAAGTTGGTGTTCATTCTTGAAGGGGGCCAAGGTGGCATTAATCCCTTATTTCCCTAAATGGCCCCATAATGACCCCATTGATAAGGTCTTAGTTGGTGATGTGTTCTATAGCACCTTATTTAATAATCGGTCACCAATTGTTCAAACCTCTGTAAATGGTTAGTGAAAAAAAATGGAAGTGAAATTAAAATTTTTGTATAGACATAATTTCACATAAAGTATTGACTTAAATTGTTCTTCTGATATCAGCAAATTGTATGAAGTAACTTTTTGAACAGAAGTTTTAAATATTTCGCCAATACACAAGATATAAATTACCGTTAACCAGCTGGTTAAACTAACAGAGCTTTGAAAAACAGGCCCCAGTTTCACAATCATTCCTTAACCAAGAATTTCCTTAACTTAAATCTGGCAAGTTTGAAATCTTACTAATTTTGGTAATCTTAAAGATATTATGAATTTTAAGTTGTCATTTTGAAGACAACTTCAACCTTATGATATTTATACTGTTTTGCCAAAAAAGTTATTGTAAACCAACTTTTATTCTTATGTGATTAACTTTCATGTGTTTTGCGAGAACAAAATAATGATGAAAGTTATTCGTTGCGAATTTGTTTCCCAAAATGGTTTTATTTATACCAAATATTCAGCTAAAGTCCATATCAAAAAATTAATAGTGGTAAATTGGTTTTGGTAAGAGAATTGCGAAAGTTAATATCCGCAAATAAAAGTCGGTTAACAGTAATTTGCAATTTTGAAAAAGATTGCCAAAATTTGATAAATTTAAGGAAAATCTTAATTTAGAAATGACTGTGGAGCTGTGGCCTGGACCCTGCTAACAAAATATACAATACAAGCACTATAACAACAGACAAAATATAAACTCTTTATTATTAATCACAACTCGCATAAATACATTTATCTCTAAAACTTACATTCAAACCCCTATTGATGTCAAAATCAGAACTAAGGATCATATCAGGGCTGCCACACCCCTTTTTGGTAATGGTTGGAGGCACTCGGCATTGGGAAATATGCATCACTTCGTGCAAAATATCTAATGGAAAAATACAGTCAAACCTGTCTATAAAGACCACCCAAGGGAACCATAAAAGTTGCCTTTATGGGCAGGTGGCCTTTATATACAGGTTCAAATAATATGAATAAAGAACAATTGAGATACAATTCTACTGGCCTTTATATAGAGGTGGCCTTTGAGGCAAAATAGACTGCATGTAGTACAAATTGGTATTTAAATTATTCAAATTAGGTAAAATTTCCATGATACCTGAAAAATAGACATTTTGAACTCAAACTTTTGGAATGGGCCAATTTTGTAGATTGACAGCCCTGTAGATTCACATTTTCTAAAGTTACAAGGCTAAAGATGATTTTTATCCTAATGTATTCATTGTACATACAAATTCATATTGGTTTAGCCACAAAATATAAACCTATCTAAATCTATCGGCAAAAATAATAGGAAGAAATGGGCACAAACAGGTCAACCAGAACTCATGCTTGGTATCCCAGTACCAGTAAGTTCATTTGTGTCATCTTCACTTTTACTCTTAAAATTAATCAGTCATGAAGGATTCTTATACAATAATGATTAAATGGTTTTAATGAATGGACAGAAGATTTTAACTTCAATCTTTAAACTCTTGAAACATGGCATAAATTCAAGTGATTTTGTTTACCCAGAATTATTTACCTTATATAAGTATTTTCTTCTGGTGAAAAATTACTACAGTCAAACCTGTCTATAAAGGCCACCCAAGGGAACCAGTAAAAGTGGCCATTATGGGCAAGCAACCTTTATATACAGGTTCAAATAATATCAATAAAGAACACTTGGGATACAATTCTACTGGCCTTTATAAGCAGGTGACCCTTATATAGAGGTGGCCTTTAAGGCAGGTTGGACTGTAATATGTCTCAATTTGACCACAAAAATTCAGAAAATAACAGTGATACTCCAACAAATTAAATCTAGTTGTTCCTGTCCACAGTATTCAGATATTCTAAGTTTCTAACAATACAATATCTTTGCAATGAGGATACTACAGAAATGTCATATTACTGTTTCTTCTACATTTGTATTTCAGACTTTTTCAGAATATGCACAATTTTTATTTTCACATATTAAGCGTAGGTTTTAAACAATGCTTCCAGGGATTTTGAATCGTCTTCCCTGATCGCCAAAAAGTTAACAAAACCAATGTAACTTTTTTTTTTATAATTTCATAAAATTTAAATACTGATTTCATGAGTGGAGTTGTAACTCATTTATTTCATCCTTTCGAAATTTGGTTGATAAAACATTGTCTAATGATGACCATGATGTTAATATAACATCATTAATTATAAAAATTATTTCAGTTCATAATACACTATAACATCAAGATGCTTTACCAGTAATATTACTGTAATCATTTCTATCAAGTATTGTCTTTGGTATTCCATGTTTGGATTTTAATGATGGTACGTCTGATGCATCGTGGGTCTTCATTTCCTCAAATTTCCTCTCCTCTCTCTCTTCTTTTATTCCTTCAGCTTTAAATGGTGTTTCCTTCCTGCCAATGATTGCCTCAAAGTTGTATCCAACAAAGCCAACAACAGCAGCAAAAGGCCACACAACGTAGGGTGCATAACTTCTGAGAACAACCCAAAACATCCTTGGCTGTTTCTTTTTTCAATTCAATTGGTAAATATTTTTATCTACAATGACAAAAAAGAAAAATTCATATATATCTGTGCAAGTCCTTGAAGACTTGAAACTAGTTAACAAATGCCCCTGGGAAAGAGAACAAATGCAACACCCAAAATGGGGCATTGGCGCAGCTCAAGGCTAGGACCTTTCTAATTTTTTCTAGACGCTCTACAGACTGAATTAGATCTACCGCAACATTTATTGTCGTCAAATCACATTTTTTATATCAATTTTTTTAACAGAGTGATATCCAAACTACCATACAAGAGAGATTACAGTGTCGTTTGGCACATTTGAAGAACTCAAATCACAGTGGTTATACAATAAGCATTCTAGGTTTGACAATGAAGCTTTGACACAATTTATAGCTTTCAGATCTGGATTTAAAGGAAAAACAAAGAATGTTCAAAATATGCCATAGTATTCGGCAACAAATTTTACAAAACTACAGGTAAATCCAATCACTAAACAACATGCAGTGATTTGACAGTATTTTTGTTATATAAAATGTCACAGACCCTTGTGGTCGGACACTATACTCCACAAGACAATACTACAGTAGCAAAGGCTTCAAATGAAAACAATAAATATTATGAAATAATGTATAGAAATATACCCATGCTGTACATTATATAACACTTGTATGAATATGTATTCCAGGCAACTGAGGAAACTACACTAAGGACACGAAGAATTGACCGGCTCTGGCCAAAATAGTAAAGTAAACTTCAAAAACTCCTGGTTTTTAACGTGAAATTAGTCATATAATTAATTTGATTGAGGAGCTGATAGTCACACCTATACAGAAGTCTTACCTCGCCAAACTCAAATTCTGCTTACGAAAATCCAGCATGCCGCAAGTATCAATGTCAAAAAGGTGTCCGAGTGCGTTCAGATGACACTACAGTAACTTGCTGGGTGTCCGTGGCTACCGTACCTCTACATTCGTACTTAAAACATTGGTTTTAAAAGTCGAAAATGCTACACATATATACATGAGAATAAAGAAAGAAATGACGCTTAAATGTTTGAAAATATGTATATTTTCCCAACGGAGCCAAATCACCTGTAAAGAGTTGCGAATCAAACTTGACGTAAAGCGTCTAAATGACGTCGATATTTGATAGCGCTCACGGGGTGAACTAGCCCACAAATACACGTAATTGACTTGTTTATTCGCAATACTAGTATTATACAATGTTATTTTCACAATAAACAGATACACTTTAATTATCGCTGACGTGTGCATCATTATTTCACGTTTGTTTCAAATTTTGAATAATTTAGACATCAAACCATAAACCAGCATGTTTAGATTGTCTTCATCGAATTGTTTCGACATCTTGAAATAAATTTGATCAAGATACTTTTCATTTCGTGCATGGAAACAATTTTAACAAATGCTATGTAAACCAAAGAATACATATTCATGTCTCTGCAGTCTGCACACACGGGTATAAAGCATGTATAGGTCATGTAACTCGTTGATCCAGGAATTCAGATAAAGTCTCCCTGTCAAAAAAATCTAACTTTTGCTTGTCTTCCTTTGTATAGTTGTATGGATTGGTATGTTTGTTTTTATTTGTTTTGGTTTAACTGGCATTCCTATTTTGATTTTAGTCAATATTCCTCTATAATTGTAATATTTTTCAACATTTATGAGACACAGTGTCACTGTGTCCTCTCGCAGCTGTCCAGTAAGTTCAATAAAAAAAAGCAGATGACTTATTCTGTATATCCTGCCAATATATAAGACCTTCACTGAACGTATTTGTACCGTGAATATTAGCGCCCTAATATCTGAATAAGATATAAATAAAAGCACGTTTTATGAAACTATCAAAACATTCCAGTATCAATACCTACCTGTACAGGTAAACGGATAAATATTCAAGCCCGATATTTTATCGACCTAACCACTTGTCGTTTCCCGCCATTTTTGTCCGTCATACAGAATCTTGTCGTAGGAATCAGGGAATGGGATATATGGGTAGATTTTGTTGCATTATCGAACGCTTCCCTGAACAAATACGGATAATGTTTTTTTTCTCTATTTATGTTTATTATCATTGCATACTTATTTAATTAGACCCCCTGCTCCACAGTCAAATCCATGATTACCGAGGAAGCGACATAAACTTATCTACATTTGATACGAAACTCATACCAATAGTTCCATTTACTGAAGGTGAGGGCCACTTCAAGTTCAAGAGTTCACGTGAGATGTGTGACAGCTGTAATGAATGAAGATATCATCGTTGTTATCATCTAACGATTCATTCTGTGAAATCATGAGGAGGGGATAATACGACTGGTTGTGTAGAAAATGATGAGAGACTTTGGTTCTCCTGCAGATGCGGTATTACACGGATCTTCAGGTTCCAGGATTTCTTCAAACAGAAGTTCCATAGAACGACTGTACTCGTCATTAGTGCAGTCAGATGACGATGACAATGATGATAACGAAAGTTTGAGGAGTTATACTTCTGGTTCAAGTGGGGCGAAATTCACCCCTCCACTCTGCAAACAACAGAAGTTTCTCTTTCCTCAAAAAGAATTTGTTGATAAACTGAGGCCTGAAGAAGTTCGTTGGTTTTATAGGAGGAAAGATCAGAATGAGAAATGGAGTCCTTTTATTGGTTATGATTCCCTTAGAATAGAGTGTAGATACAGAGCTCTTCAAACAGTTTTAGACGATAATGATGAAATTGATAATGATGTCATTATTGTGCGTGGAGGACTATATCAAGTAGACGTCGTTGAGAAAACATGTATTCCAATATATTGGTCAGGTATGTTGCAGGGAATTTCCTACTTACTGTTATCTGAATATTATCTAAAGTTTTTCTCAAATTAGATTTAAGAAAATGCTTTGAAAAATTGAGAACTGTACAGTTAACCACTCTTTCCAATTTCAGTTATGGCCTTGATAGGAACCTGTTAAATACGTAGGAAAAATTGATTGAAACTTCATATTGCCTCTTGCAATTATTTGTTTTTTTACTTTTAAAAATTAAAAAAATGTATTTCTGACTTGCCTACAAACACTACAGTTTATTGAGGCCAAATGGTTAAGGTGTTAGCATTCAAATGTTTCACTCAAGGTTTGATCCTTTTAACTGATTAGATGAATGTCTCCAATCAAACTGGAGATAGTAAGCTTCATGTACATGTATTTGGTTTACATCTTAGTGATGATTGTACTCCATGAAAAATTTTGTTATTCAGTTTTTACCAACATGATTAATGCCCTGAACTCTGTTTTTTTCTGAAATGTTTTGCTTGATGCACGCATACGGGATGTCCGGTCTCGGACAAATCGGCAGTATGATCTGTAAGCCTGTGTATTAGACCACACAGCCACAAAATTAAAGAGTCAAACTACTTTATAAGAATAAACATTAGCGGTAGAAAACTTTCACGGATGTGTATTTAAAATGGTTTATAGTAAAATATGATGTGGTTAAATTTACCTTTTTGCAGTTGAAAAAAACCAAATTATTTTATGTGGATTTTGTAAAAACTTCTTATTTTATTAAAATAAATTCAGGCGACGTTGCAGAAATTTTGCGTGGGATGTGGTTTTATGACAATACATGGCAACCAATAGAAGAAGCATACTCAATACAGATAGAAACCGAACATTTAGCAAAATTCTTAGGAAGAAGATTGGACGAGGAACAACCTCAACCTGTTAAAGGAAAGAAACCTGGTCAGTATATACCTAACATTCCGTTTGAATGTCATCATAATTGTTATCTTCAAATTATTACTTGCCTCTCTGTTCTAGTTGGCCAAGGATGGTGGTTAACCCGGGACACTCCAATTTTCTTCACCATCCCAGAACTGACTACCTCAGTATGAGTGAAAGATTCTTAGTATGATGTAAACAAACCCCTTTACTTCATCCCACTCACTTCATAGCCTTTGGCATGTGAGGCTGAAACCAATACCCTCGATTTATTTCTGTCTTTGGTAGACTTTTTTAATTCTGGGCATGTTTAGCTTCATTTCTTTCATTTTCTCTTCAATTCCTCTTCTCAAAGTCTTCTTGGGTCTTCCTTTCTTTCTTTATCCAGTTGGTGTCCATCTTAGGGCTATCCTACAGGTGTTGTTCTGGTCTTTCTTAGTACAAGTTCAAGCTATTTCCAGTATTTTTTTTCTAACCTTACCATAGGGTATGTAACCGAGATACAGTCTTTTCAGTAAATTTTAATGTAGACCACAAATTTCTTAAAATAGACAGCAAGTATGGAGTAAATATATTTTGTAAAACATATTCACAAAGTGTAACCTTAACTTTATCTAAATCCAAACAAGTAGCAGACACCTTTTGTAGCCTTGTTGGCTTGAATGAGACCACTGAAGATATTATACAAAATAATGTATATATATATAAATAACATCTTTTTCTCAATTTGATTTTCAGTTTTACATCACA
Source organism: Anadara kagoshimensis (assembly GCA_021292105.1). Classification (NCBI taxonomy): domain Eukaryota; kingdom Metazoa; phylum Mollusca; class Bivalvia; order Arcoida; family Arcidae; genus Anadara; species Anadara kagoshimensis. The sequence continues at coordinate 8,272,373 of CM037858.1, read as the reverse complement.
TAAGATTTCAGGATTTCTACATCGATTGGAATGGACCAAATGAAGTGTATGAATTCAGTGAATCCACATCTTCCAGGATTGTTCGATCAGTGAGGAATAATTTAGGCTTAAACAATTGTAAGTTAAAAGTAGGATTTGTGATGTTTTATTAACACTGCCTAGGTTCAAATCCCACTCAGGACAGATCCTAGGAGTCTGAGAAGGTTTGTAAGTTCACTTGCAGAAGGCTGTTGGTTTTCTCTGGGTATGCCAGTTTTCTCCACCATTTCTGAACAAACTGCCTCAGTATAAGTGAAAAAATTTTGACTGGGGACTTAAAACTCCATTATGCACACCAGTGTTTAATCTAGGATTTTTCAGATGGGGTCATTTTCAAAAAAAACAAAATCCTCTAAAACACCATAACATCAATATTTTTGCATTCATGTAATGTTGAATATTGCCTGCTAAGGCCTTAAAAAGTTGAAATTAAAATGGGTCCATTTGGCAAAATAAGGGATCAATGACCCTATGACCCCCTTCTAGAATGAACACTGAACACACCATCCACCATCAAGATGAAGCGTTTTTGTTTTCACTTTGTAGTATTTTTTGTTACATTTACAGCGGGATCAAGGATACACAGGGGTTATATACATGAAGCTATCATGGAAGATAAACCAGCAGATATATCACATCTCGTCTTTGTTATCCATGGTATAGGTCAGAAAATGGAAACAGGAAACATTGTCAAAAGATGCCATGAGTATGTATTCACATATAAAATTTTGTTTTCTACAAATCAGAAACTACACATATAATACTGTGAAATCATTTATTTTTGTGGTATTCAATTTTTATGGTTCCAAGAAAAAATACTAATTTATAGGGTTGTAAATTCATGGTTTGTAGTTTTGGTTTTTAAGGGTAGTTTAAAATATATGGTATTTGTTTACATGTCAGTGATTTTGTTTGCCTAGAATTACTACCGAAAATAAAGGTACATTTAGTTTCCTCTGGGAAAAATGACTAAAAATGTCCCAATTTTACCACTGAAATTTCCAAAATAATAGTGATATACTATCAAATTAAATCTAGTTGTCCTGATAAGCTAAGTTATTTATTCCTAACCCTTTTAATGTTGAGTGCTGTCATCATCAGCATTAGCATTATGGTTCTCTTTTTATTAACATTATGCTCAGATGAGCTACAATGTCCTTTGATGATATTTTATTGCATATCATTGTAGGTTAAGTTATGGTTTTTATAAACTTAATGTTCAGGTTAGCTACAATATCCTTCATATCATTGTCATTGTAGGTTGAGAAATAGAACAAGAAGTTTAAAAGATAAATTCTTTCCATACTTCGACTCTAATACATGTAACCAACGTTCTGAGTTCCTGCCAGTGGAGTGGAGGACAAGTCTAAAATTAGACGGAGGTAATTTAAGATACAATACATGATATACCACTGTAGTAGCTCAGTTGGTAGAGTACTTGCTCCGTAAGTGGGAGGTCGGGGGTTCGAACCCCGACCAGGTCTGACCCAAGACTAAAAAGTGGGAAGTGACAGTTCTTTCGCCAAGCACTCGGCAATATGAAATGAAAGTCATGGTTCTTCGGAATGGAACTTTAAATAAACAATGTCCTGTGGCATGGTAAGCATGGCAGGACAAAGAACCCTGCTGTATAATGCCATCAGCGCAATGCATGGGAAAATTTCTGCATGTGAAATATTCTTGACTGGGACGTTAATCACCATTACTAAACTCAATAATTTATACATGTATTCTTTCTATCAATACATAATGTACAAGTGTTTTTAGGTTGTTTTTTTTACTGTAATTATTAAAAACTTGCAGGGGTTCAAAATTCCCTGGGTCCGAGGTCCGGGACCTATTGATTTTACCTTGGGACCATTAATATTTAAATTGTAAAAGTCCGCTGAACCTGCCATTTTTACCAGAATAATTCTACTTTTTCAATATAATTACATAATTGCACATGGATTTTTCAATGTTGATATTGGACTTTCAAATCTTTATGTGGGACCTGCCAAAAATAAAGGCAAAAGGTCCTGGATCTTCCATTACAAAACATAATTTTGAACCCCTGACTTGGTTTGCTAATGATCTACCAGTAAAATCTATATATATGGTGAATGGTCAGTTAGTACTGTATTGGGCAAGCATTCTAATTGCATAATGATTAAATCTTGATTTATACTTTTAAGAGGAATATTTATTTGAAATACTAAAGCAATTATTACCAATCTGAAAGTATTTGCAGAATGTAAAGTTTCAAATCCTGGTTGTGGCTAGCACATTTTGACCTTAGGCAAGTTATTTTCTTCTTATTTGATGTTGATGTAATGGTCCATTGGGTCAGTAGTCTCTGCAACATCTGTTTTAGTGAGCTAACATCTAAAATAGCTAATGTGTATACCAGACACAATGTTATGCACTTACTCATTGACAACTCTTGCCATGGTCACATTGGAGTTAGCCTAGAATGTGATCTACGTGCCACTAGCACCACAGTGGAACATTGCAATGATACTCAAAAGTGAGTACAGCACATGAGAAGAAAGAAAGCAGAAAACAATAGTTCACAACCCACTGTAACTTGGTTAGCCATGGTGTTCCATTGACAACAAACATTTTTTTAAGGGGAATAAGTCATACTGTCTGAAAAATATGGACTATACTTGTACATGGTTTCTTTATGATTGGTGTTGTCAGACATTTCAAAAAATTGTCTTATGTATGTATATATCATAAACTTATCATGCATATTTTTTCAAGAAAAGTGTATCATGATAAATATTGTATATCGGCATATCTATATCTGTCTGAGTTCCACTGATACCAGTACCGGTACATGTTTTTGAAGACTGTTTGATTGGTTTTTGTTTCAGACACAGTAGAGTCCATAACTCCACAGAAGATAAAGGGAATTAGAACTGTTTTAAACAGTAGTGCCATGGATATACTGTATTACACTAGTCCTCTTTATAGATCTGAGGTATGCTGAACACTGGTCAAAAATGGCTTTCTCTTTCTGTTGATCCTAATATGTCTTGCTAACTTCCTACAATATTTTTTGAAGTACAGTAAAACCTTGATTCATCACACACCATTTGTTCAGTAAGATTTTCAGATTTTGACATTATAAAGGGGTTTAGCTGGCTGTCTATTTTCCTTTAATTCTGCTGATTGTTGATATATTAAAATAAAGTAAAACTTGCTATTGGGACCATATCTATATAAAGACCACCTGTCCATTAACATCATTGTTTAAGGTCAAATTGCTTCATATTTCAATCAGAGATAAACTACATGTATTAAAAGAGGAACCACCACAGTGGCATTAAGAGTAGTCTCAAGTGCACAGTTAGGGGTCACAATGGCACTCACATTTTTAGGTTTAGATCCACTCTGAAAAGATCCTAGTGTGAAAAAGTTTGTCAGCTTGCTTGTCGAAGTCTGATGGTTTTCTCTGGGCACTCTTGATTGTTCAGGCATCCATGAACAGACCACCTCAATATACCGGTAAGTGAAAGAATCTTGACTGGGGGTGTAAAACTATTACTCCTCTCTACTCTGTTGAAAGACCACCTGTCTATAAGGTCTCATGGATGGTCTTTATGAACAAGGTTTACTATACGAGTACCGGTAATCATATTTTACTTTATTTCAGATTACTCACAGTTTACAGACAGAACTTAACAGATTATATGAGTTATTTTGTAGTAAAAATCCTTATTTTATCGCTAATGGTGGAAAGGTCTCAATTGTTGCTCATTCATTAGGTTTGTACATGTATACTGTTTTATTCCTTATTTTTATCCCCTGGCTTTCAGAAAAAAGGGGATATAAAATTTGAGTTTATGTCCATCCTTTCGTCCTTCTGTCCATTCAAAATTTTTGTCTGCGTGAATTCTCCAAAAACTATGAAGCACTATTTCACAAAGTTTAGTGCAACATATCAACATAGATACATAGATAGGATATGCACGTATCATTAACTCTAGTTGGTTTGCTCATTTTTCTTGGAGTTATGTCTTTTTGAACATGGATGCAAATCACAAAAAAAGAAACTGCTAGTGGGCGATCCTAATTCACTGAATTTGCTTGTTGATTCAGTATTTTATTATGTCTCTCTGTTTGACATTTACTGTTTTTTATATTGAAACTATTAAATTTTTCTTTCCATTTTCAACATAGTAACGACTTACTGATAACTTACTGGTACTGATCTGTTGAAAATGTTATGATTTATAATGATCATACTTGATTGATTTATACCACCCCACACATACACACACTTCCATCCCAACCCCACAATTGTAGGGGGTATATAGGAACTAACAAGTCCATTTTAAATTGTCTCTGCTCCATAACTTTCAAAACCACAGTGGTAACTCAGTTAGTAGAGTACTTGCTCTGCAAGTGGGAGGTTGTGGGCTCGATCCCCTGCCAGGTCTGAAGCAAGACTTGAAAGTGGGTAGTGACTATTCTTTCGCCAATCACTCGGCATTACTAAATGAAAGTCATGGTTCTTTCGGATGGGTACTTAGGTGTGGCATGATAAAAAACCCTGCTACACCTTTGCCTATAGCTGGCAATGTCTGGATATAAATGAAATATTCTTGACTGGGACGTTAAACACCATTTCTCCACTTGGCTTCCACCAACACAATTTTAGGAGGTATATAGGAACTAACATGTCTGTCAGTCCTTTTAAAATTGTGTTTGCACCATATAAACTTTTATGTCATCTAGATGAATTTTGATTAATCTTCACATAAGTTTATACCAACATAAGACGATGTAGGTAGCAGCCAGAATATATGCCACATTTTAAGTATGTAGGTCAAATGTTTAATGAGAACAGATCAATAAATAAGCTTTCAAGTTGTACTCCATTTATTTATACATCAGGAAATCTATAATTGATAAATCTATATTCCAGGTGCTGTGATATCATATGACATTATATCAGGATGGAACCCAATCCAATTATATGATAAATTTGTTAATTCTGTTATTGTGAGTACCACTTATATTGATTCAAATACAAAAAAGGAAGGATATTAAATTCAAAGATTTTCACAAAACAAACCAATCAAAACAATATTGAAATTGTACCATTATTGGTAAAAATCTTAATTTAAGCAAAATATCTTGAACTTTGATAAAATGTTTCAAAGTATACAGATTTTGGAAGTTTACATTTTAACTATATGTGCAGTTTTATTTTAACTGTATGCACACAGTTAAACTCATAATGCCAGGGTTAGCGCTGGCTCTCAAAAAGCCAAATTCAAAATTTAGGAGCAGATTTATATGTTAATAATGGAAAAATCAGTGATTTCTCTCTGCCTAATTAAGAAACTGATGAAAATTTTGCAGAAAAAACAACATTAGCAAACAGCTATTTTTTGGAGCCAGAAATTATAAAAATTAGCTTTTGGCTAAATTGGCGAATGGCATAGCTAACCCTAAATGCATTCCATGTTCTTTGCTATCAGTTAAATAGTCTTAATGATGGTGTTTAGATACCATTCCTTTCATATTTGGAACATTGTTATATACTGGTATAATTGCATATTGTCAAAACTTTTTCTAAAAAGTTTTTATATGTATATCATTAGGATGATGAAGAAGAACAAGCAGTAGGTTCTGATGAATTACTGGGAGAGTTAGAAGAAGCTAAAAAACGGTGAGAGATTATGAAGAGCCAAGAAAATTGTAGAAATATAAGAGAAATTTGCAAATTATTCCTCTTAATTTCAATGTAAATTTCATTAATTTGGCTCAAACAATTGAGCCAAGATAGTTTTTTTTTAAAAATTAAAAAAAAACCAGTTGATTGAACATAGGAAGTACTGGAAAAAATATAAGCATGCAATTTTTGTCCAATGTTTATTGTGTAGAGGCATTTATTTTGCAGCAAAAAATTCCAACTGTTTGCAAGAGGCATTTCTTGCTATGTTCTTGCTATTATGATAATGTATGATATTGGGAATTTTCTGTGATGAAAAATCCTACTGTCGGACCGACTGTTCAGACATTGTACATGTATATTGTTTTATGACACATGATAAGAAACTAACCAATCCTAGCTTGTTTCATGTCACACGATAAGAAATTAACCAATCGTAACTAGTTTAATGTCACAAGATTAGAAATTAACCAATTGCAGCTTGTTTATTGACACATGATTAGAAACTAACCAATCGCAGCACCAGAAATTTATATGGAAGTATACTATTTATATTTATTTTAGTGTAAATGAACTGGAATCTCTTCTGACAAAAGTACATGAGAAACAGAAAAGTGAAACCTCAACATTAAAATTTCAGGTATTAAAGCTTAATTTACCAGTATTTGTTTTGCACCCTTCTGCCCAGTCATTTCTTTGTTAGTACTTTATTGGACATTTGATTGGTTCACTTTTGTTAACAGAAAGGTTGAACAATTTAAATTTTAAAGCCCTCTGATCTTTAATATGATACATGTATTGTTAAAAAGACACTTTTAGGGTTTCAAACACTCAAAGACTTTTTAAGGGGCCTACACTTTTTTTAAAGTTCTATCATTACTTCGAGTTATCCAGGGTATTCGAATTATAGGAGTTTAAGTTATCGAAGTTGCATTTATATAGTTTATATAGAAAATAATGACTTCGAGTTATCTGTGGTATTCGAGCTATCGAAATTCCAGTTATCAAAGTTCTACTGTATTTGATTCATGTAATATGGCCTGCCAAGACTTTAACAAAGGGGTTATTTGGCAAATTAAGGGATCAGTGGTCTCATGGTCCCTTCTCAAACGGGCCTAAGATATATGCTTAGATGTTTTATTTTACAGATAGAGAATTTATTTTGCCTTGGTTCGCCCCTAGCTGTATTTCTGGCATTGCGGGGAATCCGTCCTAAAGGGAAAGGAACTATAGACCACATACTGCCTTCTACTGACTGTAAAAGACTGTTTAACATATACCACCCTTATGATCCTGTAGTATGTATTCATTTTGTGAAATTTTGTAAACATCTTGTCCAGAATAATTGGGGACATTAGACTGTTTCCATTCCTGGTAGCCAAAATTGCTTTGAAAAAATAAACTACCGGGTATTTCAGAAAGTTTGTAAAACAAATACTTTAAAAAAAAAATGTTTTCACAAATTTTGGAAATTTGACTATTAATTATTTTCAATTTGTGGAATCCTAGATAATGTAAAACTTATAATATTTGTGGGGTTAAAGTAATGTGGTTTTGAAATTAAAAAAAACTTGTTTGGAGAAAATTTCATGGAATTTGTGTTTTGTGTAAAATAATTTTAATATTTCCATATCTTATTGAGGGACTTGGTAAGTGGGAGAAAATTTCATGGAATTTGTGTTTTGTGTAAAATAATTTAAAAATCTTATTGAGTGACATGGTAAGTAAAACATTCAGTTAACATTAAATTTTTAGGTATTTACGTATCCACAGCTTTAGCCATAGTTATCTGTGTTGCTATATTATTTCTAATAAATGTTTATCGTTCTTAATTTTTTGTTAAATAAATACATGTAAATTGGTATGCATAATTATGTTGGGAGACTCAGTGTAAAACGTTTACCTTTGTCTTCAAGGGTACTTTGACAATGGTAATTGTATGTAGGGGTGCCAGCATGCATTGTTGTCTTCTAACATCTCTTGTTTATGTATTTTATTTTTCTTCCATTTTACAGGCTTACCGACTTGAACCATTAATTTTGAAGCATTATGCCACATTAATGCCTTTACCAATACACAGTTTTAATGCTCCTAAAAAGACACCTTATGTCCACGTTAAAGCTACAGCTTATGCAGCGTTTAAAAGTTCTGACGAGAAACTCAACGAAAAAGGTGATCAGTCTGACAAAGACTTTGTAGATAGCATGGAAATTGGATCCTCTGGGAGCCGGGATGCTTCTCCTGCAAGAAATCAAAAATTTTCATTGTGTGGGTACTTTCTTGGTTTTGGTGTTTTTAATGCTTAATATACATTTTTATTTCAGGTGTGAGTGTGTGTGTGTGTGTGTGTGTGATTTCAAGCTTTATAATTTGCATTTGTTTATTATTTTACATCTTTAATAGTTTCACAGTAGTGTTTGATAAATTGCACATCAAAATTTTCTTTAATAAATTGCATATATATAGTAAAACCTTGCAATTGTGCCCTTCAATAATATTTTAAAGTCCAAATGTGTATATTTTTGTTACCCTTCAAAGAAATTTCTGGCATAGCAATTGGTTAACTTACCTGGATACATAGAACTATGTTAGGAAATCTGCTGGGGTACATAAACGCACACGACGTTTAGCAGTAAAAGAAAAGTAACTCGTACATTGCGGACGACTAATTACCTTTCGCCTGCGGCTCAGGATACATAAATCTTTGACGAGATACATGGGGCCGTGTAACCTGCCAAAGCCCTGTATATTTCTTTCTCATTTTATCTCAAAACTCTTGTATAATGCCAAGATCTGACTGAACAAATGGTAGCAATGAAGCAAGGTATTACTGTAATGTATTTTGTCTGAATGATTTGAAAGTAAAACTTGATGGGACATACTACAAACATTGCTACAGAAGATGGGAGAATGACCTTGACCTTGCAACCAAAATAAAGTCTAATTGACAGTGCTATTTAGACAAGGCTAGCAATCTATGGATTTCTTATTATGTCCCCCAAACAAAGTGATTTATTTGTACATGTATGTTTGATTTTTGGTGTCTGGTAGTCTTGTTTTAAACCAAATATTTGCTTTATTTAATATTTTGGTGTCGGGTCTGTTGATAGAATTTTAATGTCTTGACAAAATTTAAAGATATTGTAATTGATTATTTTTGTTGAAAATAAGAATAAAAATTTATTTGATTTGAGATGTCATCAGCTAACCCATTACCATAACTGCTATATGCTTTGCAAAAGAAATTACTACCATACTCCATTATTGAGTCTTGGTCAGATAAGGTGAAAGTTTGTACCCCTGAGCTATTGAGACTGTTCTCCATTTGTCGTCGTTTTGGATGAAGGGCTTTTAAATTTGTACAAATGAAGGAGTTATGTCCCCTTTAGGTTCCATAAGGGGAAATAGTCAAAATTTTTAAATATCTCTGAAAATTCAAGAAAAATACCCTAGAGATGTAGAGTATAACATTCTTCAGACACAGAGTTTTAAATTTGTACAAAGTTAAGCTGTGGGGTGCTATATGGGGAACTGGCAGATGTACTTTAGGGAGAAATTGATAAAATTAGTATATTTGTCAATATATCGGGATGGTATCTGAGGCCTATCAATGTTAGTGTTTGCTTGCCACTACGCTAGCAACTGTCTCCAAAAATGCCGGATCCAACATATAACTTTTATGAATTGTATATTTTATTTTACATCATAAACAGTACAGATATCATTAATGTAATTTAAAACAAGGCCTGATCTGGTGCCGATTTAGTGAACTAGCACTATCTTGAACAGGCCTCTGTAATCAGCATAATTAACTATTGAGCTTTAGTAGGAATTAGGGGACATATCTTCAGGTGAGTGTGTATATGCAGGTTTTACTGTACAATCTTGCTGCAAATTACTTAATTTCATTTAATAATTTTATCAGTCAGTGGAATGTTTAGAAGAAATAACAGTGCCAGTGATATGAGTGCAGAATTGAAAATGTTGCAGAAAATGGAGAAAGATGCTAAGCTAATGGAAGACACAATACAGAAGAAACAAAAACAGTGTGAACAAATTGATCAAACAGGTATGTTTATGATTTTAAACATATTCTTCTTCCTGAAAATATTGAATTTATATAGATATTTAAAAAAAAAGATTCATTCAAACACCACGTTTCCAGTATCAGTTACTGTAAACATAACCACAAGAGGCCAATGATGGATGTTACAAGCTGTAAAATGTTGAGTACATGTTTTCTGTTCTTGAACTGAAGCTGCTACCTCAAATTACATGTAGATGAAGTCGAAATTTGTACATATTTTAGATGTTTGAATTGTAGTATTAGTCAAATACTACAATATTACTACAATAGTAAAGTTACTTGGTGGGCTAGCACCTTAAAGTTATCCCTTAGTGTTAGCTAGTACAAGACTGGGAACAAATACAAACTTATAAATCTCATCCATACACCAACTTGTTTTTAGATTAACCCTTAGAAATAAATAAAACTTGCTCTTGCAAGGAATAGCTGAAAGACTGTTGATGCAACGTTACACAACATCACAACAACAATTAATCAGATGTGGGGCCTTGGTGGTTGAGTTGTCACTTATAGATCACAGAGCCTCTCACCACCTAGCCAAGTTTGAATCCCAAACTGACTGGACAAATCCTGGATAGAAGAAGTTTGTCAGTTCACTTGCTGCCAAAGGTCAGTGGTTGTCTCACTTTTCCTCCACCATTTAAGAACTGGCCATCTTGATGTACCGTTAAATGAAATAGTCGTGACTGGGACGTAAAACTCCATTGCTCCACTTCATTTTAGGTTAGCGTGTAGGTAAAGATGAGTTGAGTTGAGTAATGCTGTTTAACGTCCCAGTCAAGAATATTTCACTTATATCGAGACGTAGGCTATAGGCAAAGGTGCAGAAATTTTGCCTGTGCGTTGCGCTGATGGCATTATACAGCAAGGTTCTTTATTGTGCCAAGCCCACCGTGACACAGGACCTCGTTTATTTAAAGTTCACACCCGAAAGAACCGTGACTTTCATTTTGTAATGCCGAGTGCTTGGCGAAAGAACAGTCACTACCCACTTTCAAGTCTTGGGTCAGACCCGGCCAGGGATTGAACCCACGACCTCTCACTTACGGAGCAAGCACTCTACCAACTGAGCTACCCCAGTGGTTAGAGGTAGAGATGAGGGTTTTGGTTAAATATACTATAAAACTAAATTTTTGTTATTTTTATGTAGATCTGGAATACAGAATAGATTACCAGCTGAGAGAGAGTAGTTTTGAGAACAGTTACATTTCCATGTTGACTTCACACACATCGTACTGGACCAATAAAGACGTTGCTTTCTTCATTTTGACTCATTTACATCCAGAAATGCAAGACTCCTGTGATTAACGAGACTGTTCAATTCTACAAACAACGATAAAATATCCTTCAAAACTTGATGTTGGACCTATTCTTACCAGGTACATATCCTGGCCAATATTGTTTACCGGTATTATGATTTCACAATGGGTTCATCACTGTATTACATGACCAACACCCCTTAACATTTGTGAAGGGCGTTTTGGAAACAATTGTGAAGGGCGTTTTGGAAAACATTTGTGAAGGGCTTTTTGGGAACATTTGTGAAGGGCTTTTTGGAAAACATTCACGTACTAGTAACCAATTTCCAGAATAATGTCATTGTTAAAGGAAAATGTGTACTGATGGGATTCCATATCCAATGGAAATATTTATTCTGCTCAAACATTAGGGAGCATCACACAGTACAGTGGCAAACCCCATTACAAAACTAGCATTGATTATTATGCTATGTTTCTAATTTTGACAAAGTTATGAAGATTATGGATATATAAATGCCTGACAAGAATAGGTCTGATACCAGTAAGGTGTTTAATCTAGTCATATGACCGGAGTCTATTCATGACAAAACAGCGAGATTAAAATCCATGTCAACTGATGCCTTGAAATAGTTTATAATGGGACTTAAAGACATTCATCATAAGACAGGGATATGCTCAGTTCATGAGAAGAATTTTCTGTGATACAGTTTAGAGGACCTTATATATTGGTAAACCTATTTTATAAAAACAAAGTTCAGTTTGTGTTCCACATGATACTGCTTACACATGTGTAATATTTCATAGGAACTGACTAGATGAATAATTCCAATAAAACCAGAGATGTTTTTTTTTTTTTGAGTACATAATTAGAATAATTTTAAATGTGATGGTATTAACTGGTTGTAAAATATTTTCATCCACAAATTCTACAAATAATGTAATTTTACATGTATATAGGGAAATATGAGTTAATTCCATTCTATTTCTAAAAATACATGTAAATCTAAAGTTTGTCAGTATGAAGTAACATTCCTGTAAACTCCACTGTTCTCAAAAGAAATACCGGTATACGTGTATTGAAGTTTACCCCATATGACAAAGAAACATGCCAAAAATTTATTCTTCAGTGACTGCCCTCTTAATTCATTCTGAATTTTTCTGACGCTAATAATTAGTGTCTGAAATCTTCTACACATTTTATCTGTATTCTGTATTGTGTCTGAAAATTCCGAATTCTGAAAAAGTTAAAATGTTCAAAATTCAGGAAACGTTCATGACATTTCAGACAAAATTTAAATTACTTTTTTCATGAGTGTACCATTTTCAGACTTTTTGTAATACAGAGATATTTGTCATTATGAAATTTTGAGGATGAACAAGATTTCATTTTTGAATGGGTACTGGTTGTGTTCAAATCTATTTTTTATCTAACATCGATGGTGGATAAACATGCATATCAATTTATTTCTAACAGAGGTTAGGTACTGTATAAAAATAAACATTAATGGTAGAAAAAGTTCCTGGTTTGATGTTCTAAACTATTTCGCAGAAAGAATTTTTCAAAGTTTTGTCTGCAGAGAAAGTGCACAAAGAAAAAATAAGAAATTTTCGCTGAGAAGATACATTCGCGGTACAAGAGTCACCATGAAGATAAAAAATATTTTTACTTCGCAAATGTTTCTTGTTATACAGTATATTGTATATGTATAAATTTTCCTGTCTCTTATTTTATACATATTTCATTATTTATGCCATTAATTTTATGGTACATTTGGCATTCATGTATAAGTAGTAATAGAATTCGTATTTTTTTGTTACAATTTGGTAATTTTGGTACCGAAGAATAATTTGTGGTGTGGTTTATAAAAATATATTACGAAAAAAATATATTTTACCAAATATTTAATGTTATGTGTTTTATAAATCAAAAGTTTAAAAGTTTTTTTAATAATTAAATATTTTTGGCTAGATTGCTTGTACATGTATTTGTTAAGCTTCAGCTCTTGGCCATATTGAGAAATTGTATCAATTTGTCACATGAACAAAATGTTTGAATATTTTTTGCCATGTGCCAGTTTGGTCAAAAATGTTTTTTATGGGATGGGGGAGGGGTGTCACATATGAACAGATCATGACTGTGTTAGTATATATATATAAATGGCTGTTCGGCTAAAATGATTTTTGGGCCTTGTGAACAAAGTATTTGTACATGTAAATACATACATACATGTATTTTCATTATAGCATTTGATTCTAAACTAAAAATGGTGTTTTATGGGGGTGGGGATCATCAGGGGACAAGTTCACAAAATGGTCTTTTATTTAATGTGAGTGTGATGTAGATATGTGTTTGTTAAAGTTGTTTATATTTTGTTTTTTCTATGTATATGTTTAGGAGTCTGTTTTGTATTTTGTTTGAACATGCCATTATTGCCTTCATGATTTTAGTTTTGATAAATACTTTGCATTGCCCAGCATTCATAATATTGTTATATGTTTTCATTCAACAGAATTTATACTGTAGTGTGTTATCAAAGGCATTATGTGATTTTTGAAAAAAAATAATTCCATTTTTGGTTTTTGTTGTTACCAATATTATGTGTTATTGTTAAAATTGTCTCTATATATGTTAAGCTCACAAGGTTGAAAAGGGGGCTTGGAATATAAAAATTACAATGTCTGTCTGCCTGTCCATCTGTCTGACCATGTAAATTTGGGTCCAGACCATAACTCGTTGCTGCTTTTGAGGTATTTGATCAATACTTTTCACAAATGATCTTCAATGTCCAAAGGTGTGTAATGACCTTGAATCAGGGTCTTATCTTAAAGTCACAAAAGGTATTTACAATAAAGGCTGGGATATAATCCCTCTTGGATAATTCTAGTTGGTTAAAGAAGTTTTTTATTTTGTTTTTATTTTAAAGAAAGTTTTAATGGTTTTGTTTTGATTTTTTTTTTCTTTAAAAACTAGCTTATTTGTTTCAATATACCAAAATTTACAACAATATTTTTGTTTTGCCATGGTTCACAATTTATCAGAAATTAATAATTTGCAAATAAATGTACACAGAATAAATGTTTTATTTATAGCAAGTATGAGCATTTACTGTAGCTTGAAACCAATTACAAAATGTCACCTATCAACAAAAACAAAACCAGAGTTTTTAACTTATTTCAATGAAACTAGCCATGGATGTTTGTTATATTCAGATATGCAAAATAGATTGCATGGAAGTTCAGGCAGGTATGAAGATTAGCAGGTGCCCAGTAGCCAATGGCTTCTAAAATCCAGCCTGGGCCCCTTAATGTTTACACATTTAAGCTACTTATTACTGTTACAAATTCTTTAATGAAGTGAGCTGGGCCCCTAACTCAAAATAGTTAGGCTTCATCCCTGTCAGGTCAAAGTTCAAGGGTCATGTCTTTCTGTTTTGACTCGCCAAACACCACAGTCAAACTGATGCTTGCATGCACAGTAAAAAGTAGAAATTTGTAAGACAGTATTACATTGATATAATACAAATGAAATCTGTGTTTGGACAAACATGTCATTGGCATATTTTATACAAGTATGTTGGGGTTTTGTTATTTTTTAAATTCAATATTTTAAAAATTTTTGGACAGTGCTTTTTGATTACCGGTATATTCTTTTTAATTGTATATATATATATACACATAATGACTCAAACCTACGGCAATATACTAGTACTCGTGTATACTGTAGAACCATTAATATTGTGGGGTTTAAATTTTGTGGTTTTGTAACTTAAAAAAACTTGTGAGAAATTTTATGGAATCGTGTTTTGTGAAAATAAGTCCAATTGAAGGTTTTGTTAAGTAACAAATTTCAATATCAATACATTTAGTAGCATTTACTAACCATAGAAAATAAAAAAAATTCATTCCCAACAAACATTTGTGATTTTACAGCAGAGACAAGTGTAAAGGCTGGTAGCTCAGTTCTTGTGTGATTTTTAGCTCACCTGACCGAAGGTCATGTGAGCTTATGGCATAGCGCAGCGTGTGTATGTGCGTGTGTGTGTGTGCGTGTGTGCGTCGTTAACACCTATTTTCGACTTCTCCTCTGAAACTACTGGACAGTTTTTAAAGCATCAGCCATGCTGAATGCTTTATAGCGATCGTTGGATTTTTTCGTATTTAGCGCCGCTCTCATTTCACCTTGACAGCCAATCAAATCCTTCGTTTCGACTGAAATTACGGGAATTTCCATATAGGGTATCCCAGGTATGTATAAACTCTAATCTGAGTGATTGGGTCTCCCGGAAAGTTACGAAAACAATGTATGTGCCGATCTGAAATAGTCCGTAATTGTTTTTGCTGGATATATATTTTTAATTCTTCACTTTTGTATAAAAACCATAAAAATCCATGAAGTATACGCCCCTCGGAAAGCCCAACAAAAATGACGATCTTGTCAGTTCGCGCCGACGTTCTTCTTTTTGACCTACAGTGCTGTACACAGTCGCCGCCATATTGGATTTTTTTAATTTACGCAAAGTGACATAGATAAATAAACACAAAGTATGCTCATTAAACAGTTTTTAAGTTAAATAACTCCAAACATGGATCACATTTGATGATAAATTATATATATTTTTTTAAAAATTGATTGTCAATAATATTTCGTGTTTGGGATATCCCGACCTGGTTCATTAATATTCATCATAACGTCACGAGGATTTTCCCGCTTTCATTGGGTATTAAAATTCATTCCTGTCAGTTTGCCGGTAGCGAAATTATGCATAACAAAAAAGTAGAAATCAAAGATTATTCCCAAAAATGTGATACGAAACTGAAAGAAGAAGTTTATTTACAAGTTATTGGCTATGTTGATAAATCGTTTGTGACTCGTGAAGTTGTGTAGGATATCGATACCGTAGTTCGTATGCAAATTAGCCATGTGTTTGGGGGCATGGTATTTGACACCCGATGCCCCTGCTTAAATGTATTCACATAGCGTAGTGACTGACCTTTTTAGTCCAGTGCACCCTTGCCCCTTTTAAAATGATCATGACACCCTGTCCTTTTCAGTTATCAGTTTATAAAAACGACATGCTTTATTTTTGAATCTCTGCTACATACTTCCGATCTTCCGCACACACTCCACTTCTCACCATATGTCTTCGAAGACAGACAATTTCATCATCAATGTTCATTTAAATACCCTTTCCAGTTGTTTATTTTGAAACAACAAAATAAATCGCAAGAAGGAACAACTTGAAATCAAAATCTAAACAAAACTGAAAAAAACGATGTTTTAAAATTTTCAGATAAAATTTATTTACCTTGTTACAAGTCCTTATTAGATCGTTTTACAGTGGATATCCGATTAAAGTTGTTGTCAGTAGTTTAATCCATGGTTTTTACAACCTTTAATTTCCTTTAATGAAGCCATGTTACTTTATTTCACATAAAATGTGGCCACACATAAAACTGATTGTGCTTTCTTAAGTTCTTCCGATTTCTAGAGCACCGTTGGTGAAGTAGAACAGAAACTAAGGGCGGGGAAAATATGGTACCAATCTTGTGAACTCAACTCCTCTTACAGTTTTCAACCAAAAACCTTGAAACTTCACAGAATGTTTCTATATATATTGAGGATGTGCACCTGACTTTATGGAAATATTTCAAGATTTTTTTCCCCATTTTTCAAGACTTTGAAACTTAGTCACTTTTTAGCAAGTATTTGAATGGGGGTACCTACTTTGTGAACTCAACTCCTCTTACAGATTTCAACCAAAAACCTTGAAACTTCACAGAATGTTAATATATATATTGAGGATGTGCACCTGACTTTATGGAAATATTTCAAGATTTTTTCCCCATTTTTCAAGACTTTGAAACTTAGTCACTTTTTAGCAAGTATTTGAATGGGGGTACCTACTTTGTGAACTCAACTCCTCTTACAGATTTCAACCAAAAACCTTGAAACTTCACAGAATGTTAAATATATATTGAGGATGTGACCTGACTTTATGGAAATATTTCAAGATTTTTTTCCCCATTTTTCCAGACTTTAAAACTTAGTCACTTTTTAGCAAGTATTTGAATGGGGGTACCTACTTTGTGAACTCAACTCCTCTTACAGTTTTCAACCAAAAGCGTTGAAACTTCACAGAATGTTTATATATATATTGAAGATGTGCACCTGACTTTATGGAAATATTTCAAGATTTTTTCTCCATTTTTCCAGACTTTGAAACTTAGTCACTTTTTAGCAAGTATTAGAATGGGGGTACCTACTTTGTGAACTCAACTCCTCTTACAGTTTCTCTTAAATTCAAAGTAATTTTATTGTAACATTTTAGTTGTCTAAATAATAATCAATTAATTTTCAATTAATCCTATTCAGAAATATTTCCCCATTTTGTACTCAATTCTTGTCAACGAACTTTTTTTGAAAGAGACAGTTGCCTGGACAACTTCTGTAATTGGGAGGTACAGATTATTAGCTTATTGTGTCAGGATGGTTTATACCAATTCAGGCTTTTGAAGCTCACTTGGACAATTTATATATATTCAACAATAATTTTAAATACATTTAAATTATTTCTAAAACAAAGGTTTTATTTTTATTTTTATTTTTTTTCAAATTAATTGTGAATTCAATGAATAAAATTAATGACTTCAACAATGGTTAATCTGTCAGTTGCAAGTCAAGGGAAATAGCTGGTCATGGTGAAAGTTTTTTTTTGTGATGATGACACTATGGCGATGATGATGTGGCATGATGATCTGGTGAAGATGATGACAATAATAATGATGATGATGACATTCAGTTCTGCTGCTGCGATGATGATGATGATGATGTCACCATGATGATGATGATATGACATGAGGAGATATAATGATGATGATAATGATGATGATGATGATGTCACCATGATGATGATGTGACACAAGGAGATATGATAATGATGTTGATGATGGTGATGACATGAGTTCTGTTGATGCCGATGATGATAATGATTATCATGATGAAGAAGATGATAGTGATGGTGGTGATGAAAATAAGCTCTGCTGCTATGAGTGATGATGGTGATGATGACGATGTGACTTGACGAACTATGATGATGATTATGATGGTGACATGAGTTCTGTTGCTACCGATGATGATGTGGTGGCAATGATGACATTCAGTACTGCTGAGCGCTGCCCATAGTATGATGATGATGATGATGATGATGATGATGATGATAATGGTGGCAATGATGACATTCAGTACTGCTGAGCACTGCCCATAGTATGATGATGATGAAGATGGTGGTGATGATGATGGTGGTGGTTGTGATGACATTCAGTTCTGCTGCTGTCGATGATAATAATAATTCACGATAATGATGATAATAACAAAGCCAATGTGTTCATGCTGATGATGTGACATGATGATGACATTCAGTACTGCTGCTGCTGATAATGATGATGATTATGTGACACGAACAGCTATGATGATGATGTGACCATATTAATGATGTAACATGAGGATTTCTGAAAATGATTAATATAATGGTGGTGGTGATTGTCATGGCATGGGTTCTACTGCTGCTGCTAATGACGACGACGATGATGATGATGATATCTTCATGTTGATGATCAAAATGTGATATGAGGAGTGATAATGATGATGATGGTGGTGATTATAGATCCAGTTTGGGTTTTCTTCCAGTCAACTGCGTTTTAGTGGAGTTATGCCCCTTTTACTTTGTGAATTTTATCAAAATGATGGTTTCTCTGGACTTTTTTCCGTTACGCTTGAGATATTTCACTCAGATTTGGGGTCGGGTCTTTAGTAGCCTCTCTTGGTTTTTGAAAAATTTAAAATTTATATTTATGCGAATTACTTAGTTTACTCAATTGATAAACATTGTGTTGCATGTCCATTTTGACCATTGTAACATATTTATACGTTAGAACCTAACAACTTGCATAAAAAGCAGACTTGTTGTTAGAAGCTTCCCGATCACAGTATCTATTATTTGCATGATTTTCATTTGTTACTGATTCATTAGACAAATCTCAGTTTCAAGTGCACATTTTTTTTATCAAATTGCTCAGTTTAGCTGATGCTTCAGTACCTTCAGTACTTTGATTAATGAAACTTTGTCAGAAGTATATATGGGCCGGTGCAATTCAGATTTGTTCATGGCGTTGCCATGGCTACCATAACTAGGTCAAGGTGACCTAGGGGTGCAAAAATCTTAAAAAATCTTCTTCTCCGAAAGTACTGATTGGAGAAAAAATCTGATGTGATATTTGGCTTCTCTAGGGTCTTAAGCCTATAGTTTGTTCATTTTGTAAAAATCGGATAAAAAATAGGTTACGCGTTTTTGCGTTTAATTTTGAAAAAATTGTAAAATAGCTTCAAATTGTTATAACTTGACTATTTGACAAGATAATGACATGGGGTTTTCAGTTTTGACATCTTCTTGTTAGTATCTTCAAAATGAGGTCAAGGTCAATTGTGAAGGTCGTGACCTAATTTTTTTACCTCTGATTATAATTATTATCTCGAAAACTATAAACTTTTTGTATAGGCATGTATATTAGAATGTTGTAGGTATTGATACAACGCTCATTTTGATGTATAGAAAAAGGTCATGGGTTCAAAGGTCAAGGTCACAGATGCGAAACAATACCGAAATTGTTAATTATCTCGAAAACTATAAACTTTTTGTATAGGCATGTATATTAGAATGTTGTAGGTATCAATACAATGATCATTTTGATGTATAGAAAAAGGTCATGGGTTCAAAGGTCAAGGTCACAGATGTGAAACAATACTGAAATGGTTAATTATCTCGAAAACTATAAACTTTTTGTATAGGCATGTATATTAGAATGTTGTAGGTATTGATACAACGATCATTTTGATGTATAGAAAAAGGTCATGGGTTCAAAGGTCAAGGTCACAGACGCGAAACAATACCGAAATGGTTAATTATCTCGAAAACTATAAACTTTTTGTATAGGCATGTATATTAGAATGTTGTAGGTATTGATACAATGATCATTTTGATGTATAGAAAAAGGTCATGGGTTTAAAGGTCAAGGTCACAGATGTGAAACAATACCGAAATGGTTAATTATCTCGAAAACTATAAACTTTTTGTATAGGCATGTATATTAGAATGTTGTAGGTATTGATACAACGATCATTTTGATGTATAGAAAAAGGTTATGGGTTCAGAGGTCAAGGTCACAGATGCAAAACAATACTGAAATGGTTAATTTTCTCGAAAACTATAAACTTTTTGTATAGGCATGTATATTAGAATGTTGTAGGTATTGATACAACGATCATTCTGATGTATAGAAAAAGGTGATGGGTTCAAAGGTCAAGGTCACAGATGTGAAACAATACCGAAATGGTTAATTATCTCAAAATCTATAAACTTTTTGTATAGGCTTGTATATTAGAATGTTGTAGGTATTGATACAATGATCATTCTGATGTATAGAAAAAGGTCATGGGTTCAAAGGTCAAGGCCACAGATGCAAAACAATACTGAAATGGTTAATTATCTCCAAAACTATAAACTTTTTGTATAGGCATGTATATTAGAATGTTGTAGATATTGATACAACAATCATTTTGATTTATAGAAAAAGGTTATAGGTTTAAAGGTCAAGGTCACATATGCGAAACAATACCGAAATGTTTAATTATCTCGAAAACTATAAACATTTTGTATAGGCATGTATATTAGAATGTTGTAGGTATCGATACAACGATCATTTTGATGTATAGAAAAAGGTCTTGGGTTCAAAGGTCAAGGTCACAGATGTGAAACAATACTGAAATGGTTAATTATCTTGAAAACTATTAACTTTTGTATAGGCATGTATACTAGAATGTTGTAGGTATTAATACAATGGTTATCATGATGTAAAAAAATGGGGTTTAGTATTTATGTTTTCTTTAAATCTATCAGCTAGCCATTAGTTATCAGGTGAGCGTATCAGGCCCATGGGCCTCTTGTTTTTCAATGCAACCATTGCCCACCTTACAAATTTAAGTACTGCATCTATCAGTAACCAATAGAAATCTTTTGTGTTTAATTTAAAATGCTGTTACCATAGCTACTATAGAAGTTATGATAAAATGTTAAATTTTGATGTTTCATTTACATTTTACTTTCAGAATATCACATGTATATAAATTGTGTTCAGTGTTAAAAGCAAAAATAGAATTAACTGCCAAAATATATTTACCAAATGTGACATTTCAGACAAAAACTATACATTTTGGCCACATGACCAATTTTAAAATTTTTGATCTTGCAGAAACTATATTTTCTGATTAAGATGATTTATGAAAAGTAAACAAAGATCATGTATTATACACTCATTTTGCAGAATCATCCTCAAAAGTCATGTGTACCATGTTTAAAACTGTTTTGACAGTATGCATGGTGTATGCCAATTTATGCTGTGAGAAAATCTTTGACAATATTTTATTCCTCAGTGGCTTTTACAATACATGTATATCTAATAGTAAATTTATTTCATTGTGAAAATTAGATGTGGATCTCCAATAAGTATGTCCTGCAATACTAAGCTCCAAAATAAATACCGTAAATAACTATGGCAACAGGTGTTGTTATTCAGGGAAAAAATGTCTGCAATTTCCGCAGAATGCCACAAAAACAGTATAAGTATGGTTTTCGTTTGATGCATCATAAATGCATAAGGACAAATTGAAGTAATGCCGGCTATGCTTTTTATGTTCCGACACTGGCCGCCATCATGGTAGCAAAGCAGCGTCACGGCAACTAATGATGTACTAGTGTCAGTGATGTCATTAAATGGCACAATTCAGGACGAGTTTGCATTCTTTTTGTGAGTAATTCATGTATTATGGGCCTTTGTCGGAACATTGTGGGCGTGGCTGGCGATACGTCAATTCAATGAGCTGCCAAAATGTAAACAAGATGTTAATTATAAACTAAGGCCATGCCTTTGAATTAAAAATTAATTTGTTGTGGCTTAGAACTAAATATAAACAAAAATATGTGATTGGTATTAATAAAGTCATTACATGTATTTTCATCTTGGCTACTGGTATATAGATTAAATTCTGGTTTTATTTTTCTGGTGTCAAAATGTGACAGTTGTAAGGAAAGTGTATTTAATACTGAAATCAACTTATGACTATGAAACCTAACTGAGACATCTAATTCCATGGAATTTTTTATTGATGTTAAAAAAACAACAAAATACCGGAATTAAGCAGTATAGGCAAACAATATTGACCTGTCTGCTTGACCTTGAATTAGAAAATTTCTTATGGGAAGGTAGATTTACAAACAAATTGACCTGTCTGCTTGACCTTGAATTAGAAAATTTCTTATGGGAAGGTAGATTTACATAAACGGAACACAAGTATTGGAGACTAGCATTGTTTATGTATTAACTGTGAATCCTAACACTACCCTGTGTATTGGATGAATCATTCCTTATGAAAGGTCAAGTGGACAGGTCAATGTTGTTTGCCAATACAATTTAGGTTATTTATATTGAGATGACAAAATAATAGGAATTCCCAAAATCTTTTTGAGCAATCAAAGAATGTTATTGTTTCCATATACTTTGTATGTATTTGTTTATTCTTTATATTTTACCATGACAAGTAATTGATGGATCGCCGGCCACACCCACAATGTTCCAACAAAGGCTGCCATCATGGTACCAAAGCAGCGTCACGGCAACTAATAACGTACTAGTGTCAGTGACGTCATTAAACGGCGCAATTCAAGCCGAGTTTTCATTTGTGTGTAATTCAAGCATACCAGGCCTTTGTCGGAACATTGTGGGCATGGTCAGCGATATGTCAATTTATGTTTTAATACCATTTTAATTATTTTGCAGTTATTTTGAACATTTTTTACACATCAACACATTCCATTTACTAACGGGACTCATTTGTCCAAGGTTTAATCATCTTACGTTAATTCTTTTTAAGTTACAAATATATTGTATTTTATACATATTATTCGTGTTTATTTTTTAATCATTTTCATTCAAAAATTATCATATTTCAATAAAAATGTCTCAAAATTATTTTAATGCTGTATATAACATTTTACATACATTTTGTATTTTTGAAATTGAACTGTCTAAATTGGCAAATCCCAGACCAATTTGAGACTTGTTGTTGTATTTTGATAATAAAAATTGTCTCTAAATTACTTTGCTAGATGTCCTGATGAAGGCCACCCCAGGCCGAAAGCTTGACCAGCACCATACTACAAAATATAAAGGGTTCAAAATATCTGAAGATGTTGGTGTTCATCCTAATTATTATTTGCTATATGAGCGAGCGAGATTCATTGATGTACTTCTGTTGGTTCCCGCTAAATGAAATCCCCATTTTGTACTTACTGACATAATCTTACTTATCACTGTGTAATAAAGGAATATGTTCATTTTTCTATACTTTTTAGTCCCTTTCATACTTAATCGTACATACAATGTCATTTTTTATGTGTGTGAAACAGGACAATTACCGGTATCTGCAGTCAGTACGGATCATAAGAGTTATTTCCCCTGTGCTATAGCTAATAAAATTACAGTGTTAGCTAATGTACCCATAAAAGTGATTTCCCTTGAGCTGTATGTAATAAAATACAACTGTGTCCATAAGAGTTATTTCCCTTGATCTGTGGCTTATAAAATACAACTATGCCCATAAGAGTTATTTCCCTTGATCTGTGGCTTATAAAATACGTTTAAACAAATGTGCCCATAAGAGTTATTTCCCTTGAGCTGTTGCTAATAAAATACATTGTGTAAGCAAATGTGCCCATAAAACAGCCATGCATTGCCTAACTTAACAAACCGGAACATTGTATAAGATGAAAAAAAGGTTGTCATTGTAAACGTACTGCTGTAAACCATCTTTAATTCATGACTATCAACTTGATTCTCATACCAAAAACCATTTTGTGACTATTCACCTTTCTGATCTGGACTATATTGCCATTTTCAGAAACAAGTTGGCAGCGATTAACTTTTTATGAATAGTTTGATTGTCCTGCCAAATGGGCAAAAGTTATTTACATACAAACAAAAGTTGGTTTAGAGTCTAGTTCATCTAGTTTCATCTTAAGGTCATATTTTTCAAAGTCAAGTTAAAAAATATTTTTGATACTTTTTCACAAACCTAGTTATGATGTCAAGTGTTTCTTTATTCATTTTGGTACAAGGGTTTCAGGATATTTTTACATATTGTTATAATGCTATATTACTGTATTGTCACAGATTCTGTCTCAAATCAATTTTTAAATATTTTTTTGTTTTTAAAACAAAGTGGTTTTGCTGTGTTTCTTAATACATTTATTATTAATCTACTTGACTTGTCTCATTCATTGTCGGAAGCATTTTCGGCGAAGGCTTGTCTGAAAATGAAAAGTGATTGTTGTAGGTGGTTATGAGGTGTTATTTTACTATCAATTCACCATTTTGTAATATGATTGAATTGGTTCAACTAATTAATTCAAATTAAGTAGTGAATGAAATAGAAAATGGAATGAGTAATATCACTAATTAAATTAGTAAAAAGAAAAATTTGGTTCAGGGACATAATAATGTCATTCCATTACAATTTGATTTTTTCTTTTGATTATCTCCCTTTAAATTTATTTGTTTTAACTTTGTTTTGAGCAAATATTTTACTGATAATTGTTAAGAGTATAAAGAAGTTTTACAGAGAATTTGTTAATAGGTTTTCCGCCATTTTTGAATTTTTAAATATTTTAATTTCCTTCAATTAAAATACATGTAAAACATTGTATTAAAACAAATTATGATTTTGTTCCTGATGTATACATAATTTTTATATTTCCATTATTTTTCTCCCACATAGAACAAAATGATGTCAAAATATCTTGTTAAGCCAAATGAATTATTCTATTTTATATATATTATTGTTGCTTGTTTACAGTTGCCTTTGCTGCCTGTTGATTTTAAATCAAGTGACAGTGCAATATTTTCATAATGTTTATAAATAAATAAAATATGTTATAATTAAATTCTATTAAAGAATTTGTCTTCTTTGAACATCTCTCTCTCCCTCTCCACACACACACACACACACACACACACTGTGTGTGTGCCCAAGTGGTGTAAAGCATGCACTCATAGATCTCAGCACCTCTCATAGTCTTAAGTTCAAATTTCAAGTGGGTCATATCCTAGTGTAAAAAAATTGTCAGTTCACATGCCAAAGTTTTATGGTTTTCTCTTGCACCATGCCAGAACTGACTTCAATATTTCTCAAAGAATCTTGACTGGAACGTAAAACAATATTTTTCCAATCCAATTCTTTAATAGTTTGCCCCTTTGCATTTCAAAATCTGCTCCTTGCATACCTGTAATAGTTTGTTCTTTTGGATGCCTTGTAGAATATCTTACATGGCATATATTGCAGAATAGCTAGCCCCTTTGTATGCATTTTAGAATAACCTACCCCCTTTGCATATCTTGTCAAAGAATTTTTCTCTTGATAAACCTTGCAGAATAACCTGTCCCTTGGTAAACATTGTAGAATAGCCTGCCCTTTTTGTGCCAAAAAGAATAGTCAGTCCGTTGTATGCCGTGTAGAATACTCTACTCCTTGGTATACATTGTAGAATAGCCTTCCCTTGGTATACCTTGTAGAAAAGCCTGCTCCTTTTTGCATGTCTTGTAGAAAATCCTTCTTCTTTTGTATGCCTTGTAGATTTTTTTCTCCTTTGTTTGCCTGTAAGAATAACCTGTCTCTTTGTATGTCTTTTAGAATATCCTGTCCCTTGGTATATATTGTAGAATAGCCTGTCCCTTTTGTGTGCCTTGTTGAATAGTCTGTCCATTACAAAATATGCCTCGTAGAATAGCCTGTCCCTTGGTTTGCCTTGTAGAATAGCTTTCCGTTAGTGTACTTTGTAGAATTGCTTGGCCCTTTGTATGTCTTGTAGAATAGTCTGTCCTTTTGTATGTTTTGAAGAATAGTATGCTCCTTTTGTATGCCTTGTAGAATAGCCTGTTTATTTTGTATACCTTGTAGATGCTTTATCCATTGTATGTCTTGTAGAATAGCCCGTCTGTTGTATGTTTTGTAGAATAGCCTGTTCCTTGATGTACTTTTTAGAATAGCCTGTTCCTTGGTATGCCTTGTACAAAAGGATGTCCCTTTTGTATGCCTTGTGGAATAACCTGCTCCTTTTGCATGCCTTGTAGAATAGCTTGCTCTTTTGTATGTCTTGTAAAATAGCCTGTCCATTGGTATACATTAAGAATAGTATGTCCTTTTGCTGAACTTGTAGAATAACATTTCCCTTTGCATATCTTGCATACATCTTGTTAGTATGTCTTTCAGATTAGGCCACTATTTGTACGTCTTGTAAAATAGCCTGTCCATTGGTATACCTTGAAGAATAGTATGTCCTTTTGCCGAACTTGTAGAATAACATTTCCCTTTGCATATCTTGCATACATCTTGTTAGTATGTCTTTCAGAATAGCCTGCCCTTTGTATGTCTTGTAAAATAGCCTGTTTATTGGTATACCTTGAAGAATAGTATGTCCTTTTACCGGACGTGTAGAATAACATGTACCTTTGCATATCTTGCAGACATCTTGTTAGTATGTCTTTCAGAATAGCCCGCCCTTTGTATGTCTTGTAAAATAGCCTGCACATTGTATGCCTTGTAGAATAACCCGCTTCTGTTGTATGCCTTGTAGAATAAAGTGCTTTTTGCAAACCTTGTAAAATAATATGCCCATTGGTATAGCTTGAAGAATAGTATGTCCATATACCGGACGTGTAGAAAAACATGTCCCTTTGCATATCTTGCAGAAATCTTGCTAGTATATCGTTCAGAATAGCCTGCTCTTTATATAACTTGTAGAATAGCATGTCTTATTTATATGCATCGTGGAATAGTCTAACTTCCTTTACTGAATAGTCCGTCCTTGTACACGACTTGTAGAATAGCCTTTCTCTTTTTGTATGCCTTGTAGAATAGTCTACCCCTTTGTGTATATCTTGCAGAAAAGTTTGTCCTGCTTGCCTTGTGTAGAATACCCTGCCAATTTACAAGTATGTCTTGTGGAAGTCTTCCTGGGCATATCTTGCAGAATAGTATGGTCTTGTACACGCTTTTAGATTAACCTATGGTATCGTTTTGTACAGCGGCGTAGCGTGAAAGGAATGAATGTGCAAGCCTGGTGCCAAAGCCGTAGACGCGTCCTTGCTAAGTTGTTACAGGGACATCCACCCCTAGGGAAAGTTTTTTTTGGAAAAATTGAGTAATTTAGTGCATTTTTCTGCATTCTAAATCAATATTTACATGGGAAAAGGGCTAAAATTCGGTTTTTGTCATGAGTCCTTCGATCGAGACATTAAAACTGATGCCCGTCTCAGCAGCTCAGTGGGTCACGGTTGCAACAGCTTAATTGCACATTGTCCTGAGCGCACTGCAAAAATAAAAATTTCTGTCACTTCACCTGCAGCTGGTGACGTCTCGATAATTATTATAAGTTAAATATTTTTCACTTGGAGGTAAAATCTCATTCAATCAATCGATCTTGCTCTCTGATTAATGTGTGAAGCAACAATATGTCTGAGACCTTTCAACTCCCACACACGTGACCGTGATTTCCACAGCTCGATCAACAAGTCCACTATCTATCATTCTATTTTATTCTGTTCGGAATCATATGTGCTAGGATTAAAGTTTAATTCACCTAATTGGGAAACTGAAGTTTTTTTATCCAAGTAAAAGTTACGGTTTAATGCTTTCACCCTTCACATTTCCAGGAGTAATTTGAGCTGTATTTGGGCTCGCATGTACACGGCTTATCATCCGAGTTACACGAACACATTGGCTTAAAACTATCGGTACTAGGCTGGCAGAAAGACGAAATTTTCTGTTTAAGACTCTTAAAGTTTGAAAATAATCATTGTTTTATTTTCACATTATTTTGTATTTTATTTTCATTTATTTATTTTTTTTCATAAAAAAATTATGTGCAAGCACAGGATTGTTGGCCTAAATGCACGCTACGCCACTGTTCAGTAAAATATAAAGATTTTTTATATAAATATAGTCTAAAGATAATAATTTCGAACATCATTAGCTGGTAATGTCTCGATAAAACGATTTATTATGACCGTTTACATAGATCTATATAGCGATATCATTTACAATATAAGCATCAACTTTAATATATCCGATGCCTGGATGCAAGTTCTATTAAAGGTCTATTATCACTCAGTTCAGATACGATAACATCTAGAACTCATTATGTCGTTTCGGGAAAAATACATGTGGAATCTAGAACTTTTGATATGACGAACAAAAAATAGGTCATCAGAATGTTTAACGCCCAGGACTAGAATTAATGATCCTGGAAAGACCAATGGATTCGAAGAAAATACAATTTTTAACGTAGTGTAAATGGAATTGTGTAAAATGTACATAATGGGGAGCACGATTCCTACGCTCCCGTCTAAATCCGTCACTGCTGATTTAAATCATATTCAGTATATTTCAATGCCGATCTTAACTTTCCTGTCCTTTGCCTGAAACCATGGTCAAAAGTCAGGGACATGCTCGTTAAAGAAATTAGTTTTAAATTGCGATATTTTAATTAACGGTGAGGCTTTGGCTGAGGGGGGAGGGGGGGCTAAAAACATAGCTGGAATTTTATCTTTTATCTATCCTTCAACTACTTTAAACCTGTTTCTTGCTTTACTGACTATTTTCTCTCCTACTAACTGCACTGAGAGGTTCGCCATTACACAGGAGGGATTGACAGAAAAATGTTTATGCATAGGCGTAGGAGCAGGGGGGGCCAGCGGGGGCCGAGCCCCCCCCCCCCCCAATGTCAGAGAAGGGGGGGGGGGGCAGGCCCCTGCAATATATTGTGTGAAATTTTGTATCATAGTTTACGTTTATAGTGTAAGTGCTAAAAAAAAAAAAAACAAGAGCTTTAACAGGAAATGTCCATCTGGTAACCAATCAATTATCAATTTCATCATTATACTTGTAAAAGGGCGTCAAAATTTTCCGGGGTACCCCCATATCCAGTGGCGGATTCAGCGTACCCCCCCCCCCCCTTTATGTCGCTAATAACACATATTGTTCAGCTCAGATTGCACCAGAATGCAGGATTTTTGCCATAGGCAACTATTATGTACATTGTCGTACTTCACCTGTGTAACGATCTACAGCTCAGTGTCTTACGATCGGTACATAGAAATATAGAACAGGTGTACAGTTTTTGTTTCCTTAAAAAGAAACCAAAAACGATACAAAAACTGACCACATCTATTTGAGTTCCTCATTAAATTCCGGTTATTTCAGTATTTTTTGTAAAATTTTAGGACGTCGGGAAATTACTTCCATTTTAAGTTAAAAATATAGCAGTTATTTCGGCACTATCTCTTAATATTCTTGTTTAATTTTTGAAAAATGTGGCGAAAGACCTTTAGTTATAGGCTGTTTTTTCACGCTAATTTGATTTTTTTCAAAAATGACCACATCTAAAGTGTTAGAGCACACTTTGATAAAGGTAAAAACATAAAAATCAAATGTTGGTTTTGACGGCAAATTACTTCCAATTTTATTTAAAAATAGGGGAATTTTTGAATATCTAGTGAAGAAATATCCAATATGGCCGACACCGCACCAAATATAAAAGTTTTATTTTCCCCACCAATATTCCGGTACAAGTTACACCGACTTCCCCGTAAGTAAAAAACGGTAAAAAATTATAATATAATAATAATAATAATAATAATAATAACCAAACAAAAGGTGATATACTTCTCGACCTTTGAATATACTATTAAAAGTTTTAAAAAATTAAAAATTAAAGTCAGATTTGTCAGTCAGCTTCATAAATATTCTGGTTTTTTTTAAATAAATATAACGAGAAAAGTGAAATAATCTCTTAAGACAATAAAAATAATTATAAATTATTAATTTAGTCAAATAAGAAAAAAGTATATATTTTAATAATTTTAAAATTTCAAAATTAATTTTATTAGGCCAGTAAGTCGGTCCATCAGTAGTATATCCATCCAAATTAATCTTATTAATTTGTTGGATTTATCTTATTAATTTGGTCAAATATATCTTTTCAAAATTACAGAAATAACATTTACCGGGTATCATAGAGACTTCGTATCTAATGATTTATACACACACGTGTCAATCATTTTTTGCAAATTGGACGGTAAGTTCTTTTGATTACAGGTGATAAAGGTCTACTAATAAACAGGATGTTTATTGATAATCTTTTAATTACTGGTATGTGAGATACCACTTTTAGCAATATTAATTTATTGTGAATTTATAGTAATTAGAAACTACCTATTGAAGTTTGCCGTGGGAAGATTAGACATCATGGATTATGTGAACTTTGTAAAAGTGGTTTTATACATATTATTTGTTATTTGTTGCAATATGAGAAATTTTCTGATGCAAAAATGTATTCTATTGATATAAATAATACATTCTTTTTTTCTAATAATGGGCCAAAATATTATTCAAAATTTTATTTATTTATTTATTTATTTATTATTTATTTATTTATTTTGCATTTACCAATTAAATATTTGTTTAATGAATTTGATAAGATAGTTAAACATTAGCATTGGGATGGATGGGTGCAGTGTATCATGAATAATCACATTTATTAAAATGTGTATTAGCATTTTTACTTATATTTGTATTGCGCAAACATATAGTATTTTATGCAATTTGATTCATGACTGGATCAAGTTACTGTTTTTGTGTAAATTAAAAGGATAAACGTTTAATATATATCCCATTGTTTTTTGCCTAACAAACAGTATATCTTCTACTTCTAAATAACCATCTACTTTTTCTTTCTCTCGACTTGTATATTTTCCTCTTCATGTAAACATTTAAATTAATATACTGTTTTGCTTGGAATATCTCTTAGAATTATTTTTATCATCAGTCCATTTTAATCTCATAATGACCATGTCACGTTGTCAGTTACCCAGTGGTCAGTTATCGATAGCTCTTGGTAACGAGGTTTGTGAAATTTACCTAGAAGAGTTATTCCGCCTGATCATTATACAATATTTTTGCAGTCGGCCACTTTTTCAAAATTTTTCGGGGGAGCATGCCCCCGAACCCCCCCCTAGAATGTTCAAGCTTTCGGCTCTCACATTATACGCCCCCCTTTTTGAAATTCTGGATCAGTCTATGATATCCATCCCCAATGAGTGGGGGGATTATGGAACTTGTGTCATACGGTTATTTTATATAATCTTGCCTTGATATCACAGTATTTTAACATATCAAAACGATGCACAATACAATGAAAATGCGTCTAGACAGGACTTAGTTTTGAAAATTTTCCGGACCCCCACCTATGCGAGGGGTTTAGCACCCCTCTCATACTCTCCCCGCATCGTGCCTTAGGCACGAGGTCGTACCTGCGGCACGACATAGACATACCTTCGGTTTGGCCCCCCCCCCCCCAATATTAAAAACCCTCCTACGCCTATGTTATGGGGTCGTACTTATCGCAATTAAAGAACAAAAACTGTCACAAACAATCTGTTCTTAACAGAAAACCACTGCATTATATGAAATACCCCTTGTTGTTATTTAAAATATATATCCACCGCGTATTTGTTGCAAATTTTAATAGACACGCATAATTATGTGGAGAGATAGCGATAATGATCAATGTTCAAAGCTCACTCGTCCTGCCTTGGATGAATCTTGACCGATTGGAAAAAGTGTAGCCAATATTTCTTTTAATAACTTTAAAATATTACATATGTTTTAATATCAAAAACATATTTTAAAAATTTGAGTCGTGCCGGATATTATGTGAAAATTTTGTAGAAATCCAATAGATATTTATTGAAAATTGAAAACCAATGAAAATTGGGTTGCAAGATTTTGCCAGCCGGCCTACACATTTTATATCCTCTGTCAAAGATTCTACTGACTTTTTGTTGCATATCGGCATATTCCGGAAAGATTCGGAAGTTTCCCTCCCTAGATCTATATTTATTATACATTATATAGAACTATATCAAGCCTATATGATTAGTCATAATTATCACTAAATGGATTGCTGAACTTGACAGCTGATGCATTTATATGTGTATTATCTCTACGTCCCAAAGGTAACCACTGCGGTAGCTCAGTTGGTAGAGTGCTCGCTCCGTAAGTGGAAGGTCGTGGGTTCGATCCCCGACCGGGTCTGACCCAAGACTTGAAAGTGGGTAGTGACTGTTCTTTCGCCAAGCACTCGGCATTACGAAATGAAAGTCACGGTTCTTTCGGATGGGAACTTAAAATAAACGAGGTCCCGTGTCACGGTGGGCTTGGCACGCTAAAGAACCCTGCTGTATAATGCCATCAGCGCAACACACAGGCAAAATTTCTGCACCTTCGCCTATAGCTGGCGACGTCTCGATATAAGTGAAATATTCTTGACTGGGACGTTAAACATCATTACTCACTCAGTCAACTCTACGTCCCAAAGGCACCATTTAGATCTCGCTTGTAACTTACTATAAGTGTTAAATGAGAGAGAGAGAGAGAGAGAGAGAGAGAGAGGGAGAGAGAGAGTTTAGTTGAGTCAATGGTGTTTAACGCCCAATCAAGAATATTTAACTTATATCGAGACGTCGCCAGCTATAGGCGAAATAGCAGATATCAGTTTGCCTGTGCGTTGCTATGATGGCATCATACAGCAGGGTTCTTTAGAGAGAGTGTGTGTGTGTGTGTGCGTGTGTGTGTGTGTGTGCGTGTGTGTGTGTGTGTATGATTTACTAATGTTATGACTTGTAACACTGCTAAAACAGAAATTTGTCATATATATGGTAGTAGTTCCGAAAATGTCAAACTTGTAACAAGTGGTGTCCCACATGGTAGTGCACTAGGTCCACCGGCATGCCTGCCAGCATGGTAAAAATTTGAATAAACTTTTCAAGTTACCCTTGTTCGTTTTAAATCTTCGATAGCTCAGTGTTGAAGTACTAGGGGAAATAGGGTAAGTAGCCACCTTACTTTAAGGGATAACTCCCTTTTTATACATATTAAACAATGTCAGTACTAGCCTGCACCTTCGCGAGGTGCACGACAATAACTAATAATAACGTCGGAAATATATATATGAGAAAAAGTCAAGGTTTAGGTATAATTAAAAAAACCCGATTACTAATTGTATGTACGGTTTAAGGCATGTACCATATTCCTAATTTGATATTCAAGGCGTCAAAGTTTTGTCAGGATTGGGATACAAAATTAAAGCATATATTTCTATATATGGATCAATAGCAGCAATATAATTTTAACCTTAGATATGAGAAAACATTCGAGAATCACTCACCCAAGCTCTGTTTCAACCAAGTATTCAACAGCGTTCTTGTTGATGTTGACCTTGTTAACGTGTTGTAAAATGGCGTATCAGAAATGTGTCATTCATCAAAGTAAAACATGACCAAAGGAAGCCAACTCTTACAATAATAAAAAGTTTTTTAACAGAACCTGGCTACTTATCCCGGATGGCCACTTACCCTGTATGTGGACAACTATGATATTACCAAATGCTATCCTTTTTATATGCGGGTTCGAATCAAAAACCTTTTTGCACGTTAATTCAGGTTAATTTTAAATATGTCTCTGATATCATTCAGTTTTTAAATCTTCAAAACATAATTATATTTAACTCAGTTGTAAGTGAATAAATTATATAATTTTACAAAATTACATCATTTTACCATCACCAATGTCATTTATATGTTTTACGCAATGAAATAATTCAATTTTATTAATATATACGAGTTTTACCCATCTACCGTGTATGATTAGGTCCCTTAACGTTAATTCTCGTCGTGGGCGTTACATACTAGAACCGACCGTCTTTACTGTATCACCTGGTCACGTTCCCATGTATGAAGTATGTTGTATTTCAGAAATTATGCAGTTATAGATGAAATAACATGACGATTTCTGTAAGTAGAATATTTTTTTTGATTTTAGCCTTTTCAAAACCCGTCTGTGTTGTGAAGACGGGATATGCAGAGATAAAAATCGGTGACGCGTAGGACTGTATAAACTACCGTTGATTATATCAGCGACATTGCGTTTTGTTTACTATAGCGATGTAAGTCTAATTTCCATTGATATGTTTCTATTGATAATTCACAAGTTTGGACATAATATACGGACGATGGATTGCATTTGATCTAGTGAAATTAATGTGTTTATTGAACCCGGCCGATGCTTACACTTGCAGTACAGTTAGTCCAAGTTAACCGACATAATATTAAGGTCAATTATTAGGTCATCGAAATAACAACAATGTCAGTGAACAAATCGGGTCAGGTCGGTCTTACTTAACATGTTAATGTAAGTAATTTTACTCTGTTTATATATCTGATTTCTCTGGTGAATCAATCTATAATTTTACATAAATAAAATGATCTAAGTTATTGGTACATTATCGACACGGTTCAATGTACACAGACTATAATTTTCCAGTGCATTTGTACTAGCTTGTACTTTATGTAAAACAAACAGTTAAAGTGTATGGAAGAGCTTTTCAGTTTAACGTCACACTTCCCTCAAGGTAAAAAAAATGGTAAAATATAATTGACACATTTATTTTGGTTTAACAAGGAATTTCGAGTTGCTATTGGAAAGATCTGTGAATTTCTCATATTAAATTTAGCTGCTACTATGTATAAATATAAATTCCACATATTTTCCTTCACAATTCCTCAAGGTAATAATAATAAAAATAATAATAATAATAATATCTTTATTGCTCGAACTCAATTACAATAATTGGTTATGGCAAGTAATTCAATAAACATAAAACATAATGAACAAGAAATCATAAAAAAACGTAACTGACAAATGTATACATATATAACAAATATTTTACAGATAATGAGATGTAATACTGCAAGGTACTTAAGTAATTTTAGTTTTACGTATTTCAAGGCACTCGATAATAAAATTTGATGTTATTTTCAGGATCTCGGCTCACTTCCCTGGTGGAAGTTCACGTGTCTAACCTAACTTGTCGGTTCCAAAGTTTTTACTTTGCTTCTGGATTGTGATTCGGAAATGGATTAGTATGTTTGTTTTTGATTATGTTGCTATTGAAAAGTAACTGGAATTTTCTTCTAGAATTTAGATGGTCAAAAAAAGGATGGAAGTTGTTGTTAATTGACACATTTATTTTAGTTTAACAAGGGTAGTCTGAATCGCTATTAGTAAGATCTGTGCATTTCCCGTTTTGGAATTTAATTGCTACAATGTATAAATTTTTATATAAATTCTACATATTTTCCTTCATACTTGCTCAAGGTAAATGGTAGGCAGAATAATTGACACATTTATTTGGTTTAACAGGGCAATTTTCGAATCGCTATTGGAAAGATCTGTGAATTTCTCATATTCAATTTAATTGCTTCAATGTATAAATATAAATTCCACATATTTTACTTCACACTAGTCTTGCTGAGATAAAATGGCAGGCAGAATAATTGACATATTTTATTTTGGTTTAACAAGGGTATTTTGAATTGCAATTGGAAAGATATGTGAATTTCTCATATTAATTTTAATTGCTTCAATGTAGAAATATAAATTCCACACTTGCTCAAGGTAAAATGGTAGGCAGAATATTATTGTGGTTTAACAAGGATATTTTCAATCGCTTTTGGAAAGATCTGTGAATTTTTCATATTATATTTAATTTTTTAACCGAAAATTCCACACACAAATATTTGAGTCTAGTAATTATTAACCTTAAATTCATGTTAAAAATTAGTTGCATATTTACAAAAAAGACAAAAATTTAATAGATAATCTCAAACAGTTTACTATGGGTATTCTGAGTTACATACAGTTGAATCTCGTTATCTCGAACTCGGATATCTCGAACTACCGGATATCTCGAACTTTTTAAAAAGTCCGAACAGAGTTGTTCTTTATTAAACCAAAATCACTCCGGTTATCTCGAACTCGGATATCTCGAATTATCGGATATGTCGAACAATATTTTCATCCCCTTGAATGAAAATCCTAGGAAAATTACACTCGTTAACTCGAACAAAAAATTTAGGAAAATTAAATTTGTTAACTCGAACAAAAAATATAGGAAAATTAAATTTGTTAACTCGAACAAAAAATTTTGAAAATCAAATTTGTCAACGCCTACAAATTTTTTGGTAGAAAAAACACATTCCGACATAAATAAAATATTTGACTGTCGGCCTTGTGTTGATTTTAAAATGACAATATTTCACTGACCTCCCAATTTCCTTAAGCCCTTAATTATTATCCCTTGCGTAAGCAATTAAACCCACAAGGAGAAACAGGTGTTATAATTACTGCCAAGCCGAACATGGCTGCCGAAAAGCGTGTGATGAGAACATTACTCAATACAACCGGAAGCTTAGGGTGATTAAAGTACACAAAACGAAACTGGTATGGAGACCAAAGCGGATTCCACTATTTGTCGGCTAATAACAATAGCGCAATCGGTTATTGACAGATTTGAGTAATTAAAGAAAATCTTATAATAACGCAGTTTTATATATCATGTTTGAATACATACGATAAATGAGAAAACGGCAATATACAGTTTGACAAGATAAAACCGGAAGCGACTTCCGGTAGGCGTGTACGAGTTACTTCCCTTTTATTGCCGTTTTTAACATCGGTTATCTCGAACTCCGGATAAGTCGAACTTTTTGCATTTCCCCGTCGAGTTCGAGATAACGAGAGTCAACTGTACTAGGAGTACTGTTCTGATGAAAAATAAACATACCAATGACCAATCAATGTCCAAACCAATCCCAAAGCAAAGTAAACACTTTACATGTGAACTTCTATCAGGGAAGTGAGACTAGGTGTTCTGAAAAGGGTAACCACCTTTCTATCAAGGTATACCTGCCACATGTTAAATCCAAATTGAGAATGACAGGAACATGGAGCTTTGTCAGGAGATTCTGTCCATAAATGGGCAACACTAAAATAAAATAATGCCCTTAGTTAAGATTGTTGCTATACCCGTCACACTATATACATTATAAAGTTTTATTTTTTGGCTTGTATCTGCTTTGTATCACCATTTCTCAATAGGTTTTATTGAATACTCTGCTGTCTATGCAAACTTTGGAGCCTGGCTCTATTTTTACAATCATTTGGGAAGTATTGATTGATTGATTTAATGAGGATTTTGTCCCTGTCAAGAATATTTCATATATATTGATATGTCACCAGCTATAGGTTAAGTCGCAGAAATTTTTACCTTTGCAGTGTGCTAAGGACAATGTGCAGGTACAATTCTTTAACATGCCACGCATGTCGTGAATGGAACATAGGTTTTTAAGGTACCTTCTGAAGGACCCATGACCTTTATTTCTAAATGCTAAGTACTTTGCAAAAGAACATGCAGTCACTACTACTACTAGGGCTGTGACGAGTACCCGGGTACCCGTTCACGGTTAGGGTAATGACTGTACCCGGGTAACAAATTGTTTACCCGTTACCCGTTAAAACATGTATAATTGTTGTAGACCTAAAATAAAATGTATATAAGTTCAATTAAACTCTTGACTTTCATTCAAAATGACACGACATGTCAGTAATCGTAATCATTGTTTATACTTCTGTCAGTTTGTGACACTGGAACACCTTGAGGAACTACATTCAACCCAATAATAAGAAATATCTTATTATTGGGGAACCACTATAAGCAACTTAAAACATGACCGAAAGAAAATTGAAAATTTGGAAATTACTTTATTCAATAACATTAACAAAACAATGAAAGTTATTGATTCTATTTAACCTTGCAAGACAAAACCTTTGAAGTGTAACTTGTATAACTATAAGCATTGCGCATGCATAGTTAAGGTTTCATCACGGAGAGGCGGGATTCACGATAGGTTACTATAGTCTATAATAAACATACAAGATGCCGTTTTCTGCGGATTTATCTGCAGTTTACTGCATTTGTTTACGGTAAAATCATCTAGTATATAGATTAATAATCATTTATTTAATAATATTTGTTTATTCTGGTTATTTATTCACGGTTTGTGAAATAGATTCTTAATTGAAATGTGTGGAAGTTTAAAAGCATCGGGTACTCGGTACCGGGTCGGGTACAACATTTCGGGTATCCGGGTACAGAATTCTTTACCCGTCACAGCCCTAGTCACTACCTATTTTCAGGTCTTGCTCAGACCTGACCAGGGTTCGAACCTATGACCTCCCACATATGAAGCGAACACTTTACTACTGAGCTACAGTACCTTAATGGTCAAATTGGGAAGTAAGCTTTGTTTCATGTAATTTTGGTGAGAAAACCTGGTGTCTTAATTGGCTTCTTTACAGCTGTTGTTGATCACACCTTTGATGAAAAAATGGGTTGCTTTTGGGATAATATTGCAATTCATGGATACAAGAAACTTAGGAAAATTCTCGATCACATCAACATTTGAATTTTCATATTTTTACCAGAAAAACTTAAAAGTCATTAATTATTTTACATAAAGAATATGTTTTTATAACATAAAATATATTGACAGCAAATGAGATAAAATGATAATTAATTAGTGGCATTAAGATGTTGAAAGGCTTAAACACAAAGACTCTATATAAATGCCACTATGGTAGATCTATACAGATGAAATAACAAGTGTACATTGTACTGGCTGTTTTATGTACATAAACATTTTAAAAAATTTAATTTAATTAAAATACAAAAAATACAGGAAACCAACACCTGTGAATAGTGGAGTATGGCGTTGTTAAAAAGTGGATACCGAGTGGTATTAATTAGAAATATATTGTGTTGTTGAGATCTAATTTATTTCTTACAAATTTAATTAAAAAAATGATATTGGCCAATGTTTCGATTTAGTGCATAAAATCTAGACATGCAAACATACAATCAAATAATTTGAGGAACTATGTCTAGGTTTCCACAAATTTGATATTATTAGTATCCAAATCCCCAAATTTGTGAAAGTGTATTCCTTTTTAAAAGTATCTTTTCACAAATTTTCTAAAATATATTAATATTTGAAAGAATTTCTCGGATATGAGTGGCCATTAGCGATTTTAGCTATCGGGAATAATTTTCATTGATAACAAATACAAATTCATGTACAGTCAAACCTGTCTATTAAGACCACTTAAAGAAAAAGAAAAAGCGACCTTTATGAACAGTCGACCCTTATGTGCAGGGTCAAATATAAGATTCATGAATAAATTGGAATTGGGATAAAAGTTTACTGGCCTTCCAAAGCAGTTGAACCTTATAAAGAGATGGTCTTTAATGCAGGTTTGACTGTCTTAGCAATTAAAAATATCTTTTTTGATATATCTTTTCCTTTAAAAGATATTTATAAAATTGATAACTTGTGTTTCACAATATTTTTTGAATCGATGCCATTTTATGTTTTCTGATGTGAAAAAAATGTAATTCGACTATATAACACCATTCTGACATAATCAATTTCAGTTAATCATGAAGTCAGTTGTATATTTCACTAATTTATAGATATGACACCTTAAATATGGGAATTGAAACAAAAAAATTGTAATCTGATCATCTGTCACATTGACATATAACTTTAGCTCAACTAGCCAAAGGGAGCAGAGCTTATGACATGATGAAGCATGCATGTGATCCACATGTTTGCTCTTAAAGCTTACCAGTAATCTTCTCATTGATTTTGTCTGCTTAAAATTACTACCCAAATACAGATAGTTTTGCCTAGGGAAAATGACTAAAATTTTACAATTTGCCCACCAAAGTTCCCCAAAACAACAATGATGCACTGAAAAATTTAATCTAGTTGTCCTTGCCCAGAAAATATCAGATAGAGCCACAATATAGTGTCTTTGCAATGTTTTAACTAGCTATTGTCAGCATAGCATAATACAGTTTGCTAGATCCCAGAACTTAATTTTCCCAATCTTAAAAGGCAGAAGGTAGTTGCCAGAAACTAACAAAACCACCGTTTCTCTAAATCTACTTGACCAGTTAGAACCAAATTTGGTTTAGAAGCTCCCCAGGATTATTGGAATAATGTTTGTACCAGGTGATCCTGCATATTATCATAGATGGCTGCCATTATTATAAATAGTAGAAATGCAAAAAATAGCCATTTTTGATGGAATTTTGAGCTGGATTTGTTCAAATTTAAATATATGTATAGAGTAGATAGTAAGGCATATAAAAAATATCGATTAGGCTTTTCTGAGAATTTTTTGTTTTACCTGATTTTCATAAATTATGCAAATGATACGTATTAGTTAATGAACACAGAAATAGGCATTATGGGTTCACTGTGATTCAATTCACATGTGATGGGTGCAGCTAGTGAACAATAGGTGCTAACCCTTCCAGAGCACCCAACCTCACTTCCCTGATGGAAGTTCATGTGTTTAACTTTACCAGTTTCAAAGTTTTTGTTTTGAGATTGTGATTTGGACATGGAATAGTAAGTTTGTTTTTGATTTTCACCCAATTTTGTTGAAATTTGAAATATGGAAAGAAGGTAGTGGTGCATTTAACATATGTAAAAGGATCTTCTGAGGAACGTTTGGTTGATCTGATTTTCATGAATCATGCAAATGAGGTGTAATATTAAGTCAGTTCTTTGAAAATCTTCTCTACTGAAACCACAGGACCATTTAGAACCAAATATGATTTGATGGACAAACTTATAGTTTGTACCATGGAAAACTTTCTGACATTTAAGATGGCTAAGATTGCTATAAATAGAAAATGTGCAATAATGGCATTGTGGATTAAAGTTTCAACTGATTTTGTTTAATTTTGCAATAGAAGTATCAGACCACTTAAAATATTTAAAGGATTTTTCATTAATCCAAGTTACAGGAATTATGAAAATAAGATGGAATTATGAAAAAATAAGATGGAATTATGAAAATAAGATGAAATTTTTAATCAGTTCTTAGAAATTTTTCTTCAAGACTGCTGTTCTGCATGCTTCCTTAGATATCATACTCCGGATACCACATTTACCTATTGCATGATCCCCATGAAAATTTTTCACAATTGACAAATTATTGAACAATTGGCAACATTCATAGTTTTTTTTGTACTCAGCAACAGGTTGTTTGTGATACGAATATGGCTGCTAGTTGGAGTATACTGTTGATGACATTTTGATTTTATAATCAACATAAAAAAAAAACAGTTGATGTTGTTATAATGACTGGTTTTTCTACTCTTGTGGTTAATTTGTCACAGATAATTAATTGTTTGGTGACAATTTTGTTACCTTACCAATCAGGTAACCTGACAACTTGTGAACAACCAAGTTGACAAAATGACTCCAGCTGAGGTTGTATCCTTGCGTGAATTCATTTCACGTGAGTGTTCAGAAAAATTGGTTGATAACTATAATGGTGAGGTAAGATTAGATTATTTTATTTCCATGCCATAAAGTGTTGGTGGGGTTGGGTGGAACTGGTTTGGTGGAAGGGGGGATATAATACCGGTAATACCAATGTCTGCATGTATTTATAATTTTTTAAGGATTTTATTTTGCATTTAAAAGAATGGATCATCTGATTTGAGTTCAAACTTGGTCAGATGATTTGTCTTGTGAATCCTTTGTTTGAGAATGCTCAGTGACACTATAATGGTATATCCAAGATAGCCACTGTTGCTTAAAATAGAACAGAAAATTAAAATTGGTTCATTAAACTCTTTATAAAATCAAAATTTTTTGCTTAATAAAATTGTATAAAGTGTGACTGCAATTGTACAAATATTTTGAGTTTATGTCCATAAACCTAATCAAAATTAAAATTTCATCAGGATGAATAAAATTTAATATTACTATAACTCGATTCTCCTTTGTTTCAAGCATTTTGATTGGTCATATTTTTCTGTTACGTTTGCATGAATGGATTGGCTCTAAGTCTCAGTGACGTCATCTTATTATGGATGATACACAGAGGCGTTTGAATTCCTACGCCATAGTGATGCTACTTTTTACCTACTACAACAATATTGTTATTTAAATTATTGATTTGTTGTTGAAAAAAATTTCTATGAATTGAATTAAAAGAAATGAAGTTAATTTTTTCTTTTTTGTTAAAGATGAAGTTGAAGTATGAAAGAATTTGAAATTGCACACGTGACATAATTCGCTATAGATGTCAAAGAAATTTATTCCATTTAGTGAAACAAATGTTTTACATTCTTTTTTCCAGTTCTCCGTTTGCAGTAGTAAACTAGTAATATAAAAAGCATTGACTTCATTGAACATTCTGTGTCATCTTGTAATTATACATACCGTTAAATAATGTCAGAGCTTTATAAGAACTTAAAAATTTTCAAGCATTTAAGTGATGAATAATCACATATGAAACTACACTCACTGTTTCCTTTGTCTCTGTGGCTGTTTGGTGTAATGAGTGCTTACAGATGACAATGCTTTTCACCAACTAGGGTCGAATCCCTCTAGGGACAGATCCTAGAATGAAAAAGTATCGTCATTTCGCTTGCTAGAGGTTGGTGGTTTTCTCTATAATCTATGAACTGACCGCCTTGATATAATTAAAAAAAAAATCTTCACAGGGGCATAAAACGCCATTACTCCACTCCACCATGCCACTCAATTAATCCAGTTCTTGAAAACTACTAACCCATGATAAATTTTTAACATGAAAACAAGTGAAATGCATTTAACAGTGATGACATAAAAAGCATATGTACATGTTTTTTCTGTATATTCATACTCTCTCAAATAGACATGTACTTTAGACTATTATTTTTAATTTCTTCAAAATAAATAAGAATTTCCCTTAAACTCTTTCCCCTAATACATTCTGTGGATGTTCAGATCATGGTTTGCTCATGTATATTGAAACAGTAACTAAACACCTGTTGTATTGAATAACACTATAGTTATGGGCAGTCAAGTTTGTGTCCTTGCATGACAAATTGTGTGCCTGCATCTTTAAAGTTTAAACTAAATCTTCTCTTTGTAAACCAATGGACAAAATTGAACCAAGTTTGGTAAGGAAGGTCCTTGGTTGATAGAGATTAAAAATCCATCCAAGATGGCCACTGTTACTGTAAATACAAAACCAGATAAATAACCATTACAGATTTAATATACACCCCACCCCCTGTGAAGAAGAGGGGGTTACCTGTCCTTCCGAAACCAAAACATTTGTAACAGTTTTCTCAGCAACTACTAAACACAGATACTTGAAATTTTGTATGCGAGTTCAGTATGAGGTCCCATGCTGTCAGTACCAATTTCAAGTCTGCCAGTGATATAATTCGTATTTACTGAGTCTTTTGACATTAACAGTCAATCGTTGAAGTTAAAAGTGGGGGTGGGGGGTTGGGGGTTGTACTAAGTGAGCAGTAGCTCACATATTTCTTGTTTATAGACCTATAGACCTATAAGATCAAAAATTAATATCTAGAAATAAGATGTATAGCCATTTAATACATGTAACAGGTTTATCTGAAATCTTTTATTGACCTAGTAATCTGTCTTTGGCCTAGTTTTCCCAAAGTATGCTAGGAAGGTGTTATTTTTAGCCAAGTTTATTTAAAGTCATATATATATTATCTTTTAGAACAACCATGCAATATTGAATGTTTGAGTGAAATATTTCTGTCTGTGCTGTAAAATTTTTATTTCTTAATAGAATTCAATGAAATTTGATGCATACATATTATATACACACTGTGTATATGATATTTTTATCTAACATTTCTAACTAGGTTATTTAATCTAATAAAAAACAACACTTTATGTGAAAAAATTATATTTTACCACAGAAAAACACTGAACTATATAATGGCATATGTTTTATAGTAATGATGTCATTAATTACATTTGAGAAATCAGAGATTTCCCAATGACGTCACAATGAGAAATCCGGCTAAAAGCATGTGTACTTTACCGCCAATGCGTG
The DNA here is from genome assembly GCA_021292105.1 of Anadara kagoshimensis. Taxonomy (NCBI): domain Eukaryota; kingdom Metazoa; phylum Mollusca; class Bivalvia; order Arcoida; family Arcidae; genus Anadara; species Anadara kagoshimensis. The sequence continues at coordinate 8,228,310 of CM037858.1, read as the reverse complement.
TTCGATAAAACTTGTATTTCGTCAAATCAGACAGAAAAAGACAGAAAAATGTTTGATCAAAGGGTTTATCATGGTAATAATTCAGAGTTACTTGCAAACCGTATTTGACAGAGTTATTGCCCTTTGTTAATTTGAGTGACATATTTCTGTCAGCGTTTTAACAACTTAAATTCATGTGTACAAGTACATGTATCAAACAATACTCCAATGTGAGATAATTAGTGGCACTTGTAAAGCCTTGTTTGAAATTGTATAAAGGTACCAGCTAGTTGAGCAATACCAATAGTATTGGGCTGCTTGTTAAAAATGTCAAAAAATACCAGTATTTGGACTATAGTTATATTAGAAAGTTTTCACTAATTAATTATATCTAACCAGATCTTATGGTAAAATAAAAAGTGGTTGAAAAGTTACATAAAAGTCATTCCTGATCATGCATGGTTTACCATATATAAGTTTGTTGGAAACCTTGAATTTTATTCCTTTGTTATCAAGTTATTTATAAGCAAGTAAATGAGAAGCATGTTGATGGCATCAGGTTGCATATACCTTACAGATTCACTTCTTATATATATATATGTATATATTAGTACAGACCTGTCGAAAGTTTAACACTAAGCTTATGGCCAATTGACGTTTCGCTGACCACGCCCACAATGTTCCGACACTGGCCGCCATCACGGCACCAAAGCAACGTCATGGCAACTAATGACGTACTAGTGTCAGTGACTCATTAAATGGCGCTATTCAGGTCAAGTTTTCATTCTTTTTGCGTGTAAATCGAGCATCCGGCCATTTGACGGAAAATTGTGGGCGTGGCCAGCGAAACGTCAATTGGCTAAGAAGTAGATAGCTGGTAGATGAGAGATAGACAGTAGTTGTTGAAAAGCTGTCAAGATATAGCTAACGAGGGGTCGAGTTGAACCGTCGATTTGGGACTTCTTCATTTGTTCTTTTGCTTAGTGCCTTTCAACGGGCCTGTACTGTATATAGAGAGAAAGAGAGGAAATTCTAGAACATCATAATTATAGTATTTTTGTATCATATATATATGAAAGCAACAGGTAACACAATTTTTCTTTTGGCCTTAGGAATACTGTAGGTAACGTTTATAACATATCTTATCACTCTGATGTGTTTTATGTTGTGGTCTTTTTCATTTTCATTTTTAGCACTGGAGTTCACTGCTGTAGCATGTGATAACCCATAACATTTATTTTATATTGTAATCTTCATCTTCATTTTTAGCAATCAGGTTTGCCACAGTACCATGTGCTACCCCTTACCCCTACCCCGCAACAGTTATTTCAGAGTGATATGGAATTGTATCAATTCACCTTTTCCTGTAAAATGACATGATTCTGGAAATCTGTGACGTCAATGATATCCAAAATGTCCTGCACAAACGTAAAAGGTTGTTGATCATGTGGTACAGTGGAAACCCCATCAGTTTAACTTGCATGACCAATGGCAAAAGTACGTCTAGTAGTCGCTCAACACTGTCTGTCCATCTCTCTTTTATGTTCATTCATCTGTTTGTTTGTCAGTCCATCTGTCACAGCTAGGACTACATGCATTGTGTAATCTGTAAGTCTCACTGCATTAAAGCTACAGTTTTCAAACTTTACATATGGTAGCTTTTACATGTATAACAAAAATGTGCACCTCCAATTTAAGGCAAGGTTTGTTAATATTATCAATGAATTTTGCATGTTGAGCCATGCAGTGGGGTTCGCCGCTGTACCACATGATCAATACCTCTTAACGTTTGTGCGGAATGTTTTGGAAAAAATCAACATCACAGATTCCCGGAATGTCGTCGTTTCCGCAGGAAAATGTCATCTCATGCGGTTCCATATCCTTTGGGAATAAGTGTTCCGCACAAACGTTAGAGGGTATCACGTGGTACAGCGGTGAACCCCATTTTTGAGTAACTTAGTCAAACTGTATTATAGCCATACACCTATAACTTTCATTTTGCTTAATGTTTATATGGAACATGTGCATCCACTATTTTAAAATCAATTTTTTATGAATTTTGAATTTTGAACTTGGGCTATTTTCAGCAATATATGGCAATATTTATGCATTAGCTACTTATGCAGAGGGCACTATCAAGATTTATGGACTGCCCAAGGGCGAGTATTCGGACCAACATTTTAATATGGCCCGAGCCACAGGTTAGATAAGTTTCATAACTAACTAAAGCTTTTATTGCATTGAACAAACAAAATCGCATATACTTAACATGTTTTTGTTTTTTGTGTTTTGTTGTCGTTTGCAACATAAAAATCCTTATCACACAAGCATTTGGTTTTCAAGGGACACAACTCATAACGTTCAATACCGAATATGGACTGCTCGGTCGTGTATGGACCGGTCCATACACCGTGTATGGACCGTTCGGTCTTCTACACTGTATTATTTTTATCATTTTCTCAGCTTTCGACCAATCAAATTAATTGTTACAGATGTGATATGCAATAAATATATATATATGCTAGGGACTGGGATATGAGTGTAGTGTTTGTAATCCTCAAGCCAAACTCTAAAAGCTATGCCTTTCAAACTTTGTATCCTAAAAGTTGACATTTACCTGACCATCTTGAAGATGTGCACCTCTTTTTTGACAAATTTGGCAAATTATTACTATGAATTCCATGATAAACCAATTTTTTTTTTCAGCAGTAATTATTAGGGATGTCAAATCATCAAAAAGGTCTTCATGGTTAAATGTACTTGTTTCTTTTCTGATGGAGAACTTATTATACCCCCTCTAAGAAGAAATAGGGGGTATACTGGTTAACCTCTGTCCATTCGAAACAAAAAAATTTGTAACAGTTTTCTCGGCAACTACTACCGGTAAACACAGCCACTTGAAATTTTGTATGCGAGATCAATATGAAGTCCCATGCCACAAGTATGGATTTCAAGTTTACCAGCCATCTACTTCTTGCTTACCCACTTAGTTGTAATGTATTTCCATTACTGGTAGGCCTGATTTTTCTACATTTCCAGTCAATGGTTGAAGTTAAAAGCATAGTTTACAAACTGAGCAGTAGCTCACAGGGTCTTGTTTTTTTCAGCATAAATTATTTTTGAATGGATGTTAAATTGGTTAAAAAAATGCTCATTGATTGCTGTTTTTTTTCTGATGGCGTACTCAAGTACTTAAAAACTGTTCTTCCAATGGAGAAGTTTCAAGCTTTGTTAAAGTCACTTGTTTTCATGTTTTATAAGTTTTACATGTACTTAAGGAATGATTGTAATTTTTTTTCTATCTATGGGGTCATAGATAAAATTATTTGGTGCACATGGCATAAAACTGCAAAGCAGTTTATGCATACACGTGCACCAAATAATTTTATCTATGACCCCATAGATAGAAAAAAATTACAATCATTCCTTATAATTAAATTCAAAAATAAGTTCAATATTCATAACCATATATATCCATGTAATCTTTTATTAAATTATACACATGAAACAAAAAAACCAGCACATTAAAACAAAAAATGATGCATTAATCTAAAAGAGGAACACAGCTGCACATTTTCTGCACAATATGACATCATGTAAACAATACAATACGTCAATGACGTCATCTGAGAAATAAAAAAGTAGTTCCGGCATGCTTCAAAAAATTCTGTCTATGGGATCATAGATATAAAAAATTTACAGCACTGGATAGTATTAAAATATAATTATATACAGTTAAACCACACATTTATACCAAGTATAATTACTGCCAGTTACGGTTAATTTGGGGATTGACAATAGAATACTGGAGTTGTTATTTGTTAACATACTAGCAAACTATCATATGGCAGTAAATAAATTTTTTTGCCAAAGTTTTTCACTAATTTTAATATTTTTTCACGTTTTTTATGTTGCGAAAATGGCGACCTACAAAGGAAATACTGATTACCAGTATGTGCAAATGATTTGATCAAAAATAAAATATAAAAAAAAACTCAGATTATTTAACTAATTTTAGTCACATTTACCTGTTCAGAATGAAACGGACATGCATCATGCATGCTTTATGTACATAAACATAACATGACTTTATTGTCAACAGGTATACATGATACAAGCTACTTTATACAAACAGTAGACATGCTGAGCCGGAACTAATTTTGATAGCTGGCTTAATAATTGAATAACGAATAATGTAGTCAGGGTTCTATTGTCAAATGTGCCATATTTTATAAGATGCAGCTGTGGTAGAAGTATAATTCACGTTAATTATGTTAATTAATCCTGTAATACATGTATTATATATGGTATGCTTTGAATAAAAATAATAATAATAATAATTAATAAAATAATAATAATAATAATAATAATAATAATAATAAAAATGATAATAATAATAATAATTTATTATACCCCCGCTTAAAAAAGTGGGGGGTATATAGTGATAGGGGTGTCCGTCCTTCCGTTACACCTTAGGGTACCTATCACTTCTGCAACTCCTCCTAAACCCTTCAATGGATTTTCATGAAACTTTCACACAATCTTTGTTATATAATGTAGATGTGCACCTCCTATTTAAAAATTTGATCCGATGGATTTTGTTTATGTGGGGGGAGCGGGGGGTATTTTTTGTGAGCTTGTGGCTCAGTTTTTGTACAGCGTGAACAAAGTGAACCTGTACTTTGTCATCGCTTTCTTCCAAGATATCGAGCTTCTTTGCTATGAAATTTTAAGATATGAGTACACCTGGAAATAGTGCGCCTGATAAATGAGCGTGAAAGAAGTATATCTGTTTTATCGTGAGATATGTATTCTGAGACGGGTAATGCATTTGGTTACATATGCACATTTGGAATAAATTTTCGGAATACATTTCAGAATCTAGTAAAATATTGCGACGGGATGCATCTAATAATTTCTGCAATTTGGCGAACTGATCTCATGTTTACAATAAAAAGTAGTTCGAGAAGATGTAAAATCATAACTTTTTATGAACAGCAACGGCAGGTTGTTTAATTAATTCTTCGTGAAATCTACGGAAATTTAAATTTATTTTGAAGATTATGATAACGTATTTTAATGTTGAGGCAATTGTGTCATATTTTAAAATGTTTATCGATTAGATTTTACTTTCGTGAAAGGGAGATAATTCGTACAGTGTTGTGTGCAAATTTTAAATACAGTCGTTTTACCAGTTCCGAACAGGGTTTCATATAAGCGCTGCTGCAGACGTCATCCACAAGCAGGGGAAATAAAATTTATGTGGTGTAATAATACAAATGTTTACTGATTCCAAAATATCGACACCTGTCCTCAAAAACACGTGGTAGTATGTTTTCTTGAAAAAAGCATTTCCGTGATCACGATTTGTTTACATCGTTAAACTAGGTCACCAACAATCTGTCGTACATTTAGGAAGCGGTTGAAGAAACAGCAAATTGAGAAAGTTATTTTGCGATTCCTTTAATTGAACGGGATTGAAATTTTAGATTATTCGGTAGTAAAAATACGGAACTGGTAAAACAACTAAATGATCCAGTTATGCATACAACCGCTAGAATGTACCCCCTCATAGCGACGGTAGGATCTGCAAAACTCTACTTTCTCTCTATCCGAAATGACAAAACGATCGGGTACAACTTTTTTAAATTTTAATTACCGATTGTCTTTTTCATATATTTATGAAATTAATTTTTTCTACCATTTAATTCAGCAATACATGGTTTGGTACATAAAAATTTGTTTCTTTTTTCAAAAAAAAAACCCATCCGTCGGACTATATGCATAGATCAACGACACTTGTTATTCAGGTGTGATGCTTCTATGACACCTTAATTAGAATTCCCATCAGACAGTCCTTTTTTAATGTTTTATCATACAGTATTGGATTATTTTTTATTATTTTTTTAGTTCATGTAGATTTTATTTTCATATGCTTATTTTTAAGGAAGAATCTTCAGTCTATTGACTTATGGTAATCTTTTTAAGTAGATTAGCATTTCTACTTAATCTTCTTATGAAGTGGAGGTAGATTATAATTTATCTTACTTGAGTAGATTGATTGAAATGTTTAGCTCACCTAACCAAAGGTCATGTGATCTTGTGGCACAGTGCATTGTGTGTGCATACGAGTGTGTGAAGATATGACATAGCGAAGCATGTGTGCATATGTGTTAGTGTGTGTTTGTGTGTGCATTGTAAACACAGATTATTTTTATTTTCCTCTGAAACTATAGGCATATTTCAATCAAATTTAGTATCCATGGGCTGGTGCAATTCAGATTTGTTCATTTTGTTGCCATGACTACACAAACTGACCTAGTGGTGCAAAAATCTTCTCCAAAATGATGATGGGAGAAAAAAATCTGATATGATGTGTGGGTTCTCTAAGGGTTTTAAACAAAAGTTTGTTCATTTCGTGAAATGGGTTACACATTTTTGTGTTCAATTATTCAAAATTCGTAATTTTGAACAATTCAAAAATTACCTTTGACATGTCAGTTTGAAATCCAAGAGATGGCTGCCATTACTAAAATTGCAAGAACTTAATTGTCAATACAGGGTTTTTTATGTACCTATTGTGTTGAAATTTGTCCATCAGAAATTCAAGATGGTCAAAAAAAAAAAAAAAAAAAAAAAAAAAAAAAAAAAAAAAATCAATAAATGAAAATTAAAAAGTTGAAACAATAAATGACCATATAAAACACAGGATGTTCCAGGTGAGCTTTACAAGCCCTTTTTTGGTCTCTTGTTACTGCCTTATTAGACATTTCAGACATAAAGTATATAATATATATATACATGTACTAGTAATTCAGTGATTAATTAACACCCAAATATCTTCAAAGGACAGGTACATCACAGGTGATACAGGATGTTTGAAAATATGAAAATTATAAAAGCCTCTCTGCAGCTAATTAAAATTATTTCATTAACTTTTGTCATGAATTCATTAAACCACCTGTTTTGATCAGTTCTGAAGTAGTGCATCCATAGTTTTCATACAAAAAAAAAACATATTATGTTGATGTATACAAGCATATGTGTCTGTTTCATTTAGAACATTTCAGATTTTTCATTGATGAAAAAAAATGAAAATATTAATTAAAATAAATAAATAAATCATAAATTTTCTCAATTTTGTCATTTGTTTTGATATTTTAATTTATATAATTATTGATCGAATTATTTATAGATACCACTAATCAAATTTGTAAAGATGAGTGGGTTTAGCTGTTTACTTATAAATAAAACACATAAAATATTGATTAGAACACAAGCCATTCTCTGATACATCTAGAACTGCTTAACTGGAAGTACAGTTTTCAAGTACTCGACTTGAATACTCAAGGACAGAGAAGAAAGGAGAAACCTATAAAATTTGTATTTTTGACAGATTTGATATTCCTTATATCACACAGTTCTCCATTATTTATCATAGTTGTGTTCATAACTTTAACATGTTGACAACACGGTTAAAGTGGACCAATATTTATGATACATTTTGTACCCAAATGTCTTGATTTGGCTAATACTCATTGTTTGGTTAAGCCAGGCTTAAGGTTGACTTATTGTTTAGTTAAGACAGGTTTAAGGTGGAATTATTGTTTAGTTTAAGGTTGACTTATTGTTTAGTTAAGACAGGTTTAAGGTGGAATTATTGTTTAGTTTAAGGTTGACTTATTCTTTAGTTAAGACAAGTTTAAGGTGGACTTATTGTTTGGTTAACACGAGTTTAAGGTGGACTTATTGTTTGGTTAACACAAGTTTAAGGTGGACTTATTGTTTAATTAAGACAGGTTTAAGGTTGACTTATTGTTTAGTTAAGACAGGCTTAAGGTGGACTTATTGTTTAGTAAAGACAGGTTTAGGGTGGACTTATTGTTTAGTTAAGACAGGTTTAGGGTAAACTTATAGTTTGGTTAACACAGGTTTAAGGTGGACTTATTGTTTGATTAAGACAGGTTTAAGGTTGACTTATTGTTTGGTTAAGACAGGTTTAGGGTTGACGTATTGTTTGGTTAACACAGGTTTAAGGTGGACTTATTGTTTGGTTAAGACAGGTTTAAGGTGGACTTATTGTTTGGTTAAGACAGGTTAAAGGTTGACTTATTGTTTGGTTAAGACAGGCTTAAGGTGGACTTATTGTTTGGTTAAGACAGGTTTAAGGTGGACTTATTGTTTAGTTAAGACAGTTTTAAGGTTGACTCATTGTTTGGTTAAGACATGCTTAAGGTGGACTTATTGTTTGGTTAAGACAGGTTTAAGGTTGACTTATTGTTTGGTTAAGACATGCTTAAGGTTGACTTATTGTTTGGTTAAGACAGGTTTAAGGTGGACTTATTGTTTAGTTAAGACAGTTTTAAGGTTGACTCATTGTTTGGTTAAGACATGCTTAAGGTGGACTTATTGTTTAGTTAACACAGGTTTAAGGTTGACGTATTGTTTGGTTAAGACATGCTTAAGGTAGACTTATTGTTTGGTTTAGACAGGTTTAAGGTTGACTTATTGTTTAGTTCAGACAAGTTTAAGGTTGACTTATTGTTTAGTTTAGACAGGTTTAAGGTGGACTTATTGTTTAGTTAAGGCAGTTTTAAGGTGGACTTATTGTTTAGTTAAGACAGTTTTAAGGTTGACTCATTGTTTAGTTAAGGCAGGTTTAAGGTGGACTTACTGTTTAGTTAAGACAGGTTTAAGGTGGACTTACTGTTTGGTTTAGACAGGTTTAAGGTAGACTTATTGTTTAGTTAAGACAGAATTAAAGTTGACTTATTGTTTAGTTAAGACAGGTTTAAGGTGGACTTATTGTTTAGTTAAGACAGGTCTTAGGTTTATTCAGAATATTTTTAGTTTTATGGTTTTTTGAGGGGTTAGTTGAGACAGGTTTAAGTTTTTTTGAGGGTTCAATTTATTCAATTTAGATCCGTGTTTACTCTGGGGTCTGTTTAAAAACAGATTGAAAGTTTAGATTTGACAGGTTGAAGATTAACTCTAGGTTTGTTTAGGCAGTTTTAGTTAAGTATTTTGATTATTACAGGTTGCACTATATTTACATTTATTTTGTTATATATTTACAGGGTTTAAGATGTTCTTCCTGATGTTTGATGCAAAGATTTAATATGTTCCTCCAGATGTATGCTGCGCTAAAATACAAGTGATGGATAAGTGGCCAGAAAAAACCAATGGAGAAATTCCATGTCTACCAAAGAAATCACTTTTCTGTAGAAACTGGAATAAAAATTTCTCTTCTAATTCGTCTCAAGATGCCTGGAATGATGGACAGAATTTTGATGTTCTTGTGAAACGGAATTCAGTAAATGTTTCTAGAAATAGTGAATTTTCAAATCAAGATATAAATCAAAGTATGAAAAATGATGAAAATGGTGGACAAGTTTCACAAGCATTTTTACCTTCTACAAATCCTGATTATGAGAACTATCAGTTTCTTACACAGATTGATTGGACGCATTCTGGATTATCCCCCTTATTTAATTCCGGCGATATTTCTTCAGAAGGTTCCAACTCGGCTGCAAGTAGCTTTCAGTGCAGTGCGCCATCGACACCATTTTCTTCAAATAACGATGGAGCAACAACTCCCAATTCTCTATCTGAAAGCAATAAAAACTTCAACAATATCTGGCTACAATCAACTCCTAATAGTGACAAAAGTGATAAGTATTCGGAAGAGACCGTCACATGGGATCAAAATTTGAAACAGAACTCGCCAGAATCAAATATGTTGCCTTCACCATTATTGCCAAAAGAAACCAAATTAGATGGAGATTTTGAACATGTCAATAATAACTCGAATTCCATCAAACCATCAGTTTTCCAGACTAAGTATGGGTTGGGAAATTTGTCTCTGTATCCGCTAGATGAAATAGAAAAGAAATCGAAAAAAGTTCATTATGAAGACATTACGGCCAACAGAAATGAAAAATTCACTGTTATTACTAACTTTCCATTTCAGAAAATGAATACTGATAAACAAACAGAGAATGGAAAACATAAATGTCAGCCAGAACAGTCACCTCACCTCTCAAGTTCTATGGAAATGTTTCCCTCAAATGAAAAGAAACTGTCTCAAAATTCTATTCTGTCGAAGCAAAATATCAACCCAAACTTGGACATGGAAATATCTAAAACTTTTTGTGGCAAAACAGTTTCAAGGAAACCATCCGAAACTGACAGCATGAGTGTAAATGATATTACTAGTACAACAAGTGCTCAGGATTTTAAAATTGCAGGAAAAGACAAAAAATGGTTGATAAATCACAAGGAATGTCAAGTGTGTGGTGATAGATCAGCAGGATTCTACTGTAATGCATTTATATGTGAAGCATGTAAGGTATGTACAATTTGTCTCTTTAAAATCACTAGTTGCTAGGACATTAAGAATTCATGAAAAACCCAGGCTATAACATTTTTGTATTCTCAATCTCTTATCTACTACAAAGTTTTTTTAGGTTTTAGCTCACCTGGCAAAAGGTCAAAGAGCTTATGGTATTGTGCAGGTTGTGGGGGTTTTGTATTATTATGAAATTGACGGATCGTCAGCCGCGCCCACTTTGTTCTGACAAAGGGTCGACATGCTTGAATTGCACGCAAAAAGAATGAAAACTCGGCCTGAATTGTGCGGTTTAATGATGTCACTGACACTAGAACGTCATTAGTTGCCGTGACGCTGCTTTGGTACCGTAATGGCGGCCAGTGTCCGGACAATGTTGGCCGGCGATACGTCAATTCCATTTTCATATCAAGTTATATAACTGGTTTGGCAGTTCTCAAAGTACTGTTGCTTCTTCCACCTTCCCAAGAACTGACCAGCTCCAAGTGAGTGAAAGAATCTTGACACTGGCTTAAAACACTCCACACTACTCCAAATAAAGTGGACAGCATTGTAGGTAAACAAATAATTAAAATTCCCCTGGTAAAACTGGTAAAATCTATTATTAATTTACTATCTGTGATAACAAATACAGTTTTAATATTGTTGATTCAGAACAAGTTTGTCAAATATAATTAGAATGAGGTTGAGATTTTGCTATATGGCACCACAAGTAGTGGTTGAGTCTACAGAAAAACATGTTTATGAAACAACAAAGCCCTGGGGACTCTGTTTTTAACTTCATTACAAAGCAACTTCTTTATATTGTTAAATACATGTAAAGACTTATATAGAGGAGGGGTTTGACCCAATATCAGAGCTGCCAACTGACCCGCAACCCGCAGGTCCAACCCGCAGTTACACATGAATTCTCGCTGACCCGCCAAGACAGGGACTGACCTGCAAATTATCATACAATTTCAGTATTTGCAGTGTTCATTCATAACCACTCAAATCCACATGTAATCGCAGCAAATTTGAGTTATTACATGGGTGGACTTGGGATGTAATCAGGATTAATTTTGTGCTGGTAGAGGGTGAAAAAGCACAGCACGCATATACTGTATCTATTTCTCTGTAAAATTACACCACAATGTGCCATTTTTAATCTAATTTTCATGGGGGGGGGGGGCGGGGGTGGTGCAACTAACTTGGCAGTGCCCAACACACCTTATTTGGCTGGATCTCGGCGGACTGGCAATTACACAAAATAGGGTTGGCAGCTCTGCAATATTTGACTTCATACTATCCATGTGTTCATTGTAAACGTATTTGTTGTATTCTTGCTTTACTGTATTTCTTGCACCACAAAATACATCAGTTAAAAATCCATTTCATTGGTTCTCAACTAACAATACACTTCATATTTTATTGGTTAATCCTAGTGGGAAAATAAAAGTTTGTAGGCTATATTGCACACAGGGTTGCAAGATGGAGATATCTTTTAGGGACATTTCACTCTGGGGTGCAAAAAAATTACAAAATCAACCAACAGCCATTGACTACTAAAGTCACAATTATGGCCTACAAAGATGATAAAATTGATGCATTTTTCAACCCAAAAAATCACATTTAAATATTTTTGTTGAAATTTCAGAAATTCTTTGTGAGAGCATGCAAACAAGAAAAATTGAAATATGTTTGTCTGAGAGACAAGAATTGTTCTATCACAAAAGAAAGTAGAGTTCAGTGTCAATTCTGTCGTTACCAGAAATGTCTACAGCTGAAAATGTTTTGTCCAGGTAAGTCATTTTAACTTGTTATATCCCCACTCTGAAGAAGTTTACCTTTGTCTATTCGCCTCTCCATCCGAAACAAAAATTTTTGTGACAGTTTTCTCAGCAACTACTAAACACGGCCACTTGGAATTGGTATGCAAGTTTAGTATGAGGTCCCATACTGCAAGTATCCATTTCAAGTCTTTTAGACATCAACTTCACCTTTTGTTTGTACAGTAAAACTTCGATTCATCGCCACCATTTGTTCAGTCAAATTTTGGCGTTATAAAGGGGTTTGGCAATAAATCGAGGGAGGCCCATAAAGAAAAACATAAACAAAATGGACTTCAAAATAGTATGGCAATAAGCGAGGTGACAAAGTTATCGAGGGGCATTATAACGAGGTTTTACTGTATTCTAACATATGTTAAAAAAGTAGTGGTATACTAAGTGAGCAGTAGCTCACAGATTTCTTGTTTATTCTAATATAGCCACAACAATAGCATTACTAAGCATTCAGAAATATTCTGCATTTGGTATGCTAAAATGATGATGGCCATAACTTGGGGGAATCTCTGCCAAATATCCTCAAAGTTCTAAGATGTTATATGGATAACTATAAATTACTATAAATCTTAAGTGACAAAATTATACCACTATAGTAGGTTGATTGGTAGAGTGCTCGCTCTATATATGGGAGTTCATTGCTTTGAACCCCAACCAGATCTGGCTTGAAAGACTTGAAAATAGTTAGTGACTGTTCTTTCATCAATGAATTAGCATTTAGAAATGAATCACGGTCCTTTTGAAGAGAACTTAAAAACTACTGCCGCGTGTCACTGTAGGCATGGCACATAAAAATCTACCTGCACATTGCCCAAAGGTCAAAATTTCTGCCACTTCACATGCTGGTGACATTTGGATAGCTGGTGACATCTACCGTAGATTTAGTGAAATATTCCTGACTGGGACATTAAATCCCATTTAGTCAGTTATGTGACAAATCGTATTTGACTAATCTTATAGTTCAAACTCGTATCTTAGTTAGAATAAACTGTTTTATTTTGCATTTGTATACTCACATAGACATTATCTATTAATTCCTGTTTGTTTTGGTTTTTAAAGCCTCAGGTAGTATGAAGAAAGAAGATAAAAATGTATCGGATATACCTTGTAGAGTGTGTGGTGCTCCCTCCTCAGGTTTTCACTTCGGTGCTCTTACGTGTGAAGGATGTAAGGTGAGTACAAGTAATGAGTATTGGATATACCATGCAGAGTGTGTGTTGATCCCTCCTCAGGTTTTCACTTCGGTGCTCTTACGTGTGAAGGATGTAAGGTGAGTACAAGTAATGAGTATTGGATATACCATGCAGAGTGTGTGGTGATCCCTCCTCAGGTTTTCACTTCGGTGCTCTTACATGTAAAGGATGTAAGGTGAGTACAAGTAATGAGTATTGAATATATCATGTATAGTGTGTGGTGCTCCCTCCTCAGGTTTTCACTTTGGTGCTCTTACATGTGAAGGATGTAAGGTGAGTACAAGTAATGAGTATTGGATATACCATGTAGAGTGTGTGGTGCTCCCTCCTCAGGTTTTCACTTCGGTGCTCTTACATGTGAAAGATGTAAGGTGAGTACAAGTAATGAGTATCAGATATACCAGATAAGGCATGTGTTTTTCCTTCATTAGGTTTTATCTTTGGTGCTCTTACATGTGAAGGATGTAAGATGAGTGCAGGTAATGGGTATTGGATATACCAGATAGTAGGGCATGTGTTGTTTCTTCGTTAGGTTTTCACTTTGGTGCTCTGACATGTGAAGGATGTAAAGTGAGTGCAAGCAATGAGTCTCTGAAATACCACATAGGCCATGTGGTGTACCTTCATTAGATTTTCACTTCATTGCTCTTTGATGCTTGTTTATACCCTGGATATTCAAACTAGTTTTGCTCTTTTATATTAGTCATATATTGATTCTGAACATGTGTTATAGGAGTTAACAACCAAAGGCAGGCAATGTTATTATGTAGGTCAAAGTATAAGTATCAGTTGCTTAGCAACATCATTTGACACAGTTTCTAACTACACCTATTGGTTTTTGTACCAAGAAATCCCAAATCTACCCAAGTCAAATTTTGAATAGTACAGCCACTCTTGGGAAAGGCAGACCCTAGAGTGAGGTTTTGTTGGTTTGCTTGCTGAAGGTTCATGGTTTTTCCCAGGCACTCTGGTTTCCTCTGCCATTTCTGAACTGGAGTTAATCAGTTCGTTTGCCAAAGGTTGTTGGTTTTTCTCCAGGCAATCTGGTTTACTCTACCATTTCTGAACTGGAGTTAATCAGTTCGTTTGCCAAAGGTTGTTGGTTTTTCCCAGGCACTCTGGTTTCCTCTGCCATTTCTGAACTGGAGTTAATCAGTTCGTTTGCCAAAGGTTGTTGGTTTTTCTCCAGGCAATCTGGTTTACTCTACCATTTCTGAACTGGAGTTAATCAGTTCGTTTGCCAAAGGTTGTTGGTTTTTCCCAGGCACTCTGGTTTCCTCTGCCATTTCTGAACTGGAGTTAATCAGTTCGTTTGCCAAAGGTTGTTGGTTTTTCTCCAGGCAATCTGGTTTACTCTACCATTCCTGAACTGACTGCCTTGATATTGATGAAAGGATCTTCTTGAAGGGAACCAGTAAAAGTGGCCTTTATGGGCAGATGGCCTTTATATACAGTTTCAAATAATATGAATAAAGAGCAATTGAGATACAATTCTACTGGCCTTTATAAGCAGTTGGCCCTTATATAGAGGTGGCCTTTAAGGCAGGTTAGACTGTATAAACATTAACTTATAAGTTGCAATTTATTGAAGGCATGTTATTTTTGTGTTTTAGGGATTTTTCAGAAGAATGGCTAAAGAAAGAGAAAGTAATAAGTATCATTGCTCCAAAGGTGGTTTTTGTGAGATAAATTCCCTGACTAGAAACATATGTAAAGCCTGTAGATACAAAAAATGTTTAGAAGCTAATATGTCTATAGAAGGTTAGTTAACATATAATTACTATAAAATCATTCATTTTTGTGGTATCCCAATTTGTCATTTTCGTGGACACTGAATCAAGAGTCCGGAAATGGTCAAATTTGTCGGACATGGCTGGCAAAAATTACTTTGACTGGCCTGAAAAATCAGCAGTGAAAAATCATACATCAGCCATTTTCTTTTTTGGGACATTTTCAATAAAAGCAGTCAAAATGCGAAATCATTGATTTTTTGGTGTACTAATTTTCGTTTTTTTTTCCCTGGATACCCTGACACTCGTGTGCATGTAAATTTACATGCCATTGAAATAGTGTAAATAACTAACTTGCCTGAAAAAATAACCACAAATTATCAATTTATCACCCCACAAAATGAGAAAATGGTATTTTTCTTAGAATTTAATGTTGTTGTACGGCGTTCATGACAGGGAAAGCATACATTGATATCGCTTTCTCTAAGCTCGAGCTTCTTTACTATGAAATAGTTTGAAATAGTATGCATCAGAAATAGTGCGCCTGGTAAATGAACGTAAAAGGAATATATCTGTTTTATCGTGAGATATGTATTCTTAGACGGGTAATGCATTTGGTTACATGTGCACATTTGAAATAGATTTTCGGAATATATTTCGGAATCTAGTAACATATTGTGGCGGGATGCAATAATTTGTGCAGTCTGATGAGCTGATCTTGTAGAATACAATAAAAAGTAGTCCCGTAAGTTTGCGTCGTACGGTATAAAATCATAACTTTTTATGAAATAAACAACAATGGCAGGTGAGTTTAACTGATTCTTTATAAAATCTGCGGTAATTTAAATTTATTTTGAAGGGTACAATAACGTGTTTCGGTGTGTCACATTTAAAAACTGATTTATTGATTAGATTTGACTTCCGTAAAAGGGAGATAAATCGTACAGTGTATGAAAACATCATTCCATGCAAACTGAGCGCATGGAATACAAATGTGGCCGATTTGGAAGTAAAATTAACATGAAACGGGAATATTGTGAGTGATAATCAGCAGCAGTCCAGTTATATTCATAATCCTGCCCCACAGCATTTTCCCAACTACACCGTACAGCCGCACGGCAGTGCTATGTTTAAAGTCAACATTTGTGCTCTTACTCATATATAGAATATCTGAAAATGAAAATTACATGATAGACAGTGCCCTGCTCACTAGTGCTCTTGTGTTAAAATACATCATGCAGGTCAAAATTTATATTGTAGCCAGCAGGATAGGAAGACAGCCAAACGCTGTGAAACATGCCATATCATTAGAGCTCCAAAATAGATCGGGCCCAGGTGAAAGGAAGGGATTTGATCTCATGAATTCTTCAGATCAGGGTACAGACATTTTAATGGAAATCAAACAAGAGCCACTTTCAAATGAGAATTCTGTAGATTGTTCAGAATACGAAAATAATCTTACAGGGCATGATAATACTGGTGGAGGAATGTTTTGTGGAAATTCCACGCTGGAAAATAGAATTGGCATGGAAAAGGATAGATTATTTGGAGAAAATGCTGGAAATCTACAAAGTATGGATACTTCTTCCCTTGGAACAAGTTCTGGTGATAATACCAAAGATAGTACAGAAAGTTCTAGTGGAGTGGATGATGACAGTTGGATGGAAATTATATTAAAAATCGAAAAGGCCAACAAGGAGTTAATACAAATGTGTAAACAGGTTAGTCTGTATGGTAGATACAGTAAAACTCACAATAGTGACCACCTCCATTTAAAGAGCACCTGTTTATTAACACCACTGTTTTACAGGTCATTTGCACCTGTCACAGCACCTGTTTATTAACACCAATGTTTACAGGTCATTTGCACCTGTCACAGCACCTGTTTATTAACACCAATGTTTACAGGTCATTTGCACCTGTCACAGCACCTGTTTATTAACACCACTGTTTACAGGTCATTTGCACCTGTCACAGCACCTGTTTATTAACACCACTGTTTTACAGGTCATTTGCACCTGTCACAGCACCTGTTTATTAACACCACTGTTTTACAGGTCATTTGCACCTGTCACAGCACCTGTTTATTAACACCAATGTTTACAGGTCAATTGCTTCACATTTCAACCAAAAAGTGCCACTATATAAAGAGCACCTGTTAATTAACACCACTGTTTTGAGGTCCTTTGCTTCATATTTAAAACCAGTGATTTTGTTACATTTTCTGAAAACTACCCTCTGCCGAAATTGAAGTTCTGAGATCTAGCACACTGCATTACAATCTGTTGACAATAGCTAGTATATCCATTGTAAAGAAAATATATAGTGGTACTAGCTGATATTTTTTCGGGCATGGACAACTAGATTTGAATTTTTTAGTGCATCACCATTGTTTTGCAGAATTTTAGTAGACAAATCAGGGACATTTCAGTCAATTTTCCTTAGGGGAAACTACCTTTATTCAATAGTAGTTTTAAGCAGACAAAATAATTGAAAAAGTATTGATCTTCTGTATAAAAAGTACATTCCATTAATACCAGTGTTTTATGCCCCTTGGCTTCATATTTCAACCAAAAATAACATCTGTATATTGGCCACCTGTCTTTTTATTCAATATTTTAAAGATAGGACTTGCAAAAAAAAAATTAAGTTGATATTAGGTATCACAATTATACCCCTTTATTCCCAAATTATTAACCTGAATGTTGGGAGGGGGGGGGGGGGTGTTTGGCTCTCAAAAGACAGTTCTAGTTATTATTTGAAAATCTCCCAAGTATAAAAATTAAAAACTTGAAAAATTGAAATTTTATTGTCTGAAAATTTCTAAGCATACATAAAAAACTGATAACTTTTAATGTTAGAATTTTAATATTTGAAAATCTCTAAACATAAAAATTGATAACTTGTAAAATTGAAATTTTATTTGATAATTTGAAAACCTCTTAACATAAATATTGCTGACTTGTAAAATTGATATTTTATAATTTGAAAATCTTTAAATATAAAAATTGATAACTTGTAATGTTAGATTTTAATATTTGATATTGTGACTGAAGCTAATGCTAAACTTTCTGTTAATATTTACAATATGACTGTATCTCTCTTTGATGAAACATACAGGAGCAATTGTATTGCAATTCCTGTTGAAAGACAATAGGGGTCAAGACCCTTGATGTTTATCAATTTTCCCGCAATATTTCGCCATGTCCCGTACAGGGGGTCACGTGATCATGTGAGATATGTCAATATCGCATGGCTAAAAACCCTATATCACACGAGCAGATATGGCAAAAAATGGCGCCAAGGTACAAAATATTTATTAAAAGAAAGAATTATAAATATAAGAAATGACATTTCTGATCATGGTATTTAATGAAAGATAGTGTGGCGCGTGCCAAATTCAAAATGAAGGGTTTTGCCGAATTTGGCATGCGCCACACTATCTTTATTACCCCTTGAAATACCATTATACGTTTGTATATGTACATATTTGTAGGAGCCTACACATTATGATGAGAAGAATTTTCAAAATGCTGAAAATTGTTGGAATTTTATGATGAAGGAATTTGACCACAATGCACTCTGTACTATTAGGTTTGCCAAAAAAGTGCTTGGTAAGTATGCACATTTCATTGTCACATCTGTACATTGTGTGAACCAATTGCAGTTAGGATTACCTTATTCCCTTGGATTTTGTGTCAACATCAGTTTCAATTACCTTATTCCCTTGGTTTATGTGTCAACATCAGTTTTAATAACCTTTTTCTCTTGCCTTATGTGTCTACGTTAGTTTCAATAACCTTATCTCCTTGGTATATGCATCAACATCAGTACCAATAACCTTATTCCAGTCATTATCAGTTTCAATTACTTTTTCCCTTGGCTTATGTGTCAACATCAGTTTCAATTACTTTTTCCCTTGGCTTATGTGTCAACATCAGTTTCAGTTACTTTTTCCCTTGGCTTATGTGTCAACATCAGTTTCAGTTACCTTATTCCCTTGTCTTATGTGTCAACATCAGTTTCAGTTACCTTATTCCCTTGTCTTATGTGTCAACATCAGTTTCAGTTACCTTATTCCCTTGTCTTATGTGTCAACATCAGTTTCAGTTACCTTATTCCCTTGTCTTATGTGTCAATATCAGTTTCAGTTACCTTATTCCCTTGGTTTATGTGTCAATATCAGTTTTAATAACCCTTTTACCTTGCCTTATGTGTCAGCATCAGTTTCAATTACCTTATTCCCTTGGTTTATGTGACAACATCAGTTACAAAATTACCTAATTTCTTAGGTTTATGCATCAACATCAGTTTCAATAACCTTATTCGCTTTGTTTATGTGTCAACATTAGTTTCAGTTTTCTTATTCCCTTGGCTCATCTGTCAACATTAGTTTCAATTTTCTTGTCAGTTGATTGCAGTGACATTATTCACACATTTCATTTTCGGGTTGTCAGGTGACAGTTAGTGCAAATGACAGATCGCCTGCCACGCCCACAATGTTGACAAAGGTCTGGCATGATTGAGTTACACACAAAAAGAGTGAAAACTCAGCCTGAATTGTGCCATTTTATGACGTCATTGTCACTAGTGTGTCATTAGTTGTTGTGACACTGTTTTGGTTTCCTGATGGTGGCCATTGTCGGAACATAATAGGCATGACCGGTGATACGTCAAGTGTGCTTTAAGTACATTAAAATAAGATATTCACAACAGTGTTTTATTTTTGTGTCTTGTTAATCTTACAAATTTACTCGAAAATAAAACAAACAGGAAAATATTCAGATTTACTGTATTGTTCATGAATGATATGGTTATATGTTAGTTCTCGTTCTATGCTTTAACATGTTTTATCTTATTATTTTTCAGGTTTTAAAACATTGACAATGGATGATCAGGTGAAATTAATTCAATCTTCAATATATCCCATTGTGGTTTTAAACTTTTCTAGATATTTTGACAATACAACTAAACAGTTTAGATATTTCAATTTTGGGAAGGAAGAGATGGAAGGTATATTTCGTCTTTTCCCAATGCTGAAGATATTGGCTTCACATTTTAGACATGCTGGTGAAATGGTACATAACCTGGAGTTAGATGAATTGGAATATTGTTTTTTGAGCACTTTGTTATTATACAATGGAGGTAAGGAATAATTCATTATAAATTATAATTTAATTTAAGCCCTCTACAGGCATTGCCTATAGGCTTGCACCCAATGCATTTGCCATCTTGTTGAGCACATTTTCTAGACATTTTCCCCATTAATATTTTTATTGCCATACAGGGACTAAAGCATGAGCATACAGATCATAATGTCTCCTACCACTTAGGTTTGAATCCCACTTGGCTAAAAAATATTTAGCGACTGGTGCTTAGGATATGTCTGGCGTCTGTTTATAGACCAATTTAATTTAAATTTGGTTTATAGAATATAGGTGCCTAGCAATTTAACATATACAATAGGTTTACCTGTAACTTTTTTCATTGGTGTGTTATTAATAGGATTATGCAAATTAGATGCTAAAATTAGCCAATTCTTTGAGTGAGTAAGTGAGTAATGGTGTTTAACGTCCCAGTCAAGAATATTTCTTTTATATCCAGATGTTGCCAGCTTTAGGCGAAGGTGCAGAAATTTTGCCTGTGCATTGCGCTGAAGGCATTATACAGTAGGGTTCTTTATTTCCTAAGCCACCATGACATGGGACCTCATTTATTTTAAGTTCTCATCCGAAAGAACCATGACTTTAATTTCATAATGCCGGGTGCTTGGCGAAAGAACAGTTACTACCCACTTTCAAGTCTTGGGTCAGACCTGGTTGGGGTTTGAACCCACAACCTCCCACTTACAGAGTGAGCACTCTACCAACTTAGCTACCGCAGTGGTCTGCCAATTCTCTGAATTTTGTCTTTTAAAACCATGTGACCAAATGTTCATATTTGGTGTAGTAAGTTCCTAGGTTTAGTAGATTAAAATTTGTAATGTTTGTACTGATCAGAAATCTTATACAAGTAACTATACATAGAAAAAGCAGATAAATTGGCAAGGATATGTCATAACTTATCTGAAAAGGTCAAGGTCACAGAGGGTTGTGTTTGGAAAATTGTTTTCTAGCCTTAATTCATTATTTTTTCAGAGAAATTTCATGAAACTTCACACAAATGATCCCTTAAGTGCAAGAATTTGTCTTCACAAGAGATTGGAGTAGTAGAGTGGAGCAATGTAGTTTTATGCATCGGTCAAGATAAATAGAGTCTGTTGCCTGTTTGTGACCGATACCGTATGATCTCAGTCAGGGATGATGTGATGTATCATATCCCAATTCAGGCTTTGCCGAGATTGGGATATGTTACATCACATCACCCGAGACTGAGATCAACCCATATCAGTCACAAACAGGTGACAGATTCTATTTCTCGCACCATTAAAGTGTTTATAACTGTGATAAGTATAAAACAAAACACGTACCCTGATGGGGCCTCTTGCATTCCTTTGGGCACCTAATGCATTCTACAAATCCGCCCTTTGAAAATAATCCCATCGACAACACTTCAAAATTTTAAAATATCATTGATTTGTATTTGATGCAAATATAAAACAATGAAAAATTTTGAATAAAAAGTAAAATAAAACATATATTTGAAAAATAAAGAAAGAAAGGCTTTGTTTTGATGATGTCAAGAACAATGATCGGATACGTCATCCTAATTGTTTAATTGTCGCATGAGGCAGTATCAGACAAACTGAACAAGATAGAAAAATCTAGCACTGGTGTGTGCGTGAGATTTGTCTGTCTGAGGCACGAGAAATTTTATGGATAGTATCACAAATTAGTTTTTGTGTATTTTTATGTATTGATAGATGTACCAGATTTAACTGAGGCAGCTAAAGTGGCAGAATTACAAGAAGAAATAGGTTATGCAATACAGTGTTATGAAGAAAGTAAGTAATCACTTGTATCTTGATGTTGGATATATGTTGTGCTGAAATCTGAACTGATTTTTCAGTGTTTCCTCTGCCTCATTAAGCAGTGATTTTGTTTCATCTTCTAAAGACTACCTTCTGTGTTTAAGATCAAGAAAATTAAAGTTTTAAAATATACCAAACCGCATTATGACAAACTTGCAATAGCTAGGTCCCTCAAGGCAAAAATGTTGTATTGTGACAATATTTGAATTTATTTTATGGGTAAGGTCAACTAATGCAGTCTGCTATTAGCAATTTATATCACTGTTGATTTGGGAATTTTAATGGTCAAATTGAGAAATTTTAGTCTTTTTCACTAAGGGAAACTTTATTTGGTAGTAAATTTAGCCAAACAAAATCACTGTTAAGTCTGCATATCAGAATCTATGTATTATATCTTCATGTTATCATAATTCCGCCTAAAATACAATGTCGATAATTGCAATAATATGAAGGGATGTATGGACAGGAGATGAAAAATCACTTATGAAAATTTCAGTCACAGCTTGGATTCGAACCCATAACCTGGACTTTGAAACCCAGTGACATACCACTAAGCTTACAGGTTTGCTCCGACTCTGATAGGGTTGCACACTATTACAAAAAATAAATTGTTTATAGCTTTATATGTGAAGTCTACCTCAATTTTATGGTCATATAGCTTGCTGAATTGCTTAGGGTTAGCAACCCTAACATGTAAAAAATACAAACGCTACAGAAACCAAAACCGAGGATTTTAGAGGTCCTCGGTAAAGGCCTTATGTGCCCCAGGCACGAAGAGGACTAAACATAGCTTGCTGAAGGTTAATGATTTTATCTTGACACTCTGGTTTCCTCCACAATTCCTGAACTGACCATCTTGATATAAAGTAAAAGAATCTTGACTGGGATGTAAAACCCCATCACTCCATGATTAATTTCTATAATGTTAGTGATTTGTTGGTACTTGGACTCAATTGACATTTCGCTGACCACGCCCACAATGTTCCGACAAAAGCCTGGCATGCTTGAATTACATGCAAAAAGAATGAAAACTCGACTCAAATTGCCCCTTTTAATGACGTCACTGACACTATTACATCATTAGTTGCCGTGACGCTGCTTTGGTATTGTGATGGTGGCCTTTGCCAGAACATTGTGGGCGTGGCCGGCGATCCGCCAATTCCAGTCAGTTTTAAGAGAATATTGTTTCTATTTTCAGGAAAATATAACAATGGACAGAAACGTTATGGTCTTATATTATTAAGATTGGCAGAGTTACATTTGTTTACAGTCCAGCATGATTTTGCAATACATTCATTAATAATGTCAAACCCTACCGTCACAGTACCGCAGCTTTACAAGAAATCATACTGAAATGGAATCAGTAATATTTATTTATAGATAAATCAAGATTATTTAAACTTTGCAGAAGATTTTGATCTAGTTCTGATGTTTTTCTACAGCAGTTTTTATTACCAATCATCACTCTTCATATTTGTGTGCATGCTACCAGTTTTAAGAGATGTCAGAAAAGAAAGATTTGTGGAAAATGGAAAAAAAATTCAACATCAAGATATGACAAAAAGAATATTATTGTGAATAAGTCTTTTACTAACATCCAAAGATGCCAGAAAAGTTTATTTATGATTAATGGATATGTTTTTGCTGCCATGATGAGATTACAGAAAAGGAAGATTTGTGAAGAAGGGATAAGTGTTTTTAAATCAAGAGATGACAGAAAGAGTACAGTAGAATTGTGGAAAAGGATGAGTTTTTTTACCAACATCAATAGATTTGTGGTTAAATGATAAGTTTTTGCCAATCATGAGATTGAAAAGATGATTTGTGAAGAATGGATAAGTGTTTTAACAGATAGTTTCAAAGGAATGTGACCTCTTTGTGGAAGACATCATGTTCTAGACCAAAATTCAAAGTGTGTCATATATACATACACATAAATATATATTGTTAAGTTTTATTGTTAAGTTTAAGATCATTATGGAAAATGATTAATTAAGATTTAGATTTAAAGGGAGATAATTAGACCTGTATGTATACTTTGGGAGAAATTTTTTATTTATTATTTTGTTTTTACAACATTGTTCTAACCCTACAATAACAGAAACAAAAATCAAAAGATTTAATATAAATACATACATAATGTCATTACAATCATTTACATTAAACTTGGTATACAAACCACCTCTATATTAAGACCATTATGACCAGTGTTTCAAGGTCCATTTATTCCAAATTTTAATTAGTTTTAAGTAGAAAGAACTCTATATTAAGACCATTGTTTTGTGGTCCCCTTCAATCCAAATTTCAGTTTGAAGAGAACTCTATATAAGGATCATTAGGACTTGTGTTTTGAGCTATATAAAGATCATTAGGACTAGTGTTTTGAGGTCCTCTACTCCAAATTTAAGTTTGAAAGAACTCTATATAAAGACCAGTAAGTGTTTTGAGGTCCCCTCACTCCAAATTTAAATTCATGTTGTTTGAACCTGTATATAAGGGCCACCTGTTTTTTGAAGACCAGTAAAATCTTATCCCAAATGCTCTTAATTAATATTATTTAAACCTGCATATAAGGGTCACCTGCTTTAAAGGCCACTTTTACTAGTTCCCCTAGGTGACCTTTATAAACAGCATTGACTGAATCGTTTTTCTGTTTGTGTTTACAGCCATAAAACAGTGGATGGAACAAATTTTCACTTGACCATACTAAATGATTTAAAAAGCAATAATTACCAATAAATACATAAATCTTGATCTCAAAGATAGCTTTGTGGTAGAAAGGCTGTTAAGAATATTAAATGCAAAAAGTATAAATGGAATTACAGCAATAAGTCTTTTTCTGAAACAGGGTATGCAAGTCTCGTATTAAATTTGATAATGAAAATCTAACCCATTTTTTGGCATTCGAGAACAAACACTTCCTTCTCAATTAAAAAAAATGAATGGAGTTCGCCAGCGTACCATGTGATCAATACCCCTTAACGTTTGTACGGAACATTTTGGAAAACATTTATGTTAAATTTCCTGGAATAACATAATTTGTAATGGAAAATGTGAACTAAAGCAATTCAATCTCCATTGGAAATAATTGTGCCACAGAAACATAATGGGGCATCATGTGGTATACTGGTGAACCCGACTGTGTGATTTTATTTAACAAAGATTTAAATGTGGAAATTGTGTGTATCCAGGAATCGCAAATTCAACCAGGCCACATTACGAGACTGCCAAATCCTATATTTAAATAGCTTCTTTAAATCAGGAATTTATTAAGAGCTGATCTATAAAATTAATTATACGTAAATATATATATATCATATTTATGTTTATTGGTAATATGATGTTTGTTTTTGTTTTATTTGTGTGTTGGGATTAAATGCGACATTTGCTCAATTTGTGCCTTTGATTTGAAAAAAAATTATTATATTGTGATTGTTTAAGAATTGTTGTTAGAAAATTAGTAGAGTAATGGAGTTTTAAACCCAAGTCAAGTTTTCTTCACTGATATCAAGACAGTCATTTAGTATTGTGGAGGAAATCAGAGTGCCTAGAGTATTGTGGAGGAAACCAGAGTGCCTAGAGAAAACCACCTACCTTTTACAACAGAGCTGACAAACCCTTTCACACTAGGATTTTCCCAGGTGGGATAATGACTTAATTGGCGAGGAACCAGGAACCATTCTACAGTTTTGTCTGGAAATGTACAATGCCATCAAATGTCGACTTAAGACATTTGGCCAGTCAGTAATTAAGGAGAATGGGTCCAAAAGGAAAAAGTCCTAGCTAATATAATACTAGTTATCAAAGCATTCTGTATTCAATATTTTATGTCTGTGCATATGTGTGCATTATGTCATGGTATTGTCTGTCTATCTTTACATATGCTTGTTAACATTTCCAATGTCATGGCATTGTCAGTCTGTCTATCTGCACATACACATGTTAACATTTACCTGTCTTCTCATGGAACTCTAGAATGTTTTGAAGGATTTAAATGAAAACCTTAATGCATTGAGGTCCAGATCAAGGGTCAAGGTCATGGTGTGCAAGAAAACTAAAATATTAATTTTCTGTTAACTTTCGATTAAAAAGTAATAAACAAACAGCAACTTGCTGTTGTGTTCTAAAATGTAGATTTTCTGTTAACTTTTTGATGAATTACTAAATAAACAAACAACAACTACTCATTTGTTGTGTTCATGTGTTTAATCAACCATGATGAAAATGTATTATAATCGAAGATAAATTTCACTGTGTATGAATCTTGTATAGGGTTACCATGCAGATAGGGGGCACTTTAAAGTGACATCAATTAATCAATTATGAAAAGAATCGAATGAAAATATGAACAGTTACCATAAATGTGTTAATTTTAGCATGTTTGAAGTTTAGCACAAATTACAATTGTTAAATTCATGTGGACTAATACAGTCCAACCTGCCTTAAAGGGGGGGGGTGTATATAGGAATCACTATATGTCTGTCTGTGTGAAATCGTGTCCTGGCCATATCTCATCAATGCTTTGGACGACTCTCATAAAACTTCACATGAATAATCTTCATGGTCCAAAGGTGTGTCATGACCTTAAACCAAGGTCATATTTGAAAGGTCAAGGTCAAATGAAAACTGTAAATGTTGGGGGCTCTCAAGACAGTTCTAGTTAAAGTATGTTATTTAATTTTTTTCACCAAACACAAGTGAATAATGATGTTGATAAAAAAAATGTGAATGTATGGTACAAGAAAAGTGGGGTGGAAGGGATTAGTTAATGGTGTTTTTCTACCCAGTCATGATTCTTTTCCTTATACATACACAGTGTATCAAGGTGGTCAGTTCTGGTAAATTTAAGTGATCAGGGTACCAAGAAGAAACTACTGACCTTCTGCAAGCGAGTTCTGGAGAATGGGTGCAACATGGGTGCCACATAAAAACCATTGACTTTCTACAAGTGAGTTCTGAAGGATGTAGGTGATAACCAGGGTACCCAGGGAAAACCACCAATCTTCTGCAAGCGAGTTCTAGAGAATTGGTGTAACAAGGTTCCCAGATAAAAACTATTTACTTTCTACATATGAGTTCTGAATGATGGAGGTGGTAAGCAAGGTATCCAGAGTAAACCACCAATCTTCTGCAAGCGAGTTCTGGAGAATGGGTGTAGCAAGGTTCCCAGATAAAAAACCCACTGACCTTCTACAAGCGAGTTCTGAAGGATGGAGGTGATAACCAGGTTACCCAGGGAAAACCACCAATCTTCTGCAAGCGAGTTCTGGAGAATGGGTGTAGCAAGGTTCCCAGATAAAAAACCCACTGACCTTCTACAAGCGAGTTCTGAAGGATGGAGGTGATAACCAGGTTACCCAGGGAAAACCACCAATCTTCTGCAAATGAGTTCTGGAGAGAATGAAGGTGAACAAGGTACCTTGGGTTAACCAAAAACCAAAGACTGTTTTCAAGTGAGGTCAGGAGGAAGGGGGTAGCCAGAGTACTCGGAGAAAACCACCAACCTTCTGCAAGTAATTTCTGGCAGATTGGGAGGGATAACAAGGGTATCCAGAGAAAACAAGTAACCTTCTGCAAGTAATTTCTGGCAAATGTTGGGGGTGGGGGGTAACTAGGGTACCCAGAGAAAACCATCTAAATTCACTGCCAAATAAAAAAACATGATCATAGTCCACAAGCTGATCCATGAGATTTAAGTTAATGCAAGACCATGTGAATTTACTCAAATTATAATTTTGTGCTTAAATTTTTACAAGCTAAAATCCATACTTTCTAAATCATACATGTTAAAATTAATACACGCTAAAATTGATATATTTACAGTAAATGTTACCAATAGATATAGAATGTTTTTAGATTTGAGATTCTCGGAATAACTTTTTTTTCCCCGGGAAATGTCAAATTATCAGATTTTATACATAGCCTGTCTGTGATATTTTTACACAGTGTTAATAAACACAGGTGAGTCTAATTTACACAAATAGGTATGAATACTGTGTTGTCATGTCTGTAAATTTATACCTTTATATGTCAAAGACATCCTTACTCATGATCCCTATTTATATAATATAGACTCTTCCATGTTTATAAGCATTCTGCCAAAATATTGGGGACAGACTATAGTTATGCACAAATGTATTGGGGTGTGTATGGCATGATATACTGGATAAATCCTGCCAATAATTCACAGTGCAGCTTGGGATTGATGCCAGTGCTACAAAGATAACTAATATAAAGTTGATCATACAGTACAGACCTGTCGAAAGTTTAACACTGACCTAACAAAAAGGAGTCGGAGCTAGACAGCCGATTGGCCGATATATGGATAGCTAGTGGTCGAAAAGAGATAGATAATACCAGACAAAAAGCTGTTGAGATCTAGGTAATGAAGGATCGAGTTGAGTAATGGGTGTTTAACGTCCCAGTCAAGAATATTTCACTTATATCGAGACATTGCCAGCTATAGGCGAAAGTGCAGAAATTTTGCCTGTGCGTTGTGCTAATGGAATTATACAGCAGGGTTCTTTAGCGTGCCAAGCCTACCGTGACACGGAACCTCGTTTATTTTAAGTTCCCATTCAAAAGAACCATGACTTTCATTTCGTAATGCTGAGTGCTTGGCGAAAGAACAGTCACTACTCACTTTCAAGTCTTGGGTCAGATCTGGCCAAACCCATGACCTCCCACTTACGGAGCGAGCACTCTACCAACTGAGGGATCGAGATTAGCAATTGATTCGCCACTAATTTGTTGGCTTAGTGTTAAACTTTTGACAGGTCTGTACTGTATATCCTTATAAGATTGTACTATGTATTATCACTACATATTGTCTGTAAATGTTAGTATATTTTGTTGATATGCGTAACAGTAGAACCTGCTATAGTGACCACCTCTATATAAAAACCACCTGTCCACTGAGGACACTGATGAACGGTCTCTTTGCTTTATATTGCAACTAAAAAATTTAACGTGTGCTATATGTAATTCACAATATATATTTATGGTCTTAATATATACTAGGTAAACAACATTGACCTGTCCATTTGACCTTTCATTAGGAATATTCATATAGGAGGGTCCACCCAATAAATGGGTAGTGTTAAGATCCCTAGTACATAGGTGTACTCTATGACGTGAGTATACAGAATAAACACATGTGTTACCTATAGATAGATGTACTTGGTCCGTGATAAATATTTAAATGAAAGGTCAAGCGGACAGGTCAAAGTTGTACACCTATACAGGTTTGACTGTATGCTATATGTACTTCACAATGTATATTTATGGTCTTAATATACAGGTTTTACTGTATGCTATATGTATTTCACAGTGTATATTTATGGTCTTAATATACAGGTTTGACTGTATGCTATATGTACTTCACAATGTATATTTATGGTCTTAATATACAGGTTTGACTGTATGCTATATGTATTTCACAGTGTATATTTATGGTCTTAATATACAGGTTTGACTGTATGCTATATGTATTTCACAGTGTATATTTATGGTCTTAATATACAGGTTTGACTGTATGCTATATGTACTTCACAGTGTATATTTATGGTCTTAATATACAGGTTTGACTGTATGCTATATGTACTTCACAATGTATATTTATGGTCTTAATATACAGGTTTGACTGTATGCTATATGTACTTCACAATGTATATTTATGGTCTTAATATACAGGTTTGACTGTATGCTATATGTATTTCACAGTGTATATTTATGGTCTTAATATACAGGTTTGACTGTATGCTATATGTATTTCACAGTGTATATTTATGGTCTTAATATACAGGTTTGACTGTATGCTATATGTATTTCACAGTGTATATTTATGGTCTTAATATACAGGTTTAACTGTATGCTGGTATAAATGCATTATTGTTATTCACAATGTCTGTCATACATGTTATATAAAACTTGACATAAATAGGGTCTGAAAGTTTTATCAGCTGTCATCAGAATAAATTTGGCATTAATTTCTGAATTTAAAAACAGTATGTTTGATAGTTAATATATCAATACATGATATAAATTGACATATCGCTGACCACGCCCACAATGTTCCGACACTGGCCGCCATCACGGTACCAAAGCAGTGTCACAGCAACTAATGACGTACTAGTGTCAGTGACGTCATTAAATGGCGCAATTCAGGCAGAGTTTTAATTCTTTTTGCGTGTAAATCCAGCATCTGGCCATTTGTCGGAACATTGTGGGTGTGGCTGGCGATATGTCAATTTAGTATTTTCCTGGGCCTTGGGTGCCAAGTAGTCCAAAGCATTCACTTACAGATAATGGTGCCTCTAATGGCATAGGTTCAAATTCCACTGGGGCAATCCTAGTGTTAAAAAGTAAGCAATTCGGTTTTCTCCACCATCCCTGAAATTTTATCATTGTAAGTGATAGAATCTTAGATGGGGTGTAAAACAAGATTGTTCAACTCAACTCATTTATGGTTTTAAAATTAACGCCAGTCACTCTCTTATTACGGTACTTGTAATAATTTTATGATACCTTATGATCCTGATAAAAACCATTTGAATTTTGAAATTGAATTTGAGCCTAACTTAAGACATTGATGAGAGTTTTCTGAGAACGTAATATCTAAGCCCAAAATCTTTAGACCTCAGACAAGGTTTTCAGGCCCTATGTATGACAGGTTGCTTAAATATTAAAAAAAAAACAATTGTTGCTATAATTAAGTTAAAAGATGTTTATGAAATGTTATGACAAACAAAATGGCATGTTACTGATATTTAACAATGATCTCATGTAAAAGGACATTTTAGGTAAGAATGAATATTGTGTATACTTACTTACTTAGTCCTCTTCGTGCGTGTGTGCACATAAGGCCACCACCAGCTCTCTCCACAACTGCCTGTCCTTAGCCTTTTTTTCTGCTTCCTTCCATCCCATCCCCATCTCTTTCAGCTCTTTCTCTACTGTCCGCCTCCATGTTTCCTTCGCTCTTAATATTGTGTATAGTGGTACATATTTATAACTGTAACATTTCTTGTCCTTAATGGGTCTTGCCAGCATGTCATGTGACCAATAATACATAACAGTTGTATGAAGCATCATGAAGAATGATTTTTTATTTTTTTTATTTTTTAGGTCTCCTCGTGCCATGCGGCACATAAGGCAGCCACACAGTCTCTCCACCCAGTCCTATCTTTCGCTTTCTTCTCTATCTCCTTCCAGGACCACCCAAGTTGTTTCAACTCGCTTTCGGCTGTTCTTCGCCATGTTGTTTTTGGCCTGCCTCTTTTCCTTTTCCCGTCGGCTGTCCAGAAAAGGCTCTCCCTGGTAATGTCGCTCTGATCTTTCCTAAGCACATGGCCAACCCATCTCCACTTCCTTCTCGCTATTTCTACCATGATGTCTTCTTGTCCGGTCAGCTCTTTAAGATCGCTGTTAGACACTATTCTTGGCCATCTGATCTTGTATATGGTCCTCAGGCATTGGTTAACAAACATGAAGAATGATGTTGTTATAGTAAATTCTTGATATGTTTGTTTTGAAAATGTCACTTAATATCATACTATAGTCAAAGAAAAGACAGTAAACCATGGTTTTACTTTACAAAAGGATTAAGCTCAGTTTTATTTAAGCTCATAAATTTTTTGTATGCATACAGAGTCACATATATAATTATACCCCCCCCCCTGCAAACTAGTTTGGAAGGGGGGGGGGGGGTATATAGGAATCGCCAGGTCTGTCCATCCATCAATCTGTCTGTTTGTCTGTAAAAAGTTGTGTACAGGCGATATCTCGTAATTGCTTTAGACGACTGTCATAAAAGTTAACATGAATAATCTTCATGGTCCAAAGGTGTGTCATAACCTTGAATCAAGATCAAGGTCGCGGGAAAACATTAAATGTTGGGGAGAGGGTATTTGGCTATCAATAGACAGTTCTAGTTTAAGCAGAAATGTCAGATGGCAAAAATGTAGCTCAAATTTCCTGGTCTACAGTAACTGCTCCAGAACTCTGAAGCCTTGTTCTGGACCAAATACATTAGAAGGACTTGGGTTGAGATTTCCCTATCTGGTACCACAAGAAGGGACTGATTCTATTCCTCTTCTTTTTTCTAACCATCCATTATGTTAACTTTCAGTAAATAAGGAGATCCTTTACAGTTTTCTCCTGAGATGACCCTTTATAGACAGGTTTAACTGTAAAGTTGTAATTTTCTCCTTAGTTTAATGTCACTTTGCTATACAATAAAACATGGTGACTGATTTGGCATAGGTCTGAAAGTTTTTGCTAGAACCTATTTTATTTTTTTTACAAAATATTTTACACACAGCAGAGTAAATCTGTATTTTGCATATGTATAGTGCTTTCTGTTGGAAAAGTGGGACTTTTCTGTATTTTGCTTTGCATAAGCATAAAATATTTGCTAGAAAACTTATTTTTGGTATGTAAAATATTTTCTGGTTTTCTGTTGGAAAAGTGGGGCTTTTCTGTATTTCGCTTTACATGGGCTTAAAGATTTTGCTAGGAAACTTAAAGATTTTGCTAGGAAACTTGTTTTTTAACAAAATATTCTAGGCTCAGCTGGGAGTATATGCATTTTACATATAAATTGTTTTTCTAAAGAAAAGTGTGACTTTTCTGTATTTCGCTTTACATGGGCTTAAAGATTTTGCTTGGAAACTTGTTTTTTAACAAAATATTCTAGGCTCAGCTGGGAGTATATGCATTTTGCATACATAAAGTGTTGTCTGTCGGAAAGGTAGAACATTTTTAAAATTATGTACCAGTTTTTAACCATATGGCAGCTACTAACCTTTAAACAGAATAAAATGACTGATTGTAAATGTAGATTACCCATTTTGATCTCGCACTGATCTAGGTTTGGTTGTTTATCATAATCCTTTAACATAACCTGGTTCATCTACATTTTATACATGTACATTTGTAATTTTGAAATTGCTTTTAACTCATATTTTCACAATGAACATCATTTTCATTGTTTTGTTTTAAACACTTATACTGTATGTCACTTGAATTATGAAGATGTAATATATATATGTATACTTCATTCCATGAGAAAACATCGGTTTGTTTTACTGGTTTCAGTCATAATTATGTCCCTTGTTTTTAAATTATCTCCCTTGTTTTAAATTATTTTTTCCTTGTTTTAAATTATCTCCCTTTCATTGCATTAATGTGACTAGTTTTCTGAAAAATATGACAGAATGCACCAGTGATGCCATATTCTAATCACCATTAAACACATATTTATTGGTATATAAGATAGACAGGTTTGTAATCTAATACATACCAGTATTTATTTGGATATTACAATTATTTTATGCACAAGAAAACATCTCTAAATTGGACATCTTAATATACCCTCCGTTTTAGCTTCATGGGCAGAATGGTTTATGTCATTCAGTATCTAGCTCAAATCCTCAAAAAGGTTTGTTGATTTAAAGATGCCTGTCTGGTTTAGAAATGGTTCATTGTGCAAACATAAAGTAGTGGTAACATACAGTCCAACCTGCCTTAAAGGCCATCCCTATATAAGGGCCAACTGCTTATAAAAGCCAATAGAATTTATTCCAATTGTTCTGTTTTCATATTATTTGAACTTGTATATGAAGGCCACCTGCCCATAAAGGCCACTTTTACTGGTTCCCTTGGGTGGCCTTTATATACAGGTTTGACTGTGCTTTATAAAAAATAATTTCAGGTTCTGATCGAATTATTCAGTGTTTACCTTTTTACTACTTTAAGCTTTCAAAAAGATTAAAAAACTGTAGAATTCAAAAAAAAAAGGTGATTGCAATAACATAAAATGGCATTCTTGGTGTTTATACAAATTTTATTTTTTATTTGTGTGATGTGTAGTTTTGTAGTGACTAATAGCTATTTATATATAAAAAGGTAATGCATGGAATAAGGAACTTGAGTGCTTTGCTTCGTAAAAATAAGTTTGAAACGATACAGAGTTCTTTCCCCTTTACATGTAACAATATGTTTTGCACCTACTGGGATTTTTTGGATGCATTTTATTTTGATGTAAATCCGCGAGAGTATCATGACACAAAAAGTATGCTTTTCATGAGATTTTATCGAGATATACATGATGTAATTAACATTCATTTACACTGACAATCATCTAAGAATGTGAAAATAAAAGTACAGTCCAACCTGCCTTAAAGGCCACCTCTATATAAGAGCCACCTGCCTATAAAGGCCACTAAAATTGTATCCCATTTGTTCTTTATTCATATTATTTGAACCTGTATATAAAGGCCACCTGCCCATAAAGGTCACTTTTACTGGTTCCCTTGGGTGGCCTTTATAAACAGGTTTGACTGTTTGTGAATATCTTGAAATTATCAAGAGCTCACATAAATTGACAGAAAAGTTTCAGTACATTTTATTTACAGTATATATAAGAAGTTTTTACATACGTTGAAGGCAAAAATCCTTTTTTTCTCATTTATGCACAATATGTAAAAGAAAAAAGGAAAAACAACATTCACAGTAATGAGTTACTCATTTATTGTGACATACTCTGCATTAAGATATGAATATCGTTGACCTTTTTGTACGAAAAAATTAAAAGCTATTGACCTATTTTAGTGTGCAATGTAATAAATATATACCTTGTTACCAGTTCAATTTAGTTTAAAGACCTTTGATAGGGGATTATCTTGAATGAGGCATGTGAAAAAAACCTTGTCATGCAATTATTTTCTGTACTGTTGTGTGCTCAAATAAGACCTTATCATACACATGCCAACTTTTCTGTTGTAAAGGTTTCAAACCCATTAGTACATTATATTTATTGTTGTAATATTTTATCTTTTAAAAAGGAAAGAAATTGTTGCTCACCATTTATGAAATTTATAATAAATCACTCATACCTGTTTATTATATTAATACAGTTTTATTTATACCCATTTTGAAGTGGAATTAAATGCAAACAACATTAACCTGTCTGTTTAACCTTTAATTAGGAATATTCATATCTAGACTGATCCAGCCAATACATAGGTAGTGTTAGGATTCACAGATAACTGTAACATATACACAAGGCATGTGATTAGTTCTTGTGTTCACATTCTGTAGGCAAAATAAGCATGCGGGGCCCCTGTACGTAAAGTTCTTGTCTATGATTAATATTTAAATGAAAGGTCAAGTTGACAGGTCAAAGTTGTTTACTTATACCTGTGTAATTGTTAAACAAGGTTAGACTGATTTATATATAAATACAGTACAGGCCTGTCCAAAGTTAAATCCTGAGATAACTAAAAGAAGTCCATCCTCGGCTACTGAGTGGCTGAGATACGGGAAGCTAGTGACCAAAACTTTGTCGAGAGATAGATAACAGCTGCAGAAAAGCTCTAGAGAGATACGGGAAGCTAGTGACCAAAACTTTGTCGAGAGATAGATAACAGCTGCTGAAAAGCTCTAGAGAGATACGGGAAGCTAGTGACCAAAACTTTGTCGAGAGATAGATAACAGCTGCTGAAAAGCTCTAGAGAGATACGGGAAGCTAGTGACCAAAACTTTGTCGAGAGATAGATAACAGCTGCTGAAAAGCTCTAGAGAGATACGGGAAGCTAGTGACCAAAACTTTGTCGAGAGATAGATAACAGCTGCTGAAAAGCTCTAGAGAGATAGCTAACGAGGGGCCGAGATGAGCTGCCAATTTCAGCTACAGTACAGACCTGTCGAAAGTTTAACATTGTGCTAAAGAAATGGAACCGAATTCGACTGCTAAGTAATAGAGATGTAGATACTAAGTGACCGAAACGTTACCAGGAGATAGATAGCAGCTGCCAAAAATATATGGCTTAACGAGTGGCCGAGATGAGCGTCGAATTCGATACTTATTCGTTATCTTAGTGTTAAACTTTCGACAGGTCTGCACTGTAACTTGGTATTAAACTTTGAACAGGTCTGTACTACACACACATATATAAGTTACATATCTGCCTTGCATTATATAAGTGCATTAAATACATCATTCTCTATTGTGATATTTAAACTGTTACATATTGTGATGATTATGATCATAAAATATATTTGTATTTCATAAAATAAATGTGTCATTATGAAGATGTTGTTATTAATTTTCTCACAGATTTAGGGTTTGAGATTTGTTACTTGCCTTTGTAGGCGGCATAATGTTCTCTAAAGCAAATGAAATGCTTTCAGAGATCAGCAAGTGGTGATTTGGACGCAGGGGTTCATTCCCAGTTAGTCAAACCAAATACTTGAAAATGGGTAGTGACTGTTCTGCACTGGACATCTAGATATGAAAGTGTGGTCTTTTAGGTTAGACAAAAAGTACTTAACTATTCCAGTACCAAGCACTTGAATAGAAAACTGGCTTTTGTATAAGTCCTTATGACATGTCGACAGATGTTAGTTGGTTGAATGTTGTTTTACATCCCATTAGCACTTTTTCAGCTATTTGCCATGAGATAAGTTTTCTCATTAATCTCAAGGATTAATCTAAACACAAGTTCATGTGGTGCACAAGTTTGTACAAGCATTTTTAATCTACTTTGTATTGATGCACACTTATGAGGACTTTATTAGCAAAGGCACATTTTCACAACAGACAGGCTCATCAAGAGTCATTTACTCCATAATATCCCATCAGTACACAGCCTTGATCAAAATTTCATAAATTTCTCCTATAACTGGTGACATCTTGATACAAGTAAATTTAAATTATCCCATCATCAAAATTTCTCCTATAACTGGTGACATCTTGATACAAGTGAATTTAAATTATCCCATCATCAAAATTTCTCCTATAACTGGTGACATCTTGATACAAGTGAATTTAAATTATCCCATTATTAAATAAAAACTTTTTGATATTGCAAAAAGTGCAGGTACAACTAAGCCTTGTTTCATTTGTCGAAGGTGGGGGTTTTCCCCCAGCATACTGGTTTCCTCCACCACTGATTGCTATAACTGAAAGAATCTTGATTGGAGTGCAAAACTTCTTTACTCCAATAAAAGCTCAATTCAGTCAAAAATAAGATTGATTGATTGATTGGGGTTTTATGTCCCAGTTGAGAATATTACTCTCATATCAAGATGTCACTAGCTATATATAGGTGAAGTGACAGAAATTTTTAACTTTGCAGTGTGCTTTGGGCAATGTGCATGGAGGGTTCTTTTATGTGTCACACCTGCTGTGACATGGGACATTGATTTCTAAGGACTTTCGAATTACCCCTGATTTCATTTCTAGATGCTGAGTGCTTGGTGAAATCAAAAGTAAGAGATCACATTATAAACGTTATGAAGTAGTTATGCAGTATTTTCAACAAAAGATGGCCTATGTTATCAGACCTTTGTTACCCATATCAAATTGTTTAAAATTGGAAAATCTTAATTAGAAAAACACATATACATGTTTAAAATTGTGCATACATTATTTTTATATGTGGGGAAATAACATCCTGTTTCTTATTACAATGTTTGTAACTTGCAGCTACTTTAGATTTTTTGTGGTAAAATTATATTCCTGTATTGATTGAGTATAATATTAAATGTCTAATTATTATGCACACCCTAGGCAGAGCATGACTGAAATACTGTAAATATCTTTATTAAATGACATTTAACAATGCACACAACTTTAGTTCCGGTAATCAGACACGCATAAAAAACTAACTCTACATTAAATGTATATTCTAAAACATTTTATTTGGTTACAAAAGTTCACATCATTAATCACAGCATGTATGACGATAACAAGAGGCCCATAAGGGGCTGTAATGCTCAACTGGCAAAATTTGACCTCATTTGGATATGGTCAATAAAAAATTTCTTGGAAAAACTTGTTATATATGTTAAATGGTCAGGTATCTACTTCCTATATTTCAAAGTTGAAGAAAATATTTAAGAAAATTGAATCCACAATGGTGATTTTAGTAATTTTGCTATTTATAGAAATGGTGGCCATCTTGGATATCCTAGGAGGTCGCCTTGTACAAACTTTGATCTACCCAACCTAGGAACCTTCCTCACCAAATTTGGTTTCAATATTGGCACAGTGGTTTCAGAGAAGATCCGTTTATGCACAGACAGATGCATGCACACACACTTCACCATGCCATAAGCTCAGCTGGCCTATAGCCAGTTGAGCTAAAAAAGCAACAATGAGGCCAATTAACAACAAATATATCTGTAATAAAAACATTTGGTGTGAAACAACATCATGACATTTTATGATTTATTTTTATGGAACAGGAACTGGTCTCCTTGAAAACTGTGAAACAACATCTTGATGTGAAGTGTAAAACGCCTTTCCGTTTGAAAGGTCATGATACCATTTTACATCAAAAACAGGTACTGGTGTCAAAAAACCCTGAAATATCAACAAATTTGATGTAGACAACATGACTTTTATTTTTTTCTGAACAACTCAAAGTCCACAAGATGTATTGACATAAACCACCTTAAATATAATAAGAATGTCATAAATGCCGATATTCTACACATAATGTCCCGATATTGTTTAACGCCAAATGATTCTGAAAAAATTACATCAGAATGTATGTAAATACTAGTGACACAGACTAGACCAGTGACAATATTAAAATAAATACATGTATCTGGGCTCAGTTCCTTAAAGTTCCATTACCTTAATCAAACGGTTAGTGAAAATTCAAAATGTTATTAAAATAAAAAATATTTGTTATAAAATATATATGTAGTTTTGAATTTGAATACTTCTATTAATTAATATCAACAAATGTGCATTAACTTTTGAACAGAAATTTCAGAAAGATTGCCTAAAACAGATAATGGAAACAATTTTTGTCTAACCAACTGGTTAAGATAATGAAGCTTTGAACATCTGGGCCCTTGTATAACATAATGTACCGTATAAAACATGAGACAACTTTGAAAAGCACTCAACTCATAATGTAACCGTAACAGTAATGGTTGAATTTGGTTATCAAAAAATCTTTGTCATAAACTCATACACAATAAAATCCACAGCATACTATGTGACCAATACTTCATTAACGTTTGTGTGGAATAATATGGAAAAAGTTTACCATAGGTCCGGTATATCCCCATTGTTAGAAACCCATGGCAGATATTCACTCAATAAACTTCACTTACCATGAGTTTACAGATTGAATATCATTCGTAGTATTCTGACAATGGTAATTCCAATAATAATGTCATTTTTACAGGAACAAATCAGCTTACTGTTACGATTCCATATACAGGTGCAATGGAAACTACAGGTATTATTCCACAAAAAAATGCTGCATGGTATATGTGGTTCCCTGATGAATCCCATTAATAATGGTAAAAAACAAAATATAGGTTACCATGACAACTTAAAGTTAAAGCTTTATGACAATTGTAATACATGTATTAAAAATGACTGTATGGAGGTGAATAAAAACAAAATAAATAAACACCTTTTGTAAAAAAGACCCCCATGTTTACTAGCATTTAAGAATTGCAGTCAAACCAAAATTTTTTATCACTGACAATATTCACACAGCAGAAACTTAAAATTGAATGCATGTGTACTTAAATAAAAAATAAATCTTTCATTGTTATGTGATCATAATTAAGAACAGACAGATATTTTAAGAAGAAAAAAAAATCAGTTTTGAAGTTTTTTATTTTTCTACAAAATAGGAGTAGTCACAATGAATACAGACCTGTCTAAAATATTGAAAAAGCAACTGTCCTGTAAAGCTTTATAAGTGTTGTCCCCTCTGTGAATAGCAATGTATATGGACCACAAACACTACTATAAATGGTCACAGAAAATTATTTATTCTAAAGGTGCTTGCATACTGTATAATGCAGAATATTACCATATATCAAAGTCAAATCTTTATTTATTTATTTAAAGTATGGTCCCTGTCCTTGGTCAGTTTGGTCAGTTATCATTTCTTGGTTTTAGGAAAATTCAAATTAAATATATTTTCTATGAAATATTTTTTAAATTTCAAAATACATTATCATAAATACTTGACATTCACATTGGTAATTTAAAATTTTCACAAAAAAATACTATATTTGATGTCAATCAACTTATCAAGTTGGAAGCACAGTGAATGAAACTTATTTTCACAAAACTTGGTTCCATGAAATTTTCTCGAAACATTTTT
This sequence comes from Anadara kagoshimensis, assembly GCA_021292105.1. Lineage (NCBI taxonomy): Eukaryota > Metazoa > Mollusca > Bivalvia > Arcoida > Arcidae > Anadara > Anadara kagoshimensis. Next base: position 8,188,121 of record CM037858.1, on the reverse strand, counting down.
GCAAATTTTTTTTATAAAGCCTTGAAATTTAACCCCCCATGATTATTAATGATTGTAAACAAGAGGCCCATGGGCCTGATACGCTCACCTGATAACTAATGGCTAGCTGATAGATTTAAAGAAAACATAAATACTAAACCCCAATGACTTTTTTTTTCATCATGATAACTGTTGTATCAATACCTACAACATTCTAGTATACATGCCTATACAAAAAGTTAATAGTTTTCAAGGTAATTAACCATTTCAGTATTGTTTCACATCTGTGACCTTGACCTTGGAACCCATGACCTTTTTCTATACATCAAAATGATCATTGAATCGATACCTACAACATTCTAATATACATGCCTATACAAAAGTTTATAGTTTTCGAGATAATACCATTTCGGTATTGTTTCACATCTGTGACCTTGACCTTTGAACCCATGACCTTTTTCTATACATCAAAATGATTGTTGTATCAATACCTACAACATTCTAATATACATGCCTATACAAAAAGTTTATAGTTTTCGAGATAATTAACCATTTCGGTATTGTTTCGCATCTGTGACCTTGACCTTTGAACCCATGACCTTTTTCTATACATCAAAATGATCGTTGTATCAATATCTACAACATTCTAATATACATGCCTATACAAAAAGTTTATAGTTTTCGAGATAATTAACCATTTCAGTATTGTTTCACATCTGTGACCTTGACCTTTGAACCCATGACCTTTTTCTATACATCAAAATGATCGTTGTATCAATACCTACAACATTCTAATATACATGCCTATACAAAATGTTTATAGTTTTCGAGATATTTAACCATTTCGGTATTGTTTCGCATCTGTGACCTTGACCTTTGAACCCATGACCTTTTTCTATACATCAAAATGATTGTTGTATCAATACCTACAACATTCTATTATACATGCCTATACAAAAAGTTTATAGTTTTCGAGATAATTAACCATTTCGGTATTGTTTCACATCTGTGACCTTGACCTTTGAACCCATGACCTTTTTCTATACATCAAAATGATCTTTGTATCAATACCTACAACATTCTAATATACATGCCTATACAAAAAGTTTATAGTTTTCGAGATAATTAACCATTTCGGTATTGTTTCGCATCTGTGACCTTGACCTTGGAACCCATGACCTTTTTCTATACATCAAAATGATTGTTGTATCAATACCTACAACATTCTATTATACATGCCTATACAAAAAGTTTATAGTTTTCGAGATAATTAACCATTTCGGTATTGTTTCACATCTGTGACCTTGACCTTTGAACCCATGACCTTTTTCTATACATCAAAATGATCGTTGTATCAATACCTACAACATTCTAATATACATGCCTATACAAAATGTTTATAGTTTTCGAGATAATTAACCATTTCCGTATTGTTTCGCATCTGTGACCTTGACCTTTGAACCCATGACCTTTTTCTATACATCAAAATGATCGTTGTATCAATACCTACAACATTCTAATATACATGCCTATACAAAAAGTTTATAGTTTTCGAGATAATAATTATAATCAGAGGTAAAAAAAATTAGGTCATGACCTTCACAATTGACCTTGACCTCATTTTGAAGATACTAACAAGAAGATGTCAAAACTGAAAACCCCATGTCATTATCTGGTCAAATAGTCAAGTTATAACAATTTGAAGCTATTTTAGGATTTTTTCAAAATTTGACGCAAAAACGCGTAACCTATTTTTTTTCCGAATTTTACAAAATGAACAAACTATAGGCTTAAGACCCTAGAGAAGTCAAATATCACATCAGATTTTTTCTCCAATCAGTACTTTCGGAGAAGAAGATTTTTTAAGATTTTTGCACCCCTAGGTCACCTTGACCTAGTTATGGTAGCCATGGCAACGCCACGAACAAATCTGAATTGCACCGGCCCATATATACTTCTGACAAAGTTTCATTAAAAACTGTCCGGTAGTTTCAGAGGAGAAGTCGAAAATAGGTGTTAACGACGCACACACGCACACACGCACATACACACGCTGCGCTATGCCATAAGCTCACATGACCTTCGGTCAGGTGAGCTAAAAAAAGATAAGGTATGGCCCATTTACTATAGACATAAAATTACTCGCTTAACAGAATACATCTGTAAATAAAATATTATCCATGCATAAACAATATGCCAAAATTTCTTTTGCCAAGTTAAATTTTTGACAACATTCTCTTTTATTTCAATCTCTCTTCTTTTGCCAGGGAAATATCTCCATAAAATTAGAGTAATAATTTAGATGAAAAACAATCATTTACATCTGGAAAATTTGTACAGTAAAACCTAAATGTGAAGATCACATACCGTAGATATGTAATCTTTAAACAGAGGATACAGTCCAACCTGTGTTAAAGGCCACCTCTATATAAGGGCCACCTGTCTATAAAGGGCACTTTCAATTCCTCCCGAGCCATTTTGCTCTTTATTTAACCTCTATATAAGGGCCACTGTTCAACTGAGCCAGAGGCCGCCCTTGTTTAGTACAAAATAGCTCATGAACCTGTCTATAAAGGCCACTTTTTATTCGTTTTCTGGGGACAAGTTTTGTTGTCGTTTCTAAAAATGTGTGGAAAAATGTTAAGCCATGTAGTTTTTTAAAAATCTTGAAGCTAAAATTAGATTTTAAACATTGATTATTTAACTTTAAACCATTGATCATTAAATTAAGTACATGTAACCAAATTTGTATGTTGATAAGAAAAGAATTTTTAAAAATTATATTTTTGAAACTTTTTTAAAAACTTAAAAAAAAATTCTTAAGTCATTTATCCTCATGTCAACAAATGAAGCCATAAAACACTAAGGATAGATTATTACTCATTATTAATTATGATACATATACTATTTTCTATTGTTTTCATTACTGGCTCCTACCTATTAAAGAAAACATGTCTTTATTTAAGATATGTGTATATACTTGGTGATTTTTATGGGTTTTTTTAAAGATTGATAAATAGTGTTGTAAGAAGATTTTTCTTTAATTGTTTTTAAAGAAATTATTCTGTTAAAATTAGCTAATGCCTTTTTTGTAACAGAAATTTTAACAAATAAAATAAATAAATTAGAACTGCTCACTATTTTTCCAACTAATATTTATATTGATGTCAAAACTGGATTTACAAACCTCTATATAAAGGCCACCTGTCCATAAGGGCCACTTTTGCAACTTCCCCCGAGTGGCCCTTATAGACAGGTTAGACTGTATTTTTGAAACCGAGGAATTATTTTCTTCAGACAGGTGGTCTTTATATAGAAGTGATTGCTATAATATGTATACTTCAGTAAATGAAAACAAGTATATGATATCAAATTATTTGGATTTCATTTCAATGTTCTAATGTTAATGTATCACTTGTATTCAGTTACAGAATCTTCCAAATTTTGATAACTGGATTGGTTTTGAACTAGTTGTGTTAGACAATTGACGCATCGCTGGTCACGCCCACTATTTCCGTCAAAATGGTGGGATGCTTGATTTACACGCAAAAAGAATGAAAACTTGGCCTGAATAGCGCCATTTAATGACGTCACTGACACTAGTATGTCATTAGTTGCCATGACGCTGCTTTGGTACCGTGATGGCAGCCAGTGTCGGAACATTGTTGGTGTGGCCGGCGATATGTCAAATATATTATATATTATATTTACAGTTATGCATACAACCCATTTATCAAATACTTGTAACAACAGTCATAAGGTGTTAAACCTATCATCAACTACATGTACCAGACTAGTATGTGCAGGAACATGTATGGATATAAACTCATAAAATGGCACTCAATAAAAATAAATGCAACAGCGCTTGATGAAAATTAATTTTCTTATTTGAATATTACAGCACTAAGCACTATTAAGTAAAAGTTTTCATATTTGAGAATAACAAAACAAAGCACTATTATTAAATAGTCCCTACCCTAAATTTTCTCATGTAAAATTGGTGGCCAGTTTCACGATCATATCTGATTAATAAATAATCAGGCTTGCAACAAATTTAAAGCTATTTTAAGTGATTTTAAATAGATTTGTCATATGAAGAAACCATTAGAACCCCAGGAAACAAACAAAGGAGAAATGTAACAGTTTTCCCTTATGAAACAAAAATTATTAATTTTGTCTGAATATTTCTGAAATTATTTATTTTTCTGACATAAAAAATTAGTGACTGAATTTTTCTGAACACTTTTACCTGTATTCTGAATTTTGTCTGAATTCTGAAATTGTAAAAACCTTCCATGTATGCTGATATTCAGACAGAATTCAAACAACTTATTTCATGAGGGTGGGCAGTTCAACCGGTCCTGCACTTACCAACAATGAAGCAGATCAGAGTTATCACTAAGTCTAAAACTAAACCCCATCATTGGATTTTCTTCCTTCTATATAATTAACATACAAGTATAGTTGAAAACAATAAGAAAATTAATAAAATGTCTACATATATATCTTCATTATTAAAATCACATAACAAATAAAACAACACAAAAACAAGGGTAGGATTACCAATTATAACCCCCTCCCAATCTTAATTTTGCGCCAAAATATTTGAAACATTATTTTCTTTGCAGAAATGTTAACAGAAAAAGATAAACATTATTTTAGACTTTTCCCCTCAAATTCGTCATTTTAGGAAAATTATTTTTCACAAAAATGTTCAAAATGTATTTTTTAATGTGTTTTTCACATTAATTTTCTGCCATTTTAGACTTTGAAGTCAAATGTATAATTTAAGAGGAGGGTACAAATGGAAACCTTTCAAAAAAAAAACACACACACAAAAAAAAAAAAAAAACAAAAAAAAAAACAAAAAAACAAACAAACAAACTACTATAGTCAGTGTTCAAAATAAGTCAAAATTTTCAACCACTCCAGATCCTTATCTGGATAATTTCGACACTCTCTATTGTGGTATATAAGAGGCTATTGAAAATGTAACCAGTCCTTCCCAAAAATGACCAGTCTAGGACTGTGGGACTGGTTGTTATTTTAAACACTAACAGTACTAACAGATCATATTAATAATAGTTTATGTTTTAATTTACAAACAACATCATATTAGATACAATGAATACAATTATTTATAATAAAAAAATATACATTGGTATAACTATACATTCATATTAACTATACTACTGCATTGTAAGTGCAACTGAACAGCTGAGTTTGCAACAAAAACCATCAATGTAAGTCAGCCGAGTTTACAAAAACATTCAATGTAAGTAAAGATGTCAACAAATCAAATAATAAAATGCATAGCTAATATCACAGAAGATTGGGTCCAAAGAAATATGTTGACATTTTGAATAACAGTAAAACCTCATTATAATGCCCCTCAATAACTTTGACACCTCATTTATCACCACACTATTTTGAAGTCCTAAAATCCATTTGTTCTGTTTTTCTTCAAAAGCTTCCTTTAATTTATTGCCAACCCTCCACCCCCATCCTCTCTATTGCAAAACCCCTCGAATAATGCCAAAATTTGATTGAATAAAATGGTGATGTAGCAAGGTTTTACTGTATAAGATGGCAATATCTGTAAACCTGTAAACTAAGCACTTACTAGAGACAAAGTATAAATGCAATAGATTGTGTCATATATTTAAAATCTTACCAACATAAAACTAAAACTGTATCTTGAGAGCCAAATACCCAACCCCAAACTAAGGTTTGACCTTTTACTTGTGACCTTGACCTTTGACCTACACATCTAACTGTGGTGCGTGACACAGCATCTCATGTTGGTATACATCTGTGCCAAATTTGATCAAAATATATCTGCACAACATAAAAAAAGAATTGTCTCTGCCAAATATCCAACCCCAAACTAAGGTTTGACCTTTAACTTGTGACCTTGACCTTTGACCTACACATCTAACTGTGGTGCGTGACACAGCATCTCATGTTGGTATACATCTGTGCCAAATTTGATCAAAATATATCTGCACAACATAAAAAAAGAATTGTCTCTGCCAAATATCCAACCCCAAACTAAGGTTTGACCTTAGACTTGTGACCTTGACCTTTGACCTACACATCTAATTGTGGTGTGTGACACAGCCTATCATGTTGGTAAACATCTGTGCCAAATTGGATCAAAATATATCCATTGATGACAGTTATGGAGAAGACACAATTTTACACAGACAGACGAGACATGATGATTTCTATATCCAACTTTTCCATTTTTGAAAACTTATTCATTATAGATGCTAGATATCCATAACAATAAAGAAGTCAGTGCCTAAAGTAACCACTGAATATAATTTTTTTTCTGGTCATTGAGAAATAGCTTGAATGGATGCTGTAGCATTGTATAATTTACAAAGTGAACTACTCAAAAATATGTGCACAGCATCCATTCCAGTTACGTCCGAGTGACCTGAATTAAAATCAGATTAAATTTTTTAATACAATTTCTGATAAGAAATATTATGCATCATTTTGATAACTTAAATCAACATTTTCCAAAATGTCAAAATAAAAAATAAATGCCCATTGAAGCATTTACAATATCACCAGCTATAGCAGATGTTAGATATAGCACCTGCAGTGTATATTGATGATGTCACACTATTAATTTACACTATTTGACACATAAATGGGAGAGACTAATTAAATTTGGAGTGGCAGTAAATGTGCTTATTTTCATGTGGGGATAATTTTCACCAATTTAGCCATTTAGCAAATGAAAAAAAAACATGAAAATTTTTACACGTAAAAATTAAATCATATTTCCAGCAGAAAGTACACATTGTAAAATTACATAATTACCCACCACAGGAAATGTTCAGGATGAAAAAATTGTGAAATTAATCACCAGCAATATTTACTGTTTATAGTGTTAATAAATAACCTGTGAGATATTTCACCTTTCAACTGATAGAATTGTGAGACATTTGTCAAATTTGTATAGTTTGATTATTCTTTGGTAAATAAAAATCAATATTATCCAAGCTAGATATGAACAGATCTATACATTAATAACTATCCATCAAAACACAATGGGTGTTATCACCCACATAGTACAGTCAAACCTGTCTATAAAGGCCATCCAAGGGAACCAGTAAAAGTGGTCTTTATGGGCAAGTGGCCTTTATATACAGGTTCAAATAATATGAATAAAGAACAATTGGGATACAATTCTATTGGCCTTTATAAAGAGGTGGCATTTAAGGCAGGTTGGACTGTAGAGACATGAGCTCTTCTGCATTTCATGCAGGTTTTGGAGTTAAAATGATGCCCTCTTTATATATAATGTACAGTAAAATCTCATTATAATGCCCCCTCTCTATAACTTTTCCACCTCACTTATGGCCACAGTATTTTGTGAATCCTTTTTTTTAAAAATATTTTTATTCATGGGTCTCCATCCATTTATCACCATACCCCTTTATTATGCAAAAATCTTGACTAAAAATGGTGGTGATGAAATGAGGTTTTACTGTATACAAAAGTGAAATAATGAAACAGTAAGTTCAAATCAAGATGGTCTCATTTTTAAGCAAACTTTTTAAAACAGCAACCACATACAAATCAAGCATGAAGTTAAGTGTCCTATTCAAATTCATGTACAAAGGTGACAAAAATCATCATACATATTATAAAATACAACCTCTGATTATTATACAGTTAAACCTGTCTATAAAAGCCACCAAAGAGAACCAGTAAAGTGGCCTTTATGGGCTACCTACCTACCTAGTCCTTTTTACACCCAGGGGCGCATAGGGCAAGGACTAGAGTTTAGGCCTTTATGGGCAGGTGGCCCTTATACCTGCACAGATTCAAATAATATGAATAAAGACCAATTAAGAAAAAATTTTGCTGGCCTTTAAAAGCAGGTGGCCTTTTAGGCAGGTTGGACTGTATACTTTGTACTGTACAGCAAAGCTGTTCATATTTTGCCTTCCATAAAGTTCAAAGGTCAAAGTTCAAAGCAGTTATAAAATGTCTAACGATGACAGCAGATCATTGTCTCCTAAAAATATACTTTGGATTCAGTAAATAATACGAATTACAAAAAGTAATTCTTGCACTCCACCTAACACAAAATGTGATTATCCCAATATATGCACAGTAAATGTAGTAATAATATGCTAATAAATGTTATGATTTGGATTTTCTATTGAGTGTTCTGCTAAATGGTCTTCTCTTCCTGGTAGTCATTATAATCTGAAAATAAAAATCACAATAAAAAATGAAAACAATGATCACTACATACCCCTTTCTAAAATTAATTGTGCATAATAAACTGGGTGAAAACTTCATTTTGTGTTTCCATCTATTATTTCCAATATATCAAGATCCAGGGTTCGTACAGACATTTGTATTCCAAATTTAAGGACTTTTTATGGTCTTTTCAGGGTCTTATTTGCAAATTTAAGGCCTAATCAGAGGGACAATTTTAGCAAAAAAAATATTTGTGCAAAGGCAATTAAATCAATAAAAGAATTATGTACCTGTCTATAGTAACGACACTTGGAAGTGGAGGTTGAAGTTGGGCATTCTGGAGGGCCAGGTACCTTTGAATCGCTCATTTCAACATAACTTATTGATTAATTCAGTCTATCAGTACCCACTTCATATCAAAATACAGACACCCAACTGGCCAAATTCATGATTCAAGGGCTTTTTAGGACCTTCAGGATAAATTCAATGGCTTTTTAGGGCCATACTTTTTGTAAGGGTCTTTTTAGGGCAAACCTCAAAATTTAAGGACTTTTCAAGGCCTGTACGAACCCCGAGATTATTAGATAGTGTATACTGTATAAGAAAAAATTTTAGGAGTAGGAAAAGTTTGGCGATTATGATCTTCTAAACTATTTGATGGTAAGACATTATAGGTATCAACTGTAGGGAAAGTGTACCAAGGAAAATAAGAACTTTTCGCTGAAAAGAGATTTTCGTGGTACAAGAGTCAGTGTGAAAATTGCGAATTTTTTTTCCTCCCGTATGTTTCTTCTTATACAGTAGTAGATATCAACTAGAGACCCAATAGAATCCCTATCACTCAATTGGCAGTTTATTTGCATTTTAAGTTTAAATAGCCATTCAAGAAACAATTCTAAATACACATCAACCAATGAATATCAATCAATTTTGGTGGCCATCTTGAATTTTGGATGTACATTTTATACAATTTTAATCATTATCAGACAAGTTTTCATGGCATTTTTGGTTCAAATTGATCTAGTAGTTTCACCGGAGAAGGTCAAAGTTTATGCACAGATGCAAAAAGTGTTCATGGACATATAACTCATCCAGCTATACCCAGTTGACTTGAAATGATAAATTTTCCATCCTACTTAAAAACTATTTCAACTCACTCCATGTGTTAAAAGTTAGGTACTGCAAAAGCACTTAAGATTTTCAGAAATCTTTAAGAATCTTTCTAACACTAGAATCTACCTGAGAGAACGTAAAAGAAATTGGATTATGAATGGTTTGTAATGCATTTCTTAAAATTTAGAAGTGGTGTGACAGGTAACTATTTAACACATTTTCTAGTCATGAATCTTCCATGTTCATTAACCCCCATTTAGATGTCATTTCTCATACTTTTCTGAAAATGTTTGTAGTCCAACATTAAAATTATAAATACATATATGCCACTAAAAATGTGTATCCTATCCTAAAATAACTCTATAACATTGTTTACAATGTGTTCAGTGTATCCTATCCTAAAATAATTCTATAACATTGTTTACAATGTGTTCACTGTTTTAAAACTTTAAACAAGTTAGAACTAAATGTAAAATGTGAAAATATATGAAAACACATCAGTAAATTAAATATTTTAATACAAAAAATGTTAACAAAAAATCTAAATTAACAATAAAATATTTGGAAATAAAACTTTTTATTAAAGTTTTTTAAAGTTTTTTATGCCCTAGTCAAGATTCTTTCACATATATCACAGCAGTCAATTTTAAGACTGCTGAGGAAACCATAGTACCCTGAGAAAACCACAGACTTTAAGCCAGTGAAATTATAAACTTTCTCACAGAAAGACCTGCTGGAGTGGAATTCAAACCCAGGTAATGAGAGGTGCTGTGATTCATAAGCATGTGTTTTAGACCACTTGGCCACTGGTGCCCCAACTGTCAGAGGAACAGCTTAGCTTATCTGTACATGTGATATAGTCCATCAAAAATCTTTACAGTTAATTGTTAACAATGAAAGCTCACAGAGGGTATGACATTATATCCTTTGTACTTCATACAGGCAAGTTGAAAATAATGCTGCCAGATACTTATTTACTCTTGGAATAAATCATAATACTCATGTGTTCACCAGAACACTATGTACCAGAAATATAATGTAATGATGAAAATTAGTAGAATTGAGAGAATTAGAGAAAGATGGAGGTCCCAGGGGAGAGAGAGAGAGAGAGAGAGAGAGAGAGAGAGAGAGATCAATCCCAGAGTTATAGTTACAGAAGGACAGACATGGAGAAATTAATAAATTTCACCATTGCTTCCAATGGAAGGAGAGAAAAAGAGGGAGGGAGGGAGGGAGATAGAGAGAGAGAGAGTATTGTTCAGGATTCAATAGAAAAAGTAGGTAATTATAGGTGACACAGCTTTTCTGGTTTCAGGAAACATGGAATACCATCTAGTGTGATACTGATTTAGGTGACTTGAAAGTAAGAGTGTGATTATTATTAAGGAAAAAACACACATATATATACAAATTTATACTAGCTGGTACGTGAATACAACTGAGACAATCTGATTATAAGTGAAGGGGGGATATCATGTGCTACTACCTAATTTTATTGATTGTTTAATTTCATTATTATTGAAAAACCAGTGATAAATCAAGTTTTTTTTTATAAATTCATCACTGCAAACCAAATTTAATTTTTTTTGTGAAGAATACACACAAAGTTATTGATACTGTTTAATGCTACATCACATCATAACCCCTAGATATTCGTGGACTTATTACTGTTTGTATGGTGGTGTTTAAATCAAAGCACCAAAGGTGTCGACTGAATAGTAAAATTATATCTCAAACTTATTATAAATAAACTGCATTAGTCTGTGATTTTAAAGAACTGAGTTAAACACAAATTTAGTATTTCATATACCAGTAGGTAAAACCGATTCTTTCACTTATTTTTTCCTAAAAAATGTATTCATAAAACTTTAAAGAGAAATAAAAGAGCATTCTTTTGTTTAGAGAAAAAATTATTTTAGTAATTTTGTTAATGCACCAAAGAAGTTCCACATTCAATATAACATAACAGCAGATTACCAGTGACATAGCATTTTACAGCCTTATATAACAGCACAGAGAATATATAACAATGTTAATAACTTTTACCTCTGGTTTACGTCTGAAATAATCAATTTATCAACAACATTAAAGATACCAAGTTTACCTTAGTCAAAACTGTACCGATACCAAGTTTATCCTACATGCCAGTCAAAATTGTACTAATAGCAAGTATACCTTACATGGCAGTCAGAATTGTACTCGCTATATAAAATGATCTTCATTTTAACCAAGGATCATATGATCACAAAATACCTCAACATTTGCACAGAACATTTTGGCACCAATGTCCTACAACAGTGTTGTTTTCATAGGAAAAACAAATCTTGTTTAATCCCATATCTAATGGAAATCATTGTTCCACACACATGTTAGGGGGTATCATGTGGCATTCCCCTCACTATAAACCAGATTTCACACTGTACAACCCAGCCAAAAATTCAAAACAGCATATAAACACAATGATTACATTGTACAGATATATACCAATACAATATACCAGATTATTATATAGCAATATATGCCTCACATAGAAATTATACGATAAATGCTGAGGTGTTAGTGTGCAATAAATATTGATATTTGCATGCTTTGTTCCAGTCCGAGGTTTCCCGAATCAACTTTTTCATACTGCACGCTTTGACACATGACGCTGTCATTTATGACGTCATACAATTGTTGTCGACGTCATCGCTGTGTTGTCATATTGCACTAGTTCTTATATCCATTTACAAGAACTAGAGTAATATTTATGTATTGTACAAAAAATGGTATTTTAGATGAAATACTTGGTGGAAGTAAACAAATTTTTTTTGCTATATAATAAAAGAGTTATTGAACTTATATTGTGAAATATTGTCCCTTATTGACTCAAAATTTGTGCTAGCAAGCTTGTGCAAATGTCGAGTCAACTCGTATATCAGTTCAATAACACTATATTATATGCAAATAAATTCCAAAAGCACTAGCTAATATACAAGAGTTTCTTTACTAATATAAGAATTTTACAGATATAAGAAGCAGGGTGAATAAATAATTTTACCTCTTTTTTAGGTTTCATTTTCTCTATAGGCACTGAGAACCTTCTGTTACTCTGTAAGGCTATCATTTCATCACTCTCGTCTTCATACTCATCTCTCTCAGATCCTTCTTCTTCAATCACATCATCATCTGATATAACTAAATTAATTTTGTTGTTGCGTTAGTTTATTACATTACATATTGAAAACTTCTTTACAAAAAATAAAAACATAGAACTTGAACTGACAGTGAAGCTGATCCCCACATAGGTTATGTCATAGGATTTGGAAAAAAATCTTAAATTAAATCAAAATAAATTGTGATTATGATTATTCTGCAAAATAATTCTTATCATACTAATTATGGTAAATGCACCAGTTCTACTCACAATGAATGTCTGTATATAATTTCAGAACAAGAGCACCCGCCCAGGCAGACAACGTCATAATATAATATGTCCCATCAATATTGACAGGCGTATAAAAATTGGATCATGTATACTGAATAAACTTCTGGACAAAATAATGTCTATTTATCGGAAAAAATCTAAAAAGTCTGGAAATCACAATAATTCCAGATAATTAGATGCCAAACTTAAAGCACGGAGAGAAAGTGAACCATGCAGCTCAATAAAAGATTCATTGGACTAGTGTTGTAGAGGACCTGTGTTCCAGACCAAGGGACATCACAAGAAATAAGTAATACTGTAGATTACTTTTTTATCGCGAAAGATTTATTAACGCGTAATTTCGCGAGGATTCTCAGTCGCAAATTCAAATATCACGTGAATATTCCCAGAATCGCGAAAATTATTAAGTCAAATTTTAAACATGACGGCAATCGACTATGACTGTCGTAAAGTATGTCATCTTAGATGCAATAAAGTAAATCGTAAACTTCGCCGTAACTTGCAAGGTTCCATTGAAATTTCCAATTAAACAGGTTTAATTAACGTTTCCTTTCAACCGTTTACAAAAAAGTCTTGACGAAACTTTGCCGTAACTTACTAGGTTCTATTGAATTTTACCTTTAAACACTGACTGACGAGGCTTAATTAAAAAATCCTTTCAACTGTTTACAATGACTATGGACAGATGGAACATTAAGAAACAATCGACAAAACAAGAAGCCAAAAGAAAGGTAGATAACTATATAGCTGCCACAAAGTGGACGCGAAATTAAATATGAACCTGGATTGTGGACGCGAATACACGTATTCGGGAAATGAGGCTCAGATGTAAGTATGCGAAATTTGATACTCGTGATACTAAAGTAATCTACAGTACATCACACTTACTTTCTTCAGTTTCATCATCATCATCATCAGACAGACCAGGATTAAAAAATGTAGCCGATCCTCTTGAGTCATAACTCGTAACACTCGGCCGAGGGTCGTCTATTCTAGAAACAAGTTCTGCCAGATCTGTAAACTTAGCCATAACTGGTACATATGTCTGAAATAAAAGTTGCTTTAATATTTATATATTTGAGCCATACAGTAACAACATGTCAAAAAGTTTAACACTAAGCTAATGAATTGGTTCCAAATCAACAACTGATCTCAACCAATGTTGGCTATATCTGGGCAGCTTTTAGGCAGCTGCAATCTATCTCCTGGCAGCTTTTTAGCTACTAGCTATCCATACCTCGGTCACTCAGTAGCTGATCTTCAACTCATTTTTGTTAGCTCGGTGTTAAACTTTTGACAGGTCTGTACTGTACATGTCTAGTAAAACTGGTACTAAATAAGAAGAAACATTTACAACAAATAAATATCCCTATTTTACCCGTGATGCTTTTACCGCAAATATATGTTCTGAGCAAAATTTTCTTATTTCTCTATGTACACTCTTCCTACAATCGGAACTGAAAATTTGTTGCTGCAAAATAGTTTAGAAGATCAAAACAGTGAAAGTTTCCTACTACTAATTTGGGGCATCTTATAAATACAGTTAAACCTCGATTCATCGCCACCATTTGTTCAGTCAAATTTTGGCGTTATAAAGGGGTTTGGCGATAAATTGGGGAAGGCGGATAAAGAAAAACATAAACAAAATGGATTTTGGGACTTCAAAATAGTGTGGCAATAAGCGAGGTGGCAAAGTTATCGAGGGGCATTATAATGAGGTTTTACTGTATATTAAACTTAGTTATAATTTACTGTAACTGTACTCCTTTTTCTAACACCTAGATAAAAGTCAAAATCAGAATCTATGCAATGATGCATGTTCTTCAAGGCGCCTCTATGGTCAAGTCATTTAAAGCATATGGTTACAGATCACTTCATCATTAGCAGATATAGTCTATATTAAATGTAGATGCTCATAGTAAGTGAAACTTCTAAATACTAATTTTTTTGTTCAAGTTTATAGGATTTCGCATAATTTACTATCAAAACACAGTGACTGTGTGACTGTACATCTAATGTTAAACGTCTATACATTAACCTGGCAATAGACTGACATCCCATCCAAGGGAAAGCACCTTACTCTCAGTCACTTCATGTCACTGAAACTGGGATTAACACTGGCTTGATAAGTCTAAAAGCTCTGGGCTTAGGTGAGTTTAAAGGCTCGGTGACCTTAAAGGCTCGGAGCTGATGAATCTAAAGGTTCTAGGATGATGAGCTTAAAGGTTCTAGGATAATGAGCCTAAAGGCTTGGGACTGATGACCCTATAGGCACAGGGCTGATGGGCTTAAATGCCCTGGGCTGAAGAACCTTAAAGCATGGGGCAGACTATAAAAAATTCATTGAGACAACTTTGATGTTAAAGAAATTGGGACTTTTAAATTATACAAAGATAAGAGATAAAAGCAAATTATTTGAATGTCATTAAAACATTCTACTGTAAAGCTACACAAACCTGTGCTCTATGTATCTCTGGTTTTTGTTTTTTCTCTTTGGATTTTTCTTTGAAGAGTTGTTCAACAAGGCCACCTTTCTGCCATCCAGCAAACAAGGTCTTCCCATGATTATAACCAACATCCTGTTTTAGTTGAATACGAAAATTATAGTGTAAACAATATTTTATTCACTATATCAATACAATGTAATATTTCAATAATACAATGGTAGAGTTGAAAAGAGTTGTAAACAATGGACTGTCACAGACCATTATATAATCCCATCTCCCATAATTCCAAATAAGAAATGTTTGTAGATAGACAAAATACAAAAAGTATAGCTAGCAGTTTAAAATGATCAAGGATTATCAAATTATGCAGATTTGATATTGTTGTGACTTTTTTCTTTCCACCAGACCCCAACTACACAAAAATCTCATTTCATTTTATAAAACATGTTCTACATTAAACATATGACCATGGTGTGTTTTATTTAGACTTATTTTAATGTTATAACTTGCACTTTTCATTTTTCATCACAAAAGTGTTCCTTAAAAGGATATTTATATAGAAGCAATTGTACATCTTTCTATATATAAATATAAAAATTTGAACCTAATCTGACATAAATAAATCTATATAAGAAATATGATATTATTTTTTGTTTTCTTTCTATTTGTAGTAAATACAGCTATATTGGATACAAGACAAGCATGCTGAACAAAAAATTGAATCTGTATTGACCAAGGATCTTTGATACCAAAACAATTCTATTGAGCCCAGCAGTTACAGGTTTAACTGTGCTTCACAGTAATACTTACACAGATTTCATCAAAGCTACCAAATTGTAAAGTAGCGAATCTATCAATGGGTGGTCTGATATACATACATGCCATATTTTTATGGGAGCAAACTGTGAGATTGGTAGTAATTTTAAGGGAGTTTTGAAAAAAATAAGGGAGGTTTTACGTAAACCTGTAATGCCGACATTTTTCGTGTATTCTTGGGTTTTTTGAAAACTATAAATGCTATTGTATTTTGTCACAGCTTAATGTCTTTTTCAGAATTTGATCTTTCATCTGAATTTTCATGAAAATTAATTTAGTGTGCATTACATTATATATAATATTCAAAAGATATGCATTTTGTCAAAACATTAAATGATAAAACACCAGACTAGATTTTTATTACAAATAAGCCTAGTTTCCTTTCTTTTTTTCATTTTATCAGTGAAAAGATTTATTCATTAGATACCCACAGTACATATTCAAGAATTTTGATTATTAAGCTACAAGTAAGACTAAATAGAAAATTCATGGGACACAATAAGATCTTATGGTTTAGTACATATCCAATATTAAACAACTGTTCAATGAAAGAATGTGTTTATTTTTTGTCTAGAAAAATAAATAAGTTACACACAACAAATCCTGCTTTCAGATGTTTCCTTTCTATATTCATTTTATCAATGAAAAGGTTTATTCATCCAAACAATCACCAAAAAGTAGTCTGACAGATCCTAAGCCATGTGCTCTTTGTTTACTTTCTGTAGAAACATGATTATTTCCCTTGATATATTTATACATGTTATTCAAAGCAGACTGTTTAACGACTATTTTATCGGGTTAAGAGTTTAACATGGATGCTACAGCATGGCACAATCATGGTGTACAGCTTAGCCTCATTCAATAAATTTGGGTTTGTTTAGAAGAAAAATAAAGAGATCATGGTTTTAATTGCGTTATACAGCCTTCATTTAAATAAGGAATACATAAAAAGGTAATTATTTCCATCTGTCTTATCAAGTTATGCTATTGATTCACATCCTTTTCCATCCCCCAAAAAATCCCTGTTCAGAAAAGATACTTTCTCTCTGCCTCTGACAATTTGTGTAATTGTTTATCTATCACAGATGATACTCCATACACAAGTATCTTAAATTAAATGACCAAGTACATCATGGAGGTGACAACACGTGTCCACTTGCTGATTAAAGGAGTATCTATGGTACATTGCACACGACTTTGGACACTTCGAACCATGTTTATTCAGTCATTACCCCCAACTGATTGGCGTAGCTTGTTTGGAGAAAAATTAAAGGGAGGAATAACAATTTTCCGTGAGAAATCGATCTAACGCCGGGAGTTTCAAAAATAAGCAAAAATCCGTGAGGTTTTGTCTCACGGCGTGAGATATGGCATGTATGGATATATTCACAGTAATCGCTATTTTTAGTCAATTAAGGATCTTTCATACAAATTTGGTTACAATAAGCCCAGAAGTTTAAGGTTTAACTGTACTTCACAGTAATACTTACACAGATTTCATCAAAACTACCAAATTGTAAAGTAGCAAATCTATCAATGGGTGGTCTGATATATTCACAGTAATCACTGTTTTTAGTTAATTAAAATCTTTCATACATATTTGGTTACAATAAGACCAGCAGTTTAAGGTTTAACTGTACTTCACAGTAATACTTACACAGATTTAATCAAAGCTACCAAATTGTAAAGTAGCGAATCTATCAATGAGTGGTCCGATATATTCACAGTAATCACTGTTTTTAGTCAGTTAAGGATCTTTCATACAAATTTGGTTACAATAAGCCCAGCAGTTTAAGGTTTAACTGTACTTCACAGTAATACTTACACAGATTTCATCAAAGCTACCAAACTGTAAAGTAGCAAATCTATCAATGGGTGGTCTGATATATTCACAGTAATCACTGTTTTTAATTAATCAAAATCTTTCATACATATTTGGTTACAATAAGACCAGCAGTTTAAGGTTTAACTGTACTTCACAGTAATACTTACACAGATTTAATCAAAGCTACCAAATTGTAAAGTAGCGAATCTATCAATGAGTGGTCCGATATATTCACAGTAATCACTGTTTTTAGTCAGTTAAGGATCTTTCATACAAATTTGGTTACAATAAGCCCAGCAGTTTAAGGTTTAACTGTACTTCACAGTAATACTTACACAGATTTCATCAAAGCTACCAAACTGTAAAGTAGCAAATCTATCAATGGGTGGTCTGATATATTCACAGTACCGTAATCACTGTTAGTCAATTAAGGATCTTTCATACAAATTTGGTTACAATAAGCCCAGAAGTTTAAGGTTTAACTGTACTTCACAGTAATACTTACACAGATTTCATCAAAACTACCAAATTGTAAAGTAGCAAATCTATCAATGGGTGGTCTGATATATTCACAGTAATCACTGTTTTTAGTTAATTAAAATCTTTCATACAAATTTGGTTACAATAAGCCCAGCAGTTTAAGGTTTAACTGTACTTCACAGTAATACTTACACAGATTTCATCAAAACTACCAAATTGTAAAGTAGCAAATCTATCAATGGGTGGTCTAATATATTCACAGTAATCGCTGTTTTTCACAGCTTCCAACTGTCTCACGCCTGATACATACGCAAGTCTGGACTGGATCTCCTGCATATCCAACACCTTGTAGAAACAAATTAACACATAAGAAGTTTAAAAACAAAAATAATATTAAGGTGTGTATTTAATATTGACTGACAAATATGTTGTTGTTTTCCAGTATACCAATTGACGGATGGCCGGCCACGCCCACAATGTTCCGACAAAGGGTCGACATGCTTGAATTACAGGCAAAAAGAATGAAAACTCAGCATGAATTGTGCAATTTCATGACGTCACTGACACTAGTACGCCATTAGTTGTCGTGGAGCTGCTTTGGTACCGTGATGGCGGCCAGTGTCGGAACGTTGTGGGCATGACCAGCGATATGTCAATTAACACATGTTGTGTTATGTTATAAACATAACAAGAGTTCAATACCCAGCCTGACCTAAAACTGGAAGGATTACTTTTATATAATAAACAAAAATCAATAATATACACTTGTTGTCTCTTAAAGTGGCAGGTTGACTGTTCAATCCCCTGCCCTGGCCTGATACAGGAAGAATTACTTTTATATAATAAACAAAAATCAATAATGTACAAGTGTTGTCTCTTAAAGTGGGAGTCTGACCCAAGACTTGAAAGTGGGTAGTGACTGTTCTTTCGCCAAGCACTCAGCATTATGAAATGAAAGTCACAGTTCTTTCAGATGAGAACTTAAAATAAAAAAGGTCTTGTGTCACGGTTGGCTTGGCATGCTAAAGAACCCTGCTGTATAATGCCATCAGCACAACGCACAGGCAAAATTTCTGCACCTTCGCCTATAGCTGGCAACATCTCAATATAAGTGAAATATTCTTGACTGGGACGTTAAACACCATTACTCAACTCAACTCTTAAAGTGGGAGGTTTACAGCTCCAGTCTGGCCTGATACAGGAAGAATTACTTCACTATAATGAACAAATATATTATATGCAGAAAGTCAGCAATGTGTATGTGTTATTTCTGAAAGTGGGAGGTTAACAGTTTGTTCACCAGTCTAGCCCAAAAGAATTACTTCTCTATGATGGTCAGAAATTTTATTTGCCTGCAGTCAACATGTACATGTGTTATTTCTGAAAGTGGAAGGTCAACAGTTCAACTCTCAGTATAGTCTGATACAGAAAGTAAACTTACAGGCTTTAACTATTACAAAATTACAAAATGCAAGCCATGTGTTCTTTAATAAGCCTTTAGCAAAAGGAAACCTCATCACATATAATGTAAAACTATGTCTGGTGTTGTCTCATTTTCAGTGAATCCCTTTTATAATAAACAGAAATATTATCTGCATCAATGTTGGAGGAAGAAGCTGGACAAACTATGATGGACTGATGGATAGAGGGACATATATGCACAGCACATATTATAGAGAGAACTTACCCTGATGGGTTTTGCCCATGGATTCCATCGTTTCCATAACAACCACCACCCAGATAACTGATCACCAAAACTTGTTAGATTGATTTCATCTTGACTTCCTACATCTACCGCAAATACTGACTGTGCTCCCATATACCTAATCACATCAGCTGAAAACAAGTTTAAAAAGAAGTTGTAAAGTCAAGAATTGGAATGGTGACACTAATCATGCTAAATGTAACAAGCTATAACTGAAATCAAATGTCATTTCAAAAGTGCCCCCCACCCCCCATGAATACCAGCACTACATGTCCCCTACTTCAATATGGGGGGGGGTAATTATTTGTAGATATGTTTATTTATCCACGTTCTAATTGATAGATATGGTAAGAAAAAAACACAAATGCTAAGTTTTTAATAAATTCCCTATGAGATGGGATTCCATGCTAGCCCAGGCAATAAATCAACATGGCAGACAAAAAGTTCTGCATTCTGTGGTATATGTTCATTAATGATTTACTGAATCAAATAAATTGCAACAATGTCATCAATATCACAGTTCAGAAGGACCATGTCAAAGGTTTTCAACTGCTCACTATATAGAAGTTTGTCTTTAATTTGCACATTAGATGCCCTAATGACCTAAAATAAAATTAATTACCCCTGTTCCATTGGCCCTTAAGCCAGTACAGAAAAGGGTAGTGATGTGAAATTTAAAGTATTATCAAACAGCAAAGCTGGCATTTAAACCTACAACCCTTGAATCATGAGTCTGTGGTGTTAACCAGTGTTCAAATTTCTAGAATTATTTAACCACTTTCCTATAAAACACCATGATATCAATATATTTGCAATTATGTAATTTTAAATATGACCCATTAAGGCCTTAACATTTGGAAAAATAAGGATCATTGCCCCCCAGCTCCTGCTAGAATGAACAATGTTTAATCATTTGGCCACACTTTTTGTTAATACCTGTAATTCCCTACATGTATCAGTATTTTCTTACCTGGTAAATTATTAACATAACCACCATCAACAAGATAATGTCCATCTACAGGATCACATAACGGCGGCAGGTACCCCGTCAGTGACATACTGGCTCTGACATACCTCCATAAGTTACCTGTATATTAAATAATTAAATGATCAAATAATATTAAGTTTTTTGAAAAACTGATTAGCCATCTATATGTTGCTTCCACTGCAAATGTCTTCTAGATAGCACAGATTGTCATGTGTTAGATGTATACCAATAAACATTTGGCAACCTAAAAATATATTATCTATTGCTGAGCATGCCTTTCTTTGCAGAATAAAGAACTTTTCCTTTACATTAATTTGGGCCGTGGTCAAGTGGTCTAAAGTGAATGCTTACAGAGTGCCTCTCACTGCCAAAGTTCCAATCCCATCTGGGCAGATCCTAGTGTGAGAAAGTTTGTAAGTACGCTTTACAAAAGCCACTGATTTCCTCCTGGTGCTCCAGTTTCCTCCAACATACCTCAATATAAGAGAAAAACTCTGGATAATGCTGGTTACTCCATTCCACTCCTTATATACAAAGATTTTTTCTTTAACAAAATTAAACATTTGTCACTTCATACATGTCAGGTCTAAGCTACTTAGTTTTACATTATTGTCTGTCTTGTTCAAGAGTTTCCTCCTGGCATAGGAGAACCTTACTACACTTGTGAGTAATTTAAATCTATATGAAAAAGATTTTGCTTGTGGAGCAGTAGTCTAAATATTAAAATCATCCATACCATGTGTGTGTACCCTCATTTGAGAGTGAGACAGGTCCGTTGTTATACAGAAATAAGGTATCCATAAATCTTCTATCTGTCTATCTTTAAACACATCTTCTATAGTTTTATTAAATGAGGAACCTATTCAACAAATTTGAAAATAAGAGAAATCAATTTTAATTAGATTGATGTACTGTAAATGATGTACATTATACAGATACAATACTAATGCTATATACATATGTAACAAGAAATGCACCGGCCAAACTGGAACTCGAACCTGGGACCTTCCAAATATTAGCTGGATGCTCTGTCGATTGAGCTTATAAGTAATAAGTCCAGCCCAGCAAATTTCTTCCTTTCTGTTTTTCAATTCAACTCCCTTGAATGGAAACCACCAGATTTCAACTGGGAACCAACCTGTTGGTCAGACACTTCCCAGGGTAGGATGAGCCCCAAAATGTAATAAGAAAAAAGAAAAAGGAGCAGCCAAACTTGGACTTGAACCCAAGACCTTTTTATACTTATGGGATGCTCTACTGGCCCATCATACATATACTACTGTAAACATATTAATTTCAGTGGTGTACTAATTTTAGTGATTTTCATGACGATACATTTAGTGCATATTTAAATCCACACCCAAATTAATAGTTACTTGAAAAGTCAAAGTCTTGAAGATGTTTTCACATTTATACCAACCTTATAAGTAGATACATAGTTAATTAAATATTAAATATACTCAGTAAAACCCAATACACACATATCGGTGGCAATAATTTAGCATGATCAAGACTCACTCTCGACTTAGATCAAACTTTTTCAATCTGCTTGGCACTGGACTTTGTAATCAAGCATTGTGTATTTAACACGAGGTAGTTATAACTTTGCACTAGAAAAAGATGAAATTTTATGTTTTGTAATTTTTTATTTTAGCAATCTATTTTGACAATTTTTTAAGAATCATAGATGATGTATGACAAATAATCTACTTGGCACTGGGCCGAGTTTGGACAAAATTCTACTCTTCACAGAGCTGTTTCAACTTGATCAGGACAAATGACAGAGTACTTTATCTAAGCACTGATGATTGTTTAAAACTTACCAGTAAACATTGAAGCTGCAGGATAAGTCAGATCTATAATCTTGGACCATAAAGATGTCATGGACTAAAATAAAAGAAAAGACAAAAATTAATATAATTTTCCCAAAGTTTTACTACATGTAAATGGACGTTATCCAAAAAACAATCAAAGGCAGCACAATTACAACCACCCTTTATTTCTATGAAAATAAATGATTAGCAATCCCCTTAAAAAGCACTCCAGACAAAGGTTGAAACATCAGAAGAACAAGAAGAAAACCAACATGACCTGACCCTTTCACTCCTGTTTGTTCCGGAGACATAAAAATATATGTTCCTGGTATACATGCAATGGATATGAAAAAAAAACCACCAATTTCATAATTTCTTGCATCCCTGGTTAAAATTGCTATATATATATATATGAGTGTGTGTATATGTGCTATATCTAACACCTGTTTGATATATTTACAAAAAGTAAAATCTTCTATTACAACAAACACATTACAAAAACCATTTTAATCTAATACTGATTTAATTTTAATATCTACGTAAAGAATCTAAAATATTGAATACATACAAATGACCATTCTCTTGCCCTTCTGGTTAAGCCTGTAACATTGACTTCTTCACACCATAAAGCTCCTATAAAGGACCCCATGCTGGTACCCCCTACCATATCAATGGGAATTCCTGATTCCACCATGGAACGAATCATTCCAATATGGGCAAGACCTCTGCAAAAGAATGAAAACTAATTCATAAACATGAAAGGTTTTAAATGCTATGTTTCCAATCCTGGCTGGCTTCAGTTTCACAATCCACCATAACTAAGATTTTCCTTCGATTTAAATCTGGTAAATTTGATACCTTAATGATTTTGTTAAATTTTAAGATATTTCACAATTTTAAGATATTTCACAATTTAAGGTTTCCTTTTCAAGATCACTTGTAACTTTGTTAAATGGGCGGACATGGCCTAGTGCTACTGTCACTGGCTTTCGAGGTCAAGGGTTGTGGGTTCAAACCTCACCAGGACTTGGAAATTTTCTGAGATGATTTTCATCTCCTGCCCATCCTAGAGCTGTAAAAAGCTTGTTACCAGGTAGTCTTCTGGATGAGACTCAAATCCGAGGTCCAGTGTCTCGCTGCATGCTAAAGACAACGCTGTAGAGTTTGAAAAAGAGTAGGCCACCTGTGTCCACTACAGAGGACGCTTATAATTAGAAGTGATTGAGCAACATAAACCATAGATTTAAGTTAAGCAAATTCTTTGTAGAAACCAGAGCCGGGTAGCCAAAATCGCCATTGGCTACTAATTTCTGAGAGTGTTTTCAAAAAAGTAACCTAGTACCTAAAGTAGCTATTTTACATAAAAAAAAACTTTATAAAGGACTGTATTTTCACATATTTTCACAAAATCTAGAAATTTTGCTTGTCTACTAATGATTTTAATTTCATGGTAACCTAGAAATGTTATTTTATAAAATAAAACCCATTTTTTCAAATGCTAACGATACAGAATATATAACATACCTGGCACCTCCACCTCCCAGTACAAGTCCTATAGATGTTCCTGTTAGAAATCTGGCAAGACGGGAGAAATCGGAATGTTTATCTGCTTCTGTCTCAAATAATTTGTCATAGATTTCAAGCTAAATAAAATATAAAGTATATAAAATTAGGGAAGAGTGGATGATTAAATAAGACTTGCCGAATATCATGCCTTATGCATGTTATGGGCCTTCTGGCAAGACTTGCCGATTATCATGCCTTATGGGCCTTCTGGCAAGACTTGCAGATTATCATGCCTTATGGGCCTTCTGGCAAGACTTGCCGAATATCATGCCTTATGGGCCTTCTGGCAAGACTTGCCGATTATCATGCCTTATGGGCCTTCTGGCAAGACTTGCCGAATATCATGCCTTATGGGCCTTCTGGCAAGACTTGCCGAATATCATGTCTTATGGGCCTTCTGGCAAGACTTGCCGAATATCATGCCTTATGGGGCTTCTGGCCAGGACAGCATTAATTAAGCAAGCATTATCATGTCTGGTATGCTAAATTTGATCTGACAAGAATAACATCTGAATGTTTTGAAAATCTAATATTAAATAAAGCATAAATGATTAAGCTGACACTTCATTGAATATAAAAAAACAATAGGAGCAAAAAGAATTCATGATCGCATATCTCGTCATCACTGTCTAGGTTTGAATCCCATTCGTGACATTTCCTTGTGTGAGAAAGTTTGTCATTTCCCTTGCCCAAGGCCGGTGGTTTTCTCTGGGCACTCTGGTTTTCTCTACCATCCCCTAAACGACCATCTCAATATCAGTGAAAGATTCTTGACTAAATTAATTATAAAAATGCATTAATAACTTCCAGACTGAGCAGTCACAGTAAACAATGTTCATCCATCTCCACAGATGCAAATCCAAAGTCTTTAGACTGACGGATGCCAATTAGAAACAACTACCCTATTCCTTTTTGAAAGCGAGGTATAGTGTGAATTTGAATAATAACTGTAAACAAGTAAATTCAGTGAATTAGGATCCCCCCGTCAGCAGGTTCTTTTTTTGTGATTAGCACCTATGTTAAAAGGGCCATAACTCAAAGGAAAATGAGCAAACCAACTCTGGTTAGCGATATGCACATCTCCTATCTAGGTTCATAATTTGAAACCAGTTTTGTGAAATAGTGCTTCATAGTTTTGGAGAATTAGTGCAGACAAGAATTTTGGACGATGGAAGGAAGGATGGACGGAAACTCAATTCAATATCCCCTCTTTCTTTGAAAGACTAAAACGTAACCTTTATTTTAGCTCCGGTGAAAATTTTAATGTTTAAACTTACAGTTTTGGATTCAGGTCGTTTTCCTAGTACCCGTTTAGGACAGCGTATATGATGATGTGATGAGCACCACCCTCTTTCATTAAGCCATTCTACAGTCCTTTTTGGAGTTTCAGCATCTTCCTTATGCAGTAATACTAGTTCTTTCTGAGCTCTTACTGATACAGTACCCATCTGTTTTTCAACCTGCATAAACATAAATAAAAACAAGTTATAACTGAAATAGTATGTCATTTCAAAAGTGTCCCCAAAACCAATCCCAACTGGGAAATTCATGTTTTCCAAACTAGGTACATGATAAAAATATAAATAGTCAACAGCACATCTATTCTGCCAAAGATTGTGCTTGTAAAGTTTCATAAACATCTTTTAAATATTTTTAAGAAAAGTGGTGGACAAAATGTTGGCAGAAGAAATGGAGTAAACAGCATATGTCCTCCCCTCCACCTATTTTGTTTGGGGGACATAATTACAAAGCATCCAGATTGGGAAAATTAGAAAATGGATATTTTGGTCATGTTATAAATAATTTCTGCTAAATATCTAATTATTCATTTAGTTACTTCTCCTACAGTAGGGTCATTGGAGGCCACTCCTACAATCATTATAAATAGTTACCTCTCCTACAGTAGGGTCGTTAGATGCCACTCCTACAATCATTATAAATAGTTACCTTTCCTACAGTAGGGTCGTTAGATGCCACTCCTACAATCATTATAAATAGTTACCTCTCCTACAGTAGGGTCGT
Source organism: Anadara kagoshimensis (assembly GCA_021292105.1). Taxonomy (NCBI): domain Eukaryota; kingdom Metazoa; phylum Mollusca; class Bivalvia; order Arcoida; family Arcidae; genus Anadara; species Anadara kagoshimensis. The sequence goes on along the minus strand of CM037858.1, from coordinate 8,161,710 downwards.
TAGATGCCACTCCTACAATCATTATAAATAGTCACCTTTCCTACAGTAGGGTCATTAGATGCCACTCCTACAATCATTATAAATAGTTACCTTTCCTACAGTAGGGTCGTTAGATGCCACTCTTACAATCATTATAAATAGTTACCTTTCCTACAGTAGGGTCATTAGATGCCACTCTTACAATCATTATAAATAGTTACCTCTCCTACAGTAGGGTCATTAGATGCCACACCCACAATCAGTATACAATCTGCCTGTCGTATACAACATTTAGTCCACTTAGTCATGGTATAGTCACACTCGTATAAAGTCATTCTATGTATATCTTCCTGTTGTCCTAACCAGTTATACAATCGGAACTCATTCACACTGAAATAGAAACCAACAAATTATCCCTACGGTAACCTTATTGAAATTAATGATGGATTGAAGTAATAGAGTTAATACCCTAATCAAGATTTTTTCACTTGCACTGAGGAAATCATCTCAGGGATGGTGGAGGAAAACAAAATGTCAGGGAAATTAATGGTGCCAATGCAAACAGAAGAGCATCAAAGCAACTAGTCCAACAAAAAACTGTTACCAAAAATTTAAATATTTTGTTCATTTAGTATTATTCAAGTTAATTGGATTTTTTCAAAAAAGTTTACATATATTAACTGTCAAAAACACATGGACTCTGACAGTAAATATAAATACATTTACATGTAAATTGGTACCAAGCTGAAGTTCACAAGTTTAACCTTTTAATAGACTGGTGTCTCATTCAAGGGAAAATCTTGGGACAATCAAGCAATGGAACCCCAATAAGCAAGGACCTGACAAGCAATGGAACCCCAATAAGCAAGGACCTGACAAGCAATGGAACCCCAATAAGCAAGGACCTGACAAGCAATGGAACCCCAATAAGCAAGGACCTGACAAGCAATGGAACCCCAATAAGCAAGGACCTGACAAGCAATGGAACCCCAATAAGCAAGGACATGACAAGCAATGGAACCCAAATAAGCAAGGACCTGACATGTTTATAAGGCTTTGACCTTCTGAGGTACCCTAGCTTCTTATACAACAATGAAGTAAGGACATTTACCTGTCTAAAGCAGCAACACCAAGTCTATGTTTAACAATATCACTTGTAAGTCGGGTTGTTGTACCTAGAAAATAGATACATGTCTTCAATCAGAGGAGGCATTTGTATTAACATTTCTTTTCAAACACCACAACATTAATATTTTTGCATTCATGTAATATTAAATATGGGCAATTAAGGCCTTAATAATGGGGTCATTTGGCAAAATAAGGGTTCAATGTCCCTATGACCCTTTCTAAAATAAAACACAAATTAAGTTTTTTTCTTAAGTTTGATAAAATTATAATGGAGCACATAAACTGTCCGAAGATAAAGAGGTCACCTTCTTATCTAAGTCCATTTAAAATGTAAGACATTTGTTCATCAAAAACCTGACACCAGAATTGTAACACTTTAATAATGAAGTCAGTTTTTATGCTACCTGGAGCAGATAGTATGATATAAGGTTTCCAGTTCCTGATGGGTTACTGATAAGTATTATCAGAATACTGTAAATGTATTAATTTTAGATTGTACTTACTGTATAACGAGAAATATTCGCGATGTATTAATATTCACAGTTTTCACGGTCAATTCTCAACCGCGAAAATAAGTACACTGCTAAGTTTTCTACATGTGAAAAAATAAATGGGACCCACAAATGCCGTAAATGTCATTGCAGTAATGTTATGCCCCTCGTCCCCAGTGCAGTCTTTTAATGCATTTAAGTTATTAAATGCAAATAATAATTTGGGTAAATTCATGTGGACCAGCATTTAATTAGATTATGGCAAATCTGATGGATCACCTTGTGCATTATGATCATAAACTGGTGGAGGATTTAAATTTAAAATACAAACATTCAGATATAAGCAAGAGCAATTGATCAGAAGTGTAGCTAGCCTGTAAATGTATGGGTCCATTTAAGCCAACTGTATGACATAAGCTTTTTTGTTCTTTGTATAGGCGAGCTAAAAATATGGATTGGGTCAGTATAATGATGTTTCACATCCAAGTAAAGATCGGTTCACTAATATCGAGATGGTAAGTTCTTTGATGGTTGAGGAAACTGGAGTACCAAGAGAAAGCCAACAAACTTCCGCCAAACTTTCTAACAATAGGATCTGCCTGAGTGGAAATTGGACCCAAGTAGTGAAGAGGCACTGTGATTCATAAGTGCATGTTTTAGACCTTAAAGAATAAAGAATATAAATCTTATACTAACCTATAGCTTGTAGTGCATGTTGTAATTCTAAAGCAAAGTTAGTAACTGGTACATCTTTGGAGATAGGTAATACTGCCACTGTAGCCAGATTTGTTACTGTTTTGTTCTCAATACCAGGAATATGTTCTATAACACACAAAAAAGAGAGATTAGTTGACATCAATGAATGACTATTACAAAACTTTGATGCATATTTTGTTTGAAACTTTTACTCACAAAAAACAATAACCTTGCATTCAGTTCTAGAATTTGGAATGAAACATTCAGCACTGTCACTAGCAGTGTTTGAAATATCAGCCAGTTTGACAGTCTGAGACTGGAAACTTTCGTGAAGGACTGGTTACTTTTTCAATAGTCTTCTAAATACCAAAATAGAAAATAAGGAAGTTATCAAGACAAAGGCTGGTTGAAACCTCACTTCACCTATCCTCTTTGTTCCAGCTGGCACATAAGGTCCCAATTAATGAACTGGCCAGGAATCGAACCTGGGCTGCCCGAATGGCAGGTGAGCATTCTACGACTGAATTGGTGGAAAATTTAGACTTATTTCAAACACTGATTCTAATTACATCTAACTCACCATATGAAGCTCTATTTCTGGTTTGTAAATGTCCCAGTATTCTCTGTCCTAGTAAATGTATAAGTCTGGTTACAACATGTGGAAACCTTCTCTTAACAAGGTTAAGTAAGTCTGAAGGTAATTTGGCACATTCAGTGTCTCTGAAATATCAAATTTAAATATTGTGAATTGAGAAAAATACATGTTCAGTTTATTTTCCATTTGAATTTGCAAACTAGCAAAATGCCAAAGTAAAGATACTGAATTCACTAGAACCTGGTGAAAGTGCCACTCAATAACTTTAACACCTAACCATGCATTGTGACACCATTTTCCAAAGATCCATTTATTTTACATTTTTGCTTACAGATGGACCAATTTGCCTACCACTACATAGGTTCAAATCCTAATCTAGCCATATCCTAATGTGTAAAAGTGTTCGTGTTGTAAGTCAGTGTTTTTCTAGGCACTCCAGTTTCCTCCAAAATCAAAGAACTGACCACCTCATATATATGTGAAAGAATCTTGAATGAGAAATAAAACTCCATTAATCCAATCCTCTCAATGCCTAAGTTCCAATATCACTCAGACAAATTCTAATGGTGGGGAAAAGTTTTTAATTTGTTCTCCATAATCCAAGAACTGACCTCAATTTAAGTGAAAGAATCTTAAATGGGACATAAAACTCCATTAATTTAATCTTCTAAATGCCTTGGTTCCAATTTCACTAAGAAAATTCCTAATGAGAGAAAGTTTGTTAGTTTGTTCTCCATAATCCAAGAACTGACTGTCTCAATATAAGTGACAAAATCCTGAGTGTGGCACAAAACACTTACTAATCTACACTTACCTGACAGCTAATACTGTTGTGGTTCTTTCTGACTCTGTGAGTACCTCTACAATACCAACAAGTTCACCTCTACCATATTCCTATCACTCCACCTACCTGACAGCTAATACTGTTGTGGTTCTTTCTGACTCTGTGAGTACCTCTACAATACCAACAAGTTCACCTCTACCATATTCCTATCTCTCCACTTACCTGACAGCTAATACTGTTGTGGTTCTTTCTGACTCTGTGAGTACCTCTACAATACCAACAAGTTCACCTCTACCATATTCCTATCTCTCCACTTACCTGACAGCTAATACTGTTGTGGTTCTTTCTGACTCTGTGAGTACCTCTACAATACCAACAAGTTCACCTCTACCATATTCCTATCTCTACACTTACCTGACAGCTAATACTGTTGTGGTTCTTTCTGACTCTGTGAGTACCTCTACAATACCAACAAGTTCACCTCTACCGTACTCTCCTACTAGTTCTTTTTTACCATCCATAAGTGTGATAACAGATCTCAAACGTCCAGTCAACACAATGTACACACAATCAGAATGATCATGTTGTCTGTAAATGATAAAATTACACATACACTAGGCTTCCACAAATACTGTAAATCACTTTAATTTCGCGGGACATTTTTTTTGCGATCCCGTGATAAAAGCAATTTCGCGACATGAAATTTTCGCGATATCCCATAAGAACCTAAAAATTAAAGAAGGTTTTTTTTCTTATAGAACTGGTTTAAATGTTAACATGATGTTCATCTAGTTACTTGGCCTTTACCTAATTCATGAATTTTTATTTTTGCGCACTTTTATTTTCATGATTCTTGACCAGAATCGCGAAAAAAAAGTGCTTGCGAAAAAAATGTGATTGACAGTACTATAATTTTGATAGCTTATTTTCCAAAATTTGTTTACATGAAAACGTTTTTAAGTTTTTTTTCCCACAAATTTTTGAAAATTTGAAGAATTTTCTAGAAATTAGTTGCCAATGGCAATTATGATTACATGTACCAGGAATGAAAACAAAGCAAACATATTAAAGAAAAGCTGTCAGAACAAGAGAACAATTTCATCATACACCACAATAACCTATAGAGATGGAGCTATCAAAAAGGAAATGGCGATGGATAGGACACACACTGCCAAAGCCAACAAATTCAGTCACAAGACAAGCGCTGCAGTGGAATCCTCAAGGGAAAGAAAAGTCGGAAGGCCAAGAAACACCTGGCGGAGAAACTTGCAAACAGAAATGGATAGAGAGGGATACAAATGGCAAGACCTGGTCAGACTAGCATAAAATAGAACCAGATGGAGGAGTGTTGTCAGTGGCCTATGTACCTCCCTGGTACCACAAGCATAAGTAAGTAAGTAACACCACATACAATCAATCCAAACACATTGAAACAAGTACAAGGATGCTCATGCTGACGTTTATTCCAGTAGTATAATAATTCCTTTCTAACTTAACACTTAACAATGTATTTGCAAAAAAGTTGAGATTTTTTATCAACAATGCATTTGCATTAACTGTTAAGAGCTTGATTCTTTGTATCAACCCATAAGAGACAAGTGTAGTGGTCTGGGTAGCTCAGTGGTAGAGCACTCGCCTGTAGTGCGGGAGGTCCCGGGTTCGATCCCCGGTCTGACCCTGCATTTTTCTCTTTCCTATTACATTTGGGGGCTCATCGGACCCTGGAAAGTGGCCGACAACAGGTTGGTCCCAGGTTGGAACCTGGTGGTTTAGATTCAAGGGAGTTGAATTAAAAAAAAGGAAGGGAGGAATGTAGCGGTCTGGGTAGCTCAGTGGTAGAGCACTTGCCTATAGTGCGGGAGGTCTGGGGTTCGATCCCCGGTCCAACCCTGCATTTTTTCTCTTTCCTGTTACACAAGCTACACACAATGTAAAAAATAGTTTTGATTGGCTAAATGTGCTATATGAGGTAATATCTTAAATTGCCTTGTACACTTATATAGAAATAATGTCACCTGGTGAACATTTATTGCAGTCAGCAACAGGGGTTCTTTTTTCATGCCATGGTGATTATAATATTAAGAGACATCAGTTTTCAAGGTCTTACCCGAAAGAACCAAGCATGGATAGAGAATGACCATGTACATTTCCACCAGGAAATTAAGGTCAGGTGCTCTGGAAAGGTAGTCACCTCCTGTTTAGCTTCCTAAAACTACCATGTTGCTCCGGAAAGGTAGTCACCTCCTGTTTAGTTTCCTAAAACTGCCATGTGTGTAATAAAATAGATTTACCTGAATAAAGCTTTTCCTGCCTCTATCATCATCCAATCTAAAGCAAAATCAATCTGTCTTACAAAAGGTGTAATCCTCACTAATGTTGTATATGCTACATTTAGTACAACAGATGGCTGTTCTCTCATAATGCTGCAAAAATAAAATATGAAAATATGAAAGCAAAACAAGTGTCAACTAATAAAATGCACCACTGAAATTTTTTTTAGAATAGACAATTTGAAAAACAATTGCTTCTTAGAATTTTTTTGTTGGCATTTCATTTTTTTATTAAATTCAATTTTAATTTGAATTTAACATTCAGTCAGTTTAGATTCATGAAAATTAATACTTTAAAATAAATAGATATAAAAGTAATATCATAAAGGAAATATTTAAAGTTCCAGCTACATGCAGGTAATAAGTTATACAATGTACCTGTAAAAATCATTTTTAGATATTGTAACCACCCTGACATCAGTTTTGGCTCTAATAGTAAAGAAAGATGGTTCACCAGTCAATACAGCCATTGATCCAACCATCTCACCAGGTTTAGCACAGAATAAGTATGTCTGAAACATTAAAAAACAAATGCATGTACATATCAGGGGTCCGGAAACGGTCATATTTGCCGGACATGTCCGACAAAAAATTATTTTGACCGACGTGAAAAATCGCCAGTCGGACATTTTTTGTTTTCGGACATTTTCAATTTTACAACAGAAATATTAAACGGACAAATCAGTTTTCGGTCCGACAAAAGTAAACTACCGCTAGTCTGTCTGTCGGTCTTTTAAACTCTACCTGACTTCACTAAGTGTATTGTCCTTACCACGCGTTTACCTGTCAACAACAGTAAGATCTAATAATCATGTGATTGTTTATTAATCAGTAAATACCTGTGGACTTAAGTAGTCGCGTGCCGCGTGTCTTTTTCTTTTGTTTCCCAGTCCAAATCATTATTACTCTCTTTAAACGTGTGTTTGTTTAAAAATAAGTGCATGGTCGTAACTGTGTTGATTACGGAAGCCATAACGAGTGTCGGTCAAGGGTGACGGTTTGTCATCAAAGAGGTTCCACGCGGGGTGTTGAAAATTACCTACTACGCGCTTTGTGACTGTTTCTTTATTAATAAATAAAGAAACGCGATTAAATTTTATTTTAATAAAAGTTTCGGCATTAATATCTTTCATTCACATAAATATATTGGAACCTCGTCAAGCAGTTCCCGTTATATCGTGATTCGTGATACCTGAATTCCTAATTTAGAACCTCGCTATAATGTTCTAATTACAATTCGTGTATCTTCGGAATACGAAAATTCCCGATTGTTAGTAAACAATATGGCGGACGTGCAATATCAAGCATCGTGGACAGTAACGAATACTGATAATAACAGCATATCGCGGAAGCTTAGAAAAGCAGTAAACGTCTTAGTCTTGTAACAACGCACATGGATTAAAATTGGCAATCGCGGTAGCTCAAAAAATAGGTTGGTTTGTTTGTCAAAATAAAATAATCCACAACATGCACTGCACGCAAAGTCAGCCCTGTGCCGACGACCTTTTTTTTTTTTTTTTTTTTTTTTTGCTTGTACAAAATGCAAAATGTCCGACGGGCCGGACCGAAATTTCCGAAGCCCTGGTACATATGTAACAATAACAATCCACGAACTACGGCAACTTGTCTTGCTCCCAAAAATGACATACATTTTGCTATTCCAATTCTGCCAAGTGCCTTGGTGGCCCAGTCATAGAGAGTATGGCTTGAAAGTAAGGTTGTGTCAGTATAATGTGACCAACAGGGGTCCTGCCAGTTTTGGGGTCCAAAATATAGGAAAAACAGGAATATGTCCCCATTCTGAATTCCTGTAGCTACCAGTAACAAAAATATATGAAAATATAGGAAATATAGGAGGTTTTTTCAAATTATATAGGACTCCGTCGGGGATCGTACCCATGACCTCCCACTTAAGAAGTGATGCAGATGCCAAGGGTGTGACAGTAGGTCTTTCTGAACTGAGCTAAAAAGGCATTTAATCAGATGTTTAAGCTTTTTATATTCAAATGGTCAATTGATATGACTAGTCAATGAAAGTATGGAAGCATAAAACTGACAAAACTAACCAACCACACAAGTGAAATATTTGGTAAAGGAATTTTTCACAATATTTTTTCACTGCCAATATAGTTGAAATTAGACGCAGGGGAAAAATCTGATACATGTATATGGTATAATATCACTCACTTCTTTTTCATCAGCTCCCACTGTATTCTGCATAACATAAAGATGTCCAGTGACTATAAATATCAGACTCGCATCCTGGAAAACCAAAAAAAAAAAAACAAGAGGCCCATGGGCCTGATACGCTCACCTGATAACTAATGGCTAGCTGATAGATTTAAAGAAAACATAAATACTAAACCCCGATGACTTTTTCTTTACATCATGATAACTATTGTATCAATACCTACAACATTCTTATATACGTGCCTATACAAGAAGTTTATAGTTTTCAACATAATTAGCCATTTCGGTATTGTTTCTCATCTGTGACCTTGACCTTTGAACCCATGACCTTTTTCTATGCATCAAAATGATCGTTGTATCAATACCTACAACATTCTAATATACATGCCTATACAAAAAGTTTATAGTTTTCGAGATAATTAACCATTTCGGTATTGTTTTGCATCTGTGACCTTGACCTTTGAACCCATGACCTTTTTCTATACATCAAAATGATCGTTGTATCAATACCTACAACATTCTAATATACATGCCTATACAAAATGTTTATAGTTTTCGAGATAATTAACCATTTTGGTATTGTTTCACATCTGTGACCTTGACCTTTAAACCCATTACCTTTTTCTTTACATCAAAATGATTGTTGTATCAATACCTACAACATTCTAATACACATGCCTATACAAAATGTTTATAGTTTTCCAGATAATTAACCATTTCGGTATTGTTTCGCATCTGTGACCTTGACCTTTGAACCCATGACCTTTTTCTAAACATCAAAATGATCGTTGTATCAATACCTACAACATTCTAATATACATGCCTATACAAAACGTTTATAGCTTTCGAGATAATTAACCATTTCGGTATTGTTTCTCATCTGTGACCTTGACCTTTGAACCCATGACCTTTTTCTATACATCAAAATGATCAATGTATCAATACCTACAACATTCTAGTATACATGCCTATACAAAAAGTTTATAGTTTTCGAGATAATTAACCATTTTGGTATTGTTTCACATCTGTGACCTTGACCTTTGAGCCCATGACCTTTTTCTATACATCAAAATGATCGTTGTATCAATACCTACAACATTCTAATATACATGCCTATACAAAAAGTTTATAGTTTTCGAGACAATTAACTATTTTGGTATTGTTTCACATCTGTGACCTTGACCTTTGAACCCATGACCTTTTTCTATACATCAAAATGATTGCTGTATTAATACCTACAACATTCTAATATACATGCCTATACAAAAAGTTTATAGTTTTCGAGATAATTAACTATTTTGGTATTGTTTTGCATCTGTGACCTTGACCTTTGAACCCATGACCTTTTTCTAACATCAAAATGATCGTTGTATCAATACCTACAACATTCTAATATACATGCCTATACAAAAAGTTTATAGTTTTCGAGATAATTAACCATTTCGGTATTGTTTCGCATCTGTGACCTTGACCTTTGAACCCATGACCTTTTTCTATACATCAAAATGATCGTTGTATCAATACCTACAACATTCTAATATACATGCCTATACAAAATGTTTATAGTTTTCGAGATAATTAACTATTTCGGTATTGTTTCGCATCTGTGACCTTGACCTTTGAACCCATGACCTTTTTCTATACATCAAAATGATCGTTGTATTAATACCTACAACATTCTAATATACATGCCTATACAAAAAGTTTATAGTTTTCGAGATAATTAATTATTTCGGTATTGTTTCGCATCTGTGACCTTGACCTTTGAACCCATGACCTTTTTCTATACATCAAAATGATCGTTGTATCAATACCTACAACATTCTAATATACATGCCTATACAAAAAGCTTATAGTTTTCGAGATAATTAACCATTTCGGTATTGTTTCACATCTGTGACCTTGACCTTTGAACCCATGACCTTTTTCTATACATCAAAATGATCGTTGTATCAATACCTACAACATTCTAATATACATGCCTATACAAGAAGTTTATAGTTTTCAACATAATTAGCCATTTCGGTATTGTTTCTCATCTGTGACCTTGACCTTTGAACCCATGACCTTTTTCTATGCATCAAAATGATCGTTGTATCAATACCTACAACATTCTAATATACATGCCTATACAAAAAGTTTATAGTTTTCGAGATAATTAACCATTTCGGTATTGTTTTGCATCTGTGACCTTGACCTTTGAACCCATGACCTTTTTCTATACATCAAAATGATCGTTGTATCAATACCTACATCATTCTAATATACATGCCTATACAAAAAGTTTATAGTTTTTGAGATAATAATTATAATCAGAGGTAAAAAAAAATTAGGTGACGACCTTCACAATTGACCTTGACCTCATTTTGAAGATACTAACAAGAATATGTCAAAACTGAAAACCCCATGTCATTATCTGGTCAAATAGTCAAGTTATAACAATTTGAAGCTATTTTACGATTTTTTCAAAATTAAACGCAAAAACGCGTAACCTATTTTTTATCCGAATTTCATAAAATGAACAAACTATAGGCTTAAGACCCTAGAGAAGCCAAATATCACATCAGATTTTTTCTCCAATCAGTACTTTCGTAGAAGAAGATTTTTTAAGATTTTTGCACCCCTAGGTCACCTTGACCTAGTTATGGTAGCCATGGCAACGCCACGAACAAATCTGAATTGCACCGGCCCATATATACTTCTGACAAAGTTTCATTAAAAACTGTCCAGTAGTTTCAGAGGAGAAGTCGAAAATAGGTGTTAACGACGCACGCACGCACGCACGCACGCACGCACACACGCACATACACACGCTGCGCTATGCCATAAGCTCACATGACCTTCGGTCAGGTGAGCTAAAAAAATGTTTTTTAACATATATAGCAGAAAAATGACAGTTACCTATACCCACAGAAAATACATAGACATTCAAAACATACCAGTAAGTGTGCATCTAAACAAATTCTTTTTAATTCCAATTTCTTATATATGCAGTATTATGCAAATCAAATTGCAGATCTAATTCAAATCAATAATTTGTAATTTGGCATACAGTCTAACCTGCTTTAAAGGCCACTTCTATATAAGGACCACCTACTTATAAAGGCTGGTAGAATTGTATCCAAATTGTTCTTTATTCATATTATTGGAACCTGTTTATAATGGCCAGCTTTACTGGTTCCCTTGGGTGGCCTTTATAGACAGGTGGTTTGACTGTATAAACATGTACATGTAGGTTCTAAAACCTAACCTCATGTCCTTGTGGTGAAACCTGGAAACATGTGGTGGCAAACAGGGCTCTTGTGAACCTGAAGGAAAATCACATATCATTGGATGCAAATAGTTTATAAACACGAATAAAACAGGTAATAACTCATAATTGCCCTCCAAGAAAGAGTGATAAGAACTGATGTCTTACATTGACCTGGGAAAAAGTGAAATAGGAAGGTGGATTAGAGTTGCTGCTTTATGTCCCAATTAAGATTCTTTCTCTTGTAATGAATTGGAAAGTTCATTGAAAGTAGCAGAGTACACAGAAACAGGGCCCCACAAATCGCCGAAATCGGCTAAAAATCACCGAATTGGCAAATAAAAAAGCCGAATTGAAATTCGGTCATTCTGGTTTTTTCCCCTAATTAACCTACTAAATTTTGTCTTGTCAATTAAGATTAATTCATGATCGAGTAATCACACAAGACTTTAAGATGAAGCCACATGGTCCCACAGGTGTAAAATCGCTGTGATAAGTAATTATTGACTGTGTCTAATCAACACAAGAGTTAATCCTCTAATCACTTAATTACCGAGGAGACCACGTGTGTTCAACAAACCGTGTAAACAAAATCCCGTATGAGGCCTCAGTTTTATTTATGCCTTGTTTCATGTTTTATGGAGATGATTTAAACAGCAAGGTGAAAGAATAGAGCAGAAAAGAATACCATATTAAGCATTTGAATATTAGTTGGCTGTTATTCGAATCCTATTTGAATATTTGGCACCAAAAAGAAAATCTCCATCTGTTCTGGAACAGAGCTACTGTAGGCAAACGATGTCGAGTGCACAAGGCAGATGAACATAATTACCTTACTGTATATTCCTTATTCATAGGAAGGCTGCATGACGATAATAAAATCATGATCTCTTTAATATTCTTCTAAATAAACCGAGATTTTCCTAATCATGACCATGTAAGCAGTAAAACATGCGACAGCCATATTTTTTTTACTTTAACCCAAAAAATAGTCGTTACCCACTCTGCTTTGACTAACATGTATTAAAGGGACATAATCATGACATGATGTAAACAAACAGGAGCTGTCAGATTGTAGTCTTTCCCGACTTTGTGGTGACTGTTTGGATGAATTAAGTTTTGCATTAATAAAAGGAAGAAAGAAAGGAAGCATCTGAAAGTAGATTTATGTTGTGTAACATTCCAGACGAAATATAAACTCCATCAAAAAGCTCTATGAATCAATGAAGAATGGGGGAGGGGGTTATGAATGAAGTTTTTTTTTTTTTTTTTAGCGGTGATTTTTACCGCCGAATGACCTTGTCGGCGTTTGTGGGGCCCTGCACAAAGAACACCACAAACATTTGGCAAGCAAACTGACAAACTGTTTCACACTAGGATCTTCCTAAGCAGGATTCAAATCTAGATGGTGAGAGGGGATCTGGACTGGGTAACTCCAAGATATGTTAGAGGTTACGGTTACTTAACATCTATATACACTGCCTTCCATAAATTATCATACATGTTTAAAACTAGTCCTATCATAACAGACTCAGAATCTTCAGGAAATTAAATTGTTGAAAACATCATTATGCTAAAGCTGAATGTTTTTCAGCTGAGATAGTGTTTTTATCTTGAAAAATGTAATTTTCCCAAATTTTTATATTTCCCCCCAATATTTCAGAAAAGTCCAAGAAAGCTAATTTTAAAGAAAAACAACTTTATTACATACATTTAGATCATGAAGTTAAGATATCACTTTCAAACACAGGAAAACTTCAATATTCCAATTCTATGAACAGAATTAGATATGATGATTATTATGTAAACCTATGGCAAATATACATTTGTAAAGTTATTTATGGAGGGCAGTGTATAGTCTTATAAGTGTGTGTAACCATTAAGATAGCTTCAAATTATCTAGCCCTGATCTTAAGCTGGTGCTTTAGAAACCTAAAACAGAAACTAACAAAATTTAGAATTCAAACATCCTAAAAATTAATGTCATAAACATTCTAAACCCATCAACTAAAACATAGTTCCTGTATATTTACCAAATTTATGATTCACTGATAAAAACATATTAAACAACATTACCTGATCACCTTGTTTCACCAATATAGTTTCAGCTTTCAATTTCCTTAGTCTTAATTTTCCATCCAATAGTTTCTCATTCTAAAAATCAAAATCAAAACTTAAATTTAGGCTTATATTTCAATATTTTCATTGTAGAGAATCTTTTAGCAAAGATGATGAAAAAATCTCCCAAAAAATCAAATTTATCTTTTATTAAATCAAACCTGCCACGCCTACCACCTTTATTACCATGAGTGACTTCCTGTCTTATGTAATCTTACTTCAGTCCTCCTGATGTATTTTTTTTCCTACTTGTATATTCTGTACAGGGTCGTTCAGAAATTTAAGGACTTTTTAGGGTCTTTTCAGGGTTTTATTTGCAAATTGAAGGCCTAATCAGAGGGATAATTTTAGCAAAAAAAAAGTAACGACACTTGGAGGTTGAAGTTGGGCATTTGGGAAGGTCTGGTACCTTTAAATCCCTCATTTTAAACCTCAGAAAACTTATTAATTAATTTATTTAATTATTTATTTATCATCATCAGTCTTTTCACATTCAAATACAGACACCCAACTGGCCAAATTCAAGGGCTTTTTATGGCCTTCAGGATAAATTCAAGGGCTTTTTAGGGCAAACCTCTAAATTTAAGGACTTTTTCAGGCCTGTACGAACCTTGCTGTACCTCTATTATACAAGTGATAACCACCATCCTTTAGGAAGTGAATGATATCCATTAGGATCAACATGTAAATTCAGGAAATTATGATTCCCCGGCAACAGGTTCTTTTTTTTTGTGATTTGCACTCATGTTCAAAGGGCAATAACTCATAGGAAAATAAGCAAACTGATATGTGCATCTTCTATCAATGCTGATGCTTTGCACCATGTTTTATGAAAAAGTGTTTCATAGTTTGGGAGAATTTGCACAGACAAGAATTTCAGATGGTTGGATGGATGGATGGAAGGATGGAAGGATAGACAGAAGGATGAAAGGAAGCTCGAATTTAATATCCCCTCTTTCTTCATTGGGGATAACTAGAGTAAGTGGAATTTGAACTTATTGGGCAAGAGGGTTTGTGATCCTTAAATCTGGAACTTTAGATGATTAAATAAAAGGGAAAATAAGCAAAGCAACCAAATAAATAAAAAATAATAACAATAACAAAATATTCATTTCATTTACCTCTAGTTTGAAAAGATTAATTAAATCTTTCTTTGCAAGATCCAGAATGACTTCATCTGTTGTTTCTATATCCCCAGTATGGTGGTGGTGGTGGTGTTCTGTGGTCCCAATTTCAACATGTTTCTTTGGTTTATTTCTTGTGGGAAGACCGTCAATGTCAGATGATTTCGGAGACATTCCATCTGTTTTACTATCAACGCTGACAACTCTAGCTCTGGCAGCAGCTGTATCAAAGTCTGACTGGACTTTCTCTAAATCTGCAGATTCTGGTTGCCTACGTTTACCTGTGTGCAAAATATTAAGATAGAAAACTGAAAAAAAGTTTTTGAAGCCTCTTTATTTCAAACACTCTTTATATGAAACATTTTTGGGGAGAGACATGGCCAAGAGATTATTAAGATCAGAAATCCATGATTCAAGGGTCATGGGTTTGAGCCTCAGCTGGGCTCAAACCCATGCATTGAACAAACATTTAATTTTGCAAAGCTTCATTCCATTCAGCTGCCAATGAATGAGTGCCATCAAATATCTATATATTACATGTATTGTAATCTCAGTTGCTTAACATCATGGAAACTAGGATATACATACGCAAAACCACACATATGTGGTTTTCTGACGTAGCTGATCGCACAATAAATGAGTGCGATCAACTACGTCAGAAAACCAAATATTTATCACATACCCTACCAAACTAAATGAAAAGCTTTCTTTGGCTTAATCTGTCAATGAATTCACAATCAACTATTTTATATTGCTTTTTGATCTGATTTGAAATATCTGAAACCTGACTGGAAAAAACTGCTAAAGAAGTAATTAAAAACAACAGATAACTCTTCGTTTAAACATCATTGGTTAACATTTTACTAATACCATCGTAAACACTGGGAAAGAAATTAAAAAACAAACATTGGTTTTACAAAATTATTTACTGTTTATTTAGCCTATTTCGGAGAAAGCAAGATCGCAAAATACTCTATAAATTTCAATACGACGGGTACAATTCAATGATTCTTTCACTTACATGAGCCGAGTCGTAACTGAAAATTTCTGTTTCGGTTCCATCCTTGCTTAATATATCATTTTATGCGACAAAATATAACCTGGGTGGGTGTTTACAATGGTAATCTTTTTTACGAAATGGCGGGGTTCTTCATGTTACGTAGTCATGACGAAAGAGTCGACTATTAACGTAGGTTAGTGCAGATCAAGAACGGGTTGATTTTTGCGTAACCGGGATGACCAAAATCGATTTAATAAAGTTATAAAGTGAACTACCTTTCTGCATTTTAAAACTTTTGAAAAAATTGACGTAAATTCAAACTTTTAAACTCAACCCGACCTTTGAATTACCCTTCATTGTACCCCTCGCGAACCTACGTAAATAATAAATTCTTCCGTCATCATTACGTCACACGAAAGACTCCGCCATTTTGTCAAAATTTTTACCATTGTAAACACCCACCCAAAACACGTTTTGGTGCATTAAAGGAGTTATAATGCACGGATTAGATCGAAATAAGGATTATTAGCAACGACTCGGCTCATGTAAGTAAATGATTATTTGATTTTTAACCGTGTCATTCAAATCTTTGAGATATTAGCGTTATTCCTTTCTCTCCAGCAGAGTAAATAGATAGTAACATCGTCCGCACTTTTCCCAACTCTAAAAATTCTCATATGTTAACATGACATCACATATGTTAAGTTCTAAAATCATGATTATTTGACGTCATATTATTGTTGTCTGAAAAGGGAATTCCCCTAAAAGTAGTTCCTGCTACTATGGTGATACAGAATATTGAATTGCACATGTGCACATGTGCGATACGGACCTTTGTATCACATGGCTAGAAAATGTAATGTATCGCTATAGTAAGATTTAATGGGTATGTGATAAAATAGTTTAGCAGCAGCTTGATGAGCTTAAAGGTGCAGGACAGACTTTGTGTTAACTTTGTAAAGACCAGATTAAAAGCTTACAATATTTCTACTTACTTTCTGGCGGTATCATTCCATGACTGTGACTTCCGTGACGTTTATGTGGACTGCTGTGTGGAGTAATGGCATGTATAGATAACTGTCTTATATCTGTGTGTATCTAAAACATAAAAATATACATATCAATCTAATATCAAAGGCAATTACCAGTTTCATGCAAAAAAATGTTATGTTTTGTTCTAAGTTTGTAATTTCACATTTACAAACAGAATGTTACTCAATCCAAAAAAGCAGTAGATTAAAATTCTAAGGTTGTGATTTTATCTCATCTGTGTTTAAGCAGGAGTTTATCTGGATATAAGAGGGCTGCAGTGGCCAAGTGGTTCAACCTTCAAACACAAGGTATTTCACTCCTGTGAGTTCGATCATGAACAAACACAAGTGAGATATTGTTTTCCAATGGTACCAATGCTGTGATAAACAAGCATGTAACTAGCATACTAAAGATCGAGTTAAGTGAATGCTAATAAAGAGCAGTACAAAGCAATTAATACTTGCACAAAACACATGAATTTGTGTTAAGATTAATCTTTGAGATTTTAATAACAAGACATACAACACCATATCTCAACTACTCTCCACTCTGTATTATACATGAAGCAGATGTTCCTCTAGATGATGTAAACATATTATATACACAGTGTGTATGTACAACCCTCCGTATCAGGTAGAGTCTTTTTTTTTTAGTGATAAAACAGGATTCCCAAGAGAAAACCAATAGCCTTCTGAAAGTGAACTAAACAACATACTAGGACCTGGGCAAGCGCGACTTGTAGTGATATGACTACAAAAAAAGGACGAGACCTGATACGAAGGGTTGTACATACACACTGTGTATATGATATTTTCATCTAACATTTCCAACCAGGCTATTTCAACTAATAAAAAAAAAACACTATGTGAAAAAATTGTATTTACCACAGAAAAACACTGAACTATGTTATGACATCTGTTCTGTAGTAATGACGTCATTATTTACATTTGACAAATCGAAGACTCCCCGATGACGTCACAATGAGAAAGTGCACATGTAATTACCGCCAATGTGTGGTGATACAAGATTCTGTATCATGCGTGTTCGATAAAACTTGTATTTCATCAAATCAGATAGAAAAACTAGTCTAATGTTAGATATAAACATGAACTTACTGGTTTTATTAATTCCTGACTAAGTCCCAAATAATTATGAAGAGCTGTAAATGTAACTCTTTGTAATCTGACCATTATTATCTGAAAAATAAGAGGATAACTTACAGCAACCATTATACTTTAACTATGTACTCAAAAGTATAAATGCATCAGTAGCCAAATTTAAAAAAAAAGTGAAAATACAGTCCTATTTAATTTTTTTTCTCTCACAAATTTGCTTAAAAAAGTTACTTTTTAAAAGAATTTCTCAGGAGTAAGTACTGTAATCAATGGCAATTTTGGCTACCAGGAATGAAAACATACGAAACAAGTAACAAGAACAAAAACAACTAAACAAACCACCTCAATCCCCAACATGACGGCAGTGGCAGCCAAGTGGTTTAAGACTTTCAAATCCAAGGTGCCTCATAGCTATGGTTCTTACAATCCAATGTAAGAAACATTTTTTCCTGGTAGTTAGGGTTTTTACTGGTTGGATTTGTACAAGTAAAATACAGTAAAACATGTTTATAATGAAGCCCTCGGGACTCTATTTTTAACTTCGTTATAAAGCCATTTTGTTATATTGTTATATATAGACTTATATAGAGGAGCGACCAAGACCAATTTATGACTTTGTACTATCCATGTATTGGTTGTAAGCGTGTTTGTTATATTCGTGTTTTACTGTATACTAAATTATCTGCCATATTTTTCAGAAACGTTGCTAGAATATGACTGTTCTATTTTGCTGTAAAATCAGAAATTTTCACTATACAATACTATTACCGTTAGCAGGGTTCATTCTACATGTTCTAGAAGGGGCTATGGGACCATTGATCCTATTCAGACTAATTACCTTATTGAAAAGGCCTTATTGGACAATATTTGAAAAGGCCTTATTAGACAATATTTGAAAAGGCCTTATTGGACAATATTTGAAAAGGCCTTATTGGACAATATTTGAAATGGCTTTATTGGACAATATTTAAAAGGGCTTATTGGACAATATTTGAAAAGGCCTTATTGGACAACATTTTACATAACATGAATGTAAAAATATTGATGGCGTGGTTTTTAAAGGAGATGATCATGTCTCATTTGGTACACCTGGATCGCAAGTGTTGAATATCATTTGTTTATAGCCTCTGCTCATATACACAGGACCCCTGTCTGTGTTATGCAGGTCACATCTCTGGGTTAAAAAAGTCTGTTACATGCAAGTTACATCTCCGGGTTTAAAAAACAATCTTTTAACTAAAAATTATTAATTTTCAGTCGCAGCCTCTTTATTTTTTGATTGCCGTTTGGCAAATCATCAGAAATTTTCTAGCCAAGTCTGATTTTTATCTACATATGCAAGAAATTTACTTGCTATTTGGAGCCCTGCTGAGTGTTCAATCTAGGATATTTTAGAGGGGCTCATATTTTCTCCAATCACAACCTATCAGGCGCAATCATTAGATGTCAAAACCAATTCTCTATTGATGACGTCATATCACTGTGATGTTATAGTGTGTATAAGGGGTGGGATACGATGTTTTTAGAGGGATATACAATGTTTTCTCCATTCTGATCACATGATCCAACAATCCAATCAAATTACATTCATATTGTATTTTTAATGAATTATATATATTCACCTGTACCACTCTGACAAGAGATTCTGGAAATCTTTCAAACACAGACTGAAAAGCTGTAGCTGGAAGTCTAAAAGAAGAAAAAAAGTAGAACAATCAACCCAACATATAAAATGTGTTTAATAATATGTCAGGTGTACAGTAAAACCTGCTATAGTGACCACCTCTATATAAAGAATACCTTTCCATTTAGACCAGTGCTTTAAGATCCTTTTAAATCAAATTTCAATCAAAATTAACTTCTATATACATGTATGTTAATTTACCCAAATTATTATTGGAGATAAAACCAATATATTTACAGTATTCCTTTTATGGTACTAAACAGAATGACAAATAAACAGCTTTCTACAGGTATAGAAACTGATGTATGAAAGAGAGAAAAACAAACATCATAGTTCATTATAGAGTTTTACTATAATTGTAAATTACACTTGAAAGCACAAGAAAGAGGCTGATGCTATATTTAAGTGATAACATCAAGTGATATCGCTTCAAACTATGGGAGGTTGGGTTCAAACTAACCAAGATTTGAAAATGGGTAGTGACTGTTCTTTCGCAAAACACTGAGCATTTAGAAATGAATGTCACAGGGTCGTTTGAAATGGCTTTAAAAACTGATGTCCCATTTCACAGCAGGCATGACACAGTAAAGAAAACTTTTGGCAGGTAAATATTTCTGCCACTTCACCTATAGCTGATGATGTCTCAGAATAAATGAAATATTCCTGACTGATCAATTAATCAACCAACCACCCACCCACCCACCAATCCATCCATCCATCCATCAATCAATTAATCAATCAATCAATCAATCAATCACTGACTGACTGAACAATTAATCCATCCATCCATCCATCAATCAATCAAGTTATATCAATGTAAAAGAATGACTAGACACATTTGTTGTAATTTAACAGTGTTTATACTTTACCTTAGAACTGTTGTATCAACTGCTGCTTTTGCAGACACTGTTTTGAATGGCGATGGATGGCCCTGAATATAATGGATTATAAATGATTAACTAAGAGCATTTAATCTATCATAAACAAATAATGATAAATCAAAGATCGTCCTCATCAAATTGTGGTCTATTCAGCCAAGCTGTTTCAGAAACAAAGGTTTTTTAAGAATCTGATTCATAAAATAACAACTCAATTGAATGATAAATTAAAGCAGGGTCAACAAATTTTGTCATTGAGTTTAGTGGTGATCACAAATTCATGAAAATTTTACCTCCCACAAATATCTGTGATTTAACACCATCTCATTATACTTATAAAAAAATCATATATACAGTCCAACCTGCCTTAAAGGCCACCTCTATATAAGGACCACCTGCTTATAAAGGCCAGTTGAATTGAATCCCAATTGTTCTTTATTCATATCATTTAAACCTGTATATATAAAGGTCACTTGCCCATAAAGGTTATTTTTCTGGTTCCCTTGTGTGGCCTTTATTGACAGGCTTGACTGTCATTTGTACCTGTATATAAGGGCCACTTGTCCATAAAGGCTATTTTTCTGGTTCCTTTGTGTGGCCTTTATTGACAGGCTTGACTGTCATTTGTACCTGTATATAAGGGCCACTTGCCCATAAAGGCTATTTTTCTGGTTCCCTTGAGTGGCCTTTATAGACAGGTTTGACTGTACTGGTACTTACAGTTAAAGCATCAAGAATACTAAGTAGACTGTGTATACTGTCCCCTGTTGTTACTTCTTTTACAAAATGTTCTGCACCATCCTACAACATAAATTCATATTGAAATAAAGTAACTTTTCAAATAAAAATGTCTTAAACACATAACTGAATATATATGTAACTCTGAATATTCAGATTGTCATTAAAACACTAACCTCATCCTTTACAACCAGACACTGATGATGACACTAAAGATGACACTGAGCATGAAGCATAGTTATATCATACAACAAATATTTTATATCAGAGGAGTGGAATACTGGAGTTTCAAGCCACAGTCAAGATTCTTTTATCGAAGTGGTTATTGCCCTGTACCTGTCAATGACAAATGTGTTAATACCACATATTTTTTATACCCGTATTTCATAGTATACATGTATTTTGGCTTTATAACTTTATGATTGGCTAAAAATACACCAATTTAGTGATAATTAAAGTATATTTAATAGAAACTTGTCATATTTGGGTCAAATAATAGATTATTTTGATAAAAAAAAACGTAAATACGGTTTCAGATCTGCCATTTTGTTTTCGTCATACAGTCGGAAAGTTTTTTTGCAGTTCATCACGATCAAAGATCGATCATCAATCATTTAGACAGCAACTTTTTGGGAAAATATCAATAAAATTTTGTTTTAATTCAAAATTGGACTAAATGTATATAATCCATTCAATCAATGTATGAAGTTAGATGGGTATAAAAATATCCACCTTCTTTTATTCACACCAAGACAGTGTAGATTGTACTAAAGGAAACCATAGTGCCTGCAGAATATCACTGACCTTCAACAAGAGAACAGACATTTTTTTACACTAGGATCAGTCACGATTAGGATTTGAGCCTAGGTGGTGAGAGGTGTTGTGATCCATAAAGGTGTGATTTATACCACTTGGCAACCAAGACTCCCCTTATTATTTTATATGAAAAATAACTTTCACCAGGCAAATTATGGATGATTAAATGTTATAATTCCATTTACAAACATATCCGCTATGAAACTAACAATACTCATTGTGATCAAAGGGAGCTAATTCTTAATCTTTTTAATAAAACAATGAAATAAAACATTAAAACAAAGAAGCTTAAAATAAAACCTAACACATAAATATACAAACAATAAATCCTTGTTACATGAATAGCATAATTATTTTATGTTTAATGCTGAGAAACTTTCACAATCTAATCACAGGATGTTGTATTTCACAACCGCATACTAGTATTTTGATTATAGAAAACACAAACATACCAGTCTATGTTCAAATCATAATTCAAAAAAGCAATGTAAACACTTGGGCAAATTAAGTTAAACATGTGGATTTCCACCAGGGAAGTGAGGTCAGGTGCTTTTTAAGATTCAGTTTTATAGATAAGCCACACAATATGTTATCATAAACAATTACTTACACTTTCATTAATAAAAACCACTAATTTTCCACTTTGTACAACATATATACTGTCATCTATATCTCCAAGTTGGAACAGAAAGTCTCCAGTTTGTACAAATTTGGATTCCATGTGTTTTACCAATTCTAAAAATAACGGGTTTTCAAAGTGTCCAAATATTCTGAAATAGATGCAAATATTGTTTTAACAGGAACATAAAATTATTTATCCTGCAGTACCAAACTGAATCACGCAAACAATGTATACAAGTTATATCAAGAATTACTGCAAGATTATTATTAATTAAAATGGGTTTTCAAAGTGTCCACATATTCTGAAATAGATGAAAATATTTTTTTAACAGGAACATAAAATTATTTATCCTTCAGTACCAAACTGAATCACGCAAACAATGTATACAAGTTATATCAAAAATTACTGCAAGATTATTATTAATTAAAATGGGTTTTCAAAGTGTCCAAATATTCTGAAATAGATGAAAATATTTTTTTAACAGGAACATAAAATTATTTATCCTTCAGTACCAAACTGAATCACGCAAACAATGTATACAAGTTATATCAAGAATTACTGCAAGATTATTATTAATTTGTTAGTTTTGGTAAGCATTCAAGGTACAACCAAAAGTTAATATACAGTCAAACCTGTCTTAAAGACAAACTTTATATAAGGGCCACTTGCCTTTACAGGCCAGTGAAGTTTTATCCCAATCACTCTTTATTCAGGTCATTTGAACCTGTAAATAAGGGCCATCTGCCCATAAAGGTCAGTTTAACAAGTTCCTTTGGGTGGACTTTATAGACAGGTTGGATTGTATTTCTTAAGCAAATTTGAAACAAGTAATATCAGTACTTGCATATTCTTTTTAAACAAATAATACCAAGAAGTAGTAACTGAAAGGGGATGCCATTTCAAAAGTTCCCCTGAAAGGACCCCAACAAAGCCTTTTGAACAATGGTACATCTACTCCGTCCAAAGAAGTTTTGCGAAGATCTGTTAAATAGTTTTAAAGAAAAATGGTGGACAAAATATTGGCAGGAGTAAACACTATATTCACTCCAATTTGTTTTGGAGACATCATTATTCAAACATAAAATTTTCACATTTTTACTTGTATATACACATACCTTGTACTCCTCAACATGTATAGAACCTCTGGTGGTAATCTGTGATCTGGTTCTTCTACTTCTGAGGAATCTGCTTCTAAGAACGACTGAGGTGGCTCTTTATACTTCAACTGTGGCATTGAAGGATCTCTCTTTAATGTTAGTAATCTAGAACAATCAAATATGGTTTATCATGAAAAGTTTAAATGTTATAAATATATACCTGTCAGTCAGTAAAATTTAATGCTATCTAAAAGTGATGAATAAACAAGCAAATTCAGTGAATGAAGATCCCACGCCAGCAGGTTATTTTTTTGTGATTTGCACTTATGATCAAAGGGCCATAACTCCAAGGAAAATGAGCAAACCAACTCTGGTTAACGATATGCGCATCTCCTATCTATGTTAATACTATGCACCAAGTTTCATTAAATAGTGCTTCATAGTTTTGGCGAATTTCGGATGGATGGAAGGACGAAAACTCAAATTCAATTCCCCATCTTTCTTCGAAAGGTGGGGATAGCAAATAAAAGGTCAATGGGCCTTACTGCTCACCTGAGGATATGTCCAATATCTCCTGAAGTGATTTTAATTGACAATTTTCACAAATTGAAAGGCCCCTCTGAAGCTTCCTTTGTAGGATCCACATTCAAGATCTGTGCAAGTTAATCATTGCTAATTTCCAACATCAAATTCAATAAAAATGTTGCTATCCATAAATTTCTGTATGAATTTTTTATATTGATAAAGGAACTCACCTTTTAGCTAACTTCATCACCAACTGACTTTTCTTCATTTTTCTACCTCTCCCCGGTCCAATATTGGAGTATGCCCCACCGACAGTATTTCTTGTGAAACTTCTCACCTACAATGAAATAACAAAAAATATAAATAAATAAATGTCAAAAACTGTATACTAAGTATTTGTATATCTTATAACTATATAAATAATAAACTCCACTCATCAATGAGTTGTTCCAACTCAGTCAGGACGTGTGGCCGATTGATGGATCGCCGCCCATGCCCACAATGTTCCGACAAAGGGTCTGCATGATAGATTTACACACAAAAAGAATGAAAACTCAAACTGAATTGTGTCATTTACATGTAATGACATCACTGACAATAGTATGTCATTAGTTGCTGTTGCGCTGCGTTGGTACCGTGACGGCGGCCAGTGTCAGAACATAACAGGCGTGTCTGGCGATACGTCAATTGCTTTATCTGAGACCTGGTTAAGCTCAATCAGTTTGGTTTGTCAAAATATTATGAAAATTAATGTAAATTTTATTGCTTTTTTAGGAATATAAATATGAGTTACGTGATGAACCATCTTAATCAGAAATAAACAATAAATGTATAACCTTTCGTAACATTTTCCTGCCATAGAATAAAACTTTGTCTCTCTTCCGAAACCTTGGTTTTCTTGGCACTTCGCTTTGGCTGGGCAGGACTGAAAAATAAATATTGCAATGATAAAATGAACAGTTTCACGCTAATGTAGTATGTTAACGCGTAGATATTCAAATCTAGTTATGAAATATTGATTGTAACTTCATTTATGAAATCTGCAGAATACAATGTGTACCATTTATATTGCTTTTAATCAAAACAATTAACAATTGTAAAGTTAATATATTTACCCTAAACTTTGACATGACTGAAAAAATTGTGCTGGATAATTCAGAAACTTTAATAACTAATTCAAAATTATGTACTAAAGTTTCTGCTTTAAAACAAACAATACAGTATATATAAAAGCAGAAACATGATACAAGTCCAAATTTTTTGTCAGGCTGCAGGCTAGAGTTGTAGTGTTCAGTTGGCCTGTACCATTTAATAAATTCTTTTTATATGTTTTAACAGCTAAGTAAACCAACTAAGGGAATTTAGAGATCTGAAGACTAGATACTTAACAAGCTTATGTATATACTTACCTTTTGTTCTCAGTTTCCATACTCCAAAAAACATAACAATGATGATGGTCATAACTGCTACACCAATAGCAATCATAATGCTCTGAAATATTTAAGTTTAACTTCATTAAACAAAGCTTAAAAGAAGACCTTACTAAAATAAAGTCTCTTTGAAAGAGTTAGTTACAACCTTGATCAGATTAAGATTGATTTTGATTTTGTTTACAATTGTTTAATTTTGCAATTTTTATCAACTTTTACATCTACAATATTTATCAGACTAAATTGAAAATAAAATTAGTGATTCCAGTAAAAATGAAATAAATACTATTTTACAGCACTAAAATTATGTTTAATGTCATGAAAATCTTAAAAAAAAAATCCTGGAAAACCAACAAACTACATTTTCACACAGCAGGTCAGAGGCACAAGAAAACAGTTGATTTCAATGTCATGCTTATTTCAGTAAGACTAAGTAACTTGTACTAAAAAAGCAATAACAAAGTAATGAAGATCACAGTGACTGTAAAAAGTGCATTTGAATAAGCCATGATGCTACCATAATTGGTCAGGTATTGAAATTAAAGTCAGTCCAAAGGGCTTTGACTTTTCTGTCAGACCTGTTATATTTCATGAATTCTCTTATAAATCTTGATAGAAATTATTATCAAATTTTTGAGATTATGACTGACCATAGAAATCAATCTATTTAAGACAACAAGGTTGTGATAGAAGCATGTAGACTTTTAGATACTTTCTCACTGATACAATAGTTACAAAAGTTACCAACCTGCCACTTATTATCATAACACTGGGTTGTGGGCAGCAAAGTGGCAGACTAAACTTGTTTATCAAGTTCATAGGTGCCTGGCTAGCTCAGTTCAGGCCCCGTATTGCATACCAATGTAGCAAGAGGCAGTAAATGCCAGAAAAAAATGCACTTTCTCCCCCAAGTGCCACAACTGAGAAAAGTACACATCCTTCTATGTGATAAGTGAGTGTTCTAGATACCCCCTTATGTTTGTTTGAAGCGACTATTTCTACTGAATATGGAATTGCATCAGTTGACATTTTGTATAGAAAGAACATTGTTGCGGGATTTTGTGATGTAAACATTTTCTAAAACATTCTACACAAATGTTAAGAGGTATTGATCACATGGAAGATGAAGACGTTTTGGCTGAACAAAATAACCTAAGAGAAAGAACACAAACAACATCAGTAGAAAAGACAATAAAATCAAGGCGATGGAGATATATAGGACATATCTTAAGGAAACGAAACAACGGAAATGAAAAAATTACATTGTTTTGGGCTCCAGAAGGAAAAAAGAGAGGAAGGCCAAAAGAAACCTGGAGAAGAACAACAGTGAAAGAAAGAAATTATACAGGCTGTCCAAGTTGGATGACTGCTGAGATAGATGCTTTAAACAAGACAAAGTGGAGAGATCTGTGCCTGGACTTATGCTGCACTAGGAGCAAAGAGGATAGGTAGGTAGTTATTGATAAAACGGTAGAATTGTGTAATCCATTAAAACCAATGATCTTCAGGGGTTGAAAATTTTTTCAGATGAGGTAAAGCCCCGGACTTTTTGACAAAGAAAATCAAAAGCCCGCAATTTTTTTATCAAGTCCAGAGTTTGGTTAACGAGAAAATTGAAGGAGAAAACCAGAAATCAATATGTATTATTTCTATCGGCATGCAGTTAAATGGTATTTTTGGCAGTATTTAAAACCCACGTGACGGCTGTTGAAGATATCAGACACACTTCTCCGATCGCATTTGGTGTCTTTATTTTCACGTGAGTTTCTTTTCTTGCCACTGTAGCCTGCTTGTTGGTGTGAAATTTAAATTAAACGGCTACATCATCGGACAAGACTGAACATTGGTAGTGATTACAAGCACAATAACTATCTAGATTTTTCTTTATCAGCAGAACGCTTAAGTTGTCTACCTAATGACTAGCATTTCTTACAAGCGCTGTAATGATCAAGAATGAATGTAAACGACAGCAGGGCAACGTGACTACGGATGGTTTTTCAAGATTTTTTCAAGACACCAGGCGACATTCGATAATAAAATTCATTGGTCTTCTGAGTGTTTAAGCCCAACAGGCTTTTCAATAAAAATTTTGCAAAGTCCTGCTTGCCAAATTTCTAGTCCCGGGCTTCGGGCTTGAAGAATTTTCAACCCCTGATCTTTGCCTTGTACTTGGGTTTTGGTGTTCTGCAAATTAACAACACACAACAACCTGGACACACTTGTTTTTTTTTTTTTTTTTTTTTGACGTGAACCAAAATACACCAAAATACACAGCCGAAATAGCCGAATGGTATTGTCACCCACTTAAAGTAAAGTCGACTCAAAGTAAAGGGCTGTGGGTTCCAACCTCACTTGGGATTTGAAAATTTTCTGATATGATTTTCATCTCTTGCCAATACTGAAGCTGTAAGAAACTCATCACTAGACTACCGGTAATCTTTCTGATGCGATTCGAAACCAAGGTCCGGATCCTTTACCTCGGTAAACACCTCTTCAGAGTTTGAAAAAGAAATGGTCACATGTGGTCGCTACAGAGGATGCTTACAACAAAAGGCAATGGGGTTCGTCGCTGTACCACGTGATACCCTCTAACATTTGTGCGGAACACTTATTTCCAATGGATATGGAATAATATGAGATGGCGTTTTCCCGCGAAAACGACGTCATTCCGGGAATCTGTGACGTTGACGTTTTCCAAAACTTTCCGCACAAACGTGAAGAGGTATTGATCACGTGGTACAGCGGCGAACCCCACTGAAACAGGCTGAGCAAGAAGATAAATACACAGGGCCTGTATGCATCATACAAAATTATAGGTCCAAAGGTCAAACCTTCATTTGTAAACAATGGTCTACAGAGTCTTGTGCAATAAGCAAACAGCAAGGTTTTTTAATGAAATACACATTTTATAGTTTCGGTCACCACGTTTACTGTTAACTGTCAATAGGTGCAAGAGAACGGACACGGGTCCTCAACTGTCAGAACTTGAACTGGAACCGTTTCTCCGACCACCGAGAGCAACATCAAGTGAGCCTTGTGCATAATTGCACAAGTCAAGATTCAAGTTAACATTGTAAATTTTTATATTCAAAATGTATTATTATTCACTATACCATTGTTAACTCTAAACCTGTGACACGTTCTTCAACGCGCACTTTCAAATCGTTTAAACTCAAGTTCATTTTTGTTTTGTTTTTATCTGTCCCGTTTCCATTTTTCGTCTGCACTGCCAAAAGAGTTATTCAAGGGGCGATAATCCAATATTAAAAAAATCAGAGGCGGGTTATTTAAAATAGAAAAAAAAACTTTTATGACCAGTTCAAATAAAAACATTTGGATTAAAAATGATATAAAAATAATCTTTAAAAAAGGAAATACTGATTAGTATTTGTACACTTATGAAATATTTCATATAATTTTATTAGTTCCTGGACAAAAAGTATGATTATGCTATTTGTAATATTATGTAAAAAAAAAAAAAAAAAAAAAAAAAAAAAAAAAAAAAAATAAATCAAAAAGCCTGAATTTATCATTAGACCAATTATGGTGGAATTACTATTCTTACAAACTTTCTTCTTATAATATCTAAAATTGTTTTACTTGTTTTGTAAATCAAATGCTTAACATAAACTATTTTACTGCAAATTTTCAGCATATAAGGTAGGAAATCATTCTTCTTTACTAAATATAACTTGTGATCAAATTTTCTGAAAGTAAAATCAAAACAGAGAAATTCCTAACATCAAAATATTTTAATACTTGTGTACACTGGTGTAAGAGGGTCGGAACGGGCCTGATATTCTTACCTGATAAATAATGATTACCATAGTTTAATTGCTTTAAGAAAACATCAAACTGGAAATTCCTTTCAAAATATTTGCATTAATCATTGAATAGCAATTTGAAGCTGTTTATCAATACCACCATGACCTTGAGCTTTGACCCTTGCTTCATATAGAAAGACAAAGCTTCAAAACAACAACAGCACCAAGATACACCTGTTACTGTCTGAATACCGGTATGTTAACTTGTAACCACGATTTATACATAAATAACTGATAGATACTTTATATAATACAGCCAAACCTGTCTATAACAGGGGCGGATACAGGATTTTTTGAAAGGGGGGGTTGAGAACTATCCAGGATTTTTTAAAAGGGGGGTTGAGATCTATACAGGATTTTTTTAAGGGGAGGGGCGAGAATTATATCAATGCTAGATGCGAGCGCCAAAGGCGCGAACTTCCAGAGACGATGGGTCTAGGGCAGAGCCCGATGGGGGCCAAGAAAATAATTTTAATCAGTCAATATCTCACTCTCTCTCTCTTTAAATTTTTCAAAGGGGGGGTTGCAACCCCCGCAACCCCTCCCCTAAATCAGCCACTGTATAAAGGCCATCCATGGGAACCAGTAAAAGTGGCCTTTCTGGACAGGTGGCCTTTATATACAGGTTCAAATAATATGAAAGAAGAACAATCGGATACATCCATAGTGGCCTTTATAAGCAGGTGGCCCTTATATAGAAGTGACCTTTAAGGCAGGTTGGACTGTAATTTCATTTAAATATCTAAAACGTCTTATAGTTTTTATGCTTCCTATATGATCATAGGTCTGACCAAGATTTGAAAATAGTCTGTTCTTTTGCCAAGCATTTGGCATTTAGACATGAAAGTCACAGGGTCCTTTAAGAAACTAATGCCTATCATCAAGAATGTTTCTCTTATAGCAAGACATCACCAGGTACAGGCGAAGTTGCAGAAATTTTTACCTCTGCAGTGTGCAGGGAAAGTTCTTTAATGTGTCATACCTGCTGTCAATTTTCTTAGCCTTGTAGTTCATGTGAACCAAATACTTGAAAGTTACACTGCTGAAGGTCACCATAACCTTGAGTGAAGGTCAATGTCAACCAACTTTGAAAATTTGTTAGCCCTTTATGTTGTATTCAAAGATTAATGCTTCTAACACAAGTATATGATTATGATATTACTATTGAACAGTCATCTGTTCATTTAGGTCACCTTGACCTTGAATTAAGATCAACAATTTTCTAGAATTTGATTAATTGGATATGAACTGTTAGTAAGGAGGAGGAATGCTAATAAATAAAGTCCTGGATGGGGTTCAAACCCATGGCCTCCCACATACATGTAGTGCTGGTTTCTTATATGGAGGTCGTGGGTTCAAACCCTGACCAGGTCTGACCTGGACTTGAAAATAGGTAGTAACTGTTCTTTCACCAAGCACTTGGCATTTAGAAATGAAAGTAGCTGGGTCCTTCGGAAGATACCTTAAAGACTGATTATTATGGTACCTCGTGTCATGGCAGGCATTGCATGTTGAAGAACCCTCCCTACATATTGCCCCCCTGAGTGTATTGCAAAGCTAGAAATTTCGCCACTAACCATGAGTGGCCATGATGGCCAGTGGTTTTAAAATGCAAGCTTATGGATCACAAACCTCTCAATGCCTGGGTTCAAATCACACTCAGGCAGATCCTAGTATAAAAAGGTTTATCAGTTTACTAAAGTTCGCTAAAGGTCAGTATTTTTTTCCAGAAAACTCCAGTTTCCTTCACCATCCAAGAATTGATCGACCATCTTTATGCAAATGAAAGAATCTTGACTGGGTTGTGTAATACACCATTACTCCACTCCAATCCGTTTATTCATTAGGAATTGGATCAAGTCAGAGAAAAGCCAAATTCTATTGAGTTTATTTGATTTTCTACAAATTTTGTCTTCATAATTCACTGTCACAATATCAGTGACTCCAACAATAACCTTTGTTGAATCAACAGTGTCCATCAAATGTTGAAAAAACAAAGAGAACAAACTTCAAGTAAAATATAAAATTTATTCTTTTAACAAAATACTGTTTCGCCAGGGATACCACATGGCACCACATAAAGTTTGTGTTAATCTTATTGGTTATAAACAATTATAATGATGCTTAGTGAATAAAAAGCATAAAATTACATGATTCTGTATCCAATAGAAATAACAGTTCCACACAAACATCATGTGATGTATCATATGATGGTATGTTGGTAATTCCCCTTAAACAATGGGGTTTGCCACTGTACCACGTGATACCCTCCAACGTTTTTGCAGAACTTATTTTGAATGGAATGGAATCGCATGAGATGATGTTTTCCCGTGAAAATGATGTCATTCAAGGAATCTGTGACGTTTACGTTTTCCAAAAACGTTCCACACAAACATTAAAGACGTATTGATCATGTGGTACAGTGAAAACCCCATTATCATTTCACTTCAGATCTTAATTATTAAATATAATATGTAGCTAACATAGCTTTGGCATTTTAGCTTTATAATTTATACAACAATTATTTACTGCAAAGCTTTAAAACACAATGGTACATGTCTTTAAAAACATGAAAAAAATATAGTGGAGTTCAGTCAAATTTGCATACCAGTATGTATACAAGTATACTGTATATAAATGCATTATCAAAACGTCACACAATTTTATAAATGTAAACTAAATTTGTTCAAAAGTGACTAATAACGCCCTTGGGAGTGGAGGAGGGTATAGCACATCTTTTTTATTATCATTAACAACAGAATACATCTACATGTAAGTATGTATACATGAAAATAAATACATGTATGTTTATTAAAAAATATATGCTGCAAAATGGTTTTCCTCCCATGTTTGATGTCTTCAAGATTTCTTTCAATAAATTAATTAAATATTATTCAGGTATTATAAAAAATTCTTTTCAACACATTGTAAACCTGTGAACCACTGTTCCTTAATTCACTGGAAAAATCATGATTATACTTGTACACACAAATTGTGCTATAAAGGGACACAAGTTATTTTTTAGGCAATTGAATTTCAAGTACCAGTATTCAATTTTTAAAATGGAAATACAGTGTGTATAAATATATATATATATAATATATGTATGTGAAATGTTTTGTCTGCAGACCAATAAGGATATCGCTGCATGTATATGGTGAATGTTATATGATCTTAAGGCACAGTTTACAAAATAAATAAATGGTAAAGGAAAACAACATTGACCTGTCTGCTTGACTTTTCATTAGTAATATTCCTATAGAAAGATCCACCCAATGCATGGGTAGTGTTTGGATACACAGCTTTAATACATAGAAATTGATTAAAGGAAACCAACACCCCTAAGTTAGAAAATCTGGTGTTGTTTTTCCAAGTTGATACCGTATAAGTTTTAATGCATGTTTCCCATGACGTAGACAAAAGAAAAACCTGTAATCCCTATATAGTGGTATGTGCCAGTTCATAATAAATATTAAAATTAAAGGTCAAGCAGACAGGTCAAAGTTGTTTGCCTATAAATGTAGATAAAATCTGAATATGGAATTGATGCATTGTTCCTATTTTGATTGAATAAAAAGTGAATGTCATCATTTAGCCCTTAAATCTTCAGGACAATCAGGCTGTACAAATGGACTGGCTGCTTTAAATGAGTCTAACTTTGAACATTCTTCACTTATTTTGGAAATTGTTGGAAATGACTCCATAGGAACTCCAAACCTAAAAAACAAAATTATATAAGTATACACAATATAGTACCTTGATTTTTGTAAAGAAGTAGAGTAGTGTTGAGTAATGGGGTTTTACACCCTAATCATGAATGTTCTACAAATATGGAGCTGGTCAGTTCAGGGATGGTGGGGAAAACTTGAGTGTCTGGAGAAAATCACCAACCTTTGGCAAGTGAACTGACAAACATTCCCACACTAGGATCTGTCCCTAGTGGGTTCAAAACTAGGTGGCGAGAGGTACTGTGATCCATAAGAACAGGATGTAGACCACTTGGCCACCGAGGCCCTTTTTTTATATAGAAAGCAAAGTAATTTTGTACCAACATTATGAATGGACTTGATTTACTGTAGATTAGGAAGTTTTCCTGTGAACACACTTTAATATTTGTTCGTGTCTTATAATTTTCACGTGATTGCGACTCTGTAGTTATAATTTTAATTACTACTACTTTTTCGCGAAACTTTCAATTTCGCGACTTGTTTCACTCTTGAATTTACGCCAAAATAAAACGATAGCGAAATGTCCCAATTTACAGTAACTACTACTACTCAAAACAATAGTGAAGGTGTACATCTTTGGTGATAAATCACTAAATAGCAAGCACGAGCAGACGATGTTAAGTGAAAAACAACATGGCAGCAATTTGTTTAACTAACAAGCAAAACATTGTAAAGTAAATTTTCATAAACTGTCCTCCTAATGTTTAATTAAAGGAGTTACATGTATATCTTTAATACTTGTGATATTTTTACCACAATTTGCTACAGTGAACTTGAGGATTATTTCATACCAGTAAGGTCTCGAAAGTGTAAAAAGTGGCATCAAGTTGTTTCTTTACATGACCATAATCTGGTTTTTCTTGGCAGTAAGAATAACTGTAAATGCTCATTCATTAATCATCATGAGTAAAAATAGTTGCATTTATGCATGAAGTGTTTTTATTACCAAATAGAATTTTATTGACTACTGTGTTTGCTATCATCTGCTATTTTAATGTTCACCTGACCATTTGACTTACCTATTTGCATTACCAACTTGTGGTACTAAAAACAAGTCGGCCATTGTAATTTCATCTCCAACACAGTATTTTCCTGAGCTCTTTTCTAATATTTTTTCCAAAGCTGAAATACCAAAAAATAAGAGTAATGACTAGGATTGTCCAAACTTACTAATTAAGGGCCCATAACTTTGTAGATTTTTTATACAAGTGTAGTGACTGATCAATGAGTCATAACTCTGTTGATAAAAGTTGATTGAACGAAGAGCCATAACTCTGTTGAAAAAGTCTATTGATTAAGGGCCCATAACTCTATTAAATAAAAGTTGATTACTGAAGAACCCATAACTCTATTAAATAAAAGTTGATTACTGAAGAACCCATAACTCTATTAAATAAAAGTTGATTACTAAAGAACCCATAACTCTATTAAATAAAAGTTGATTACTAAAGAACCCATAACTCTGTAAATAAAAGTCTATTGATTAAGGGCCCATAACTCTATTAAATAAAAGTTAATTAATAAAGAGCCCATAACTCTGTAAATAAAAGTTGATTAATCAAGGGCCCATAACTCTGTAAATAAAAGTCTATTGATTGATCAAGGGGTCATAAATATAAAACAAACATATTTTTCCATGTCCAAATCAAAATTCCAAAGTAAAGTAAAAACTAGATTTAAAACTAGATTAAACATGTGAACTTCCAGCAGGGAAGTGAGGCCGGGTGCTCCGGAATGGTAAGCATCTCCTGTTTAGCTAACTACACCTGCCATGTGTGTTATCAAAATTGAGATTGAAAGGGGATGTCAAAAAAAATAAAACTTGACATGCTTACCAGTAAATCCTTTTTCAATCCAAAACTTAGCCCATTCTGCCTTTTTATCATCACCTACTTTCTTAAGTACTGCCAAATTCTGTATTGGTTGTATACCACTGCCAATAACCTCGCATATCTCTCTAACCTAAAAATATGGTACCATTAGAAAAAGGAAAGACTGATTGACCGATTGATTGATTAATTAATGGTTTTTTATGTTCCAGTCAAGAATATTTCACTTATATCATGACATCACCATCTATAGGTGAAGTGGCAGAAATTTTTACCTTTGCAGTGCCCTCAGGGCAAGGTGCAGGGAGGGTTCTTTAACATGCTATGCTTGCTGTGACACAGAGAATCAGCTTTTAAGGTCTCTTCAGAAGGACCCCATGACTTTTGTTTTTAAATTATGAGTGCTTAGCAAAAGAACAGTCACTACCTATTTCAAGCCTAGGTAAGACCCAGCAGGGGTTCAACTCATGACCCCCCCCCCCCACATAAAGAACAAGTACAAGGAAACAAAGTGTAGTGGAATGGAGAGGAGTAAAAGCATGTTACACACCAGTCATCATTCTTTCACCACTGTTTGATAGTTTGTAATGGGACAACATCCTCTCATGCAATTTCATATCCATTGTAAATAAGTTCTGCACAAATATTAGAGGGGGGGGGTATCATGAGGTACAGTGGCAAATCCTATAAGAAATTACTTTTCTGCACAAACCATACAGGGCATTGTGTGTTATGCTGTCGAGCTCTATTACGTACCTTTGCTCTTTTGAAAATATCTTTTGGCAGCAATGCTGGTGATGGGTACATTTCTTCAAGAAATTCAATTATGGCTACCTAATAAAAAATGAGAAGAAAATTTTTTGTAACACCTTTGACTATCACTCTCATGCAATTGAATAATCTATGTTGTAGAAAATATTGTATTCTTAGGTACAAAACTAGATAATAGAGAGTAAATTAATGGAGTTTTAAGTCCCAGTCAAGATGCTTTCACTTGTAACAAATATGGTCAGCTCTGGAAAGGTGGAGGACCTCAGAACAAGCAAACTAACCATCTTTCTTACACTAGGGATCCAGGATCTGCCCAGAATGGGATTTGAACCATGGCAGTACCGTTAAGTGGCAATGTGATCTGTAAGTGCTCCTTAATCAAGCTTTGACGAACTGAGCTCTGAAATATGTTTGGTCAGCTCTGGAAGAGTGGAGGAACCCAGAACAAGCAAACTAACCATCTTTCTCACACTAGGATCCAAGATCTGCCCAGAATGGGATTTGAACCATGGCAGTACCGTTAAGTGGCAATGTGATCTGTAAGTGATTCTTAATTAAGCTTTGAAGAACTGAGCCCTGAAATATTTTTAACCAATCAACATTCTGATATACTCACTGACTGTGTTAATGTTTCACCCTTAATCTGTATGGAGGGAACTTGTTGTAATGGGTTGACATTTGTATAATCATCTGTTTTCTGTGAAAAGAAGGAGAATTTTATTTTGCTGAAAATTTATATCATAAAACACAGAAAGGTTAATCTACATAATCAGAATTTAACAAGTGCTGATAGAAGAACAACCTATTTTCACTACACATCAAGTTTATTAAAATGTTTAATTGTCAGCTTTAAAATTTGACTATCAATGACTCAAAAAAATCTTCATTTATTCTTTCTTTTATTCATTCATTTTTTTTAAAATTAAAATATTTGTTATAGATAAATAAATGTTTTCTATGGTAGTGATAATAGCAATTTTGTGCATTAACTTTGAAAAGAAATTTAAATTTATTGCCTAGATATTATTATTACCGGTACATAGCATATAGGTCATTCTTAACTTGCTAACAGAGCTTTGAGCAACCTAACCCTGGTATCAAAATCTAGGGTTTTACATATTTAAAAGTAGCCAAATTTCCAAAATTTCTGAAAATATTCCAGTTTTCTTTATTCTTTATTATTAATTTTTTTTTACAACTTTGTTAAATATGGTTATTTCTCAGAAATTAATAGCTAATGGTGATCTTGGCCACCAGAAATGAAAACAGTAAATACAAGTATTTTATTTCATTTATAAGATGGCTACTCAAAGAATCTAAAATACTTTAAATATTTTGTAATACCTGCTGTCCTCCATCTTTAATCAGATTTACTGCTTTGGTTTCATACTCTACTCCCTTCAAATTCAAGGCTAAAAAGACAAAAAAGTTAAATGAGAAAGAAACAAATTAAAAATTAGTTACTTTGCTAAAGATACTTTGTTACTGTCAATATACTGTCATACCTCCAGACAGGCAGCTAGCAGACGGTTTCTAAAATGTATACATATTACAAATTGGAAATTTTACTCACCAATTCTCACACGCCAAGAGCAGGAACTCCTAAAGTACGAGTACAAAACTGGCTGAAATGAAAAAAAGCTTGGTGCTATTACTCTATAAAAAAATTATGAAAATCGTTTTTGATTACCAATAAAACCAAAGATTGTAAGTTATTTCTTTTTAAGAATTAAAAATTATAATTTTTTGTTTTTTTTACGTAATCTTTTGATTTCAGCATCCTTATTCTACCTCTACTATTAACTGGAAATTGTCTATGCATCCATAACAAAAGCCGTTCAACACTCCTAAATGCAAAGTTGCTGTTAATTTTTATTTTCATATAGATGGTACCAACAGAACAAGTTCAGATTCATGTTTTTTTTCCACCATCCCATAACTGACAACCTCAATATAAGTGAAAGTACCATTGGACATAAAACACCATTCCTCCACTCTACTCGCATCTACATCTGATACAAGCTCTGCTTGGTTAAGTTTAAGATGATACCTATAGTGTGGGAGGCCCTAAGCTAGATCACAAGCTGGTCTAACTCTGCATTTTGCATCTTCCTGTTACAGTTTGGTGGCCAAAATTTTCACTTAAAATCTTGTTTTATTTCATTTAATATCCTTGATTTCAGATTACATTTTTAAGTTACAATATGTATTATTCATTTTCAATTAAAGGTCCACAAGAAACATTACAATCAAAGGGAGGTAAATATTCAATGTATAGAGCTTATACCAAACATGATTCAGTTTCATTGGGTACAACACTTTTAAGGTACGCTTTCTAAACATTCGCTCGTGTGTCTATCGTTTACTCCAAGAACAAAGCAATCAGATTATTGCACAATTATTTTTTTGATCAAAACATCAATCAATAAGTCTGAGGTAATAAAAAGAGGCGGTGACAAAAACCGGTCATAGCTAATAGATGCAATACATCCCCTCATACTCACCTTAGCCATGGTCCTGTCGTGGTACCTGTCTGATGGATTTTCAAAGCGTTATTTTCGTAAATTTACCAATCAATATTTTCTATTATTTTCAGCAATTTCTCGTAAAATAATTAATTTAAAAATTTTAATTTATATTATTAGAAGAAATTGATAAAATAGAGATCACCAATAATAGATAAACCAGTTATTATTTTATACGGAACTACTGCTGCGAAAATATCATTCAATCGGATTTTGTTGACGATTCCTATCTTCTCCTACACACTCGGGCAGATCCTATACAACAGTTTATCAGTTCACTTGCTGAAGGTCACTAGTCCCCCCCCCCCCCCCCCCAGAAAACTACAGTTTCCTTCATCACCCTAGTCCGACTAATCAGCCCACTAAACCCCCATTTTAAGTTTTTGACAAACCTCCAAAAAGTCAAAAAATTAAAATGGGGGGTTTAGTGGGCTGATTAGTCGGACTACATCACCCATGAACTGACCATCTTTATGCAAATGAATGAATATTGACTGGCTTGTAATACACCATTATTCCACTCCAATCCATTTATCCATCAGGAATATGGGCGGTAATACTGAATAGCGTCTAGAACGATTTAAAGCACTTTATCGTAAAAAAGGTGGAGTCTAGAAAAAACATATATATTGTATATAATATGTATTATTAAAAAAAATATTATATAAATATGACGAATATTAAGGCGAATAACTTAATTTTTATTTACGAGTGTAGATGTAATTTAATACTAATGAGAGAGAGAGAGAGGGTAGACGTAAGTTTGAGAGAGAGAGAGAGAGTAGATACAAGTTAATAATGGAGACAATAAAAAAGCGGGCGACAATGAGTCCGGTGGTCCCGAATGACCTCCGATAATGCAACTATCCGATATAGTCGGGGGACCCGTAGCCATATTCAACATATAATTTTGTTTGTTCTAGACGCCACCATTTTTGACGATAAAGTGCTTTAATCATGATATAGACGGCAAACCGTTCTTGTAATTCTAGACTCGTAAATAAAAATTAAGTTTTTTGCCTTAATATTCGTCATATTTATATAATTTTTTTTTTTTAAATTATAGATATTATATACATATATTATATGTTTTTTCTAGACTCCACTTTTTTTTTACGATAAAGTGCTTAAAATCATTCTAGACGCTATTCAGCAATACCCGGAATTGGGTCAAGTCAGAGAAAAGCCAAATTCTATTAAGATAATCATATTTTTTCTATGGATTTTTTCTTCATAATTCACTGTCACAATAACAGTGACTCCAATAGTAACCTTCAATGAATCAATAGTGTCCATTAAATGTTGAAAAAACAAAGAGAACAAACTTCAAGTAAAATATAAAATTTATTCTTTTAACAAAATACTGTTTCGCCAGGGATACCACATGGCACCACATAAAGTTTGTGTTGTTCTTATTGATTATGAACAAATATAATGATGCTTGGTGAATAAAAAGCATAAAATTACATGATTCTGTATCCAATGGAAATAAAAGTTCCACACAAACATCATGTGATGTATCATGTGATGGTATGTTGGTAATTCCCCTTAAACAATGAGTGAGTGAGTGAGTAATGGTGTTTAACGTCCCTGTCAAGAATATTTCACTTATATCGAGACGTCGCCAGCTATAGGCGAAGATGCAGAAATTTTGCCTGTGCGTTGCACTGATGGCATTATACAGCAGGGTTCTTTAACGTGCCAAGCCCACCGTGACACAGGACCTCGTTTATTTTAAGTTCCCATCCAAAAGAACCGTGACTTTCATTTCGTAATGCCGAGTGCTTGGCGAAAGAACAGTCACTACCCACTTTCAAGTCTTGGGTCAGACCCGGCCGGGGTTCCAACCCATGACCTCCCACTTACGGAGCGAGCACTCTACCGACTGAGCTACCGCAGTGGTACCCCTTAAACAATGAGGTTCGCCACTGTACCACATGATACCCTCTAACGTTTATGCGGAACACTTATTTCTAATGGATATGGAATCACATGAGATGTTTTCCCACGAAAATGATGTAATTCCAGGAATCTGTGATACCCCCTTAACGTTTTTGCAGAACACATTTTTAATGGAATGGAATCGCATGAGGTTATGTTTTCCTGCAAAAATGATGTCATTCGAGGAATCTGTGACATTGACGTTTTCCAAAAACGTTCCGCACAAATGTCAAGAGGCATTGATCATGTGGTACAGCGAAAACCCCATTATCATTTCACTTCAGATCTTGATTATTAACTATAATATGTATTTATCACAGCTTTGGCATTTTAGCTATATAATTTATACAACAATTATTTACTGCAAAGCTTTAAAACACAATGGTACATGTCTTTATAAACATGATAAAAATATAGTAGAGTTCAGTCAAATTTGCATACCAGTATGTATACAAGTACAGTAAAACCTTGTTATAATGCCTCGATAACTTTGCCACCTCGCTTATCGCCACACTATTTTGAAGTCCAAAAATCCATTTTGTATACGTTTTTCTTTATGGGCCTCCCTCGATTTATTGCCAAACCCCTTTATAACGCCAAAATTTGACTGAACAAATGATAGCGATGAATTGAGGTTTTACTGTATACTGTATATAAATGCATTATCAAAATAGTGTTGGGTACCACGAAAAATTTTGTACCACGGTATTTTAACAAGTATCGCGGTATGTAGCAAGGTATACCACGATATTCTTGAATGGGAAATTCTTACTTCAAATGGAGCATAAATATGAATCAATTTGACCAGATCAGTTAACAACACAAAATAAAATTTAGTTTATATAGTTTTGCTATTTATGATTTGAACATGGATTAGTATGTTTGATATGCTACATTGATTGTTAGATAGATGAGTTGAATTTGTTATATAGCAACTCATTTTGCTATTAACCATCCATTGTGAAGACGAAGTTGTGAACAGGAAATAAAACTACTGCAATCTTGTAACAAAAAGCTTTAATGAAATCTGGAACAAAGCACATTTATCCCATACAGGCATGTTGCATGTCACAAATGTCATAAAAGTTAAAACATAAACCATGCTCATCACCACTGAAATTGTCTGACTAGAATATAGAACTTGACTAGAAAATCCAACCATGCTATCTATTTTCCTCTTTTTTTAAACCGAAAGTGTATGTTATATGATCTTAAGGCACAGTTAACAAAATAAATAAATGGTAAAAGAAAACAACATTGACCTGTCAGCTTGACTTTTCATTAGTAATATTCATATAGAATGATCCACCCAATGCATGGGTAGTGTTTGGATACACAGTTTTAATACATGTACAATGCATGTTTCCCATGACATAGATGAAATAAACACCTGTGATCCCTCTATAGTGGTATGTGCCAGTTCATAATAAATATTAAAATTAAAGGTCAAGCAGACAGGTCAAAGTTGTTTGCCTATAAACGTAGATAAAATCTGAATATGGAATTGATGCCAAGTGTTCTTATTATGATAAAACAAAGTGAATGTCATCATTTAGCCCTTAAATCTTCTGGACAATCAGGCTGTACAAATGGACTGGCTGCTTTAAATGAGTCTAACTTTGAACATTCATCATTTATTTTGGAAATTGTTGGAAATGACTCCATAGGAACTCCAAACCTAAAAAAAACAAAAATATATAAGTATATACAATATAGTACCTTGATTTTTCTAAAGAAGAAGAGTAGAGTTAAGAAGTGAAGTTTTACACCCCAGTCATGAATGTTCTACAAATATGGAGCTGGTCAGTTCAGGGATGGTGGGGAAAACTTGAGTGTCTGGAGAAAACCACCAACCTTTGAACAAGCGAACTGACAAACTTTCCCATACTTGGATCTGTCCCTAGTGGGTTCAAATCTAGGTGGCGAGAGGTACTGTGATCCATAAGAACAGCAGTGTTCAATCTAGAAATTGGACACAGGGGGTCATGCTGGCCCAGGCAACCTTTAACAGGGGACCAATTCTTAAAGTAAGGGGTCAATGCCTAATGACGATGGACACAACGTTATGTTAACCGAAAGACAACGATTTCACATCTTTAATATGGTAAATAAGATGACAATAAGTATTGTAATGATAATCAGACAATGAAAAACACAAAGCAGTAGTCATGCATTGTTTATTTTCGTCATAATTTAGCCACTTCTTGTACTTTGTACCGCTAACCAACCATGATGAAATTTTACGTGCACCTGCCGACGATTGCTGATGTTTCATCGTCATTTTGTGGGATGGTTTTTTAATTAGATTTTCGCTTGTTTTCCCCCTTGCAAAACCACACTTCATAATCAGAAACAAACATACTAATCCATATCCGAAATCACAATCCAGAAGCAAAGTAAAAACTTTGGAACTGACAGCTGAACTGTCGCGCTTCCAATCTCTTTGATGACTAAATAATCAACATTACTTTGGCGCTTGAAAACGAGTGTCTACGACTTCCTTATATAAAGCGCACTACTAACAAAGACCACCACAGAAAACTATGACGTCATATATTTTTGTGTGATTACATATTGTGATAAACAATACTGGGATGATCTCGGAAGATAAAAATTCAATGCGATTGTTTCGGCCCGGGGGATCGTTCCCAGCGCGTCAAACTGACGAAAATCGTGGGAATGCCGCAATGGCACGCTCTAGATTGAACACTGGAACAGGATGTAGACCACTTGGCCACCGAGGCCCTTTTTTTAAAGAAAGCAAAGTAATTTTGTACCAACATTATGAATGGACTTGATTTACTGTAGATTGGGAAATTTTCACGTTATCTAATTTTTTACGTGAATGCACTTTAATATTCATTCGCGTCTTTTCATTTTCGCGTGATCCCGACTCTGTAGTTATAATTTTAATTACTGCTTATTTTTCGCAAAACTTTTCACTCGCGAATTTACGCCAAAATAAAATGACCTTGAAAATTTCCCAATTTACAGTAACTACACCTTGTACACTGTGTAAACGTTTTTCAAAACAATAGTGAAGGTGTACATCTTGAGTGATAAATCACTAAATAGCAAGCACGAGCAGACGATGTTAAGTGAAAAACAACATGGCAGCAATTTGTTTAACTAGCACGCAAAAAAAAAAAACAACATTGTAAAGTAAATTTTCATAATCTGTCCTTCTAATGTTTAATTAAAGGAGTTATATTTTTAATATTTGTGATATTTTTACCAAAATGTGCGACAGTTAACTTGTGAGGATTATTTCATATCAGTGAGGCCTCCACAGTAGAGGGTGCCAAAAAGTGGCATCAATTGTGTGTTTAATGTAGTTCTTCTTGAATCAACATAAAATACTCATTGATCATTGAAAGTAAAAAAAGATGCATTTATGCATAAAGTGTTACTGACAACTAGGATCCATCTGTGTTTGATATCATCTAATTTTAATGTTCACCTGACCATATGACTTACTTATTTGCATTACCAACTTGTGGTACTAAAAACAAATCAGCCATTGTAATTTCATCTCCAACACAGTATTTTCCTGAGCTCTTTTCTAATATTTTTTCCAAAGCTGAAATACCAAAAAATAAGAGTAATGACTAGGATTGTCCAAACTTACTAATTAAGGGCCCATAACTTTGTAAATTTTTTATACAAGTGTAGTGACTGATCAATGAGTCATAACTCTGTTGATAAAAGTTGATTGAACGAGGTGTAATAACTCTGTAAATATAAGTTGATTGTCAAGGAGCCTTAACTCTGTGAATAAAAGTCTATTGATTAAGGGCCCATAACTCTATTAAATAAGAGTTGATTAATCAAGGAGCCATAACTCTGTAAATAAAAGTCTATTGATTAAAGGCCCATAACTCTATTAAATAAAAGTTAAATAATACAGAGCCCATAACTCTGTGAATAAAAGTCTATTGATTAAGGGCCCATAACTCTATTAAATAAAAGTTGATTAATCAAGAGCCATAACTCTGTAAATAAAC
Source organism: Anadara kagoshimensis (assembly GCA_021292105.1). Classification (NCBI taxonomy): domain Eukaryota; kingdom Metazoa; phylum Mollusca; class Bivalvia; order Arcoida; family Arcidae; genus Anadara; species Anadara kagoshimensis. The sequence continues at coordinate 8,117,466 of CM037858.1, read as the reverse complement.
GTCTATTGGTTAAAGGCCCATAACTCTATTAAATAAAAGTTAATTAATACAGAGCCCATAACTCTGTGAATAAAAGTCTATTGATTAAGGGCCCATAACTCTATTAAATAAAAGTTGATTAATCAAGAGCCATAACTCTGTAAATAAAAGTCTATTGGTTAAAGGCCCATAACTCTATTAAATAAAAGTTAATTAATACAGAGCCCATAACTCTGTGAATAAAAGTCTATTGATTAAGGGACCATAACTCTATTAAATAAAAGTTGATTAATCCAGGAGCCATAACTTTGTAAATAAAAGTCTATTGATTAAGGGCCCATGACTCTATTAAATAAAAGTTAATTAATACAGAGCCCATAACTCTGTGAATAAAAGTCTATTGATTAAGGGACCATAACTCTATTAAATAAAAGTTGATAAATCCAGGAGCCATAACTTTGTAAATAAAAGTCTATTGATTAAGGGCCCATAACTATTAAATAAAAGTTAATTAATACAGAGCCCATAACTCTGTGAATAAAGTCTATTGATTAAGGGCCCATAACTCTATTAAATAAAAGTTGATTAATCAAGGAGCCATAACTCTTTAAAAAAATCTATTGATTAAGGGCCCATAACTCTATTAAATAAAAGTTGCCTAATACAGAGCCCATAACTCTGTGAATAAAAGTCTATTGATTAAGGGCCCATAACTCTATTAAATAAAAGTTGATTAATACAGAGCCCATAACTCTGTAAATAAAAGTCTATTGATTAAGGGCCCATAACTCTATTAAATAAAAGTTGATTAATACAGAGCCCATAGCTCTGTAAATAAAAGTCTATTGATTAAGGGCCCATAACTCTATTAAATAAACAAGAGGTCCATGGGCCTGATACGCTCACCTGATATCTAATGGCTAGCTAATAGATTTAAAGAAATCATAAATACTAAACCACAACGACTTTTTTCTTTACATCAAACTGATCGTTGTATCGATACCTACAACATTCTAATATACATGCCTATACAAAAAGTTTATAGTTTTCGAGGTAATTAACTATTTCGATATTGTTTAGCATCTGTGACCTTGACCTTTGAACCCAAGACCTTTTTCTATACATCAAAATGATTGTTGTATCAATACCTACAACATTCTAATACACATGCCTATACAAAAAGTATCACATCAGATTTTTTCTGCCATCATCGGTTTCAGAGAAGAAGATTTTTCAAGATTTTTGCACCCCTAGGTCACTGTGACCTAGTTTTGGTAGCCATGGCTACGCCATGAACAAATCTAAATTGCACTATCCCAGACATGCTTCTGACCAAGTCTCGTTGAAATCTGCCAAGTACTTTCAGAGGAGAAGTCGAAAATGTGTGTTAACGATTCATGCACGCACACACGCACATACACACGCTGCACCATACCATAAGCTCACATGACCTTTTGTCAGGTGAGCTAAAAATCAAGAGCCCATAATTCTGTAAATAAAAGTCTATTGATTAAGGGCCCATAACTCTATTAAATAAAAGTTGATTAATCCAGGAGCCATAACTCTTTAAATAAAAGTCTATTGATTAAGGGCCCATAACTCTATTAAATAAAAGTTGATTAATACAGAGCCCATAACTCTGTGAATAAAAGTCTATTGATTAAGGGCCCATAACTCTATTAAATAAAAGTTGATTAATACAGAGCCCATAACTCTGTGAATAAAAGTCTATTGATTAAGGGACCATAACTCTATTAAATAAAAGTTGATTAATACAGAGCCCATAACTCTGTGAATAAAAGTCTATTGATTAAGGGACCATAACTCTATTAAATAAAAGTTGATTAACACAGAGCCCATAGCTCTGTAAATAACAGTCTATTGATTGATCAAGGGGTCATAAATATAAAAACAAACATATTTTTCCATGTCCAAATCAAAATCCCAAAGTAAAGTAAAAACTAGATTAAACATTTGAACTTCCACCAGGGAAGTGAGACCAGGTGCTCCAGAAGGGTAAGTATCTCCTGTTTAACTAGCTACACCTGCCATTTGTGTAATCAAAAGTGAGAGTGAAAGGAACAGGAAACTACCGTAAATCGGGAAATTTTGGCTGTAGTTTAATTTTGGTTTATTTGGCACCCAACTTAAAAGTGCCAAAATTAAACACACCAAAATAATACATATTCTAAAAAAAGAAATGCCAATATTTACCTGAAAATTGATGTTCCGTAATAGAGCACTTTAATCTTAACTTGCCGAAAAAACGGTCATATTTGCCGGACTTGTCTGATGTAAATTTATTTTGACCGACGTGAAAAATCACGTCGGACATTATTTTGTTTTCGGACATTTTCAATTTTACAACAGGAATATAAACGGACAAATCAGTTTTCGGTCCGACAAAAGTAAACTAGCGCTAGTCTGTCTGCTGGTCTTTAAAACCCTACCCGACTTCACTGAGTATATCCTACGATATTGTCCTTACCGCGTGTTTACCTGTCATCTACCTATGGACTTAAGTAGTCGCGTGTCTATTTCTTTTGTTTCCCCAGTCAGAATCATCTTAACTTTCTTTAAACGCGTGTTTGTTTAATTGTAAAATGTGTTGATTACGGAAGCCATAACGTGTGTTGGTCAAGGGTGAGGTTTGTTATTATAGAGGTTCCATGCGGGGTGTTGAAAACTAACTATTACGCACTTCGTAATTGTTCCATTATTAATGAACTGTCTCCTTATACAGTTCTTTTGTCTTTGCATATACAGTATATACCGATACATTGGTATTTCAATTTGTATTATCGTTATTTTATGAAACCCGGAAGGCTTAATAGTGCATTCCATTTCATTTTCTAATTTATAAATTACAACACTTCCGGTTTTCAATGAGCATAATTCGTTGTCTTGTGGCTGTTTGTGAACATTTTATTCAGTGAAATGCCAAAAATAAAACGCCTTATTTAGCGAAGTGCCAAATTTAAACACACCAAAATTAAACATCCACATTTTGGAAGAAAACCGCCAAATTATCCCGACGCCAAAATTTCCCGATTTACAGTATGGGAAGTCAAATTGACCATAGAAAATTGAAGTCAGGGTGGTGATTAATTATGGTTTTACTGTATATAAAACAAAACTTGACTTGCTTACCAGTAAATCCTTTTTCAATCCAAAACTTAGCCCATTCAGCTTTTCTATCATCACCAACTTTCTTCAGTAATGCTTCACTCTGTATTGGTTGTATACCACTGCCAATAACCTCGCATATCTCTCTAACCTAAAAATATGGTACCATTAGAATGTATACCACTGCAAATAACCTCGCATACCTCTCTAACCTAAAAATATGGTACCAGTAGAAGAGAAACAAAGCAATTAAATAATAACAGAGTGGAGTAATAGGATTTTTGCACACCAGCCAATATTTTTTTTCCATCAATTTCGATCCTGTCAGTTCTGGGATGTAGAGGAAACCAGATAGCTTGGAGAAAAACTCAGCTTTCAGAAATTCTCAAATTAGGATTAGCCTAAATTGATTCAAAACTAAGCAGTGACTAGTGAGAAGCACTGTGATCTGTATGTGCAAACTTTAGATAACTTGGCCGTATTTTCAGGCAAACTAGATGATAATGGAGTTCCCCGCCATACTGTAGATCACTTTTATAATGCAAGAGATTTATTTTCGCTTAAATTCGCCAATTCAAATATCACACGAATATATATATCCAGCACACAGATATTTTTATGTTGACATACATTTGTTGTATTCGGTAAGATTCCAAACGCGAATTCAAATATTCGCAAATAAGGCCAAGATGGTCTTGACGTGAAATTTTCTACTTGCGAAAAATAAGTGATCTACAGTACCAAGTAATACATACCTTATTGTATAAAACAATATGGAATCACAATACCAGCTGTGTTGAATGATATAGAATTCAATGTTTTCCTACAAAAACACATTTTTGTGGAAAAGTGACATAAACCTATTCCATATCAATGGGGTCCGCGACTGTACCTTCTGATCAATTCCTTTTAATGCTTATGTGGAACCTTTTTGGAAAATGTTAACATTGAAAATTCCTGGAATAAAGTAGTTTTTTTCAGAAAAATGTCATCTCATGTAATTCCATATCCATTGGAAATAAGTTCTGCACAAATGTTAGGGGGCATCATGTGGTACAGTGGTGAACCCCACTGGAAATGATTGTTCCACATAACGGTTACAGGGTATTATTGTGTGATATGATGTTGTCCTCAATCACGTACCTTTGCTCTTTTGAAAATATCTTTTGGCAGCAATGCTGGTGATGGGTACATTTCTTCAAGAAATTCAATTATGGCTACCTAATAAAAAATGAGAAGAAAGAAATTTTTAATGCCTTTGTCTACCACTCTCAAAGTTTTATGCAATTGAATAATCTATGTTGTAGAAAATATTGTATTCTTAGGTACAAAACTAGATAATAGAGAGTAAATTAATGGAGTTTTAAGCTCCAGTCAAGATGTTTTCACTTGTAACAAATATGGTCAGTTCTGGCCGAAGGAACCCAGAACAACAAACTAACAAACTTTTTCACACTAGGATCCAAGATCTGTCCAAAGTGGGATTTGAACCATGGCAGTACCGTTAAGTGGCAATGTGATCTGTAAGTGCTTCTTAATCAAGCTTTGTAGAACTGAGCCCTGAAATATTTTTGGTCAGCTCTGGAAGAGTGGAGGAATCCAGAACAAGCAAACTAACCATCTTTCTCACACTAGGATCCAAGATCTGCCCAGAGTGGGATTTGAACCATGGCAGTACCGTTAAGTGGTAATGTGATCTGTAAGTGCTTCTAAATCAAGCTTTGAAGAACCTGAGCACTGAAATATTTTTAACCAATCAACATTCTGATATACTTACTGACTGTGTTAATGTTTCACCCTTAATCTGTATGGCGGGAACTTGTTGTAACGGGTTGACATTTGAATAATCGTCCGTTTTCTGTGAAAAAAAGGAGAATTTTATTTTGCTGAAAATTTATATCATAAAACACAGAAACATTAATCCACATAATCAGAATTTAACAAGTGCCAATAGAAGAACAACCTATTTTCACTACAAATCAAGATTATCAAAATGTTTAATTGTAAGCTTTAAAATTTGACTATCAATGACTCAACCAAAATCTTCATTTATTCTTTCTTTTATTCATTCATTCATTTTTTTTAAATTAAAATATTGGTTATAGAGAAATAAATGTTTTCTATGGTAGTGATAATAGCAAGTTTGTGCATAAACTTTGAAAGGAAATTTATAAATTTATTGCCTCAGAAATTAATAGCTAATAGTGATTTTGGCTACCAGGAATGGAAACAGTAAATACAGGCATTTTAATACATTTATAAGATGGCCAATCAAAGAATCTAAAATACTTTAAATATTTTGTAATACCTGCTGTCCTCCATCTTTGGTCAGATTTACTGCTTTGATTTCATACTCTATTCCCTTCAAATTCAAGGCTAAAAAAACAAAAAAGTTAAATAAGAAAGAAATTAATATATATTTAATTTGCTAAAGATACTTTGTTACTTCAATATGCTATGTCATACTCCCAGCCAGGCAGCTAGCAGACTGTTTCTAAAATGTATACATATAACAAATTGGAAATCTTACTCACCAATTCTCACTCGCCAAGAGCTGGAACTCCTGAAGTACGAGTACAAAACTAGCTGAAATAAAAAAACCTTGGTGCTATTACTCTATGAAAAAAATTATGAAAATCGTTTTTGATTACCAATAAAACCAAAGATTGTAAGTTATTTCTTTTTAAGAATTCAAATTTATATTTTTTTGTTTTTTTTACGTAATCTTTTGATTTCAGCATCCTTATTCTACCTCTACTATTAAATTGGAAATTGTCTATGCATCCATAACAAAAGCCTAAATGCAAAGTTGCTGTTAATTATTATTTTCATATAGATGGTACCAACAGAACAAGTTTTTCCACCATCCCAGAACTGACAACCTCAATATAAGTGAAAGTATCATTGGACATAAAACACCATTCCTCCACTCTACTCACATCTACATCTGATAAAAGCTCTGCTTGGTTAAGTTTAAGATGATACCTATTCACCATTTCGAAAACACAAAGTCTCGACCGAAGTCTCGTTTAAGTCTCGTGGGGGGGGGGGGGGGGGGGGTTGCTGAAGAACGACTACATTGATATGCGGTTACGCTGTTGAAAATTGTGAATTAGTAGTTCTTCGTTATCGTTTTCACCAACAATTATGACGAATAAAAGAAATAAAATAATACAGAAAGTGAAACAGTGTGTATTTATCATTTATTTGTAGGAATTATTTAAATTACAGCAACCAAAAAGGAAACCGAAAGTTGACTTGGATGTCTACGTTTGTAAATTTATCTGTAGTTGATATATCTTTCCTATGTGCCAAATAAAGTGGTATATAAATGAGTAAAAACCCTTATTAGTTAAGAGAAAGAACTGGCAATTGTTTCTGTTTTTTAAAAAAAAAATAAATGAACAAACCATGCAAGTAGAAATTTTCCTCATCGATAGGCCGCGAATAGCTGCCCGATTTACAGTAATTAAATTATGAAGGAACGTGAATAAAATTGTTGAAAAAGTAATTTTTACCATTAAACGATCAAGTTTGTTATAACCATCAAGTTTGTTATCATTAATTATAAAAGATCGAAATAATCCCGTGCCTATGGTGTAAAAATTATTTTATATCTAATGTCTTTCCTTCTATTTTTGTTTAAAAAATTGCCTTTATTTCATCCTTTTTCCCTTAAAGTATCCAAAATCTTGATTATGGTTGCATTTTTCGACATTCGTTGTTTCTCAGGATTTTTTTTTTTTTTTTTATTTACATTTTTTAAAAACGACTTTTTCCTTCCATTTTGCGTTAAATATTGACAAAATTCTATGATTTTTACGGTATTTCATAGGTTACCAGCATACTGTTACAGAATACGGGTATAGATATTTTCATCCAAAATTTTCCGTTTTAGAAATTAAATAATTTGAATTTTATTTCATTATAAAGTCTTTGTCTAACAAAAAAATAATAATAGTAATAAGAACAAGAGGCCCATGGGCCTTAACGCTCACCTGTGACCTTGACCTTTGAACCCAAGAGCTTCATTCAAATATCAAAATGATAATTAGGCCAATATTCTAATATACATCCCTATACAAAAAGTTTATAGTTTTGAGATAAATAATCATTTCAGTACTTGTTTGTATTCTGTGATCTTGACATTTGAACCCATGCCCTTCATTCATATATCAAAATGACCATTGTGCCAGTACCAACAATATTCTAATATACATGCCTATACAAAAAGTTAATAGTTTTCAAGATAATTAACCATTAAGGTATTCATTCGCATCTGTGACCTTGACCTTTGAACCCATGACCTTCATTCATATATCAAAATAATCATTAGGATACTACCTAAATATTCTAATATACATGCCTATACAAAAAGTTTATAGTTTTTAAGATAAATAATCATTTCATAACTTGTTCACATCTGTGACCTTGACCTTTGAACCCATAACCGTCATTCATATATCAAAATGGTTGTTAGGCTAATACCTACAATATTCTAATATACATGCATATACAAAAAGTTAATAGCTTTCAAGATAATTAACCATTCATGTATTCATTCGCATCTGTGACCTTGACCTTTGAACCCATGACCTTCATTCATATATCAAAATGATCGTTAGGATAATACCTAAAATATTCTAATATACATGCCTATACAAAAAGTTTATAGTTTTTGAGATAAATAATCATTTCAGTACTTGTTTACATCTGTGACCTTGACCTTTGAATCCATGACCTTTATTCATATATCAAAATGACCATTGGGCCATTACCTACAATATTCTAATATACATGCCTATACAAAAAGTCTATAGTTTTTGAGATAAATAATCATTTCAGTACTTGTTTACATCTGTGACCTTGACCTTTGAACTCATGACCTTTATTCATATATAAAAATGACCATTGGGCCATTACCTACAATATTCTAATACACATGCCTATACAAAAAGTTCATGGTTTTGCAGATAATTAACTATTTTGGAAAACTTGTACAATTGTGACCTTGACCTTTGAACCCATGACCTTAATCGATATATCAAAATGATCGTCATGTCAATACCTACAATTAACCAAAAATCCTTTGTCATTATCACAAGAAATGTTTAAAAATAGCATTTTTTATCAAAGGTCAAAATCTGGGACATGACCTTGACCTTTGACCTTGACATCAATCGGAAGAAACCCGCAAGAAAAGATCAACAGTGAAAACTCTATACAATTATCCTCAGCCATTATATATTCGTTCGTTGGTCTATCGTTTACTCCAAGAACAAAGCAATCAGATTATTGCACAATTATTTTTTTCATCAAAACATCAATCAAAAAGTCTGAGGTAATAAAAAGAGGTGGTTGACAAACACCGGTTATAGCTAATAGATGCAATAGATCCCTCATACTCACCTTAGCCATAGTCCGTCGTGGTACCTCAGTACCTGTCGGATGGATTTTTCAAAGCATTATTTTCGTAAATTTATCAATCAATATTTTCTATTGATTTCAGTAATATCTCATAAAGTAATTAATTTAAATATTTAATTTACATTATTAGAAGAAACTGATAAAAAAGAGGTCATCAACAATAGATATATGAACAGTTATGTTATACGGAACTATGGCTGCGAAAATGTAATTCAATCGGATTTTGTTGACGATTCCTATCTTCACCTGTGCCGCAGGTAATCTAAATGCATCGTTGATTTATGATTTGTCAGGTGTGTGCAAGATAAAGAAAAACGGTATTCGATGAAACATTGAAAACCTCACTGGAAAATGCCAAGTAACATTCCAACAAAAATAAAACAGAAAAATTCCGAAGAAAAGAATAGAGAAAATGATGATGGAAAATTGTCTCCAAATTTTCCTCCACCAAAAATCCCATCAGAGAAGAACAAACGTTTGGATAAGTTGGATCGAAGTTCATCAGACGATTCAGACATGGCATTGACAAAGGAAAAGGAGAAAGTTCAACTGGAACAAGAAAAAGATGAAACATTTCAGGGATTTATTAAGGGCCTATTTAGGGCCGAAATTCGGCCCCATTCCCAATGGAAAAAACATTGATTTTTTCCCAAAATGGGCTGAGAAAATTCCCAATTAGAAAATTGTACCAGATACATAGCTGAAGTCTGGCCATAAATGTGGCTGCTTTTCTCAATCTTCAATCAACTCAATACACTGAAAGCATTAGATTTAATCATTAATGACATCAAAAATGATGTCAAAGATTTCCCAAAATGAGCAAAAAGTTGATAGTTTTTCCCAATTTTTAGTTTAGGGCCTTTTCCCAAAAGATCCTGATAAATCCCTGCATTTACTGCTAGCCCAAGAACATACTACACATTGCTGGTTTTGATGACTATGATCTCATTGGCCTTGAGACTTTACAATATTGAAAATCCAACACATGTTTGGTAAGTATTTTTAGTCTGCTCTCTGTAAAACTGGAAGGAGACTATAGTATAAGTTTACCCTTACAGCAACTAATTGGAGCCAAGGATCGTCGGCTAGCTACTTTTTGTACAAGGTACAAATCTACAATCATCAGACTACTGTCTGTTTACTCTACTGCAAAAAAAGGAACAATGCTAATATTTCAAAAACTTGAATGGCACCGTTAAAATCAATTAATCATTTACTTACATGAGCCGAGTCATTGCTAATAAACCTAAGTTCGATATAATCCATGCATCATAACTCCTTTAATACACCAAAACATATTTAGGATGGGTGTTTAAAATGGTTAAAATTTTAACAAATGACATTGTCTTTCGTGTGATGTAATGATTACGGAAGAATTTATTATTGATGTAGGTTCGCAAAGGGTACAATGAAGGGCAGTTCAATGGTCGGGTTGAGTTTACTTTAATTTTTTCAAAAGTTTGAAAATGCAGAAAGTTAGTTCACTTCATTACTTTAATATTAAATCAATTTTACTCGTCTCAGTTACGTAAAAACCGATCTTTTCTTGAGCTGCACTAACCTACTTAAATAGTCAAATCTTTCGGCATGACTACGTAACATAAAGAAACCTGCCATTTCGTAAAAAAATTATCATTGTAAACACCCACCCAGGTTATATTTTGTCGCATGAAATGTATGGAGCAAGGATGGAGCCAAAACATGAATTTTTAGTAATGGCTCAGCTCTTGTAAGTAAAAGAATAATTGATTTTTACACATCATATTGAAATCTATAAAATATTTTGTGATCTTGCTTTCTCTGAAATAGGCCAAATAAACAGTAACAATTTAAACTAAAAAATATGTAGCTTGTTCTGACCAAATCTTAGTCAGAGTCACCATGGACAAATATCCGAGTGACACACAGAAATTATTTTTGAAATTTAGTACTTGCATGTTAATCATGTGATCCAATGAAATGACTCCTAAGTTACGTTTCCAACAGCTGTGAATATTTAAATTTATCTACCAAATCCTTCCTCCAGACTATCGGTACAGCCATTTTGAAAAAGAAAAATATATTGGGTAAATTAGAGATCACACCTGGAATTGATATTCAAAGTAACAAAACATAACCAATAGTTTGGCGCTGTATAACCTTTGCTTTTGGTTTGTTATTTAGAACATCAATTCTGGATTATGAATTAGGTGCAACAACTGAAATGTTTTTAGTAATATATATTTATTTTTTTTTAAATCTCAATTCAGTTTGATACATTTATTTCAGCTGGGATGAAACTCATTTTGGAAAGATGGGAAGTTGGTATATCAAAAGAACATTCTTTTTTGATGTGCATCCTCCTCTTGGAAAGGTATACATTAATAATTTCATAAATAAGCTAGATTTGTCCAAAAGAGACAAATACCCAGCCCCCAAACCCTAATAATTGTACAACATGTATTGGTATCTTCATATTCCAACACTCTTCTTGACCTTGAACAGTGTCTGAAATAAAGCATAATCAGGGCACACACTGTCAGTCGCAAATGTCGCAAATTGCAACACCTTTTATAAGTTGCGACAAAAAAATTCATGTCTTATTAGAAAATGTGTTTTAGAAGACTTTAAATTTCTACTTTTGTTTAGAATTTGCCACAAAAAAAATTTGACCCAGTGTGAACCCTGATAATTTTCAACCGGTCATTGTTTTGATAATTTCAACATTTTCTAGTGAGATACGTAGGACACTATTAAAAAATTAAACTGTCCTTCCCAAAAGTTTTCCATCTGAAGCTGTGGGACTGACTGTTATTTCCAACACTGCCTTGACCTTTGTATATTACTACTACTATGTATGGCATTAGTTAAATGCAAAGTTACACTATTTGCTTATAAATACATGTAAAATGTAGAAATTGTTGTGTCAGTTTCATGAAATTCCTTTGAAGCAGTAAATAGTCATGTCAAGTTTCAAGTTATCATAAAATTAAAACTAGAAAAGAATATACTCACTAATACTCTAAAACAATTGTAACAGGAAAGAGAAAAATGCAGGGTCGGACCGGGAATCGAACCAGGGACCTCCCACACTATAGGCGAGTGCTCTACCACTGAGCTACCTAGACTGCTACATTCGTCCTTTACTTTTTTCAATTCAACTCCCTTGAATCGAAACCACCAGGTTTCACCCTAGGACCAATCTGTTGGTCGGCAACTTCCCTCGGTCGGATGAGCCCCCAAATGTAACAGGAAAAAGAAAAAATGCAGGGTCCGACCTGGGATCAAATTCGGAACTTCCCACACTATAGGCGAGTGCTCTACCACTGAGCTACCCAGACCACTACACAATGAAAACAAGTGGAATGCAGCTTAAAGACTTGTGTACTGAACTTGTATGTAGGTTAACCTTTCAGAACAGATCAATAAAATTACCCGGTATCTCATTGTTAGGGAATCTGCACCTTCATGTATTTGATCTATCATTATCTGTTTTTAAAAATGAATTATTTTCTTTATTTCCTAGATGTTAATAGGTTTATCTGGTTATTTGACTGGGTATGATGGCGAGTTTCATTTTGGAAAGCCAGGGGACCAGTATGGTGACACTAAATATGTAGGAATGAGAGTGGTAAGTTTTTATGATCAGCTGTAATATTCTGGCATTTATATATTGTTTATCAACATATTGTGAGATACATGTACTAGTATCCCATAATATTTTTGAGGAAACAATTATGAATTGTTTTCATTGGACAGAATGAAGGAATGGCTACGTAATGGTGTTATATGCCCCAGTCAAGATTCTTTCACTTATATTGAGATGGTCAGTTTTGAGGTAGTGGAGGAAACTGGAATGTCTGGAGAAAACCACCACCGCCAAAAACCTTGCAAGCAAACTGTCAAACTTTCTCACATAAGGATCGGTCCCGAGTGGAGTCAGGGATTTTTCTTACCTTTTTGGGAAAAGGACCTTGGGATGAAATTGGGAAAATGCTCAACAAAAATGTAATTTTGGGAAAAATCACAACAACATATTAGAAATTCTAGACCACTAGAATATTGGTAATTGAACAAATTATATCAGTGTTCACAGCAAAATAGCGCTGTCTCTTTTGTCTCTATATAAATCATCCAGCAAAATGTGGGTTAATATAGATTGAAATCGTTATCAGGATGAAATATCCTCCGAATATGATGTTGATGATCTTGTAAATTTTTTTTTCTCAAAAAATTGATAAACATAGCTAATTGGGAATTTTTTACTACAGAATTGGGAAAAATGTATGTTTTTTTGCATTGGGAATGGGTCCCTTTACCGGACCCTGTGGATACCCAGAAAAATCCCTGGGAGTTCAAACCTAAACAGTGAGAGACGTGATCTGTAAGCACATGCTGTAGATGCTCTGATTCAGATAGAGAACTTTTGCATTAATGTTTTTATATCCTGCACAAATATTGTTTCCAGTTTGCATTTTATGTGCTTAACTGTCAAAATTTCATCAGGATATTGGCGAAATATATTGAACTAGTGAGGGAGCCTCAGAAAGTTGCATGCATTTGTTTTTCATGTTTCATATTATTTCAACTTATGAAGTTTTGGAATGTCAGGAGTTCAAATATCACATTTTCTCTTTTCATTTTGAAGAAAATTGGAATATATTTGGAGAACACATTTAATGGAATAAGGAATAAAATATATAAGCAGATACTAGTTAAACAGATTGTACCAATTTTCATAGTAAAATGTTTTAATAGTTTACAATGAATGTTTTAATACTAATTATGGTTTATAGACAGTTTTTGAACATTATATTATACAATATATTAATACACCACTTTCAATCCCTGTTTCAGTTTTGTGCATTGCTTGGTGCAGCATTGGTACCTTTGTCATACATGTCAACATGGTTACTCACTAAGACCATCATGTCAGCCTTCTTTGCTTCATTATTTGTTCTATTAGGTGAGTCATTTTTTTATTGTATCTATGTCTATCTCCTTACTTCATATTACAGAAGTCATGACCCCTAAAAAGTTCCATATACTGTAGATCACTTATTTTTCGTGAGTAGAAAATTTCACGTGAAGACCATTTTTGGCCTTTTTCGCGAATATTTGAAATCGCGTTTGGAATCTTATTGAATACAAAATACGCATGTCAACATAGAAATATCCTTGTGCTGGAAATATTCGCATGGTATTTGAATTTGCGAATGGGGATGAGTCACGAATTTACGCGAAAATAAATCTCTTGCGAAATAAAAATAATCTATAGTATTCATTGAACCCATAATGATAAATTAAACTATTAAACTTAAGGTCAGAGGTATTCTCTTAGCATTAAGTTTCCTGAATTTTCAAGAATATGAAAATAAAAATTTACAAAAAAAACCATGTATATTATTTTACTATAATCCAACAGAAATGCATGTATTTAGAAACTGGATTTTTTTTTAAAATTGCTATTAAAGTGCCCCAATTTTTGGCTAATTTTCTTTAGAAAGGCCCAGAACATTACCAGTACTGGTCTATCATGTCAACATTCTTTTCTTCAGCATCAATTGTGATAAGAGGCGATTATCTCTCTCTCTCTCTCTCTCTATATAGATATATATACAGTTGAATCTCGTTATCTCGAACTCGGATATCTCGAACTACCGGATATCTCGAACTTTTTAAAAAGTCTGAACAGAGTTGTTATTTATTAAACCAAAATCACTCCGGTTATCTCGAACTCGGATATCTCGAATTATCGGATATGTCGAACAATATTTTCGTCCCCGTGAATGAAAATCCTAGGAAAATTACACTCGTTAACTCGAACAAAAATTTAGGAAAATTAAATTTGTTAACTCGAACAAAAAATTGGGAAATTTCTTAACTCGAACAAAAAATTTTGAGAAATCAAATTTGTCAGCGCCTACAGATTTTTTGGTAGAAAAAACACATTCCGACACAAATAAAATATTTGACTGTCGGCCTCGTATTGATTTTAAAATTACAACATTGCACTGACCTCCCAATTTCCTTAAGCCCTTAATTATTATTCCTTGCATAAGCAATTAAACCATCAAGGAGATTAGCAGGTGTTATAATTACTGCCAAGCTGAACATGGCTTCCGAAAGCGTGTGATGTGAACATTACTCAATACAACCGGAAGCTTGGGGTGATTAAAGTACACAAAGCGAAACTGGTATGGAGACCAAAGCGGACTCCACTATTTGTCGGCTTATAACAAGTAACAGATAATCTCCCGAATTTTTATATACTACATTCTCAATTTTAAATACCAATTATAAATAATGCAGTTTTTATATATCATATTTAAATACATACGATATAGGAGAAAACGGCAATAGATACAGTTTGACAAGATAAACCCGGAAGCGACTTCCGGTAGGCGTGTACAAGTTACTTCCCTTTTGTTGTCGTTTTTAACATCGGTTATCTCGAACTCCGGATAAGTCGAACTTTTTGCATTTCCTCGTCGAGTTCGAGATAACGAGAGTCAACTGTATATATATATATATATATATATATATATATGTATACATTGGAGTAATGGGTACTTTAGTGCCTCTGTTCACATGTTGATTTTACATAAAATAGTTCAATTTAGACAGGATTTAAGTTTATCCAGAATTCAGTATATAATTATAATAATTAAATCTTAAATAATTTATATATTTGTAGATGTTGGAACTATAACTCTCTCCAGACATATCTTGTTAGATCCAATACTCATGTTCTTCATTATGGCAGCTACTTATTGTAAACTGAAATTTTTATCATACCAGGACAAGTAAGTTTTAACATGAAATATCCTGTAAAATGTTTTATACAGTAAAACCTTTATTCATTGCCGCCGTTAGTTTCGTCAGAGTTTGACATTGTACAGTTAGTTAAGTGAAGTAGAGTAATATTGTATTATGTCTCAGTCAAGATTCTATCATTTATATAGAGGCAGTTAGTTCTAGGATGGTGGAGGAAACTGAAGTGCCCAGACAAACCTTCAACCTTTATCAAGTTGATCGACAAACTTTTTCACACTAAAGTCTGAGGTTTATGCCTAAGTAGTAGGAGGTGCTATGGACTGTAAGGACACACTTTAGGTCGCTCAGCCACTGAGGCATTATAAAGCATTTGGGGATAAATTTAGGGACACTTAGGTATAAGGAAAAACATTTTAGGACTTCAATTGAATGTGGCAATAAGTGATGTGGCAAAGGTATAGGGGAGCGTTAAGGTTTATTTGTACTCCTCACAACAAAATTTGTCAATTCAAATCCCAGTCAAAATTCTTTTTCAAAATTTCTTGAACAAAAAATACAGTAAAACCAGCTATAGCTAACAACTCTTTGTGGACCATTTGCTTCAAATTTCAAACATCTATATAAAGGTCACCTTTCTATGAAGTCCATATTTTATAGGTTCCATCGGTGGTCTTTATTCATAGGTTTTACTGTAAATTATTCTTTCAACAATTTTTATATTTTATTTTGTAGTGAATTCAGTATTCAGTGGTGGATTTGGTTGTCACTGTCTGGATTTTTCTTAGCTTGTTCAATAGGGTTTGTATTGAATCATTTTATTTTCCTCTAGTAGATCTATGTAAACGATGATGTTACAAATTCTAATTTTGATAATCCAAATATGTACGTAATGAATTGGACAGATGTTAATAAGGCTACATTGGTAAAGTATCTTGTCTACTGTAATATCATAACAAATGTCTGTTAATTTTGTGTTTTAGTAAATGCTAAAATTTAAATTTAATTTCAACAAAATGTTTACTTACCTCGGTAAATGAGTTTTATTTTCACAGTTGAAAATTTGGTGTAAAAATTTTTTATCAAATGGTTCATTGTTACATGTATAATTACATACTCATATCATAAGTGTATTGAAATAAGCCATGGATTGACATTACAAATGTGTTTTATTAATGTGTTTGTGTTTTTTATTGTTACAGGGTTAAGTTTGTAGGTTTATTTATAATTTTACTGATTGGGTTTACAACAGTTAGTGATTTATGGAGATTGTTAGGTGATCCTTCACAATCTATGGTAAGTTATTATTACATATACATACATGTATTATAAAACCCTTAAATGACCTCGAAAATTTGATTTCAGTCCAGTAAGCAACATAAATTTACTAAGGTTCTTAATACTGCCTTTAGGTTTAAGCCCATTCCATATCCTTTGTCTGTCTGTCAAGTCTGTCCCATATGCACAATGGTTGTAAATACACAATTTCAGAAGAGCTTTTATTGAAAAATTGGAGTCTTTTTAGCTAAGTTTCCTTCTGGAAACTCGTAAGTGGGAGGTTGTGGGTTCGACCCCCAGCCGGGTCTGACCCAAGACTTGAAAGTGGGTAGTGAATGTTCTTTCGCCAAGCACTCGGCATTACGAAATGAAAGTCACAGTTCTTTCGGATGGAAACTTAAAATACTTGGCATGCTAAAGAACCCTGCTGTATAATGCCATGAGGGCAACACACAGACAAAATTTCTGCACTTTCGCCTATAGCTGATGACGTCTCGATATAAGTGAAATATTCTTGACTGGGACGTTAAATGCCATTACTCAACTCAACTCCTTCTGGAAACTAAAGATCCAAATTTAGTGGTCTAAAGTGCACATTTAGGGATCACAGTAGCTCTCAATACCTAGGTACAAATACAAATCAGGATAAGCTCCTAGTGTGTGAAAGTTTGTCAGTACACTTCCGAAGGCCAGTGGTTTTTCTCCAGGCGCTCTAGTTTTCTCCACCATCCTTACACTGACCACCTCAATAAAAAAATTGACTAGGGGGTAAAACTCTGTAATTCCACTCCTTTACACTTGTTTGATGATTTACTCCAAATCAAGTGTTTAGCTGTATATACAGCACAGTGCCTACTGTATGTGTACTAATTTTAGCGGGATTCTAATTTTAGCGCCTTTCGCGCTCCAGTTATTGCGCTAATTTGAGTGCAGCACTAAAATATCTCCATATGAAGGAGACAAATATTCTTGCTTTATATATGCCAATTTAAGAATACGCTAATTACAGAGCGGTACAATTTGAGTGCGCTAATTAAAGTACATGTACAGTATTTTAATTGGATTCCAAAATAAAATAAAAAACAATTAACTTGTATTTTGATGTCATATCCGAGAGAAGAGATAACAAAATGGCCCCATTCAATATATCTTGACATTTTTCATAAAGCAAAAAATTGTTATTGCAGTTTTTCAAGACCTTGGTCAATTACTGTATGACTGAAGTATCTGTAACATCTTAGCCAACATTTCTGGAGCATGACCTCACATAACATAAGCATTGTATGTCGATGTATACTACATGTATAATAATTAAATCAATGCTTTATTTTTTCTCCTTGATTACATTTCAGATTTCACTTTTCAAACATTTTATTGCCAGAGCTATATGTCTGATAGTATTACCAATAATTATGTATATGGTATTTTTTGCGATTCACTTTAAAGTACTTAATCATAGGTAAGTCATTACATATACAGATAAGAGAGAAAAAGCGAGAAAGGGAGGGAGAGTGTTTCAGTTACTGTATTTCTCATATCTTAATTTATCAATATTCACACACACACACACACACACACACACACACACACACACACACACACACATACAGAGAGAGAGAGAGAGAGTTTCAGTTACTGTATCATATCTTGATTATCAATATTCACACACAGAGAGAGAGAGAGAGATAGCTGTTTTAGTATATGTTTCATGATACTTTCAGATTATAAATTTCAGAGCCAGAGAGAGATACAGAGAGACTTGTTTCAGTTATTGATCTGTTATTAATTTGTTTTCAGTGGTACTGGTGATGGATTTTACAGCTCCGCCTTCCAGTCACAACTTATAGGAAACAGATTATATAATGTCAGCATGCCAGAAAGTAAGTTATCTATTCAGTGCTTCGGTTATTGGGGTAGGGTCTCTTGCTGAGTGATAAAAAGTATAAAAAGTGTGTGTTAATAGACCATGGTGCCTTGTACCGCTCAATGCCAAGGTGCCAGTCCCACTTTGGCAGATCATAGTGTCAAAAAAATTGTAAGTTTGCTTGCTGAAGGACGGTGATTTTCTCTGGATGCTCTGATTTTTTTTAACCATCAAAGAATTGATTGGGTCAATATAAGTTGAAAGAGTTTTGACTGGGCAAAAAACATTGATAAATGTGTATTAGTTAATTACAGTAAATCCTTGCATATAAGACAGGTTTTTTTTACCTTAAAATTTATTTTTTGAGATGGGGGTCATCTTACAGGACAGGTACACATCTGAGATTGCCAATGCTGCCATCTTTGATTTTGTATATTGCAGTTTCATAATTACCGGTACTTGTCGGTATTGGCAACACCATGGTCCATATCTCCAATTCTTTGAGCCATTGAGCATTTGACTTTTGAGCCATATAGGCTAGAGAGCAACTTTTAACTTTTAAACAGTTAAAGATGTAGGGTTTTATTGTTGAAACAAGAAGCAAAGGAACCATAAAAAAAACACTGGTCATAATGAACAGGTTGTCTTTATAAAGATATGTTTGTTCTAGCAGAATTTATAAATACCATTGCAGTTTTAGCGGTCTGGATGGCCGAATGGTCAAAAGTGCTGGTTTACAGATCACTAGCACCTTTCACTACTTTGAGTTTGAATCCCACTTTGGTTAACGCTGGTTAACAGATTAATATTGTCTAGTAAGACAGGATCCCGAGGACTTGGAATCAAATGGGAAAATAATTTTGTTATTTAACTTTATTATGTCATTTTCAAAGTTAAAGTTGAATGTTAAATAAATAAAAAAATAAAATAAAAAATAGAATCCCACTTTGATTTTTGTGTGAGAATGTTTATCAGTTGGTGATTTCCTCCAGGCACTACGGTTTCTTCTACCATTCCTGAACTGTTGAAGCGTAAAACACCATTACCCAGTACTTTACTTTGCTCTTTCTGGAGTTATACTGTTTAGCAATGTAAAATATACCTTAGTACATCTGTACTGACATTATGGTTTTATACATTTATATAGATATAGCATTTGGAAGTAAAATTACATTAAAACAGAGAAGAACAGGTGGTTCCTATCTACATTCTCATTGGCATCTATATCCTGAGGAACATCCACCAAGACAACAGCAAGTATGAAATCATAGCCTTTTTTGGTTTTATTTTTAAACTTCACTATACTGTATACATAGAAATATTCACTGGTATAAACTTCCATCGTTTTTGGTATAAAGAGCATTTTCGCTGGTATAAACTTTCGCGGTCATGTAGGTAGTGTAAGCATCTGACAAGGATATAACATTTTATGGTGGATTTATTTTCACGGTTGATCAGCGACTGCGAAAAAAGCGAACATTAATACACAGCTAATATTTCTACGTATACAGTGTTTAAAACATACTTTAAGCTTCCAAAATTTAAAAATAATTAGTAGCCACATATTTCCAAAACTTGTGAAAATATAATACTTTCTTTTTAACAAATTTGCTAAAATATGAATGTTATTTCTTTAAATTAGGTTTGGAATTCAGAAAAAATTTGTTTGGAGAATTTTTTTTTTAAAATATACCTCAAACATCTGCGATTTGACGATAGTAAATAAATTTACTTGCTACTTCTGATTCTTGTCTATAATCTTCAACATTATTTTGTGGGATTCATATTTGAGCTCTTAAATCCACAATCATTTACATGGTTGAGGTGTCTTAATCTGTGAAACTCTTTTTTAAGATGATGATGATGACGATGATGATGATGATGAAAACAGTTATAGAAGATAAACATAATTAACAGATAAACTGATACATTTATATGTTTTAGATAACAACATATTCTCATAAAGATGACAACAATTTTTGGATTGTGAATCATGCATATAATCTAGCAGATCCAAATGATGAACCACAAATAGTTAAAAGTGGAGATCTTGTCAGGTTACAACATCACACGTAAGTATATCGTAAAAAACTTTTCACAAGTATTGTGTCTGATCTAACATTGTAAAGAAATTTGCTTTCACTCCCACATGTTTTAAAATACCTGTATATCATTATTTCTGACAATAAATATTGTGTTTGATTAAATTTTAAATGGCACTTATTAGGACATTGCCATAATTTGCTATTACTCTAAGAAGTTTTGATTTGTGTGCTGTGGTATATAAGGAGATAAAGCATTCAAATAATTTATTTTAGACACTGGTTTACATTTTAAAATTAGAAAATTGAAAAACCCCTCAAATTTCATAAAGTTAGGTAAGAATAATGACAAAGACTGTGTGCAAATTTGATTGATTTCTCTCTTTTTTGATTTGGAAAATTCATGTTATTGTCCCCTTTCATTTTGAAGAAACAAATATTTCAACAATATTTGATGTGTGAGTTGCTGATACCTGTACAGTGTTCTGGGCCACAAGATGCCTAGGGAATAAGGGAAAATGTGTAACAGGATGGATGTTTCTTTACAGTCTGTGACAGTGTTATAATCTAGATTTTCTTTTATTTACAGTTCAAGGCGTAATCTACATAGCCACAAAGATCCAGCTCCATTAACTAAAAGACATTATCAGTTATCGGGATATGGCGAGGTAGGCCTTGAACAATGATTACCGGGTATACACTGAATAAATATGATGAAATTATTATACATGTTTAAAACCGGTTATATCATTACAGACTGAAAATCTTCACAAAATCATTATAGAATAAATTGTTGAAAACACCATTATGCTATTTCAAAATTTCAGGAAATGTTGGGGAGGAAAAGCCAGGGAATTTTATATTTCTTTCTCAAGAGTTATGTCCCTTTGAAATTTTACACACTATTGACTAGTTTTCCTGCAGTTTTGGGTTTGCCTTTCACATGATTCTATTTAAATATTTTATGCCCCTTTGTACTTTTCCATAAATGCCATCTTTACCAACAGGGGGTAAAACCCTCTACACTTTGCCAACCAAGGCAAAAAAATGTACATTTAAAAATACATGTAGGTGCACAACATTACATCAGTGAAAATAGTCACTTCAGATTTTCGGGGTTGAGGTATTTGGTACTCAAGAGACAGATCTGGTTGGCTCTCAAGACACAGTTTAAGTTTGTTAAGTTTTTCATTTTATCTCATTATTTTCATTTATTTTTTCAAGAATGGTCAAGGTGATGCAAATGATATTTGGATAGTTCAGATAGACGGGGCACCTGCAGGGGTACCAGTACAGACAGCTAAATCAAAAATCAGATTTATACATTATCATGTGAGATGTGCTGTCAGTTCACATGACAAGCGATTACCAGCTTGGTGAGTATGGTTATTCTTAAAGCAACAGTGTTGGCATGTCCAATGATGAAAATTATGCAATAATATCCATTTACGATATGAGGCTAATATGAATATTATATGTATTTTATATGTTAAAGTAAGTTTAAAGAGTAACTAAAGCGTTATGTGAAAATTATTCAATTATGTCCATTTAAAGTAGTTAATACAGTAAAACCTTTTATTTCTGTGTGAAAACTTCCTGTCTATTAAGACCACTGGTTTAAAAGGATTGATTAGGGTTTTATTCCCCTGTCAAGAATATTTTGCTTATATCAAGACATTGATAGTTACAGTTGAAGACAAAGGGCATTAAATTTGAAAGTTCGTTCTAAAAGACCTGTGACTTTCTTTTCTAAATGCCAAGCATTTGGCAAACGAACAGTCACTATTCTGAAGTTATAGTCATGCATGGCCAGGATTTAAACTCTAACTTTCCCCTTAAGGTATGAGCACTCTGTTTAATGCATTCTGGTTTTATCTTTAATATAGGGGATTTGAGCAGCTTGAAGCCACATGTAATCCAAATTTGAGAGATTCCAACACATTATGGAATATAGAAGAAGTTGAAGATGAAAGATGTATGTATTTCTGCTTACAACTTACAGGTCTTGTTCTTAAAATAGCATCTGATCTTTTGGAAGAATGGGGATATTAAATTTGAATTTCCTTCCATACTTCCATTTATCCATACACTTCTTGTTTGGAGTAATTCTTCAAAACTATAAAACACTATTTTACAAAACTTGATGCAAAGCATCAACATTGATAGGAGATGGACATGCCATTAACACTCGAGTGGGTATGCTTATTTTCTTGGAATTTATGGTCCTTTGAGCATAAGTGTAAACCACAAAAAAGTACCAACTGCTGGTGGTGGTGGTGGGGGGGGGTCCTAACTCACTGAATTTCCTTGTCATTTTGGTTTTTCAGGAATTGCAGAATCCTAAAAATGGCACTAAATTCAACAACTTGACCTAAATTGTGCTTAGTAAATCATGCAATTTACAGGTTAAAACAGTCCCTAAATTTTAAAAAATTTGGCCAAAAAATTTTGAATTTTTAGTATGAACTATGTTTTAGTTTTAATACTTTGCATTACTTTTTCATTATCCATATATACATGCATAAAGTCATACACTGCACTGTTTGTTTCTTATCATAACCATTGCCTTTCCATCCAGAACCTCTAACTTTAAATTCAAGTGTTAACTGCATAGTAAGGCTGACTTGCATGTTTACATAGACATTGCTCTATTTGTTTCTGGTAATTCCCATTGCCTTTCCTACCAGAATTTCTTTCTTTTAAACCAAGTGTTAATTTGTTTAGCTAGTTGCTTTTGTGTGTTTGTGTAGAGAACTACATGTAATTTAGAAATTGGTGGCAGACACTACTGTAGAATTTTGATGACTCAAACTTTAAGTCAAAATATTATAGAATGGGCAATCAAATGGACATCTGAATGGTCATTTTACCACCTTCCCTGTACATAGATCAGAAAAGGTCATCTCATACACAAAGATTGTTCTGTGTTTAGTTAATACAATGTAAATGTACTCTTTTCTGTTTCAGTGCCTAATGCAAATTTTGAGTTGTACTCTCCAAGTTTTATGGAAAAATTTATTGAAAGCCATTCTGTTATGACACAGGTAAATTGTATGAATTGTTTTTATTTTTCAATTTTATTTTATACTGCTGTACAGAAAAAGATAACCCTCTGCTTTTCTTAGTTACTGTAAACCAACTTTTATTCGCGTGCGATTAACTTTCGCGTATTTCACGAGGGCTAAATAATCGCAAAAGTTAAATGCCGCAAACTTTTTTCCGACAATGCTTATATCAATACCAAATATTCAGGTGAAATCCATATCGCGAATGTTTATAGTCACGAATTGGTTTTGATAAGAGAATCGCGAAAGTTAATATCTGCGACTAAAAGTTTGTTTACAGTACATTGATATATACAGGTATTCTACAGGGTGAACTTAATTGTTTTTATCAAGAGTGGAGTGGAGTATTGGAGTTTTATGCCCAAGTCAAGATTCTGTCACTTATATTGAGGCGGTCAGTTCATGGATGCTGGAGGAATTGGGATTTCCAGGAGAAAACCAGCTAACTCGGCAAGCAAACTGACAAACTTCCTCACACTAAAATCTGTCCTGAGTGGAATAGAACCTAGGTGGTGAGATGCACTGTGATCCATAAGCATTTTCCATTATACTACTCACCTAGATGACCAGAAATCTGATAAATTGAGGTATTAAATGTTTGCTGAATTTCAGAAAAATTGATGTAGCATATAGATTAGTTTTATATACACTAATTACAATAGATGAATAATTTGCTTTACTTCTTGTCTTTTTTATAGGGAAACAGTGGTCTAAAGCCAAAAGAAGGAGAAATAACCTCCCGTCCATGGCAGTGGCCACTTAACCTTAGGGTAGGTGATAATCAAATGTTTTACTAGTCACTTTTACTTTAAAGATCCTTTATTTTAAAATAATTTATAAATAATCTAATGGTCAGAATTTTTAATTGATACCAAGACCAAAATGCATATGCTTGTTTGCTTTTTAAATTACAGTAAAACCTGCTATAACAATCACCTCTCTATACAGACCATCTGTCTATAAAGAACACTACAGTCAAACCTGTCTATAAAGGCCATCCAAGAGAACCAGTAAAACTTGCCTTTATTGACAGGTGACCTTTATATACAGGTTCAAATAATATGAATAAAGAACAATTGGGATATAATTCTACTGGCCTTTATAAGCAGGTGGTCTTTATATAGAAGTGACCTTTAAGGCAGGTTGGACTGTATTATAATGTCCTTTTTCTCCATATTTTAGCCTAAAAAGAGCCTCTATATAAAAAGCACCTGTCTATAAAGTCCATATTTCTTAGGTATTATGGGTGGTCTTTATATACAGGTTTCACTGTATTTACCATACTGTAGAACAATAACACATTTAAACATATAAAATGTGTATTTGAATATTTTTTTTTTCAATATTGCTTCTGATAAGATGGAAACCTAGGTAACATATGTTATTTAAATGATTAAATTTAACTCTGTCAGCGATATTGTGGCAGAGTGTTTATAAACACGGGTGAATCGATTATACACGAGTAGGTATTAATACTGTTTTATCATATGTGTATATTCATGCCTGTATACGCTCGTTTAATAAAATCACCTTTATATGATTCCCATTTGCATTTTATAGACTATTCCATGTTTATAAACACTCTGCCAATATCTCGCTGTCGGACTATACAGTTAACTTTTGCGATGATACAGTATCCGCCACCAAATTAAATATGACCATAGTGTGCAAGATAACCCATGAGATTTATGCCAATGCAAGTCCACATGAACCGGGTTTGCCGTTGTACCATGTGACTAATAACCCTTAACATTTTTGCGGAAGTTTTGGAGAGCATATACTAGTTACTTAGGAAATTTCAGGAATAACATCCTTTTTACGGGAAATGTCATCTTATGGGATCCTATATCCAGTGGAAATAAGTGTTCTGCACAAACATTATTAAACGAGGGTTACACGTGGTACAGCGGAAAACATCATTTGCCCGAAATATAATTTGCACTATATTTCATACATGCTAAAATAATACAGTTACAATATTTGTGTTGGATTTTAGACTTATTTGAATGTTTTGTTTGATTTTTTGCAGGGTCAGATATTTTCTGGAGGTGAACATAGGATTTATTTACTTGGGAATCCTGTGATATTTTGGGGAGCGTTAGGATTAATGGCCTTGTTTCTGGTACAGTATTGTGTTTTTGCTGTTAAGGTCCAGAGGAGAATGAATGAAGCCAAAGTTTGGAGAGGTACACGTATGTGAATCAGTTTTTCCATTTACCTTAAGGAATTTGTCAATAAACAATAAAAACCTTGATTTACTTCCAGTATTTGTTCAGTCAGATTTTTGCATTGAAAAGGAGCTTGGCTAAAATCGAGGAAGATTTATAAAGAATAGGACTGCCAATCTGCTTAATTTTGGATAAAAAAATGGCTTTCACTCCCAATGTTCAAAACCTGTATTTTTCTCAAATTTTTTGGCATTTTTACCCTATTTGAATACATTGAGTACAAAATTGTGATTTTGACATTTCCACTATATATTTCCCATTAGACTTTCCCCAAAATTGCATGAAATAATGTTTATTTTATGCTTTGACTTTTACATCTAGAATATTTAGTTACAGCAAACATGTATATGATAAGGAGTGGAGACTGGAGTGACCTATTTTTATGCCCCAGTCAAGAATTTCCTTCAGTATTATTATTATTATTCTATTATTATTATTACTATTATTGTTATTAAATTCATTTATCCTCGTATGTAGGGAACGACCCAATCACTCCTTGCCTGCTCTGCTTATCATTCAATAAAGCATGTGTCTTATTATATTATTGTTGTTATTATTATTATTATTATATATTATTATTATTATTAATTTCATTTATCTACTTGACCAAGGTTTTGTTGGATGATAGACATTGCAGGGAATTTTAGGTAGGGGCAACCCAATCACTCTTCACCTGCTCTGCTTATTCAATAAAGCATACATTATTATTATAATTATTATTATTATTATGTAATTCATATTATTATTTGATTCATTGATCAATCTATATGCTCATTTGATTGTATTTATGGATTTATTGTTATTCTGTTTTTTTATATAATAAAAGAAAAAAAATAACAATAACATAAAAAAAAGAATTTTTTTTCAGTTGAAAATTTGCAAGTGTTATTTTGACCTTTTCATGCTTTCAATATCTAGGGACATTTATTCGATCATTTTCATTCAGTAAATATAAATGATATTTTAATGTTTTTATTTTGTTTTTTTAGACCACAAGGAGAGAATATTTAGTGCTTGTTGGTGGTTATTATTAGGATGGGCGTTACATTATCTACCATTTTGGCCAATGACACGAGTATTATACTTCCACCATTATTTCCCAGCATTCCTCTTTAGTGCTATGATCTCAGGTAAGTTGTCTGTCACCATAGGTTACACATATAATAGTTTATAAAGTAAAAAAAAAAAAAACATTTCAGCATTTCAGAATGTTGGAGTCTCATTGTAACAATAGTTTTTCTCTGTCATGTAAATTCCACCAATTGAAGATCATTGGGGCACCATGTAAATAAGAAGATTTCACAGTATATTAAATATTCTAACTACTATCTCTCCAGACGCTTCTTGTACAGAGTAATTCTCCAAAAACTATGAAGTACTATTTTACCAAACTTGGAACAAAGCATCAACATTGACATATGATATAGGTTTGCTCATTTATTTCCTTAGGAGTTATGGGCTTTTGAACGCAAGTGTAAATCACAAAAAAAAATACCTTCTGGTGTGGGTTGATTCTTTATTCACTGAATTTGCTTGTTTTTTGTTTTTTTTAATATTTCACTATGATTTTATTATATGTGTGTGTTTTTGTAGGGATAGTTATAGACTACACAGTTACATTGTTGTGCGTTGTTTTACCAGAAAATTTAACGTTGGTAATATTCCACACGCTAACTGGAACAATCATGGCAGGAATGGCATTTAGGTATGTAAACAGATATAGCCATAATACTATTACGGTACTTACGGTACTCTATAAAGTTGTTTTTACAGTACAAATGTTAGGAACAGACTCAGAATGACTGCTGGAGACAAGTGGATTCTCTATGTAGGTGACCCAATTTCTCAGGTCTTACTGTATGGTAAGACTTAGCTATGTCAAAAAATTTTAATGTTCTTTGCCTCTTGACACATAGTAGGCCTAGAAGGCTGTGCAATGAAAAGTTTTGCCACACAGATCACAGCTCCCCTCACTGCCTAGGTTTGAATCCCTCTAAGGTAGAGATTCTAGTTTTCAAAACTTTTCAGTTCACTTGTAGAACGTAAGAGGTTTCCTGCAGGTACTCCAGTTTCCTACACTAAGAGCTCACCACAAAGAGTATTAACTAGACATCAAACACCATTACTCCATTCTGCTTGATACATGGGCTTGGGGAACAGTGGGGAATGAGAATACTTTTATCCCATGTTTCAACATCTCTTTATTGATGCCACAAATATTAACAAAATATACATGTAGTACTAGTATCTTATAAATTCTATATTTAAATCATGGTTTTTCCTATTTTCAGTTTTTATTTATTCTATCCAATGACCTATGGTATGTTTGGTCCGTTAGCGGGTCAGGAATCAGGCATGATGCACAAAGTCAAGTGGTTAGAGCAATGGGACTTGTAGCAGTAGTGGAACACATCCGAAAAACCATCTTTATATTCACCAGACACAAAACATTCATTCCATTCCAGGCTCTACATAAAGTTTTACGAGAATATCATCAACTAACATATATAAAATTTTAATGGCCTTTTACTTAAAGTTATTTTTATTATAAATGTTATACACACAAATTTTACTGTTGTTAGTTAAGGAAATAGTGTTAGTTTTTGTAGTGCATTACTGGTCAAACCAGGTGCAAATTACCGGTAATAGTTTTCACAACCCAATACTGGTCAAACCAGTGGCAGAGAGTTTATTTCTCAGCCTTTCTATTTGCTTAAAGTGTTTATGTAATTTGATTTCCAAAATGTTAAAAGTTATTATAAGCATGTTTATTTTGGTGTATGGGGTAATTTTTGCTAATTTAGCATTTTTAAAATAATTATTAAAATTACCCAAATTTTCAGCAAAACCTTTTGAAAATATCTCAGACCTACGCAAGTTTTCAACAAAAGTCTTTGAAAATATCCAGAGAGAAGTTTTCAGCAAAACGCGTTGAAAATATCGAGACGCAAGTTTTCAACAAAACACGTTGAAAATATCCTGACGCAAATTTTCAACAAAGCCTATTGCAAATACCCCTACCGGTATGCAAGTTTTCAGTAAAACTTGTTGAAAATACAGCACTCATTTGCTGATTATAATGTTTCATGTGTATACCATACCTTATACTGCTTATCACAGTTAATTTCATCAAACTTTCAAATCAATAAAAAGTCGAAACTGGTTTGTCATAAAATCTACTGTTCTTAAATCAAAATGTTCAAATGTCATTTTAGCCATTTTATGACTTAATAATGTTAAATATGGTACCATGACCAGTGCCATTGAGCAAACAGAGTATTTTTCACTTAAATTTGGTGGAAGAAATAAAATCTATTACTTAAATTTTTTAAGTTATTGACCAATTAAATGTTTTCACTTCCAGTAAGGTGTACCAGACATGTTGTTTGAGCAGGAAATTTGATTTTACATTGCTCTTTTTCACCGTTTTGATAAATATCAAAATGTTGGGGGTTAACTTTGCAATGAACTGGGGTTCTAGTCCACTGGACTTTGGGTTCAAGTTCCAAGGGACTTTGGGTTCCAGTACAAGGGAGAGTCTTGTACTATTATTTTTTCACTCTCTTGAAATTATGAAAAGCAGTTTCCAAGAGAAAGATCAGTTGTAATGGCTACAATTTGTACATATGGTGTTATGTTCAGGGAATATGCAAAAAGATTTATGTATTTGTTGAGTTTTCATATAAAAGTATTTGTTGAGTTTTCATATAAAAAATTTATATATACATTATATATATATGCTTATTATTCTTGTTTTTATTTTATTGTATAAAATATATATATATGTATAATTTTTTTACCCTGTTGTCATAACTTTCTAAAGAAAATCCTATAAAATGGAAAGACAGAGGTCATTAAAAAATTGGAAAAATTTGTAATACAAAGAAAGGTTTTAAAAATTACATTTAAAAAATTACGTGACTTTCCTTAAAGTGATTACACCAGGAACCTCCAAAGAGTTAATAATTTTACCATGAATTTTATACTTGGTCATTTAATGTTCATGAAATATCTTGGAAATCCATGATCTGTAAGACGGGTGCCAGTTGAGCTTTAGATTATATATACTGTTTATTGTAAATTAAAAATGGTAACATTTCAGTCATGCAAATATTACCGATAATTCTAGTCCAATTTTAATGATCATTTACCTTTAGTTTTAGGAAATTCATCATATACTGTATTTTCAAAAATGTTTGTGAAAAAATTATAGGTTTTTACAGTATTTGCAGTCAGTGGTGGAACAATAATATTTTTGGTCAAATTGCAGACATATATTCAAGAAAAGAGCAGAATGTTTGATATGCAAACGTTTCACCCCATCTATCAAATTGTTAATAGATGAAACCCCACAGAATTCCATTCCTGTGAATGTTTCTGGTTTTATGGTAATGGGTTCATTGACTTACTATGATTGAATAATTTATATTCATGGCATTAAAATTATGTAGTTTTGTAATTTTGAAAAGAAACAAGAATTTTTTTGTGGAATTGTGTTTTGTGAAAACAAAATCCCATTTTGGGTCTTTTCAAGAAAAAAAATGCTGACAATGAATTTTGTGGTATTTACAAAATTGGAATAGTGACATTTTAAAAATTTAAAACAATCATGATATTAAACATAGTAAATGTGATAATGATCAAAATGTTTCTATATTTAATTAATGGCCTGCAAAGTCTTGTCTTGTTATATTGATAGCATAATTTTGCAAGTTTCAGTTTTGGTGGTGCTCCAACAATCAACAGGATCAGAACTATCATGATGAATTAAGAAGTATTTGACAAAATTGAACAGAAAATGTTGTTTCAATAAGACAGGGTTTATGGAATGATAATTTAATAAATTAACTAAAATATGAATGGCATGTTTTTGTAGAAATATTTCATCTTTTTGTGGTTTTAAGTGTATTCCTGGTTTGGTTTAGACTGATAGCTCTGTGCGTTATATTTGTTATTACATTGCACAACATTCCAGAACATTAGTCAAGCTAAGTAAGACTAACAGAATTCTATTTTAAAATAACTGTGCAAAGTACAGAACAACTTGAGTCAAACCTTCTGCTTGACCATCAGGGTCCAAGTGGTTGGTTTGAAGTTTGACAGGCTAGATCTGCAGGTTATCTATGCTGTTCCTCTGACATCTCTTGTTAATCATGTTAAAAATATGGCAAGCAGTTATGCATTTATTACATGAGTATTAAAAATATTATTATTAATGCATTAAGTTTTATAATTACTTTATTATTATCATTATTATAATTATTACATGTATTATTATTATATCACATTTTATGTTTAACTCCATTTAATCAATGGCTTTACTTATTTAAATTTTTTAATTTTCCCCAAAAATCAAGTCATATAGTCACATATAAATGAACTTATCTACATCCTTATATTTGTCTATTTATAATTTTTATTTACCATATACATTATGTTATTGTACTTATCCGATTTTCTACAGTAACATGCCAAAAGCCTTTTACATCGCATTATGAGGTTTTTCCGGTGTACCATGTGATGCCCCCTAACATTTGTTGCGGCTAATTATTTCCACAGGATATTAAATCTTACCAGTTCATGTTTTCCATAAAAATGATGTTTTTTATGGGAATTTGTGATGTAAACTTTTCCAAAATGTCTCGCACAAATGTGAAGGGGTGTTGATCACATGATTCAACGACAAACCTCATTTTCCCATGCATTCTACGTTAAATCAATTGTTTATTAAAAAATTATCCATAATTTATTTTGTGAGAAATTGTTATGTAGTCTTTATAGCTAGAAGCAGAAATATTTGCAAGATTATTCTCATAATATTGTTATTTTTCTCCATTTTATAATTTCAGAAAAATCATAAGTTGAACATAGTTGAAAAAGTTTACAGACTGATTTACTATATAATAATGCTGATATTGTGCCATAAAACTTCTTGTTCCTTTTAACTGTGTTTAACTTTTTTTTAAGAAAGTACAAATCTGACTACGATTTTGAGTTATAACAAATAGAAAATTGAAAGTTAATTCTTTGTCTAACAATTAAAACTTAATCAAAATAGTTTTGAGAATAAATTCGGGATAATGTAGAATAAAATAATTGATTTAACATAGGAAAGAATGGTGAGACCATGTAACCTGAAAGATTTTTGGCATAGTACTGTCAAATTGTCATTATCAATGTACATTTTTTTATTTTCCCATTTACATTTGTAATCAATGTTGAAAAAAGATCTGACTTTTAAAAAACCCAAATAATGAAATATAAAGCCAAAATTAAAATGTTTAAGGTTGTAATTAAACTTTAAGTTGCATTTTGTTTTTTTTAATTGGTCTTGCACATTTTGTCAAAGAAATTATGGTTGTGCATACATTGGGTTGTATCTCTCTCTTTCTCTTTCTCTCTCCCTCTGTAATTATTTTTCATGTCTTTTATCTTAAACACTTTCCAAAATTTTGTTGCCATAGTTGTATGGTGTCAATACATAAAAGTTTCATGTCAAGACAGAGTAGAAAGAAGCTACTGCTAGACGAAACATCATATTCTTATAAATTCTAGTTGATAAAAAATATAACTTACATGCATATAAATTCAAAAACACCAAATATATTATTGTAAAATTTATACCTAATGTTTTTAACCATATTATACACCATTTAGCATTTTATATCATCTAAATGTCCAAATCATTTGTGGGTGATCTTGTCATATTTGTTTCAGTAAATGTCGTCATTATTTGTCTTCATATTTTTCCGTCAGTTTCAGTGTTTTATTTTAAGTTGCCATATGATATGTATATTTGTGCAATATTGTGATAAAAAATATTTTTATATAAACTATAGACCACCATAAAACGTAACTAACTACACAATATACACCATATATATTTACCAGTACTACTATATTATATATGGTGATTGGATCTCATTCATAATTCATAAAGGGTTTGTCCAAAAACTGTATACAGTCAAACTTGTCTATAAAGGCCACCAAAGGGAACCAGTAAAAGTGGCCTTTATATACAGGTTCAAATAATATGAATAAAGAACAATTGAGATACAATTCTACTGGCCATTATAAGCAGGTGGCCTTAAGACAGGTTGGACTGTAGTTAAATGTTGTTGTGCTAGTAATTGTCCCTCGATAACTTTGCCACTTCACTTATGGCAACTCTATTCTAAGAATGAAGTCCTAAAATCTTATAAGCTTCTTGAGATTTATCATCAAACACCTTTATAACACCAAACTCTTACAAAACAAAGTGAAGGTGATAAATTAGGAGATAACTAATTTACATTTGAAGAGTCCCAACCGTAAAACGTGGATTTTACTGTTGTAAATGAGTTCTACTCAGACGCATGCATCGCCAGGTAAACAGTATTTGCGACAGTAAAATCCATGTTTTATGGTAGGAACTCCTCAAATGTAACATAGTTATCTCCATTCTAATGCAAATAAAAAATAATGCTCAAATTAATTGAATAAATGAAGATCTTACATATTGTTTAGTACAGGCGCATCATTGTAGATTTGTATCGTTACGCCACAAATATAGTTCTATCACTAAAGCACTAATATCCATAGGTATAATAATTTTATTGTTCGAAATACAGATGACAGGGGTCCAATCAAAATCCTGTTTACAAAATCTTTGCATTAGAATCAAGGTTTTACTGTATTTCTTGTGTAGAGATTGTTATTGATATGCACTAAAACCTGGATTCATGGCCAGTATTTGTTCAGTCAGGTTTTGGATTTATAGATTGGATTATCAATAAATCAAGGTAGAAACATTAAAAAAATTGACTTTGGGACTTCAAAATACCGGTACTGTGGCATTCAGTGAAATGACAGAATTATTGAGGGACATTATTAAACTGTATATTGAATTCAAACCTCCCAGTTATTAATGGAATCCATTTTTATTTTATGTACATTATAATGTTATATTTCTATATTTTTGTATATTTATGTTAAAAGGGTACTGTGTTGATTTTTGTTTATGACTACAGTGAAAATTGCTATGGTGACCACCTCTTTGTTTATTAAGACCAGTGCTTTAAGGTCCCTTTGCTTCATATTTCAAACAGAACCTTTATATAAAGACCACCTGTCTATAAATTCATATTTCCTAGGCTCAGTGGATGGTCTTTATATACAGGTTGTATCATAGATTTTTATAGTTTTGATTTACAAAGCCACTAAATATTGTCATCTCTTACTGTAAACGTATATTTTTTCGCTATGTACTAATTTTCACTTATTTCACGATCGTTTGTTTTGGGCGAAAATTAATTCCCAGCAAAAATTATATTATGCTTATTTTGCTTTAGTGCACGTTTCAAAAACACGAAAATTTAGCTACGCGGATGTCTAAATTTCCTTAACAGCCAAAATAAATACACGCAAAATTTAATAAGTTTACAATAAATGTTATATTGACAAACAGAATTCTTTGTTCTTAATATTGACTTACTTGACTTAATTCCATCTCTCCTGGCAAGTTCTTTTGTAATTTACAATTATTGAAATTAAAACAAGATGAATATTTGGCAGATTAAGTTGAAATTTTATTATCATATCAGGTCATGTACGGCATATTGTGAAATTTGTCAAAAATGAAATTACTTAAAATAGAAAAAAATCATTTACAAATGATCTGTAGAGGCCCTATTTAATCCAGGGCATTTCAATATAAATTGCTGTCCACAAAGTTAAAATCCTGCTTTTTTTGCAAAATCATATATGCTGGAAGCTCTAAAATATTTCATTATAGAACTATGGTTCAGTTTAATCTATTACTGATGATATTGAGCACTGCCTCAAAAGTACTCTTGGAGTCTTGGTGCCTGAATGGTCTAAAGTGCATGCTTGCAGATCACAGAGCCTCTTACTGGCTAGGTTTGAATCCCACTCGGGACCCGCTGGCTGAGTCTGTGGTTTTCTCCGGGCACACTAGTATCCACCATCCATTAACTGACCGCACAGAATCTTGGCTAGGGCATAAAACATAATCTCTCTCTCTCTCTCTCTGAGACAGATCCTAGTGTGAGGAAGTTAAAGTTTGTCAGTTCACTTGTCAAAGGTTAGCGGTTTTATCTTGATTTGGATGTAAAACTACATTACTCCACTCTGAAGTATTCATAAGTGTAATTTAGTTTTGTTTTGTTTTTTGAAAGTTTAGCTAAAATTTTAAAAATCTCAAATGCTTTTAAGGCATCAGTAATTTATTTACTTTATTGATTTTTTAATATATTGATGGTAATAAAAATCATGAATATTATATGTTGCATTTAGTGTAATTATTGTTTGAATCTCAACAAAGTAACATTCTGGTCAATTATTTTCAGTAGGAATTATTTGAAATATTTATAATACTAAGCATTAAATTTTATAATGTAAACATATGTGTTGGTAGTGTAAGAAGGTTTTTAGTAAACTCTTGTGTAATTGTTGTTATATGTCACAGATTCTGTTACTGCTGGGACCAAATTTTCAAAGCTTGATTAGTTTATTCAATGATTAACACAATCCTTAGTTTATAAACATATCATCATTAAATTGATAATTTCAACACAATGTGCCTCATATTGATATACCAGTTATTCTATTCACTCCTAACCTTGTCAAAAAAAAAAAACCAAAAAAAAAAAAAAAAAAAAAAAAATATTTGAAAATACATGTATGCCAAAAACAATTTTAGTTAATCCAAAGGCTGAATTATATGTTTTATCCATGGTAAGTTACTCTTTGATCTTGTATACATCGATGGTAGCAATATAAAAAAAGTAACTTACCATTGTCAAGGCAAATAGTTCAGCCTAATTAATCAACTGATTTAAACTAATCAAGATTCGATCAACTTGGACCTCGTGTTGCTCCTGCTCTCATCTGTGTACCAATTCTTGCCATCAAATCTCTGCTGTACTTGGATAAAATTAATTCACAATTTTATGTGAATTTAGTCTATTGTTTCTAGCTTCAGAATAATATTTCCCCTGAAAGTATGGAATCGTGATGGTAAAAGCATGATGATAAAAATAGGTACTCGACGAAAAAGGATGCATCATCAGTATGGTATTTAAACAGGTTGTGAAACATGTCATGTTTGTCTAAAGATTTCTAAAAGTTTCACATCCGGAGACATTTCTCCATGCAGTGGACTATAAATTCAAAATCATGGAATCAATATTTGTTTTAACTGTTTTGGCGTTATTGCTGTCATTTCAAAAAGTTATATCGCGGGGCAGTTATGTTATCTCCCTTGATCATTATTCATTGGCTATATTTACCTAAATTGTAATCCAATCTAGTTAAAAGAAACAATATTTGGTTGGAACAAATTCATGTGTATGTCTTTAATATACAATGTATATTGATGAGATGTAGGTTTTTGGTTATATGAATTTTAACTCTGTTTAAAGGGTGTTCCACGTGGTTGAGCATTTTACGTTTAGGAGACGGATCTGTAGTCAAGGGTTTCTTTCCCCACACTCTGTGTGCATGTGTGTGCGTGTGTGATGGCACAATCAAGTAGTTAAGTTTTATACAATTTTTTCATACATATCATGTTAATAGTAGCATTAATGTATTAATAAATAAATAAATAAAATATATAAAATATTTAATTTAATAGATGTCATTGCATTTATTGTTAAGCAGTATATTTAACTCTTCAATATATCAGTAGTGTTAGAGCCAAAATGTTAGTGTGTCTTGCTGCTCCAATATTTTTATGCTACCAGTATGTGCATAGCACAAGGAGGAGGCTTAGTGGCCAAGTGGTTTAAAGCACATTATAGCACCGTTTATTGCCTAGGTTTTAACCTCACTTGCTGAGGGTCAATGTTTTCTCCAGGTATTCCAGTTTCCCCACCATCATCTTTCCAGAACTGAACATCTCATTTAAAGTGAAATAATCTTGACTCTAGTGGTTAGTGCCAGCATAATGCTCCAAAACATTTACATGGAACAATTATTACCATTACATATACTAGGTTTCCACAAATTTAAAATAATTAGTAGCCAAATTTCCAAAATTTGTGAAAATATAGTCCTTTTTAAAGTATTTTTCCACAAATTTGCTAAAATAGGTTACTTTTTGAAAGAATTTCTCAGAAATTAGTAGCCAATGGCGATTTTGGCTACCAGGAATGGAAACATAGATATAGCACCACATAAGTTGACATCTTTCTAAGAGGAGATGTCACGGTGGTCTAATGGATAAGACGTAAGTCTTCAATTCCAGGGTCTCTCACCACTTTGAGTTTGAGTCCCACTCGGACCTCATGTAGGAAAGTGAATTTTCCTTGCCGTTGGCCTTTACTGATTCACCTGGTATCAGCATAATGGACTGGGAGTGGTATGCTTGTCTGCGGCGTACTGACTCTGAGCTAGCACGTTAAAGTTGCCCTGTGTGCGCACTAGTACAAGGCAGACCATACACTACACTCGCACTTTACATGCATACACAAAATTGTTCATAGATTAATCCATAGAGATTAATGAAATAGTTCTCGTCGCGAATAGCTGAAAAAATTTCTGATGCGACGTTAAGCAACATTCAACCAACCAACCAATTCTCTTTTTGAGAATTTCTGAAATAACATTTTCGCAAAAAGGTTAAGGCATTTTGATTCCTTGATAGGTTAATAATTCTCATAAATATTGCTAGCAAAATATGACAGATAAATTTGCTCTTCCATAGGGACTTCATATTATCACTCAACTGGTAGCAAAACAGGATGGATGAATTTGCTCTTCCAGAGTACCTGCACCATCACTTAATGTGTGATTTGAGCTTGTTGATTTCCCTATGATTCACTGCTTTGTCAATTTTTCTTATGGTTGGTCATGTAATTACATGGAAAAAAATTAAGAACACATTTCTTTTTTCTATTTTTACACTCAAGAGTTAATTGCGAATTTTAGTGTAGACCTTGAAAGGTTAGTTTAGAGTTTTTCATTTTCTCATCATAAAATGCATTGAAATCTTCATTTTGTCTGACTGTAAACAAGTTTTTCCAGTCACCAATAATTCCTGAAATTAAATGTATACTAATGAATAAACATAACACCAAAATAGATACACTAAAACCTGAAATAGTGACACCTGTATCAAAAGACCACCTGCCTATTAAGACCAGTGTTTTGTGGTCTCTTAGCTTTATATTTCGACCAAACGAAACCTCTATATAAAAATCACCAGTCTATTTAGGTTCCATTGCCTCTTTGCTTCATATTTTAACCAAAATACAAACCCTCTATACAAAAACCACTTGTCTTTAAAGTCCATATTTCTTGAGTCCTATGGGTGGTTTTCATATACAGATTATGCTGGTACTATGTGTATTATTTTGCATGAGACCGAGACAAAAGCATACAAACAACAGTTGTATTATGTGTAAATGAATCATCTGCTTGAACATGTGATACTGTCAGAGTAGTACACCACTTTTTGAGTGTACCAGTGAAAGAAGTTTAAAAAAGTGTATATGACAAAAAGGAATATCTCCAAAGTCTGATAATTAGAGTTGTAAAAGCCATACAAAAGCACTGGATAACATGTACTGGGCCGAAATATATGCCTTGATGATAGCAATTTCAAATCGTTAAGGCAGATAGTTTGGCCTAAACATGTAAATGTCTGGTAAAAACCTTGAATTACATTGACCTCTGCAACTACAACAAAGGAAAAAATCCTGGATCTAGATCTTTTCATTAATAAAATACCTTACCTTTTCTGTAATGTCCGGGACCATTAGACCAGTAGTTCGCAGCAGCTTCGATGGGATCCTTTTCAGCTTTCATAACTTCAAATTCACACATGTTTGTTATATTTTTGCAGACCTCTGATGTTTCTTCAGTTTGGTCAATTCCAAGGAACTGTGAAAGTCTTACAACCTCTTTCATCAGATTCTGGATTATAGAAATAAATATTGATAGAAATTTTTATTTTAGCGAGTTAAGTAAAGAATTTTGGTAATCATATATGTTACATCTATATACACATGCGACAGAATTTGTGATTGCAAAAAAACACATTAACAAAATCTGCCACCACCCAAGTGTGATACTATGAGTAGGTCAAATTTCAGAAGGTTCAAACAGCAACAAAGGGAACAAGAATTCTACCCAGAAATTTTGAACAAGACACAAAAACCTGCAATTTGAGCTGCATTAAGAGAATCAAAGTGCATGAATCACAAATAATTGCACAAGAATGAATTATCAGCAACATAAAGGAGGGACACCCCGCTATAACGAATATGCCA
Organism: Anadara kagoshimensis; assembly: GCA_021292105.1. NCBI lineage: Eukaryota > Metazoa > Mollusca > Bivalvia > Arcoida > Arcidae > Anadara > Anadara kagoshimensis. The sequence goes on along the minus strand of CM037858.1, from coordinate 8,078,433 downwards.
TTTTTGCTCATTGTTAAAATAATACAATTCAAATTTACCAGTTTCCCGTGGGACAGCCCCATATCAATAAAGAACGACAGAAATAATTCAATAATTCGGTCTCTTTTCCCTAATTCACGTATAAATACACGTCTCACCTGTTTCATGTCCTCATAGTGGACAATATGAATAGGTAAATCCTTGTTCTCATTTACAACTTTTTCCCAATCCAGAGTGTAATCAAACCAAGAACCGAAGTCAACTGCAAATAAGAGAGCAAATCCTGGATAAAATAAACTGAACAATATTAACATGTTAAGTCTTCTGTCTACAACACTGGTTGAAATCCAACTAGATAGAAGATGGGGTATATGAGACTAGTTTCACCTAACACAGGTATCCGGGGAATGGATTTTAAGCATTTAATTAAAAAAAATAGCGTATCACATACATAAAAAGAGTACTTACATATATAAAATATATAAAAGAGTATTCCCCGGGTAATTTTTTTTTATTAAATGCTTAAAATCCATTCCCCGGGTACATGTGTCACCTAATGAAAAACATTTGGAAAACGCTATTTATAAATGTTCTGCAGCAAGACCTGTAGATATACTAGTATATACTACTTCTGAAGACCAATGCCCGAGTGGTCTCATGAACGCGCACGTTTATCTTGACAATACCTCACACCGCTTGGATTTGTGACACATCCTGACCTAAGTATGGGAGATAGTTTGTTATGTCCGTGGTTTTCTCCGCACACTCCGGTTTCTCCACCATCCATGAATTGATCGTCTCAATGTAGGTCAAAAGTCTTGAATGTGCCATAAATTAAAACGCCACCATCCCACTTCATTCAGAAAAATGAGCTTCTGTTATAATTTATACATACTTAACCCATCAAGGAATCTATATACATAATTCTCCCATTTCCCTTTATATTCATACGGGAATATCTTCAAATGGAGGTGGTAAAATGACACAGCAACATCCTTCGGATTCCGGTCAACAAATACAATTTTACACTTTTTATCTACGATGGCTGTTGGTAGTTGATGTAGTTTCAGATGGGAGTTCAGAACCCTCGGCGATGGAAGTAATTCCATTTGGTCTTCTGATAGGAACTCTATGTTACCGGTGTCTTTCTTGTACGGTATGTGTTCTGCTTTACCGTTCATCAACATGGAAACCATTTCCCATGTCCAGTGTGTACCTAAATGAAATATAGAACAATTTGTGATATGGCCAGTGTAGTTGAGTGGAGTAATGGTGATTTGAGCCCCGTCAGTCAACCCCTTTCAAAACAGTCAGTTCTGGTGGAGGATATTGGAGTACCCACCGATGTTCGGAAAACGAGCTGGTTCACACCTAAGAGACCCACCTGTGGAATTTGAACCTAGGCGACGAGACACTTTGAACCGTAAGCCGGCGCTTCAGACCATTTGGTCAAGGAAATGAAAAGAACTAAATATGCCTCGTTAAAAAAAGAAAAGCCTAACACAGTTTTAGACATTAACTGTTTCCTTATTTCGTTTGATAGTTATTTTGTGGTATTGATTGTGCTTTGGTTATTGCCAAGATTATGTTTTCAGAAAAAAATCTGTATAACTCTACCGGTATTTGTACTGCAATGATAACCGGTTTCCGTTGAAAGATTGGAGTTATTTTAACTAAAACTAAAATAACAGCAAATACACGTTTTTTGGCTACTGTATGTATAAAAAAAACCAACATATCATGCAATCAATGTATATGTATATATACAGTTACTGTTTTTACAATACTGGAAGGCATTGCACCATTTACATACCAATAAGGTATGAAGTGAACAATATTGGAGACATAAGCAAAATGTTTTCTTGGTATGTTAAGAAAGGTATGTAAAATCCAGAAAGATATCATAAAAGAGAAAACAAAATTAAGAATAGCAGTCTTACTTGATGGAAGATGAGCATGGAGTCGGGAGGACATTAGTAAAGAAAAAGAAACCCCAAACAATCATTAAGAAGTATCCGAGGAACACCCTCTGCATATTACGGATATACTTGCGAACAAAGTAACCAATTCTTTACCTTATTGGTAGGTTTGGCACTTATCCGTTAGGCCTGTGTTAAACTTTCGAGTGGCAAGTTCTGTGGATGAGTGCTACTAATAGAAATCCTCTAGATTGTTCCATTCTTTCCCGCGAAACCCCTAAAGGTGTCGCCACACTAGTATACTTGCGAACAATATGCTACTTAACAATACAGTAGGAACGCTAGTTTGAAAAGTATTGTGATATTTTATTTTTAAAATTTCGTTCCAAAAATAAATAAATAAATAAATAAATAATTATTTAAAAATAAATAAATAAATAAATAAATAAATAAATAAAAACCAAAAAACCAAAGTTGCTTAGGGAACATTGCTTGAATAAGTCCGACCCAAAAAATTTGGGTAAATTCGATGATGACTTGCGAGACACTAATATCTTACCTGATCTGGGGTAAGCACATACGATTACGTCATCTTGTTTACATTTCCAGTTTTTAATTGTCCGAAAGTTTGCCTCATGATCTTTAATTAGTGCTGGAGCTAGCAATACACCATCTATATCCAAACATTTTAAACTTTCCCCGGTGGAATCAATCAAGTATTTATACGGCATATTGATAGGTCTAGAAAGTTTGTAATGTCACTTTTAGTCGTTTTATTAAAATGAGGGTGAGTTGATACTTATGCCAGATCACGCCTCTTTTGACCTTTATTAAATATTCATCTATCAGCAATTGTATACGTGAAAAATTTACCGCGTTCATAAAATATTTTGCTGACATAAATGGTGCTTTATCTGATTTTAAGATTTGGGGAATGTGTGTCCGCTACACATTTGAGCAAGTACGATGCATTGAACATTGCTTTTTTGTATTGTTCATTTGATTACTCCAGTATTGTAAAACTTTTAATTTTCATTTTAATGCATTGAATACCAAGTTATTAGTTGCAAGGTTGCACCTTTGACTTGGGTGCTGGACACGGACTAGAACCTCTTTAACATGCTGGGTAGTGTTGGGAATACATGTATTACAACAGTGGTTTTACCAATGAAATTGCTTAAATCGTTTTAACATACTAAATGAACATCTCCAATTAAACTGGGGATAGTAAAGATAATCGATTCACATAAGTAGCTGTGGTTCTAGTCCCAGGCTCCGAAACAGCAACTATCTTCTACCTCTGCATTTTTTCGTCCATTTAATATTTTTAGAACAATCTGACTTAAAATATTTGTCTTAAGAAAATGTTTTGTTATACTCGCTATTGTGGATGTGATAACGAATGTACACTGAACAGGTTACTATAGAATAGATTACAACAGACAAGGAGTCCAGTAACGTTTTCCGCTTAAAATAATTATAATACAAAATTGATATTGAAGCAAACCTAATAAGAGGTTCTTTAGAATTCATTATTTTTTATTTAAATTTAAAACGGTCGCATACAATACCGAGGGACGCTAAAATCAAGATCCTAGATTTATAATCATGTCAGACCATCTAACTCTAGTCCAGAATTACAGGTGTGAAGACAAAATCGGAAGCAGCACCAATTAATGTCGGAGTTAGCATGTCATTCAGTGTGCAGACCATGGGAAAAAGCACCAAACATTCGCCGTTTATATAAATAGAAGTTGTGTTGTTGAAACGAAAATAGCAATGGCATCAAGGGTTACAAGTGGTTTTCTAAGAATACTTAAAAAGCCATGGATGGTTTTGGTTTACATGCATTGAACTTCTAGATTGATTATATTCAGATGAAAAAAATTCTAAGAATAGAATCTCGACTGCAAACCACAATCATATAGGAATAAATATCCAAACGGTCAAAAACGCCAAGAGTATAACAGACAGCTGTAACGCCAACGCCGATTTGACGTTTCGAGTGAGAAAGATACATCTACTTGCAATTAACAACAACAACAACAACAAAAAAAAAAACCGAACTAATAAACCTTACAGAAATGGATTTTAAAATATCTTAAATTGAAGAACACATTTTTGTTACTGTAGCTACGTTCGAGGCAACCGAGAAAGTTGCCCAAGTAAAATCGCCAATAACATTTCTCACTGAAGACGGGATCATTCACACATATCCTTCAAATGGTAATTTTAATTGACAGCAAACACTCTCGGTTATCAAAACTGATTCTTTAATACGTGATGACAAAACCTGTTTATAAAAATGATTCCAATTGGGAACGTCACCAATGAATACCACGTGATATCATTTAACGTTTGTGTTAGATAAAGAATAACATATGTCAGCGTTTCCTGCTATTCCGGGAATTTGCATCGTTAACGTTGTCCAAAACGTTCCGGACATACGGAAGGGCTATTGGTCACGTAGTATGCTGACGAGGCCCATGGAAAGTCATAGCATACACAATCTCACAGACATAGGTCAAATTGGAACATGCATCTTAAAGTAAATAAAAAATCTTTTTCTACAGAATAACCATATTAAGAACTATCCAAACGTTTATTGTAAAGCTTCGAAAGTTAGTTTTGAGTTCTTCATTTTCTCCTTATAAAACTTATCGAAATCTTCATTCTGTTGGACTGTAAACCAGTTTTTCCAGTCGCCAATAATTCCTGAAATGTATAAAAAGAGCACAAGATAATTTAACAGGTCAGTTCTGAAAACTCCTTGTTGGACTAGAATCGTGCATAAAGAAGGGGAAAAAGAAAGGAAAAGAATATTACAAAAAACTAAAACAATTAACTGCTTAAAATGTTTTCAGAAATATCCAATGTGAATAGAAATAAATCGAAAAGTCTGACTGAAACACGGTATAAAAATGTTTTGTTGCTTGTTCTGTATTACTTTTTCGCCCAAAAGGCTACCAGTCCAGATTCGTATACACAGTTCTAACATCACACGATGTCCTTATTGCAATGTACAGCCAATGTCCATTCCATCTTTGGAAAAATTGTACGTTGTGTACACTACCATACACCGTGAAAGCTTACCTTTCCGGTAATTCCCAGGACGATCTCTCCAGTACGGTGCACTGGCCTCTATCGGATCTTTTTCACTTTTCATAGAATTAAACTCGCACATACTGGTTATACTTTTACAGAGAGAAGATGTTTCTTCAGTGTCTTTCATACCAAGGAATCGAGATAATCTAGTCACTTCCTTCAGCAAGTTCTAAAATAAATAAATCAATCAATCAACCAATCAATCAATAAACGAAAAAATGGGTACAAATTAACTGCGCGTTTTACAGGGAGTCCAAGACTTCTATCAACATTATGAGTATTTTATATTCTAAAGGATAATGGCAGATGAGAAGTTTATATATCGCATTTGGCTTTGAACAATATCTATGTTTTTATATGCTTTCACTGTTGAATTAAATTAAATCCTGGATGCTTGTTTATTGGATATGCTGTTTCTGTTAAGAATATACATTGTATTTCTGTGGTGTATTTTTTATAATCAGAAGTTTCAACATGTGTTTGGTCTTGTTCTGTTGTTTATAATTTACTTGTTTTGCGTTGTGTTCTTGATGTGTTGGCTGAACGTTGCTAACTACATATTCTTCAGCTACAAATTTCTTCCTTCTTTTATGAAACAGAACTTTGATAGATTTTCGATTAAATAAATAAATAAATTGACGAATAAATTAATTAATAAATTGACGAATTTAATGAATGACTATAAATATTACATTTTTACAGTCAGTCTCAAACACAGAAAAATCAGTTCTCTTTTCAAAAGAATTTTTATGAAATACTAGAAACAGGCTTGTACTGTATTGTTTAACGTACCTGTTTCATGTCTTCATAATGTAGAACATGAATTGGTAAATCTTGTCTCTCTGTTATAACTTTCTCCCAATCCAGAGTGTAATCGAACCAGGAACCAAAGTCAACTGTAAAGTAAAATACATGTATAAAGAGAACCGGTGTCATGCTCAATCGATATTTTTTTGTTTTTAAAAGAGGAATATTAAAAAAGTATTGTCATATCATAAAAGTTAGACTTATATAATCGATCAATTAGTTACTAGTAGTGTTTTCATGTTCCCTGTAGGTTTTATATGTATATGATGTACATATGTATGAACATAATCGGATTACTTACTCTGCCGGAGCACCCGGTCTCATTTCCCTAAAGTTCACATGTTTAACTTAATTTGCAAGTTTTCACAATTTGTTTGTGTTTTTTTGGGGGGGGATTGTAATTTATACAAGGACCGGTATAGATCCATAATCAACTGATAAGAACTCTACAACAGTACTTGACAATACAACTGGATATAATTTTGCTTTTATGTTGAATGCCAATCTGAGGCAATGACTTTATAATCGGTGAACTCAATTTCTTATTATATCTCTTTCATTCCTTTTCTATCCCATACCTTTGTTTTCAGGCTATTGTTAGCTAGATACTGTGAAATCATTAATTTTCGTTGGGCCCAATTTTCGTGGAATCAGTAAAAATAGCGTTCCGTTGGGACGTAAATTCATGGTTTTTGTATGTGTTGCGTTTTGTTAGCAGCTGTGTTTCCTGTGCTATATAGTATTACAAATGTAGGTGACAAGGTGATTCCGTTACCGGTACTCAATTTAGAACAAAGATGATGGCTGTTACTCTGAGAAACACGGGGGTGTTTCCTGGCAAGGAAGGTACATGTTTAGGCCCTATAACTTATTTGTCATTTTACCTAATCCGTCAAGAAATCTGTACACATAATTCTCCCATTTCCCATCATATTCATACGTAGCTGCTCTCAGATGAAGGTGGTAAAATGACACGGCGACATCTTTCGGATTCCGGTCAACAAAAATAATTTTACATTTGTTTTTAATCATCTCTGTCGGAAGTTGGTGCAAATACAGATGAGAATTCAGAATCCTTGGTGAAGGGAAAGCTTCCATCGTGTCTTCAGAGAGGAATTCCATATTGTATTGCTCTTTCCTATACGGTATATACGCAGCCTTTCCATTCACCAACATGGATACTATTTCCCATGTCCAGTGTGTACCTGAAATGGAATCATTCTAACTTGTTACAAATAGATTCAAGCATTCTAAGTTTCAGTTGCCTGCATTTAAATTGAAACTGTCTTTTGAGAGCCAAATATTCCCTGTCCCCGTCCCAAACAGAATTTGACCTCGTTACCTTGACCCTTGACCTACACATCTAAATATGGTATACATCGTCTCATGTTGTTTAATATTTGTTCTAAGTTTTAGCAAAATCAATCCGTAAACGTGGAGGTTATTGGGCAGAAACTGTTTTACACAAGGCGATTCCTATACCGGTATATCCCATCAAACTACATTTGCCGACGGGGGTATAAATATTAAAGTCGCCTATCATACTGTTTTAAAACGTGTATCTAATAAATAAAATTACTTATAAATATATATATATATAAATAAATAGTAGCCACTAATTGATGTTGAATATTTTTTCCAGAATGTGGTCTGGGTCGTGCTTGCTGGAGGAAAAGAGCATGACTTTATCCTGGATGTTCATATACACCACATTTATTTTCCACAACTTACCTGACCTCGGATATGCACATATTATAATGTCGTCTGCTCTTGATTTAAAGTTTTGAAGTGTCCTAAATTCTGCTTCATGGGTCGGGTTTGGAGCTGGGGCTAACAGTACCCCGTCTACATCCAAACATTTTATACTTTCCCCGGTAGAATCGGTTAAATATCTGTACGGCATGTTTGCCTGTAGTCACTGAACTTGTAACTTAGATATTCAATATAAGTTGTATGTATTATATTATTATAGTAGTAAAATTATGCATGATCACGTGAATTTGTTGACTTAGTAATAAATTTAAATGTAGATGAACAACTAACATAATTTTAGTGTGTGTGGAACAATTTTGATAATGTTGAACAAAATCTTCTAGTAATATTCATTGTTTAGCGTCTGGACGAAGCTAGCGAAACAATAAAAAAATCGATGCACAAGTCGAGTAACAATTGCATGTTCTATGATGGATTAAAACTCTTAGTTTTAGTTCAATAGCAAAAGTTTAGACAAATTATTTCGGAAAACTGATATTTTAAAGAAGTTTTCCAAATCTAAGGATGCTAATTTTATAAAAATCAGTGAACCAGAATGCATTCGAACTTGACCTATAACTCATAATGGTAGACTCGCATACCAAATATGATTTAAATATCTGCAGGCTTTTCAGAAAAAGGTCGGAAAAGGATTTTCCCAAGTCTAAGGCCAACAAGTTCATTAAAAATCAGTGAACCGCAACGAAACTCAAACTTGGTTTGGAACTTATGATGTTGAATTCACATACGAAATTAAATACATATACAAGCATTTGAAAAAGTCAGGAAACTTTATTGCAACTAATTGCTAATAACTTGAATAAGTGCTGTCGGATACCATCATCATTTTTGAACATCAGTTGAAATTTGGCTCAATGCAGTCTAATTTGATCAATTTATTATTATAATTGAATACATATGCTTTTTAACTCAGGGAATGTCTAATATATCAATATCAAAACTGAAAATAATGTAATCCCAAAAAAATCACGGCTACAAAAAGTATACTAAAATGTATCATTATTGCACAGGAAAAAGAGCATAATTTTTTCAATCCCAAGATAACATTCACGCCGGTTAACGGAATAATATAGTCTAGTAAGACATGATCCCGAGAACTTGGAATCAAATGTGAAAATCTCATTCAAAAAGTTGAATGTTAAATAAAAAAAAAAAAAAAGAAAGAAAAAGATAAAATGCGCAATTCGTCAAAAGCGTCATTATTTACCGCTATTATTTGTCGTGATGCGACTGCGCAATTTTGCGGATGTTAATTTCATCTATGACGTCATTGATTTCCTTGCTTGGATACCTCTTTCTGCGATCAACTCAACAGAGTAAACGCAAAAATAAGGCCAACAGTCAAAATGGGCTGTATTAGCTGTAAAACAGTGGACCCGACCGAGGGTAAAAACCTTGCTGGTAAAGCCAGACTTCCAGGGATACCAAGGAAAGAAAAGAAGAAATTTCTTTTGAAGAGGAAAAAGATATTAGGAGAAATAAATGCTGTTGACATCAACAAAGAAAAGGCCAAGATTCTTCAACAGCTGGAAGAAGAAAATATCATCGCAAAGAAATCTTCTGGTGGAGTAGCTTATGTTTTCGGGGATGACGATGAAGAAAACCAAGCTAAACCTAAAAACCCACCACAGAGAATTATGGATAGATTGGAAAGGCCTTCTACATCACATGGATTTAATTCCGAAGAAAAGGAAATAATGGCAGAATGTCTTAAGAAAGAGTCGTTGCAGGAAAAGGTATTACTCTTATTCACGCATATTTAATATCAAGAAACATACAACGTTGCATTCCAAAATCACTATTATTGTAGATGACATCTATAGTATAGGCCTGCACACTTTATTTATTTATTTATTTGTTTTTAAACCACCCATTATTTATTTATTAAAGTAATTAAGTTATTCAATTGTTCACTTATTCATCTATTTAGTATGGTTTTTTTTCTGTGACATGCAAAATATTGTAATATTATAATTGTCTAGGAAACCGGTTTATATAAGAGTTTACTCTTGTTCCGGGATCCTCTTTATATTATTTATTTGTAAATTGTACTTGAAACATAAATAAAATATTGTTTAAACTATAGTATAGGCCTGTCGAAAGTTTAACATTAAGCTAGCTAATTAGTGCCGAATCAGTATCTTTTGGTCCCATGTTAGCTATATCTCGGTGGGTTCTCGACAGTAACCATCTATCTCTCGGTAGCTCTTCAGTCATACCTCGGTCACTAGACAGCCGAATTTCGACTCCCAAGTGTTAAACTTTCGACAAGTCCGTACTGTAAGCGCTTATTTCTAGTATGTGAAATTTAACAATTATCTGAAAACAATTCTTTTATTGAATGATTAATAAGATTTCGAAAAATAAAAAAGCGGTCTTTTGGTGATTACTTTTATATTTGCCCCCATGTTTCATTGTGAACATATATGGAAAGTCTATGTAGTCCGGCCTTGGCAGCAATAAAGTCTTGGTTCAGCCAACTACTAGTATATTACCGATCTCATCCCAAAATAGGAATGAAGGTCATTCTAGATAGCAATTTTCTTCGAACTGTTAATCTATGCTAGTATAATAAACGTTTGATTATAATTTGCTAAAGTTTTTCATGCTCTCTCTCTCTCTCTCTCTCTCTCTCTCTCTCTCTCTCTCTCTCTCTCTAGCAAGAGCGTCAAACTTTAATTTTAAACGAAATAACCATTTCATACAATAGGAATAGATTTGTTAAATCCCGTCCTGATCTTACAAGCCATTTTACAGAGAATTAAACTAGGATAAAATTGGTATAAGAATATTTTATGTATCTGTAGGGCCGTCTTGCCAAAATATCAGAAGAAAGAAGATTTATAGCAGAGATGAACCGCGAGAAAGCTTTGAAAATTAAAGCACTCGAATTGGAATGGAAGCTGAAGCAGCGTGAGAAGAAACAAGAGGAATTGAAGAAAAGAAAGGAACAAGAAAGCATTGATGTCAGTTGCCGTAACTATGAAAAACAACAAAAGGCAAAATGCAGAAGATTTGTAATTGAAAGATCCATGGAACAGAATGCCACAAGCAAAACAAATGAAAAGGAAAACGGATCAGATTCCAGGCTTGATACAACAAGCAAAACAGATAAAAAAGAAACCGGAATGGATAACAAGAGTGTTACAACAAACAAATCAAGTGTAAAAGGAAACGGAACGGATTACAGATCCGATTCTGGTAAGTTTAATTTAGATCCATCGTGTCATTTCGCAAGAAAGTATCAACCTTGTTATCGACTAATTTCACCCCCGCCACTGCCGCCACTGCCACCACCACCACCACAATCGCCTCTCCTCCTCCTCCCAATAACACTGTGGAACAAATATGAAAAGAAGCGAACACGATAAACACAAATTTTAGCTCATGATTATAAAATTCACTACTTTTGACAACCACTGCCGGGTCAAATTAAAAAAATTGTATCAATGTCAATATTTTAAAATAAGCTCCTGCTGTAAGATATCGATCTGAATTATTAACTTTGATCTAATTTAGTGATTGTGATAAGATGCTTCTGGGGTAAAATAGGGATTTGTGTATTATACTCGGGCAGATACTAGTGTGAGAAAGTTTGCTTCCCGAAGGTCGGTAGTTTTCTCCGGGCACTCTGGTTGCCTCCACCATGCGAGAATGGCCGCCTCGATATAAGTGAAAATATCGAATAAACGAAAACACCATCACTCCACTCCACTAAACATTGATTGCAAATACAGTCCAACCTGTCTTAAAAGCCACCTCTATATAAGGATCGCTGCTTATAAAGGCCAGTAGAATTCTATCCCAATTGTTCTTTATTCATATTAATTGAACCTGTATATAAAAGCCACCTGCCCATAAAGACCACTTTTACTGGTATCCTTCGGTGGCCTTTATAGACAGGTTTGACTGTATAACTACAAGATCTTAAATTAATTACAAATGTTCTGATTTGTTACAGGTATGCCAGAAGTTGCTGTCTAAATCAATCCACTAGAGAAGACGCCAGAAAACCATTACAGAAGACACTACCATCATTGTTATGTTTAATTTGTTTTATGTGCAATTTTTTTTAGATTTCATTTTCCTTTTCTAACTTCTAACTTCTTTTTTCTTTCTTTTTTCTTCATTCTTTTCTTCCTTCTTCTCTATATTTTTACAATTATATTTTTTAATTCTTTAAAATTAATTTACATTATTATCTGGTTTAAAATTTGTACAATTGTTCAATATCATACCTACTATGTATGCAATATGCAATATGCGTACGATATGATGTTAACTACATGTATTTTGTTTTGTGAATTATCAACATCGGTCACAATATGCTAATTTTAGTAGGACTTCCGTTTTTGTAATCCCGCTCTGTGGTTGTTTTGCTTTTCGATCAAAATTAAAATTTTATTCGTAGGTACAAATTAAGTCCTTCTCTACTTTTTAGTAGTGTTTTTATCTTTCAAAAAATACCCTAAGCTTAAGTATGCTATTGTAGTGGTGTATACCATTCGCCATTCTTTAGTTCAGTGACTTCTTTCCATAGTCCAAATTATGTATTTAAAAAAAAACAACAATTACCTTATCTAAAATGATATGTTCGTTTTTCGTTCTTTTCGAAAACTCACCTATACACCCATTCAAACCAAAATTGTATTTTCAACTTGATTTTTCTATGATTAGGCGTTGCATAATTTTACATCGCAGTTTATTTTGTGTATAAATGTCATCTGGCCCTAGCTTCACAATCATTGCTTTAACTAAGTATTTATTTGCTTTAATTTACCAAATTGTGGCAATTTTTTAAACTTCTATGAATACTAAAATGAACATTTTTGACAAAAGTAAATACAGATGTTATAAGTGGCATGGCATTTTGAAAATGATGCATTTAAAATTAGTACACGACATAAGCTTCAAGTGATTTTCGAAATGCCACTTTTTTAATGTCTGAATATCTTGAAAATGAACAAAACTATTAAGCATCACATTTTTCGGGATCATATTAAGGAATAACTTAACTTGGTTAAGGAATAATTGTGAAGCTGGGGTTAGAAAATAACAAATGTAAGAGCGATTAACACCAAAAACGGTATTACCAGAAATAGATATTTTGAAGACTATAACTCATCGTTAACCATCCAAGTGGGATTTTTTATTGACCAAACCGAATTGTTTTTCATCAATGTTTGGAATGATTCAATGTTGCATTTTGTTCAATTTGGAGTTTGTTTGTTTGTTTGTTTTTTCGTTTTTTTGGAACGGTAAACAAGTTTAAAAAGTTATTTTCATGCAAATTAAAATATAAAGTTCATCCAACTTTAACCACCAAGTCAATACGATAAATTTGGAAATATTGTAAATATAAGAAAGGACATTCGATAAATATTATAATATTGTTTTATGATTAATCATGTGCTACTTTAAATGTTTATGAAAAAATACCATTCAAAAGTAGCAAAAGACAATTTGCAAAGTGCTACTTTACGATGGTTTTATTTCATAAAAATTCAAAAGTAGCTCATGGCATTTGTGTCATGTTCAACTTTGGGATTATATTCTTTTAGTATCACATGACATTGTTAACTGTAGAGTACAGTGTGTCACCCCCTCCCCCCCCCCCCCCCAAACAAGATGTACAAGTAATGTATGCATTGTTCTTTTTGCAATGTGCTACTTTTGAATTTTTATGAATTGATACAAGTAGTTTATATTATCAATTGTCCTCAGGGACGTATATATATACATACACAATTACACATGTGCTAATTTCTTATTTTTATGAAATGAACCATGTGCTATATATTTTTTATTAGCACATGTATTTGTTAATTCAAAAATTAGCACACATATTACGAATGACGTTCTATTTATTGTCTGTCACTGGGTAAAACATGGTCAAGTTCGATGATAAATGTTCATAATAATAATAATAATAATAATAATAATAATAATAATAATAATAATAATAATAATAAAAATAATAATAATAGTTCCATCATCATCATCATCATCACCATCTCCATCTCCGCCGCCGCCACCACCACCACCACCACCACCACCACCATCATCATCACCATCATCATCATCATCATCATCATCATCATCATCATCATCATCATCATCATCATCATCATCATCATCACCATCATCATCATCATCATCATCATCATCATCATCATCATCATCATCATCATCATCATCATCATCATCACCACCACCACCACCATCATCATCATCATCATCATCATCATCATCATCATCATCATCATCATCACCACCACCACCACCACCACCACCACCACCACCACCACCACCATCATCATCATCATCATCATCATCACACCACCACTACCACCACCACCATCATCATCATCATCATCATCATCATCATCATCATCATCATCATCATCATCACAAACACCACCACCACCACCACCATCATCATCATCATCATCATCATCATCATCATCATCACCATCATCATCATCATCATCATCATCATCAACAACACCACCACCACCACCACCACCACACCACCACCACCACCACCATCATCATCATCATCATCATAATCATCATCATCATCATCATCATCACCATCATCATCATCATCATCACCATCATCATCACCATCATCATCATCATCATCATCCTATGGCAATTATTTTTGTTTATTGTTTATTATTATTATTAATATTATCATTATTATTATTATATTTTCTGGAAAGATGTCATACTTAACGACTTCCGGAGCAGCCGAACTTAGCTAAGAATTGCTAAATTTACGTTTCATTTGTCATTCGTATTAACTTGATCCTGTTTTGCTGCCAGAGAGAGACAATAAACTCCGTTTCTTATAGTTACAATATTTCCCTATTTGTCTTATTAACAGATGGTGAATTTAATAATGGTGAAATAGAGTTTCAAATCGTAAGTTTTAATGCTGAATTATATTTTTAAAGTTATAAGAAGAGAACCCCTTTTTATACAATAAAAAGTTAAGAAAAGAAACGCCTACTGATGAAAAAGAAGAGTTTTAATGAATTTCGATTTAATCAAAAATATATAATCCAGAGTACATCAACATTTTGCTTAAAATTGGTTTTAGGTTTTATAAGAAGTATATAAGTACTAAGGGACTTCTTTCTGGTTTTAGAGAATTATTAATTTTTTTTTTTTGTACTAGGCTTTCAATTGTTACAAAACATGATGACCATATTTGGAATGAAAGTATAGAGGTACATTTGATGTTACAAAGTACAGTCCGCTATGTTCATAACCGTTCTTATTTTTTTTCTCTCCATATTATAATTTTGTTGTAAAGCCATATTTGTTCTTTTTATTCATTATATCTTTAGTTTACTTTGTATTTTTGTTATTTGTTAATATGTGTTTGTGTCTATAAAAATGGATGGCGTCAATTTTGTCAAAGCACAAAGACAAAAATAATGTATGCAAACTGTGATGCAATAGATGCAGTATATGGATTGGTGATTAAATGCATATTTGTTAAAACGTAAAAAAGGAAAAAAAAGGTTGATGTAATATTGTCAACCACATAACCATAGCTTCGGTGGTATCGAGGCATCCGTTTTGTAAATATTGGATACTGTAAGTTGTATTTCTATAATTCCTATAATGTGACTGATTCAGGGCAACGGCAAATTTACTATATGTTTCTAATAATCTGTAGACCACAAAAATACTTTCTAGAAGTATTTGTTGATATTGAAATAAACTCATTTGGGATGTCTTTATTTGAATTTTTGTTTTACAACGTTTTATCACAGAGAATAAGATAAAATGTCTTAAAATGTTCACGAATTTGTATGTGGGAATATATTTATGATATCTTAATTTTGAAAATTTGCAAAACACACTTTCTGGAAAGATAATGTAAAATTGAAATAACTGGATTAGGAAGATCTATTGTTCGAATTTTTGTTTGAGCACAATCTTGAAAAAACAAAATACTTTCTAGAAATGGTGTTTTGTTGATATTGAAATAAAAGGAATTTGCCGGGTTTGTCTATTTTTTTTCGAATTTTTGTTTAAGCATAGAAATTCCACCATAAAATCTAATACGCAAAATGTCTTAAAATGCGCATGAATTGGTAAAAAGAGGAAGATTTTCTATGATAGAAGAATAGGAAATTTAATGTAGATTTAATATTGTAAATATATGTTGTTGATAGCTGTTTGTAAATAATATTTTGTGATGTTGTTTGTAAACAATTCCACCATAAAATCTAATACGCAAAATGTCTTGAAAGTGCACATGAATTGGTAAATAGAGGAAAGATTTTCACAGTTTATGATAGGGGAATAGGAAATTTAAGGCAGATAGATATTGTTGATAATTTTTTGTAAATAATATTTTGTGATGTTGTTTGTAAATAGATGTATTGAGATGATATTTTTTATGATGTACGTAATTGCATTTTTAGGGTTAAAGACCCATATAGTCGCTTCATATTACCTAATCTGCCTATTGATATTACATATTACATTTCGGCCACGAAAACTACAGTACAGACCTGTCGAAAGTTTAACACTTAACTAACAAATTTGTGACGAAAAGGCAGTTCATTTTGGCTGCTCGTTAGCTCAGGTGTTTTTCGACAACTTCTCAGCCACTAGCTATCCATATATCTGCCCCTTGACAGCCGAGTTTCAACTCCTTTTCGTTACCTCGTTGTTAAACTTTCGACAGGTCTGTACTGTACATTGTTCAAAATCCATTATTGTTTTATGTACTAGTATGCATAGTTCATTTTTGAGATGCTCAATACAGGAAGTTACCGACGACTTGCATATTTGGCACTTGTTGGATAATGTTAGAATAACGGATTTCTGAAACACTTGAAAAATTATAGTTATCGTTAATGTACCGGTATTCGAGTGCATATAACATAACAATGTATAATAAAACGTGTAACATATGTAAAATGTTTAAAACTGTGTTGATTTTTCTTCTTTATAATGAAATAAAAGCAATTTATGTTCAAAATCAAAAACAAACACACTAACCCATATCCAAAGCACAATCCAGAAGCAAAGTAAAAACTTTCAAACTGAGAAGTTAAGTTAAACACGTGAACTTCCACCAGGGAAGTGAGGCTGGGTGCTCCGGAATTGAAATCACTTCCTGTTTAGCTAGCTACACCCACCACATGTGTAATCAAAATTGAGTGAAAGTAGGCTTATACCTAACAATTGTCATGTGCTGTTTTTGAAATTCTATTAAAATAATGCATTCAAAAACAGCACATGACAAAATTGTCATGTGCTTCTTTTGAATTATATCATTTCATAAAAATTGAAAAAGTAGCACATGACACAGTGACCAAATCATTGTTCAAAGAAAATGAAACAACGATCGATAAAAAAAATTAATATGAGTTGAGTATTGATACTTTACGTCCAAAGTCAAGATTTTTTTAATTATATCAGACTAATCAGTTCTCGGATGGTGATAACGGAATTGAACCTAGTCAGTGAAAGGCATTTTGACCAGTAAACTTGCGCTATAGACCACTTGGCCACCGATCTTAAGAAACGTCGACTTTGAACGGATACTGGTTAATGACTTAACGTGTATATCCAACTAGAAAATGGACCATCACACCTCAGTCAAGATTGGTTCAGCTGTACATTTAGAGAGGTTATATATTACAGATGAAGTTGCAAAAATACTAATATTACAAACTTAATCCATGTCCAAATCACAATCCCAAATCAAAGTAAAAACTTTGAAACTGATAAATTAGGGTTAACACGTGAACATCCAACAGGGAAGTGAGGCCGGGTGCTCCAGAAGCACAACCTGTTTAGCTTGTTACACCCGCTAGGAATGAAAGGAACTTGGAGCTATGGGACGTCAAATTTATCCAGGACAATCCTGGACACATGGACATCAAACTTATCAATAGCACTTTGAAAACGGCCATACAACTTTTTGAGGACCCTGGTAAGCCTAGGCTTACAATTTCCCTGGGTCTACAATTTATTTGTAGGCAACTTGCTTCGTTATATAAAAACATCCCGTTGTGGTAACAACCTCTACCTTAGCGTATTTAATGATGAAACAAAAACACCATAAGCAGGAGAAGTAGGTATATTGCTGCATAGAAAAGGAAAGTAGACAATAGAAAAATTGAAGTCATGCAGCTTCAAATGTGGCATTTCGTGTACACGTGTCATTCTAAATATGAAGCAGAACTTAATGAATCAGTCGTATCTTTTATTTTAAGCTCACTAGGATAGATGACATTCGCATAATCTCCCAATTTAAGACATATATGTATGTGGATTAAAATGATTTGGCGACAGTGTCCTCTCCAGATGTAACATGGTTCTGCATTAACATGATAGACCCTATCTGAAGACTGAAGACCATCTTTGGCGACTGTCAAATTTTGTGTTAGAGTTACTGATAATGATTTAGTATTACATTTTACATTTAGACAAGTCTGCTATATGTCTTTCCTTGTAAGGAAATTTGTGAAGTTTAGGAATCCAATGCAAGTAAGGAAGGTCAGGTTCTCAGTCCTCTTTAAGATTTATACCGAAAAACTCAAGAACTCTCTTATGGTTGGAAAGAATTTCGTCAAAATAAGTGTAAACATTTTCAATGTCTTGTCGATGAATGAAAAACACTCTAGGGGTAAGAGTAAATGTTTTGGTGTATTGTCGGTTTAAGTCAAAAGCATGAAAAGGCACGGTAAGTGTTAACGTTTTCGGTGCAAATGAAACACGCAAAAGCCTTACTAATTTGTACTTGGCATATAGCCTTGTGCATGTATATGATCTCAGCGTCAATTCACTGAGTCCATAAAAATAACATTTCATAAATTGATATTTTGTAAGCGCCAAAAAACCTAAAATGTACGGAGTCCCTTTAGGTGACAGTCAGATTTTTTCAAACTCATGCTGAGATTTAAAAAGTCGTGCGCACGCGTTTGAAATATATACATGTATATATTTGTGTGTATTTTTGTGTCACTAAAGGGGTTCCGTAAAAACTGCTAAAAGATTGCCATTTAGGTATTTTATTATCATTGAGTGTTCGATTTTGGTACAATTTCCATACAAAACGTCCAAATTTTAAGTACTTTTAACTAAAAAATAAACCCGTCAAAATGGTCTAATTTGACCTTTTCATTTTATCCATCCGATTATATGGTACAAATCCCCCAAAAACGTCGCCGAATAAGTAAGCCTTAATAAGTCCAACTAATCAGTCCACGTATTCCACATTTTACGTTTTGACTTATTGAGAGTTTAACCAATATATCGCGATGCCTCCTGACGGCTCTGTGATTTCAAAATGGTAATGTGAATTCTGCAAAAATATGTCCCTGCACAGATAGATAGATATGGTCGAGTACGCTTAAATTCATGATTGACTTGTTTTCATAACAGGCATATATTTAATTATAGCAATATTCAAAACCTTTAAATACCTTTACAAACTGGGTGTACCTCATTTATAAAAGTTGTTATACGTGGAAAAAATATTTAAAACGCTTTTAAACAAAAGCGATGGAAAATTCGGGGTTTGAATTTCGCGCCAATCCTATCTTTACTTTATTTGGGTTTATGAGAACTCTTCTTCGTGGAGGTAAGGAGTGCCTGTGCTGTCCCTGAAGAAATATGACTGGTTAAACTTTCGTAAGTATAAAACACTTAATTTTTGTGATTTACACGAATTATCTGAAGTTAAAAATTTACAGGCAAATACCAAATATTATATTCTTAATGATATCAGCTTTTATAACGAACTAATTTATCGTTAGGTGAAATAAATTCCAATGTTATTGCTGTGCATACTATCTCAGTATCCGTCATGAGGCTCAACATGGGGTTAAAATTGGCTTATTATCGTTACAGATGGAGGTTAGCTTATTTAAGTTAAGGGACAAGATAATGAATGTTCGGTGTTTCGATTAATCATTCTCACATTGAAAGTAAAAATGTAACGAATTTCGTGACAATTCAATCGAGTCTTTCATTCCTTGTAGCCAAATCACCAACTAATTTCTTGGAAATTCTTCCAAAAAGTAACCAATTTTAACTAATCTGTGTGAAAATACTTTAAAAATCAGTATATTTTAACAAATTTTAGAAATTTGACAACTAATAATTTAATGTGTAGAAACCTAGACAGTGTATATTATTTATGCAATAAATCTGTTCTTAGTTGACACTCAGACAGGTGTAATTACCTAGCAACATAAATAATCTGTAGTACACTCCTCCACTAATGCCAGTGGTCATAGCGTAGGTTTACATATAAATATCAACAAAGTTACAGTTCAACTTACTTGGTCTCTTACTAATGTGATAAACAACCCACGTGTAACTGATGGACTGCTTTACATGTAGCTAGAAAAAACTGTAGGTTTGGTCTCTATGTTCCCTCAGGCAGGGTTTCCATTTGACCCCCTTTGACTTTCAAATTCAGTAGCCAAACTGACTTTCTGCATATTCTTAAAGAGTCTGACCATATAAACACAACTGATTCTTCTTAGAAGTCAGATGTCAAATGCATTCCCAGAATTCTCAAATGTCTATTAATGGGAGACTTGTCTAGGTAAGAATTCCTTTTGTACCCTACTGATAAAATTTTCTGTCAAACTTTTGAATAGAAATGTTCAAATTAGTTTTATGCAGTCAATTTTGGTCTTTTTTGTGTTAAAATTAAGATTGGTTGATTGATTGAAAAGAGTTTTACATCCCAGTCAAGAATATTTCGCTTACACTGGGACATTGCCAGCTATAGGTGCAGTGACATAAATTTTGACCTTTGCATCGTGTTCAGAGCAATGTGAAGGTATGGTTCATTAGTGTGTTGTGCCTACCATGACACTTGGCATGTGTTTGGGTCTCTTTTGAAGATTGGTGATATTGCAAGTAATTTTTGTTATTGAGATATAATTGGATAATGGTTTAATGTATTTCTACATTACATGATGTGGACCAGTACTGGTATGTTTGTGCTTGATGTACATTGTAAACACATTTGCTTCTTCCTGAAAGTCAAGTGTCAAATTCAATTCCAAGAGTTGAAATCATAGTTTAATTGAAGCCTTAAATAAAGGGGAAGTCGTAGGTCTATGGGTACAGGGTGGTTTCAGATGAGACCATAATCAAAGTCTTATGGTAGACTTTGGCACAAACAAAAATTTTGTATATACATTGTATTGTGGCATTTTGCCACCAGTGCATGTCATGCATGTATAATATTGGGTCAGAACATCTGCATCTTCACCTATACATTCCTATAATATATATACATATTATACAGTTAAATTTGGGGAGTGGAGTGACATTTCTTCATTGCATTGCCAATGGATTTCATAAATTAGCAAATTAAAATTTAATTTAACATAAAAATATGCTCAAACCAGAGGGCACCTATTTAATTTAAATAGGTGCCCTCTGGTTTGAGCATATTTTTATGTACTGTAGATAGGTTTTCTTTAATTTTAAAAATATTAGTACTACTACTGGTAATTCAAATTTCTGATTTGTGAAAATTCCTTTTCAAGTATTTTTTCGCAAATTGGTAGAGTGCTTGCTTTGTGGTTAGATGGTCATGGTTTGAACCCTGGCAAGGTTCTGACCAAAACTTGGAAACATGCGATGACAGTTCTTTTGACAAGCACTCAGCAGTCAGCATTTAGAAATGAAAGTTATGGGTCCTTTAGAAAAGACCTTAAAACTAATGCCCCATGTCAAGGTGAAAATGGCTAACAAATCCTCCTTTCACATTGCTTCGACAGCACTGCAATGGTAAAAATTTCTGCCACCAGCTGGTGAAGTCTCAATATAAGTGAAATGTTTTTGACTGGGACATAACATCCCATGTTATCTATCAGTTAATCAAAATAGACTACTTTTTAAATAATTTCTTAGAAATTAGTAGCCAATAGTGTTTTTGACTACCAGGAATGGAAAAATAGGGGTAGGTGGTCAGTTTTATTGTAGACCCTCCTTGTATCCTCAGTCTGGAACATGGAGTGGTTATGGAGTACGAGGTGACAATAATTTGACAAATAGTTGGCAATGATTTCAACAACCCTAGGCAGTTTATTTATATCTACATTATGTGACACAGTCCAACAGTTTTATTTGCATGATTTCAATACACATCCCCCATCATATATACATATGTTATGATTGTATATTTCACCTTTATAACCCAGATATACTGGTACACAATACTAGAATGAACAGATTGATTGTTGTTGTATGATTATAAATCTGTCATCTTGATTTTGATGGATTTGTGTTAAAATTGAATGATCATGGAATGTTGTTGAAATTAATTTGCTTGTCAATTTCATCTGATATTGATTTCCCATTAAACCTCAACAGATGAAAGAGACAATCTCTAAATGAAAGTGAAGTCAGGAAAAAAGCTCAGATGAAAGAATTAGAAACACTTGTTGTAATTACTGTATGTGGGTTTAGGTAAATTCAGAAGGGAGACCTGTGGGTCTCTTAAACTCTTTTTCATTTCAGTTAACTTATACAGCATTCTGGATAAGCAACAGCAGCTTAGTGTTGCTTATTAGGGCCAAATCAAATTTTGGGTAGCTTTGAGAGATATCAGAAAGCTAATATTCAGGGCTTCTATTTGACCCTAGACTTTTACTAAGTTTTAGGGTTATATTTAGGAGTTTATGGTGTTGAATACTAGAATGTTAGTTCTCGGATGCTCCTAAACTTTCTCATACCAGGATCTGATCATGTGGGTTTCAAACCTAGGCATTGAGAGAGCATGGTAATCCATAAGCCAGGGATTTAGACCACATGATCACTGATTCTACCTGTATGATACAGAATAATAAAGGAAAAAGTAACCAGTTGAGTAATGGTGTTACATGTCCCAGTCAAGAATATTTCACTTATATCGAGATGTTGCCAGCTATAGGCAAAGGTGCAGAAATTTTGCCTGTCAATGCGCTGCGGTGATGGCATTATACAGTAGGGTTCTTTAACGTGCCAAGCCCACTGTGACACGAACCTCATTTATTTTAAGTTCACACCCAAAAGAACCGCGACTTTCATTTCGTAATGCTGAGTGCTTGGCGAAAGAGCAGTCACTACCCACTTTCAAGTCTTGGGTCAGACTGTGCACTCTACCAACTGAGCTACCGCAGTGGTAAAAAGTAAACAATCCTCTCCAAAAGTTACCACTCATGGACAACAGACAGACAGGCTACTATTTCGAAGATTGTTACAAACTTACAAATAGTATTCACCCAGATTTTAAGTTAAGATTAAGATTCATAAGTAACTTACAAATATAGAAATACATATACATATACATATATGTATATGACATTGGAATTTGGATTAAACAGAAATACATTCAGTTATAATGAATAACTTATTTGTTATATATCAGAGAGTATATTGTAATGAGAGAACTTGACTTTTAAATGACATGTCTATATAACAAATGTCATTATGATTTCTCTTTGATGTGATTTTATTGTCCTGAGAAGTAGAGTTATGTGTATTTATTTAAGATTTGACCAGTGACTACACCTGTATTTTGTATGTAATTAAGTTTTTACCTGGCATAGATAGGTAGATATTTATATACATAATGTAAATACTTTAGTTGTCCTTAAAATATGTTTGGTATGAGGTTCTTTAAATCTCACACAGTCAAGCATGTAAAATCCCAGCTTGTGTTCCTATACAGTGAATAGAACTGAAATTTGAAATGCCCTATATACAAGGTTTCCTTATGATCCCAGACTGGCACTAAGAGTATTGTTTTTGACTCTTGGGAATTAAATTTTTCTCCAGATTTTCAGAAAGAAGCAATGTGCTTTGGGGAGTATGAACAAAAGGTCAATTTTACCCCTGAAAGTCAAGGGTCAAATGAAAGCCATGTAAGTGCATTTGCACTACATTTGTATTTAATGGCCTGTAAGAAAATATTTATTATATAGTAGATAGTATGATGGGATGGAGTGGGATAGGATGGGGAGGGGAGGGGGAGGTGGATGGGATGGGATGTATTATTAATTTATCTATCTTGTACAAATTTGATATCAGTGACAAAATCTTGACTGGGTCATTGAACACCATTAATCCACACCACTCTGATTCACTTTTCAAAACTGATATACAGATTTTTGGTAAATGATTTTGTGTTTTCAGTGGTGATATGCAAGAGTACTGTGATCTTTGGCCTCAATCCTTTTGACCCTGTGGGCAGGTAAAAGGGGCCAGCAGGGAGAGGATTTTGTCATAGTTTGCTATCATAACATTACCTTATTTTATTTAATTGAGAAAAACTCTTTAAAATACATGTATGACAATTCCACAGTTATTTGGCATTGGTTATGGCACATTTTGTGGACCTACCAGTATATAATATTCTGGATACATGTAAATGAAAGTTGAAACTGTCTCTTGAAAGATGTTCAGCATGGTACTAGTATACATATATAATAATACTATCTATATACACGTATATAAAACCTGCACATAATTGCATGATACGTAGACACATGAATTTACCATACAACTGTCAGGATTCACATATCATATCTAGAGGCAATGCACATACTTTTGTATATACAACATGCAGAATCAAGCTGTTTCCTTATTCTCTTATAGACAGTGTTGTATGTTTTAGTGTTTTGAGAAGTTCCCTGCAATATTTAATTCATTCATAAAAACTTTGTTTTCACAATATGCAATCATTTACGATGTACATGCAGTTTGAAGATTGGCGTGGAGTTTTGTGTTGTCTTGAAGTGAAGTATCTTGCCAATTCAATCAGAACATGAGAGCAGACCTTCTTTTTTTATAAATGGTGCAAGTTGAGGTAGTGATGATGCTTATTGAAAGTTTAACTGGGTTGCAAGTAGAAAATGGAACATTTTTGCGGTGAAGTACATGTATTTTTCTTCCACTTTCATACTTGATATTTCTGTCCCAATATGTAGCTCTTTTTATCTGATGGATATGATTATTTGTTTACTTTGTAATACTCAAGACTCATGATGTACCTAGATATCATGTGTTATGTGAAAAATCATTTGGCTATTTTGTAAATTGTAATAAGTGTCAACTTTAATGACTTTTATTGTTTCGCAGCTTGTTAAGAACTTGTAATACAAAAACTAAAAGTAAAATAAATTTCAACTAAAATGTTCAAAACGCCAATGGTGATGTCTCAATTTGAGTGCAATTATTTAGAGTGGTGTAAAATGGAATTCTAGTCAAGATTATTTATATCCAGGCAGTCAGTACAGGGATAGTGGAGGAAATCCAAGTGACCGAGAGTTAATCATCCACTTTCGGCAAGCAAACTGACAAACTTTCTCACAATATGGTCTGTTGCCAGTGGGGTTCAAACCTTGACAGCAAGAGGCCCTCTGATGTTTAACAGTTTAAGCCTTTCAGTCACTCTGTGACCAATACCCCCCCTCCCCTGTCTGTCTATTATCTGTGGATTTGTCTCTAATTATGATACTTTCACAATTATGAACATGACTAAGTTTTACCATATTAAAGTCAAATAACTTTGATAATTTGGATATAAGACCATAGTACAAAATGTAAAGTAAAAGGTACCACATGTGTTAAGATTCTTCAAGATTAATCAAGTAATCCTCATCAACAATGGCCCAATTTACAACTAACCAATGTTATAAGGAACTCAACTCATCTGACTAGCTCCCTCAGACACATGTGTTCTTGCAGCTAATAGTTGATAAAAAACTTGTAATGCTGTATTAATATCAGACAGATAAGTGTGATAATGTGATGTACAGTCAGTGATTAGTATGTACTATATTATACACAGGATGTAGCTGATAATAGAACAAATCACAAATCTAGCTCACCCGAGTCAAATGCCTTGTTGAGAGTTTCATATAGCTAATAGTTGATAAAAAAAACTTGTAATGCTGTATTAATATCAGACAGATAAGTGTGATAATGTGATGTGCAGTCAGTGATTAGTATGTACTATATTATACACAGGATGTAGCTGATAATAGAACAAATCACAAATCTAGCTCACCCGAGTCAAATGCCTTGTTGAGAGTTTCATATAGCTAATAGTTGAAAAAAAACTTGTAATGCTGTATTAATATCAGACAGATAAGTGTGATAATGTGATGTGCAGTCAGTGATTAGTATGTACTATATTATACACAGGATGTAGCTGATAATGGAACAAATTGCTAGTCTAGCTCACCCGAGTCAAAATGCCTTATTGAGTATTTATACATGTATAGCTATTAGTTAATGTATTAACATCAGACAGATAAGTGTGATAATGTGATGTGCAGTCAGTGATTAGTATGTACTATATTATACACAGGATGTAGTTGATAATGGAACAAATCACTAGTCTAGCTCACCCGAGTCAAATGCCTTGTTGAGAGTTTATACATGTATAGCTATTAATTAATGTATTAACATCAGACAGATAAGTGTGATAATGTGATGTACAGTCAGTGATTAGTATGTACTATATTATACACAGGATGTAGTTGATAATGGAACAAATCACTAGTCTAGCTCACCCGAGTCAAATGCCTTGTTGAGAGTTTCATATAGCATAATGTTTTTGTAATATAGTCAGTTGTTTCTCATGTTTTTGTT
Organism: Anadara kagoshimensis; assembly: GCA_021292105.1. Lineage (NCBI taxonomy): Eukaryota > Metazoa > Mollusca > Bivalvia > Arcoida > Arcidae > Anadara > Anadara kagoshimensis. Next base: position 8,052,205 of record CM037858.1, on the reverse strand, counting down.
TGAATATCTGTTTAATCTTTAAGGTCGAGAAAATTTGTACCCATCACTAAAATTTTAATTTGACTGAAAAAGCCAAAAATTACAGAATCAAGAATTATGAAAAATAATGTTTCAAAAATTTTACATATAGAACTTTTATTGGTGGATGTAGGGTGGGTGGGTGGGGTGGATTGCAGATGGAAGTCTGGTAAAGTTAATTTCAGTATATTTATGCAATGTCATTGAAAAATGATATGGGGGTTGTCATTAATTTCAAAACCAAAAGACTATCATCTACTCACTGATTAAATCTGAGTTATTGCCATAAGAACACTTGCTACCCATTTACAATATTTGCTCTGAACTGGCTTTGACAACACCATTATTCCACTTTACTATCCTTGAACTGACTACTTTGATATTATGTACCGCGTTACAGTTGAACATTTATTGGCATTCCCACATCAAAGCAAAAAAAGTTTTTTTTTCCAGATAAGTGAAATAGTCATGACTAGGACATAAAATGCCATTACTGGTGGCCAGTACTCCACTTTACCTTCCCAAAACTGTCCACCTTGATTTATATACCCTAGGTGAAATAATCTTGACCGGGTGTTAAAATTGATCCAACCCTACTTCTTGTAATGAGGTTTTAAAACCCATTATAAAACTTCTAACTAAAATTAAGATACAACCAGAAATGCCAGGTACTGTCTATAATAATGAGTTATTCTCTGAGCTGTTTCATACTTGAATTAACTGTCAGTACCAGTTTTAATGTACAGCTTACTTTACACATGAAAGTAGTGTAAAGTTTTTACAAACATGATAGACTAATTGATCCCTGTCCATCTTATTTTGAAGTAAACAGACCTTGATAGAACTCTGAGATAAACCATACACATACCATTTGTAGTAAATATCCTACATATTTTTATAAGACCATTGAAGTAGTGGCTTAATTTACTAAATTTTTTGCAACCAGTTCTCAATTTTCGATCTTTTTTTAAGTCAAACATTTAGGTACCATACTATTTAATGGTGGCTCAAATTTATTTGGACATTTGGTAGCTCATCTGGTAGAGTGTTTACTTCATATGTAAAAACTACTACTACTAAAAAGATGTGGATGCGATCACCTAAGACTTTGGATGGGGAAACGGTTATAATTTATTTACTTGGCAGTTTGATTACTATACTATGTCTTTAGCATAGTAACCACTGTGGTAGCTCAATTGATAGAGTGCTCGCTCCATAAGTGGGAGGTCGTGGGTTCGATCCCTGGCCGGGTCTGACCCAAGACTTGAAAGTGGGTAATGACTGTTCTTTCGCCAAGCACTCAGCATTACAAAATGTAAGTCACGGTTCTTTCAGATGGGAACTTAAAATAAACAAGGTCCCGTGTCACGGTGGGCTTGGCATGCTAAAGAACCCTGCTGTATAATGCCATCAGCGCAAAATTTCTGCACCTTCGCCTACAGCTGGCGACGTCTCGATATAAGTGAAATATTCTTGACTGGGACGTTAAACACCATTACTCAACTCAACTCTTTAGAATGAAGGCTCAAGAAGGCTGGTGTTATTGCCATTATTTATAAAGTGTCTAAACTTCTAGCTTATAGATTAATGCACCTCTCACTGTTTAAGTCCAATCACACTATCGCAGATCCTAGTATGAGAAAGTGTATAGTTTTGCTTGCCAAAGGCAAACTATTATTTTGATTTAATTTACAGAAAAAAAAATAATCATGACTTTTTATGGTGTTAATTCAACCACAGATAATGACTTTTTCTGTGATAAATTTATAGTTTGATCCCAAAATGTTTTGCCAATACTAATTCTTTGGTAACAGAGCTGGACTTGAGCAATCTGTTATTGTAATTGAACCATAATTTCTTGCCCAAAGACAACCCTTGCAGTCTAACATGAATTATGAGTATGACCTCACAGCCTAGCTGGGGGTTATCGGTAAACCCACAACCCCATCACTATGCTCCCTTAACCTTATACCAGTACCCATATTCTCCACATATTCTTACTTCTTCCTACTCAGTATTTAGCAATGAAGGATTATCTGTAGTAATATTAATTGATTAGAAGAATATTGCTATGAATTATTAGCCCAAGAGCTAGTGGGGTTTGAAATATGTGTCAATGGCCAAAAGCTTTGAAGGTTGTTTCTGATAGAAAAATGTCTGTAGTTTTCGAATTTGGGCGTCTTGTGAATGAACTCGTTTCCGATTTTTTTTCAGACGCGAGTTTTTACACTAGAATCGCATTTTTCAGCCGGTTTTTCGGTAATTTGATAATTCTGCATTATGGACGCGATATGGCCTTAAAATGTCTTATTACTGATGCGGTTATCAAGAATTATGATCATTGTTGACATTTAAGTTAAAAACTTCTTGATACATTTCAGATTTTTTTTTAAAATAACTATTTTAGGAAAAAAATAGACCAAAAATTTTGCGTTTTTAATATTTTGCCCTCTTTTATGTCTTATAAAAAAATAATAAAAGCATTTAAGTGAAATGTTTTACCATATTGTCACAGCCTAATGTGTTTTGCATTCAATAAAAGTAGCTGCATATCATTTGGTAGGAAATTGCGGCACCCACAGTGGAAAAACTTTCCCCTACCCCAAAAATTGCAAATTTCTCAAAAAATCGATCTTTACTACAAATTTTGCTATTAGTTGCCATACTGATTGTTATACCGTGTAAGCTTTAATACTTGGGTGACAACATTGAAGACCTCTAACTAAAAACTTCTTGTTAAGCATTCAATCTCAATTTTGTGGCCAATTTTAAACAACCGAGTTTTGCGTTTTTACTTAATCTTTATTCGTTAAAGTCTTGTAGCGCATTCAAAAAAAGCCTGATTATCAATATACTATTTTATTTAGAATCCCTGATGTGTGTGCTTTATTGTGCAAGTATAATGTGTAACAAAATCGTCACATTAACCCATTACCCACGATTTATTCTTCCCCTACCCCAATATGCTAACGATATGCGAATTCACGGGATATACTGTGTTAGTGCTCTTAGACAGGCTGGTTCAAAATAACTCGTATTCATTCAGAATTATAATTTCATTCATCATCAGTGTCTTCACTATCACTACTGTCGGATTCACGTACATCCTCATCTTCTCCCATGTCATCCTCTGTAAAAGTTGTACTGTCCATCTTCAGTCTTATATCTTTCGGAATCTGTTCACCTTCAAACCAGTGAATCGCATACTTGTTATTTTCTTTTTTCCATCCATTTTCTTGTGGAGTATTTAATGTAGGACAACTGCAATTGGCATGTTTCCAAAAATATGCAACATATTCTGTTCGGAGGATTTTCTGAACAAGAACACTTTTACAAGGAGGTAGTGAACTCGGATCGGCTCCTTTGAGCTTTTCTAATGGGTCAGTTTGATTTGTTGGAGCGTATTTCTCTCTGAAAATGGCAAATCGTGCCTCATTTACTGTTTTAATGTTTTTTTTGCCATACATTTCACAGACAAAAGATTCCATTACCTTCATATCTCTTTCATTAACTCTTTGATTTGTTCCAATATTTGAGAAAACGCTTCTGAAAGTTGCACTTTTTTCAACGATATTATAAGGCCTAATTTTACCTTTTCTAAGAAATGCTGCAGTATAATCACATCCAGTGAAAGCATGGATAGCTGGAAGAACTTGGCACATTTCGATCCCAATTTCATTGGACAGTTTTGTTAGATCAATAAATCGCCTAGTATTGGTGCCGTCAGTGCCTGAATCCATCCATATGTTTGCATGTATTTGGTGACAATGATACAATAAAATAACCATTACATCCGTGTCATTTGCTCTAACCACTACGTTAGGAGAATCGGACCTTGAGGCAATGTATTGCACATGTAAGGTGATCCTGGTATCTGCCTCCTCGTGGGTACAGGCAAGATTGGACACTTCACTGCACACTACTGTTGCATCATTTTCGCAATAGAATTGATGGCAGTGGTCCTCTGTTGCATAATATAATGTATGGCCTGCAAGAATGTCAGCATAGTTATCATTCTTCCATTCTTGTAGCAAAAACGATAGTAATGACCTCTTGAAATTAGCAGATTTCAAAGCTGAACGGAAATCATGAGGTCGCTTTTGTTTTGGGCCCATTACTACAATATCTGGTCCACTGCTCTCTCCTCGCATATCTCTTTCAATATCTTTGATGGATGGATGGACATATGTGTCACAAACAAAGTGTATTTCTTTTGCCAGTTTACATAATAGCTTGAGAATGGTTTTGGCTACACCTTCAAAAGTATCTGGTAGGTTTGACAGCAACTGTATAAGGAACATGGCATCAACGACATAAGCATCAATTTGATTTGCAGCTGGAGGATCAGAATGAGCCTTGCTCTCTAACATTTTCATAAGTATTGATTTGTCGGTTTTATTCATATTCCCGTCAATTTGTGCAAGAGCTGGCGGCACGGGAGTGAGAGGATATTCAAAAACTTTCTGCAAGTTTATATCTGTTGTCGTTGCCAAAAACAAAAGCCTACCAAATAGATCACGTGAACACTGTAGCTGTATGATTTTCTTTGCTTTCACCTCAACCCGAACCTTAAGTGCCAAAGATGCAAAAGTGCGCAATTTGTTTCTTGTAATAGGTTTTTCAAATCTAGAGGGATCTGCAAAACAGCCATTTCTAAAGTCGTGAAAAGATTGCTCGCCATATTTTACACAACTAAGTATCTCATTTTTCACATCATCTTTGACTCTGTTACCAGTTGATATGCACAGGAGATCCTCATTTCTTATCTCTGTATCAAACGGATTCTTAGTTGCTTTAATACAGTCGATCAAACTACTTACATCTTTATTATCTCTCTGAATTCGCGACGGCTTGAGCTCTTGATTCACATCCCCCTTTTTCCGGATTCCAGTTTTTGAGAGAAGAGCACCAACGATAGCACTGCGGACACTTCGTGTAATCATCCATCTTCGCCTGGCCGTATATGACTGGCTGAATGCAGAAATGCCAGTTAGACGAGATGCAGCATCAGCATTGATTGTCTGCTCAAGTGTCATGTCCACTGGAATTCTGGAAAATGATTTATTCGAGCGTCTTATAGACAAACCACCATTCTCAAGCATTGCTCTTGCTTGTGGATGACTTATATCAATGTTAAGTAAATTTAAGTGATAGCGTGTCATCCATCTTGCATAGTTTGGTCTATTAGCTGCAAAAAATACTGGACACATTTTTCCTAAGCAGTAAGTAAATAAAGGTAGATCGTTAGTTCGACAAGATCTACTGAAAAGTAACAGAAGTTCAACTAATTCAATATACATAAACCAATACTGTGCTGTTGATCCATGGTTTCCAGTTCTTGTGTCATTGGAAAAGGCTTCATACATATCAAAAATAGATTTTAAATTTTCTTGCTCTAGAACGTTTTGCATTTCTTCTGAAGAAGTATTTGTAATGAATTGTTCTAACTGCTCGTATAAAGATTCAGATATCTGACCATGCTCTTCCAGAAAAGACCGAAAATGGAGAATACGGAAAGAAAGAGATAATATAGTATGCATTCTCTGACATCTGTTATAATGCTTCCCTTTTATGAACCCATTTAGAGACCCTTCTGCCAGAACTTTGGTCTCGGTTAGCACATATGGTCCGCCAGAGCCCTCAATTAAGTGACCAAGAGCGCCAAAATATGCCAACATTATATGGAAAGGACCAAAACATATGAAAATATTGTCGTACTTTGGTGATTCTTCCGATTGTATCTGCATCGCTGGTTTAGCTATGGCAAGATCATAGTGGACAATTGCTGTGTTATCAGAACATTCCCGTGCCACAATCTGCGATCGACGTAATGTTTCCGACACCACATCTAATCGGGTCGGTGGCAAACTTATATTGTCCATATAGCCTATCACTTGCTCTGGTAGATGATCTACTGTGATTAGAGAATTCCATCCTGACCACATGGGTATATTAGAAAATAAATGGTGACAAATCACCCATGTTAAATCCCTTTTTCTGGTCTCATTTAAATTAGAGGGGTCCGAAATTGCTTTTACGGGATATTGAAATTTTGTTATTTTTGGACGCTTTCTGTAAGATTCTAAAATAGGGTCCTCAATATCTAAAGAGCGTTTACGTTTCAATGACTTTGTTTGTGTAGTGGATACTTGTGGAATTCCTAGAGAGTCCCCCATTGAATGTTGTTCGTCGGGAGTGTTCTGGTAACATATTCCAACTGTGTCGTGCAAAGTTCCGCTTCCAGACAAAGTCTCGGTGTTTTCATCATAATTATCCCAAGCCGTTCCGGTTGACAAGTTTGGAATTTTCAGTAATCCATCAGGAGTTAGCTGATTCCTGTCTGATATTGTCATTGCAAGTTCAGTTTCAAGTGTCTCCGCAACATGGTAACTTATTGAGTGCCCTAAATGATTTAGTACTTCAATAATTTTCCTACTACCAGTCATACTTTTAAAACCCAGTCCAAGACATAAATGTTTTGATGGCTTTATTTCGCCATTGGTTACAGCAAACAAAGCATCATCTGCTGCTGAACTGATGCATCTATTCATTCTTTCAGAAGGTTCTTTTGTTGAAGACCCTGTATATAGAGTTTTAAAAAACTGCATAAGTATGTCTGGGGGGTTAGCTTGGCCTTTCTGTATTTCATTTACAGTCAATGGGTTCTGTAATTGGGGACATGTCTTTGACATTTCTAATATTGTATTTCGCAACTGGTATGCAGCTTCAGTGACTTTGGAATTTAATAAAAACGTATTATGGAAACCTATAATCTGATCTGTATCTAGAAAGCTTGGATATAATATTTTGCCTTGTCGTTTACCTATTTTACTCATGCAAATATCATCTTTGAAGTGATTTAGAAGTTTTACTTCTAAAGTCTGGATGGTATATGAGGAGCAATCAAGACCAATGTCCATCAGCATTGTAGTGTAATATTCATACAAGGAGGCAATTGTTACAGCTTGACCTTGTGCTATAACGTTTTTATTTATGTATTCGGTCAACCATTTAAATGCTTTTTCGTGTCCTAGCCTAATGTTGCCATATTCTGTCTTAGCAGACCCGGGTATACACCTCTCAGAAAGATTTAAGTAATGTTTTCGGCAGCTATGGTGATATTTAACCTCTTTAGCAACAAAATCTATATCACAAACTCTGGCAATCATATCTGTATCACCCAGAACCATTGCAGCATTTTTTATTTTTTCTCCCGCTTCCAAACTTTCACAATTGCCTAACTGTTCCCTTTTCTTACCCTTCGTCAGGAGGCCACAAAACAAACATACGGGAAGAAAAATACCGGAGGAGGAAGTTTCGTCCGATAAATGTTCAGTGTGGGATCTTAAAGTGTAAGAAACTTCTTCTACTTCTACAGTGGAAAAAGACTCTAGTTCTTTTTTTGAGACAGCAGTGAAGTTCTTGTAACACATTCTGTGATAACCATTGGTTTTAGGATCAAAGTTTTGAGGAAGATCTTGACAAATTTGTTTATATTTGTGGGATTTTGTTTTCGAAAGACGATATTCAGCAACTTTTGCCACTTTACTCCATGTTGTTTCATCAAAAGGTTTAATTTCTATATCTTGGAAACGTTTATCGACATGAAGGCAACAAACAAGATTTGTTTCATCTGTGCTATCGCCCTGTAATATCTGTTTCCCCTTAGATGTATCCAGCCGTGTGCTGGCCATTTTGCAACACTTCTAATTGAAATGACAATGAGTTATCACAAACAAATCGCAAAATATTATTTACAGTGATTTTAATTCAGTCACGGAATCAAATAGAATTAACAAACAGATTACTTATCTGCGTCAAAACTTCATTGATTCTATTGTGAACACGGATTCTTTTTAAAAACAAATATTAAATAAAATCAACTTGTTCACACGAAATATAAACGGTAACAAAACAATAGAAAAAAGGGGTGAATAGTTTTTTCTTACTTATCATAAACAACAACCATATGAAAGTATCTATAATTGCAACCACGTGTGATTTGCAATGACAGAAAACGTAACACAAACGCTTTGCGCAGCGCCATCTGCCGAGTCATACAAAAGGGCGTGGCACTATCATTGCTTAATAATACAAAAAATCAAAGCATTGAATAAACAAGCTAACAGCGTAATTTACTATATGTTTCAAGTACAAATTTACGTTATAACACTCTACCGTGTTTAAAATCTCACTGCCTGAGAACGCACAAGTGTAAAATCAATATCTCGCGAACTCGCTTATTTATTGCATATGGGGTAGGGGGAAGAATAAATTGTGGTGAAAGGGTTTGTGTGACGATTGTGTTATACATTATACTTGCACAATAAAGCACAAACATCAGGGATTCTAAATAAAATAGTATATTGATAATCAGGCTTTTTTTGAATGCGCTACAAGACTTTAACGAATAAAGATTAAGTAAAAACGCAAAACTCGGTTGTTTAAAATTGGCCACAAAATTGAGATTGAATGCTTAACAAGAAGTTTTTAGTTAGAGGTCTTCAATGTTGTCACCCAAGTATTAAAGCTTACACGGTATAACAATCAGTATGGCAACTAATAGCAAAATTTGTAGTAAAGATCGATTTTTTGAGAAATTTGCAATTTTTGGGGTAGGGGAAAGTTTTTCCACTGTGGGTGCCGCAATTTCCTACCAAATGATATGCAGCTACTTTTATTGAATGCAAAACACATTAGGCTGTGACAATATGGTAAAACATTTCACTTAAATGCTTTTATTATTTTTTTATAAGACATAAAAGAGGGCAAAATATTAAAAACGCAAAATTTTTGGTCTATTTTTTTCCTAAAATAGTTATTTTAAAAAAAAATCTGAAATGTATCAAGAAGTTTTTAACTTAAATGTCAACAATGATCATAATTCTTGATAACCGCATCAGTAATAAGACATTTTAAGGCCATATCGCGTCCATAATGCAGAATTATCAAATTACCGAAAAACCGGCTGAAAAATGCGATTCTAGTGTAAAAACTCGCGTCTGAAAAAAAATCGGAAACGAGTTCATTCACAAGACGCCCAAATTCGAAAACTACAGACATTTTTCTATCAGAAACAACCTTCAAAGCTTTTGGCCATTGACACATATTTCAAACCCCACTAGCTCTTGGGCTATATACATGTAGACTGCATAAATAAGCGATCTCAACACAGACAGAGATAAAGAGATAATTATATTGTATGTTATATATACATGTGCATACTTCAGTAAGTGATAGGGGGAGGGGGTGTTACCAGTAATGTCCAGATGGTGTACATGCCATGTGGAGAGGATGCATTTCTTTGCTGTTGTATATATATATATATACATGTACTGTATTCACACTTCCCCCTGTTTCTTCTTATCAAATTACACATTTGTGTCATTCCCTGTCTTTGAAGACAAGTCAAAAGTATTACACCTATAATTATAGAGATGGTCAGTTTTTGAATGGTCAGTGGAAGCCAGGGTATGTGGTAAAAAAAATACCAACCTTCAGCATGTAAATCGACGGTCTTTCTTGTACTAGGAATTACCTCAGCTAGTGCATTTGAAATCTAGGTAACGAGAGGCAAGCACTAAGCATGCTTTGGACCATGGCAACATGTCTTTTGAAGGGCATGGTTTGAGATGCTGCTGTATATACATATAATTGCATATTGCATATCAATCAACAATTTATGGTTTTGTTTTGTTTCAAAATAAAGATACAGGGATTGATAGGGGGAGGGTAGGACGTTAAAGATGTTTGCATTCTCTTTACTTGATGTCCTGTGTATATTTACACTTTCACGTCTCTACTTATTAGTGGATACATACATCATTTATCTTGTAAATATGAGTAACAGTAGTTAGACTCAGTTATATAGCTATGACTGGAATTGGATTATTGGTGTTCTTTCACTTTTAATTTTATCAAGACAGTCAGTTCTCAAATGGTAGAGGAAATCAAACAAAAAAGCACCCAGACAAAACCACTAACCATTGGCAAATGAATTGCCAGACTTTTTCACTCTAGTATCAGAAGATCAGCCAATATTGGAATTTGAACGTTTAGGGCGATAGGTGCTGTGTCTTTAATCCATATGGGCACCCAAGGTCCCAGATATACAAGAGCTATAAGTGTTATATATACGCAAAACCACACATATGTGGTTTTCTGATGTAGCTGATCGCACAAGTTTATTGTGTGACGGATACATTACACGAGTGCGCTCTGCGCACGAGTGTAATATTTGCGTCCGCACAAGAAACAAGTGCGATCAGCTACGTCAGAAAACCACATACAGTTGACTCTTGTTATCTCGAATTCGACGGGGAAATGCAAAAAGTTCGACTTATCTGGAGTTCGAGATAACCGATGTTAAAAACGGCAACAAAAGGGAAGGAACTCGTACACGCCTACCGGAAGTTGCTTCCGGTTTTATCTTGTCAAACTGTATATTGCCGTTTTCTCCTATATCGTATGTATTCAATTATGCATTTTGTTTTATAAGATTTTCTTTAATTACTCAAATTTGTCAATAACCGATTGCGCTATTGTATTAGCCGACAAATAGTGGAGTCCGCTTTGGTCTCCATACAAATTTCGCTTTGTGTACTTTAATCACCCCAAGCTTCCGGTTGTATTGAGTAATGTTCTCATCACACGCTTTTCGGCAGCCATGTTCAGCTTGGCGGTAATCATAACACCTGTTAATCTCCTTGAGGGTTTAATTGCTTATGCAAGGGATAATAATTACGGGTTAAAGGAAATTGGGAGGTCAGTGCAATGTTGTCATTTTAAAATCAACACGAGGCTGACAGTCAAATATTTTATTTATGTCGGAATGTGTTTTTTCTACCAAAATATTTGTAGGCGTTGACAAATTTGATTTTCCAAAATTTTTTGTTCGAGTTAACAAATGTAATTTTCCTAATTTTTTTGTTCGAGTTTACGAGTGTAATTTTCCTAGGATTTTCATTCAAGGGGACGAAAATATTGTTCGACATATCCGATAATTCGAGATATCCGAGTTCGAGATAACCGGAGTGATTTTGGTTTAATAAAGAACAACTCTGTTCAGACTTTTTAAAAAAGTTCGAGATATCCGGTAGTTCGAGATATCCGAGTTTGAGATGACGAGATTCAACTGTATGTGTGGTTTAGTATTTATCACATACCCTACCAAACTAAATGAAAAGGTTTCTTTGGTTTAATCTGTCAATGACCGGTTTCTAATTATAACCAATGAATGACGTCATATTATTGTTGTCGGAAAAGGGAATTCCCCTAAAAGTAGTTTCGGCTACTATGGTGATACGGAATATTGTATTGCACATGTGCGATACGGACCTTTGTATCACATGGAAAGAAAATGTAATGTATCGCTATAGTAAGATTCAATGGGTATGTGATAATATCTTGTAATTTATTAAGACCCAATGTTTTAGACCCCTGAGTGTATATTAGACATTGTGTTTTATATACATGTTCATGTGTATCACATTCAAGAATACATCTTACTAATACTAAAACATCACAAGCTAAAAGTGATGATTCAGAAAAATGACTAAAATCTGATTGCAAAATATACTGATATGCCTTCCCAGTATATTTCATTCTTTTGGGAGGTCTAGTTTCTTACTCATAACTAGAGACCTGCAGATTTCAAATCTGGTTTTAAAAGCACTGTCAATAAGATTACTGTTAAAACACATGACCTTGGTCAAAGGTCAAGGTCATCCACCCTACTGTAGCAAAGTCTTTGATGAATCTAAATGTCGAGTTTCACCTACCTATCACTCATAATTTTTACCAAAATATTTGCACCAGTGTAGATGATAACCACAAAACCAATCTGCACTCTTTTCAGTTTTTTTAACGTTCCAACAAAAACAATGAAAAGGTAACCATATAGTGACTACCTTCTTTACACCTCTAGTCTATGTACATAGCTATAAATGTAGATGTGAGATGAAAATATTACTGCCGGTTAAATTTTACTTTGAAAGATCAACCTCTAACAGCCATGCCAACTAAAAAGATAAATGATAATTTAAAACACATGTTTGAGAAAACATACTGGTATGTGTATTTAGACAATTGAATTCCTGATATTTAATAATTTCCTGACTTGAACAGACACTAGGCAAAATGGTTTCCAGTGCAATATGTGTCATAACGAAATGTGTTTCACATCAAAATAGTGTCCAGTGATAGTGGTCCCACAACAATATTGTGTTCAGTGACTGTGGTACCACAAAAAATGGTGTCCAGTGACATTGGTCCATCAACAAAATGGTGTCCAGTGACTGTGGTCCCATGGCAAAATAGTGTCTAGCGACTGTGGTCCCACATCAAAATGGTGTCCAGTGACTGTGTTCCCACATCAAAATAATAGTGTCCAGTGACTGGTCCCACATCAAAATAGTGTCCAATGACTGTGGTTCAAACCAAAAAAGTGTCTAGTGACTGTGGTCCCACACCAAAATAGTGTCTAGTTACTGTGGTCAATATATTGTTTCCAATGCCAGTGGTCACACAACATAATGGGTCCCACACAGAAATTGTGTCCATTGCCTGTTATTCCACAACACAAATCCCCAGTCTGATTTAATCAGACTGCTACAGCCTGCATCTTACAAATATAAAAAAAACAACAACGATCCAGTGACAGTAGTATAGCAGATACAGATGTTATGGAGATTATTGGTTGTAGAGATTACGACTACATATTGACACATCTCTTACATTTTTCCACTATGATATCATCAGTACATTTATAATATACCGGTACCTGGAAAATACCTAAATATTGATTGATTTCTCAGGTCTCCATCATTTGTAGAAAAATGACTTGATAATGTATGTTAGTGTCTTCAAGACTTAATATCCATCATGGTTATAATAACAGTATCTGTCATAATGTAAACAGTGATAGAGCTTGATTACAGTGTGACATGTATGGCATGGTCGTAACTGACCTGTCACTTAATTATGTGATACAGGTAAGAAGTTGTCCTCAGAGTTACATTTCATTTGTTGGAATTTTTAATGGTTTCAGTTATGAATATTTTTGTGACGTCATTTATTTGTCTGTTCCAGTGCCTGGAAAAGCATGTCGCAAACGGAAATGTAAATTTCTTCAAAGCTTTATAAAAAAAAGAAAGGTTTTCAAATAAAAATGTGAAATTTAAATACATTCTGATGCGAGGCCAAAGGTAGAAATTTGTTTGATAATTGGATGATTAGTGATGATAGGGTCAAAACTGTTGAGATTAACAAAAAAGGTCATGTCTCAGAAAAAAATTGTTATTGATACTTAAGTAGATTGATTGATTGAATGGGATTTTTCCAATTCAAGAATATTTCACTTATATCAAAACATCACCAGGCATAGGTGAAGTGGTAGAAATTTTTACCTTTGCAGTGTGATCAGGGCAATGTACACAATGTTCTATAAGATACCATTCTTGCCATGACATAGGGCATCAGTTTTTAAGGCCTTGTCAGAATGACCCCATGACTTTCATTTCAAAATGTAGTGCTTGGCAAAAGAACGGTTATTACCATTTCAAGTCTTGATCAGACCCCATTTAGAGTTCAAACCCACAATTCCTCACATACCAAGTGACCACTTTAACAACTGAGCTACAGTAGTGGTTTCTTGATAAGTAGAAAATAATCCTGTTTTCAATCTCTTAATCAACTGAAATGGTTTATCTTTAATTTAAAACAACAACAAATAAAACCAAAATAAACTAAACAATATTAATAGTTAAGATATAAAAATTTCATGGATGAAAAGAATAAATCTCCTTTTAAAACTGTGAACCATCTAAACAACAACAAATAAAAAAGCAAAATTAAACAAAACAATATTAATAGTTGAGATATAAAAATTTCATGGACGAAAGGAATAAATCTCTCTAAATTAAAACCGTACCATCTAGTACATTGAGATCTAGTTGTAAAGCTGTTCTATATTACCCCCTGAGTACTTTATATCTGATAAAAAAGGTATTTTTGCTCTTGTGTTTATTTTGACTAGAACACATTGCCAAAATAAGCAATAAGGATTTACCTTTGAATAGTACATGTAGTCATGTATAGGTAAACAACATTGACCTGTCCATCTGTCCATTTGACCTTTCATTAGGAATATTCATATAGAAGGATCCACCCAATAAATCGGTAGTAATGCGATTCATTGTTAGTAGTATGTATTCTGCAAGGTACATGATTAGTGTTCGAATTATGTAGACAAAATAAACACCTGTGGTCCCTATACATGGATGCTCTTGGTCCGTGATAAATATTTAAATGAAAGGTCAAGCGGACAGGTCAAAGTTGTTTACCTATACATACTAGTATTTCCTTAGTCCATGAGTGTGTAATATGCATATAATGCTGCCTTAACAATTGTTCTCATATAAATTTAAAAGATGGTGTAGAGTAATGGTGTTTTATGCCTCTGTCAAGATTCTTCAACTTATATTCAGTTATTTGGTCTGTCCAGGAATAGTGAGTGAAGGGATCTTGTTTTACATCTCGATCAAAATTCCTTCACTTATATCAAGGTGTTCAGTTCTGGAGTGGTGGATTTGGAGTGGAGTAATGGTGTTTTATGCCTCTGTCAAGATTCTTCTACTTATATGCAATTTGGTCTTTTCTGGAATAGTGAGTGGAGGGATCTTGTTTTACACCTTGGCCAAGATTGTGCCACTTATATCAAGGTGTTCAGCTCTGGAATGGTAGGTCTGGAGTGGAGTAATGGTTTTTACACATGGGTCAAGATTCTTTCACTTATATCAAGGTGTTCAGCTCTGGAATGGTGGATGTAGAGTGAAGCAATGACGTTTTACGCATTGGTCAAGATTCTTTCACTTATATCAAGGTGTTCATCTCTGGAATATTGGATTGGTAATGGTGTTTTGCACCTAATATTCTGTCACTTACACTTATATGTATATTCAAACTAGTCAGTATTGGAATGGTAGAGGAAATCAGGGTATCCTCAGAAAACCTACTGCCTTATGGTTTTTCATTTACATTGAATATTCTAAAAAAATTGTACCAATTTTATTCTTTTCTTTATAGTACACATAATTTGTTTTAAAGTGTTTATTTCTAATTTTATCACTTGTTCACATGCAGTCGTACAGCACCAGTACTACATGTATGAAATCATTTATTTTTGTGATGTCCTAATTTTCTTTGTTTTTTTTTTGACACTGACACATGCCTGAAGAGCTTACATTAAACAGTAACCACAAACTACAAATGTAATGGTATTTTCCTTGCAACCACAGAAATTGGACATCATGATAGTAAATGATTTCACAATATTAATTCTTTAATTAGAATTTTATTTGCATTTAACTCTGAAAATTTGTAAAAAAGAATTTTATCATTATCTTTTGTTTATTAATTATCTGTCTGCACCGTTTTATGTTGTTATTTCTGTTTTATTTATTTTTTCTTTTGTTCTTTTTATCTTTCACAGGAAAACATAAGGGGCAAAAGATTCCTCCATAAAAAGTGTTAATGACCATCTGTTTTTAGTGTTCCCTCATATATTAGTAATATAAATAATATACAATATGGCTGCTGTCGAAGTAAGTATAAATAATACTAGTTATCCCCCCTTGAGTTGAATTTAATTTAATTTTAAAATTGAATTTTAATTATAATTAAAGATTAAAGATTCTGTCCCATGAAAAATACTACAGTGACAATCTGTCGTGAGGGTTATATTTCTCATTATTTCCATAACGACAACATAAAAGTAGAATATATCTTCTAGAGTTATCTCCCCATAGCCAATGGAATGATCACAAATACTGTGTACATGTTCCTGTAAAGGTAAAAAGAGGTCTCCATATGCTGAACACTTGTAATCATAATTTAAGTCTTTATACTAAAGGATTACCATAGTGTCAAAGAAAGGCTTATTCTACAGTTATCACCCTTTGAATTTGGCTGGAAAATGGTGTAAACAAATGCTAAAGAAGCAAAATATGGGCTTTCCAAGTGTAATCATGATTCTCCCGTCAAATGATTTGTTTAGATTTTTAATTTCATTTCCGTCTTTATGTTCTGAAATAATTTTAATAGATACCAAGTATTTTTACTGGAAAAAAACACCTAACTAGAATAATTTGAAAATCATTATATAAAATTATAATTATCTATTTGGTTTATTTTAGTACAATGTGGTGAGTAATAAAAATTCTAATACGTATGGCTTTGGCATATACCCTATCAACAAATCAATCTTGTGTCAAAATTCTTTTGCATCCCTGAAATTTGTGTTGCCATGGTTTCCTGTTTGATGACCAAAAGATATATGTAAGAAAGCAAATGAAAACATTTGAAAAATTTAATTCTGAAAATTCTTTTGTATCCTAGATATTTTATCACCATTATTTGTTAAATGCTAAAAGGTCATGTGTGCGGGAGACAATTTGGTTTTAAGCTTGGACTTATAACTCATAAAGAAGCTATGATATTGGTAACTTTGGTACCCATAAGGAGTTACATTGTGATATTACATACATTTTGTAATTGAAGAAGCTTTGCTTTTGTCTGTGTTTATCCCCTTTTTGTTAATTTTTTGTTTGTTGAATAATCATTTGATGTCTGCAGTTCTGATCTAGGAGATCGCTTATAAGATAAAATAAAAGTTTTACAAATAATATGGGTGAAATTAGCTTAATTTGTGAAGTTTAAATGATGAATGTCAATTATCATTTCTGTTGGATATATATTTGATTTGTTACCTCCCCTTTTTTACGCTAAAACGTAAGCTGATACATGTACAAAATGTACAATTTATATTAGCGGTAAAAAAAATATTTTTCCTTCTTAATACTTACAATTTATTATTATTTTTTTTTTTTTGAAATATGAATATATACTGTAGATTTTAGTATTTAACAATTTTTCTTTAAAAAAATCATGAATATATTTTATCCTTTTTCATTGTTTACATGTATTTATCTTATATTTCCATTGGTGCAGAAATGAATTCATCAAAAAATTTATGCATGCATGGTATTTGAAAATAAATAAATAAAGGTTTTAGGTACTAAAACAGATAAAAATGCATGCAGAACTAAAACGGAAGGGTAAAAAGTGGTATCCTTGTTTATTCCCCCCCCCCCCCCCAAGAAAAAAAATTAGGCAGTGTATTTCATAGATTCACTATAACAAGACTTGATTGCTTTAATCCCCCCTTTTCAAAGAAAGTAGGTGTGTGACATGAATTTTGAACTTCCAATCTTCTGTCTACCCAGACACTTATTGTCTGGAGTAATTCTCCAAAACTATGAAGCCCTTTTTTTACAAAACTTGGTGCAAAGCATCAACATTGATAAGAGAATCCCAAGTTGGTTTGCGCATTTTCCTTGGAGTTATGGCCCTTTGAACATAAGTGCAAACCACGAACTAAGTATCTTCTGGCGGGGAACACTAATTCAATGAGTTTGCTTGTTCATAATTACAAGTGGAAGCATTGTAAACACAAGTGTCTTCAAATGTTTTTCATTTATGTATTGTTCTTCTCCTCATTAGCATACAAAACATCCCACTTGTTTTATTAAGGAGAATAACATACCAATATGTTGTTACTTATATGTAACTTAAATGAGCCAAAACCTGACTGACAAGTCATAATCTTGGAGCAAAAAAAACAATAACAGTAGCATGTATCTTTGTATCTTTTTTTCATTTTAAGAAAAACATTTCTGGACATTTTGGCAGTGCACTTTTAGGTCACCTGAACCAAAAGCCAATAATATTTTATATTATTTCGTAATCAATGAAGCCAGCATTTTGATATATGTCTAAAGGTCATAGGAATAGGATCAAACTATATTATTTTCAAAACTTTTGTCTCTAACCTTGTATATTAAAATAAAATAACAATGATTTTGATATATATTTTAAGTCCAATAGTTCAAAGGTGGCCACCAGTGATTTTGGTAGATTGGTCTCAAAAACTATATAAACCTTAAGGTTTAAATCTTGTTTGAACTGAAATGCTTAAAATGCAACAGTCAGCAAATGGAATAAAAAAATCTTTTGATATCCATTATCATTCTAAAACTGAAGTACCGTAAGATGTGTTGTCCTGTGTCATGCCTTGAAAAAAACTGGGACCATAATTTTGAAAATGGGTCAAAATAATTTATACTAGTAATGCATTGTTGATGGGCTATAGTTCATGTGAGGACACATCACTGTGACATCTTTAGAAATGGGTATAAAATGGATACCTATCAAATTTTGAAGAATAATGGGAAAAACAGTAAATGAGAATCCTATTTTTTAACACTCAAGATAACCCAGGTTGGTCCACAGACATTATTTCTGGGACCTGAATATTTATTAAGGGACCAGTGGCACAAGGACCCCTTCTAGATTGAACTCTGTTTTGTAATGGTACACTCTTAATGGGTCTAAATATGATGTGATGAATATTTGATAATAATAATATGTATATAATAGTATGTTGTTTATTGTTATTGTTTATAGATAGTATGATCTGAGGAATGTTGTTTTTGGCTGGTCTAGATGTCTAGTTCTCTGTTTCTCTGCCACTTTTGGCATAACTCTTAACAGTTATTATAAATAAGAACTGTTTTTTACAAATACATCTTTGCTTTACAACCATGGCATATCTCTCACAACTATCAAAGTCTGTGATTGGTGTCAACTTTGACTTCCCACTTGGTCTGCTGTTACTGATTTATTTGTTTTTACACTTCACAACTTTATAAATGTAGTTTGAGAACCTTAATCTTTGACAGCTATGGTGTTAAGTTTTCACTAATACCAAAATTTGTGACTGATTCAACTTTTGACCTTTTGTGACTAGTGTCAACCTTGACCTCTTGTGACTAGTGTCAACCTTGACCTCTGGTGACTCTTGCCAGCCTCGACTTGTGATGACTAGTGTCAACCTTGACCTCTGGTTTACTTTTACTGACTTGTCCTTTTACATATTTCACATCTATATAGTTTATAATTGTTATCAACCTTGACCATTGGTCTCTATTGTTAACCTTGACCTCTGGCTTTCACAGCTATCTGGTTTGTGACTATCCCCATCTTGACAGGTCCACTTTACTGATTTATCTTGCTGACTGATGTTCTGTTCTGCTGCAATTTAATTCCTGAACTAAGTCAAAAATCTTAAAAAACTTTCTTAGGAAAAAGGTCATACCACACTGGACTTCAAAAAAAAAACATGGTTAGGAAACATGGATTTCTCTGTAGAAGATTGTTTTGGGAGAACTTTTTGAAATGAAACCCCATTTCAGTTATAACCTCGTTCAACATTGGGTTGAGCTGTTTTATGTTTTGTTTTGCAGGATGGAAACAAGGAACTTTTCCTTGATATCCTGACAAAGGAAGAAAAAGAAGCCTTATTGAATAAAAAGATGGAGGAAATTAAAAAGAAAAATGAAGCACTCAGGAAACGTCATGAAGTAAGTATGTGTAATAAAAAAGTAGGTGTCAGAAGGCCAAGTATCCGAAGGTCAAGTATCAGAGGGTTAAGGTTCAGAAGGTCAATTAAAAGACCCAATCATTGAAAGAATGCAAACAAAATTTCAAAACTATATCCTGAATATCTATATTCAACCATTATCTCAGTGCTTTATTTGGTCATGTAACCAGTTTGTAACAATTATGATATTTTTAATTATCACCGTTTTTGGCTATTTTACTGCTAATTTTCACTATTTCAAAGGTCCTGTTCCAATTCACAAAAAATTTAGAGACAGTCCAGTATTTAAAATTCTGTTCTAGTTAAGCTATGTTACATGTTCATAAAAAAACACTGCGGTAGCTCAGTTGATAGAGTGCTTGCTCCATAAGTGGGAGGTTGTGGGTTTGAACCCCAACCCGGTCTGACCCAAGACTTGAAAGTGGGTAGTGACCTTTCTTTCACCAAGCACTTGGCATTATAGAATGAAAGTCACTGTTCTTTCTGATAGGAACTTAAAATAAACAAGGTCCCCTCACTCCTGTATGATGGTAGGCTTGGCACGATAAAGAACCCCGCTGTATAATGCCATCAGTGCAACACATAGCCTATAGCTGGTAACATCTTGATATAAGTGAAATATTCTTGACTTGGACGTTTAACACCATTACTCAACTCAACTCAACTAAACTGGATGACCTCTGTTGCTTTGATGTTGCTGTAAACGGTTATTGTATTTGACATCTAGGAAATACAGGCAGATAAAAGAAAGGCAGAAGGTGACGGTAGTAAAAAGGTTTCTTCGCCTACAAAGGAATCAAAGGTATGTCACTAGTCTGAAAAAAATTACAACATATAACAGGAAATAGATAATTTTGTCTAAATGTGCCAACTGGTTTGTTGAGTAATTTTTAGCAAGGAGTTTTAATGGGCCTTTTATAGTATAATGTACCGGTAATACATTGTCAGTCTCAGTAGTCTAATATAGTAATAACTGAAGGTTCCTTAGTTGACTTATTGCAAAATTTCAAATTTATCCTTGCATTAACACAGTTATTTGACGTACAGTTCAATCTGCCTTAAAGGCAACCTCTATATAAGGGCCACTTGCTTATAAAGGCCAATAGAATTGTAGCCAAATGCTTCTTTATTCATGTTTAATGAACCTGTATATAAAGGTCACCTGCCCATAAAAGCCACTTTTCCTGGTTTCCTTGGGTTGCCTTTATAGAAAGGTTTGACTGTATAAGCTCTTTCTCTTAAGTAGTCGAAGGGGCTTCTGTGGCTGAGTGGTCTTAAGTTCATGCTCATAGATCAAAACCCTTTTACCACCTAGGTTCAAATCACAAGCGTGGGTAGATCCTAGAGTGAGAAAGTTTGTCAGTTCACTACCCCTTATGTAGATGATTTCCCCGGGCACTACGGTTTCCTCCAGGATCCCTGAACTGACCACCTCAATATAAGTTAAAGAATTTTGACTACTAGGGCATAAAACACCATTATATTGTACTTCACTCACTTAATTAAAACATTACTTTTAAAGGTAAAAATAATGTTATTTATAAAAAAGAAAATTAAAAAAAAAGCCTACTGACCCTCCTTCCTAAGTTAAATTTTTCTTAGTACACACAGAAATCTTTTTTTATTCGCGAATGATCTTGATCATTCTCGAATTTAGCTGTTACATGCAGATTTCTCAACCCGAATATTCTTCCGTTACAGATAATCAACTCTCTCTCGTATGTAAGTTCAAAGTTGAAATAAAGGTAGATAACTCAAATTTTGAATGCGGGTTATGGACGTTTCGCCCCAATATTAATATTTTCCGCCCCAACTATATTCTCCGCTTTATCATACCTGCCAACCCTCCCGATCAGGGATTGAGATTAACGGGCGCCCAGTTTTTCGCTCTGGGCGATAAATGTATCATACACAGGTCTGCCAGGTGGCGATTAGAATTTTCAATTCGGTGTATTTGACATTCCGATCCGTTTACCGATTTCCTGTTTATATTTCTGACTGGCGACAATAATAGTAAAATTGAAAAATGGGTATCATATAGTTAACAAGTGTAAATGGACCGGTGTTCCGACCGGAATTCAAATACGGTGCCATTTCGTTTCCTTTTCTGATATTTATGTATAAAATGATACTTCCGGCTTTCTGCCATGTGGAAATTTTTAAGAGCATCGACTCCAAAGGCTAAACAAGGACCTGCGGAAAAACGAAAGTACTATCAATAGTATGATAAGTCCAAACGCATCGGAGCATATAAAAAGCCATGGGAAGATGGCAGGCCTTGGTTGTATGATACGCAGGACGGAATGAAGTGTGCCGATTGTGTAGAGTTCGACAGGAAAAAAATCTGTATTTACCGAGGGTTGCACTAGTTATAAACTTGACAGTGTAAATAAACATGATATTTCTGAATCTCACAAATAGGCCCAAGCCTTTAGTAATGCAAAACAAGTTCCTGCTAATAAATCAAAATCTGCCAAAATTATACAGTCATTGACATTGGCAGTACCTATAGATCAACATTTTCTGCAAAACCATTCGTCAATGTAATTGCAGATGTTGAATATCGAAAAGTAAAGCAAGGGATAGAATAATCCAAATGTATATGCCTGATATATTCAGATCAACCATCACTCTTGACAGTTCATTGTATGGCTCATCGAAAAGTTAAGCTCAATCCCTGCTGATGTGAGGAGTCTCCCCATATTAAGACAAAAAATTTGGAATTTTGTGCTATCATACTGCTTTTCCTGTTTTTCAAAGCATTCCGTGACGTCATCCTTAAAAAATTATAAATTGATTAGAGTGAAATCTGGGATAGCGATCACTTTGTAGAGTGGTCATCTGTCAACTACATTTTTATCATGTACAGAACCTTTGTAGAGGGGTCACCTGTCAAACCCAGTCAGCGGGGATCCTAACGGCCACCCGATTGAAAAAATTGTTGTTTACAAGATTTACTAAAATTATGCTGGTCTCGAGAATAAAAAGTCTTCCAAAAATCATCGAATTCTTAAAACACAACTCTGGTGATATAAATAATAATAAAATAATAGTTAATTTTTTCAAGTTATTAATTTATTTAAAAAATATCCTCAATTATGACGTGAAAGATATCAGAAGCTTATTAGCTCACCTGAGCCAAAGGCTCAGATGAACAATTGTCATCTATCTTCATCCGTCTTGTATAAACTTTTTAGCTCACCTGAGCCAAAGGCTCAGATGTGCAATTGCCATCTATCTTCGTCCGATGTGCGTCATGTATAAACTTTTCACATTTTTTATCAATTCCTCCAAAACTACAGAGCCAAATTGGATGATATTTGACAGTAATGGTCAAGTTAGGGGTTTTCAGATTTGCACAAATGCAAGGATTATGTCCCCTTGGGGCCCCATAAAGGGGAAATTTGTGAAAATCTTTAAAAATCATCTGCTCTGAACCTACAAGAGATATAACTTAGATATTTCATGTAAAACACTATGGGCACCTAGTTTTAGATTTGCACATATTTTAGCTTTAGGGGCCAAAATGAGATAATGGCAAGGTACTTGAGGGGGAAATTGCAAAATTAATGTATTTGTTAATATATTTGAAAACTATAAGCTTTTTGTATGGGCATCATCATCATGTGTATTGGAATACTGTAGGCATTTGCACAACGGTCATTTTGATATATGAATAGAGGTCATAAGTTCAAAGGTCAAGGTCATAGATGTAAACGAATACTGAAATGGTTAATTATCTCAAAAACTTTGAACTCTTTGTGTAGGCATGTATATTAGAATATTGTAGGCATTTGCCTTACGGTCATTTCCATATATGAACGAAGGTCATAGGTTCAAAGGTCAAGGTCATAGATGCAAACAAATACTGAAATGGTGAATTATCTCAAAAATGATAAACTTTCTCTATAGGCATGTATATCAGAATGTTATAGGCATTTACACAATGTTCATTTTGATATATGAATGTAGGTCATAGGTCTAATGGTCAAGGTTATAGATGCAAATGAATACTGAAATGATTAATTGTCTTAAAAACTATAAACTTTTTGTATAGGCATATATGTTAAAATATTGTAGGTATTGGCCTAACGATCATTTTGATATATGAATGAAGGACATGAGTTTAAAAGTCAAGGTCATTGATGCAAACAAATACTGACATGGTTAATTATCTCAAAAACTATAAACTTTTTGTATAGGCTTCTAAATTGTAGGTATTGACTTAATATTCATTGCGATATTTAGATTAAGGTCATGGGTTCAAATTTTTCTTTACCTTTTTAGTTGTTTATAAACAATATATTGTAGCTAGATTTCAGATATATTATATGTAGCACTCTTATGACTAGTTATGTTATAATACATTTGCAAAAAATCCTTACATATAATTGGCCCTTACTGCTGAAAATTTATTTGGACATTCTCTTTAATTAATGTCAATGACCATTGAACCTCTGCATGAGATATGTACTCAGCTGCATGTGAGCATTAAGGCTCATGGACCTCTTGTTTAATATTAGGGTCTCCATGACGATGGAAGTAACTTTGACCATCCTTGATGGTTCCATACATGCATTTATTCGGATTGAACTATTTCCTACATGAATCCTTAATATTGGTCCAATGTGTGAATATTAAAACAGCCCCATGCTCATAGTCTGCACATTGCACACTACATTGAACCCGCTATGTTGTGTTGGGAGCAATGCAAGGTGAACATAACAACCTCCTTTCAGTTACCTGACAACTTCATATACCTGACACTACATTGATGGAGACACTGAACTCCCTGTCTTTCTAATCTTTCGCGAATTTTAGTACTTTCAGTACTTTGATTTATTTTTTGTGCCTCACTAAAATATTTTAATGTTGACTCTTATTTATATATTTTAGTCATTTCCTGCTGATCAAAGAAATGTTCAAAATGAACATAGAGGTGTTCATCAGAATGAACACAGGGCTGTTCCGGATCATGAACAGTTGGGAAAACAGGAGCGCAGACCTCCAAAGCCACAGTCAGCTGGTCGAGGGAAACAGCTGACTAAAGGGGGTAAAGATAAACCCCAGGCACAGGTGAGAATTTATATAAGGAGGGTGAGGTGATTGAGTTGTTGATTTTTAATTTGACTGAGATGTCTGGATTGTGTTTGACTATCAAAGGGATAATTCTTGCTCTGGGGGATGCAGTTAAACGAATGAGTCATGAAATATTTAAAGCTGTTTTAAAGTTAGTAAAATAAAGAAAAAAATCTCAATTAAAGAAATAAAATGAACACTTTTAACTCGTTTGATTTATTCATATCAAGGTACTTTGTTTATTATGCATTTAATTATAGTGGACATGGCCGAGTGGTATTGTCACTGGCTTCCGAAGTCAAGGGTCGTGGGTTCAAACGTCATTCAGGACTTGGAAATTTTCTGAGATGATTTTCATCTCCTGCCTATACTAGAGCCATAAAAAATCTCATTACCAGAATAGTCTTTCAGATGAGACTCAAAACCGAGGTCCAATGTCTCAGTGCACGCTAAAGACACCTCTGTAGAGTTCGAAAAAGAGTAGGCCACGTGTGGCAGCTACAGAGGACGCTTACAACTAGAAGCAAATGAAACAGACTGAGCAAGAAGATAAATTATAAAAGATTAATTGCTTTAGTTATGATATTACTAATAGCCTCTTAGCAAGCACCATTTGTTGCAATATTCAGAGAATTTGTTTTTAATTATTTAACTGTGTAGTGTTGAAATTGATAAATATCACCTTTTTATGTAGATAAACGTAATTTTAAAAATATCAATTGTAAGAATTCCTGCATTATTTTATTTTAATTTCTGTAGTTGCAGTTTGACATTGCTACCTGCATTTTCATTCCTGTACAGTTTATTTATAGAACTTTTATGATTATCATTCCTACATTGTTTTATGTATATATCTATAAGTTTCTTTCTTGCTATATAATACAGCATTTTGGATCTCTCTCAAAGTTCTTGAACCATATCTCTTTTTTTTTTTTTTTTTTTTTTTGAAACACAACTTTATAACGTAGCCATTTTAAAATTCTAATTGAGTATTATGCATGTATCTATTCATTTTAGTATCTATATATAAAAGGACACCATACATAGATGAAATAGCCATGTTTGTGTCACTGTGTTCATGTGTTTCATGTATTTTTCATAGCATGCTTAGAATGTTTTAAATATCACACTAGAGAATAACTAAAACACTAACATCTTAAGTACCACCACTGGACGTTGGAACCTACACCGCAATTTCTAGTAAAAGATCATACTAATAATTTTCATATTCATATTACTATCTAGCACATTTATAGGCATGTGTTCTAATTGCAAGCTTACAACAGTGCCTCTCACCATCTGGAGGGCGCGGTGGCCTAATGGATAAGACGCCAGTCTTCAAATCCAGGGTCTCTCACCGCTGTGAGTTCGAGTCCCGCTCGGACCACATGTGGGAAAGTGAATTTTCCTTACCGTTGGCCTTTACTGATTCACCTGGTATCATTATAATGGACTGGGGGAGTGGTACGCTTGTCTGCGGCGTACTGACTCTGTGAGCTAGCACGGTAAAGTCGCCCTGAGTGCGCGCTAGTACAAGGCAGACCATACAACACACTAGCACTTCACATGCATACACAAAATTGTTCATAGATTAATCCATAGAGATTAATTAAATAGTTCTCGTCGCGAATAGCTGAAAAATTGCTGATGCGACGTTAAGCAACATTCAACCAACCAACCAACCTCTCACCATCTAGGTTCAAGTCCCACTTCAGGACAGATCTAGTGTGAGAAAGTTTGTCAATTTGCTTGCTTGCTGAAGGTCATGAAATTCTCCAGGTATTCTGGTTTTCCCCAGCATCTGACTTTTTCAATATAAGTGTTAAACACCATTACTCCACTCCACTCCCTTCATAACTTAAATATACATATATACTGTACATGTACTTAAATTAAAAGTTAAAGTTAAAGTCTGTCCCGAGCCATTAGGCCCATCAGGCCGGAGCTTATCCCGGTTTCCGTGGCGTTAAGCGACTGAGAGTACAAGACTCTCCCCTGAATGGGACGCCGGTCCATCGCAGGGTTAACCCCCAGCATTTTGCTGGTACTCATTTATTTTTCAGCTGAGTGAACTGGAACAACGTGAAATTAAGTGTCTTGCTCAAAGACACAACACATCGCCCGGTCCAGAGATCGAACCCACGACCTTCGAATCATGAGTCCAACGCCTTAACCACTAGGCCACGCGCTTCCACTTAAATTAGCGTACTCAAATTTTAGCGCTCTGAAGGGGTGTAGACTAATTAGCGCATTCTTAAATTCTCGCACATAAGGCAAGAATATTTGTTCCCTTCATAGGGAGATATTTTAGCCCTGCACTTAAATTAGTGCAATAACTGGAGTGCGAAAGGTGCTTATATTAGAATCCCACTAAAATTAGTACACATACAGTAATCATATGCATAAATATATTCATGCCCATAAATATATTCATACCATATATTTCATATATATTATCATATTCATAAATATATTCATACCATATATTTCTATTATATTATCATATTCATAAATATATTCATACCATATATTTCTATTATATTCATGCTTTTACAAATAATGCCTAACTGGTTACTACAGATTCAAAATCATATTCATGCGTTTAATGGTAAAACACATAATTACAGTCAAACCTGTCTGTCTGTAAGGGCCACCCAAAGGAACCTGTTAAGGTGGCTTTTATGGGCAGGTGGCCCTTATATACAGTTCAAATAACCTGAATAAAAACAGATTGGGATAAAATTTGACTAGTATTTAAAGGCAAGTGGCCCTTTTACAGAGGTGACCTTTAAGGCAGGTTCAACTGAATTTCATACATTGAATCTGACAATTACTTTGGGTTATTTCGTGAGTGGGAGCATTGGGGGTACAAACGTAGATCTGTGGGTGTTTGCTCATGTGGTTTCATTGTTATGTCATTAGTAATTGCTTGCTCATTTATAGAAATCCACAGGGGTGCAGTCTATTAAAGGCCCCACTTATTGCTTTCAAATTCATAGCATACTGGTACTCATTTATTATACCTAGCATTTTGAATCTAAAATAATGTAAGTTTATGATTTGAAATGATGCTCCACTGTTAATAGGTGGTAAAGTATGGTTTCAGGAAGAATATCTACTGTAGAATCATAAATATTTGTGCGGTTATAATATTGTGGTAATTAATGTAAATAAAAAGAAATGTGGAATTGTATTTTGTGAATCTAAATTCCAGTTTTGGCCTTGGTAATTAAATATGTTTGTTGTCGTTAATCTTCATGGTATTTTAACCCACAGACACAGCAAAATTTAACCACTCCCCTACCCCCACAAATATTTATGATTTTACAGCACAATGGAATGCTTACTAACATATACAGTTACTAACAATGCATGCTGTCTGAAATCTATGCTTGTTATATGTTGGTACAGGATATGCAGATTGTATGCTCGTTTACTAACGGAGAACAGAAATTCACTCGGACTAGCTCCTTAATAGATGAAAATAATGCTAACCAATCAAATAACAATTCAAAAAACAATGTCCAAAATTATCCTCGTCGATTTCAGGACGGGAAATACAGGGAATTTGCTAACCAAGAACGGTATCAGGGTCGACCAAATAACAGAGATATGAATAATGAAGCAAGGCAGCCAAGGCCCAAATCATTTCAGTTTGATGGCCAGGAAAACTTCAGCAAAGAGCGAGATTTTCACAGAAGGCCTCCAAGGCCGAAGTCAGAAGACTTTGGTGATATGGATAGATTTCGAAGGCAAAATTCCCATGATAATGAACAAGGCGGATATCACCGCCAAAACTCTAAGGAACATTATGGTCACGACGAGAGATATCAGAAACAAAGGTCGCGAGATGGAGAGAAAAATCACAAATATCATCCACGGGGAGAGAATGAGCATTTTAATCGTCAAGATTCCAGGGATTATCACAGACAGGATTCTAGAGATAAGCGTGTACAGTTTGAGGATTCTGAGTATGAACCTAAAAGAAAACGTCAGCAAGGAGGACAACGTTTCTCCAATAATAAAGAAAATAACCACACTGTGAGTTTACTAATTACATTTATGTTTAACGATTATCCTAAAAAATGTCTAGAACCCATGGATCATGTTACAGATTTTCAATTATATTTGGAATCTTCAAAATTGAATATTTTGATATTTAAAAAAAAATTGATAACAAGAAAGCTAATTGTCATGAAATTATTTTTTTAAGTCTTTTAAACCTACCTTTCTGGATACACAGATATACAGTCAACCCTATCTATAAAGGCAAGGCTAGGGAACCAGTAAAAGTGGCCTTTATGGACAGGTGGCCATTATGTAGAGGTTAAAAAACATGAATAAAGAGCAATTTGGGATAAATTTTTACTTGCTTTTAAAAGCAGGTGGCCATGGCCTTTAAGGCAGGTTTGACTGTATACAATTAGCCATGATATTGTAAATTTGAGGCAAGTTTTATCTTATTATACAGAAGTATTTAATTTTTAGAAGTTCTATTTTGTATTTGTGGATTGATTTTCAAAACAAACAAAAAAATTATAGAAGAAATCTTAACAAGTATTTCAAAAACATTCACCTAATTTTAAACTTCTTAGTTTTTCATTTATGAAGAGTTTTTTTCTGATTTAAGAAGTGAAATCTTTCGACCATTTTTCAAGTGTTGCCGATGGAGTGTTTTTCAGTTGTTGGAGGCATGTCATTATGTTGAGCTTATCCCCAATTGCTGCTGGCCTGTTGTTAAATAACATTGTTTGGCTTTCATTGTGTTATATTTGGCATGTTTTTATGCTGGTGTTTTCAGTTATTTGCCAGTTCCTGAAAACATTTAAAATTTGAAATAAAAATTGCAATACATAAAGGTGATTTCTAACTGTGGCATGTCTTTTGATTTTCCAGTTTACTAGCTGACTGTTACTATGGTTACAGGTAAAGGAAGTGTGACCTACGGGTGATTCTAGTTGTTAACCATCTTAGGAAATTATTTTAGGACCTTTTTTCATGAAACATGCAATCACTAAACAGTCGACAAGGCCTTTTATAAGAAAACAATTTCTTTTAAAGAGCACATACGAAGCATATACAGTCAAACCTGTCTATAAAAGCCACCTAAGGGAACCAGTAAAAGTGGCCTTTATGGACAGTTGGCCTTTATATACAGGTTAAAATAATATGAATAAAGAACAATTGGGATACAATTCTACTGCCCTTTATAGGCAGGTGGCCCTTAAATAGAGGTGGTCTTAAAGGCAGGTTGGACTGTATTAGCTCAATGGACAGGAATGAGTGAGAGGGGAAGTTTGGGAAAGTTTAACTCATGATGTCTGCATCATTGCCATGGTCTGTAGACCGCTCACTTAAAAAAACTTTTTATTCTTTTCAAACTATATTTGGTATTATTTTTAAACTTCTCACACTCTGTAAACATCAGAAAAAAAGTATGTTGGACAAGAAGATATGTGACTTTTGATTTTGTTTTTGCTGGAGTTATGGGCCTTTGTCTTCTGATAGTGTAAATTTTCTATAACTGTCAAATTGTATGTGGTATTTTTTTCCAAATTCCACACCCTCTCTTAACATCAGGAAATTACTGAACATCTTCTGGACTGAAGATTTTGTTCATATTGGACAGGTTTTCACATTTCACAGATTAATTTTACAAACTATTAATGTTATATTCTTATGAAGTAGTTCAATTGAGTCAATTTTTCAGTTTATACAGGGTTTGGTTATAACAGATGTTACTTTATTGAAACTCATTATTCATTGGTGTATATAAAAAAACTAGTTTCTTTATCATTTTCTCTTGTTCTTTAATAAGAAATTCTGTACGTTTCACATTAAAAATGGAGTATTGGAATTGTTGCTATGGTTTCTCTCCTTTTCAAAAAAGGACTAGGTTTGAATCCCTCTGGGACAGATGTCAATTTACAACAGGTAGTTTTTCTTGGGAGATTCTCTGGTTTCCTCTACAATCTAAAAAACTCTGTAAAAAACAATATTTATCAATAATCTTGACTAGGTGTAAAACACATTTAAAACAACCAATTAGTCTTATGTTTTACTTCATTTCTGGGTTTCTACCATTTTAATATTATTAGTAGCCATATGTTCAAAATGTGTGAAAATATAATTCATTTTCATGTATGTTTTCACAAACTTGTTAAAAAGGATACATTTTGAAAGAATTTCTCAGAAATTAGGAGCCAGTGATGATTTTGGCTACCAGGATTTTAAGACAGTTCTTATGTATTATGTTTTAGGGTCCACCCCCAGATCCTGCCTACAATTTTTTGTCTGACAGAACCCGAGATCATAACCAACAACAACAACAACAACAACAGCAACAACAAACAACAACAACATCACCAACAGAATGATAGAGGTGGTGACAGAGGAGATAGAGGGGCCAGACATCCCAAAAATTATGGTGGTGCTGACTTTAGTAATGTGAAAAATCAAATGAAAAAACAGAAAGAAAGGCAAAAGGTAAAAATTGTGAAAATCTCTGACTAAAAGCATGTTTATTAAAACCTTAATGTTTATGAGAAACTCATTTCCGATTTGTTTTTACTTTATTGTCATTTTGTACAACCAATGTCAAACCAGAGTCAAGTCGAGTAAGGGTGTTTAAAGTCCCAGTCAAGAATATTTCAAACAGAGTCGAGTCAAGTAATGGTGTTTAAAGCCCCAGTCAAGAATATTTCAGACAGAGTCGAGTCAAATAATGGTGTTCAAAGTCCCAGTCAAGAATATTTCAAACAGAGTTTACACCAATATTGTGTGGTACACCTAAAACCTAAAAAAAGACGCATTTCTTGTGGTATATTGTAGTGTTCTTTATTGAAACAAAGGTGTCCTGTTTGTCCCACAAAATTTTAACTTTCATTGTCAATGCATAGTTCTACATTGTCTGTTTAGAGAGGTTTCAAAATACTTTGTAAAGAGTAGAGTGTCAGTACATCATTTTCTTTCATCTTCCCATGTTTGAGATAGAGATTTGCGCTTGAAGAATTGATGCAAGAAATTTCTATCTTCACCTCCACATGCTTATCTTCACCTCCACGTGCAGACTTTCAGTGATGTCACAATCAAAGGACAATTGAATAACGTCATATCGTGGAGACATGACATCGTCTAACAGAAAAAAGACACCCGAGTCTCCAAAATTTAGAAATTTTCACTGCATTTCAAATGTTAATTTTGGGACATTAGAATAAATAGCTTTGTTTTCTAGTTTATAAATATTGTATAAACCAAAATCGGGTACATTCTGTCCAATGGTCATATTTATTTTTATGTAAAACGTTAACTAACAAGTTAGATTTACAAAGATGGCATCGATGTCGATGTAACTGATACCTGAAGCTAAAAATTGTCATCAAAATGGAAGAAAAAGAATCAATCATGAGTTTATCCATGTAGGAAAGGGAAATCTAACCCTCAGGGTTTAATATTTCTGTTGAAGACTCGGCAAGCCTCGTCTCTGACTGAAATATTCAACCCCTTGGGTAAGATTTCTCTATCCTACATGGATCCCACAAATACAAAATAGAACTAAGATTTTCCTTAACTAAAATTGAACAAATTTTGTTAATCTTTTTTTTTTTTGGAACTACTGGTGAATATTTTTGTCAAAACTAAATGCAAAAGTTTTAATCTAGAAGTGCTCTTAAAAATGACACCTTAAATTCCCGAATATGTTGAAAATTAACAAAATTATAAAGATTTGAAAATTTTGCAAGATTTCAGTGAAGGAAAATCTTAGCTAAGGAATGATTGTAAAACCGGGGCCTGAAAGACCTGTCATATTTGTTGTTATTTACTTTTCTTGTAGACTAATGATTAATCTTGATGAAATGCCCTATGATCGGTTAGTGGTTGGTTCAATTGTGTTATTTGTTTCATGGTAACTGGTCACATGACCAAACCACTATGATTGGCTTAAAAAAAAGTTTTGAAACTTTGTTTGCATTCTTCGCAGCTTTTTGGTCTTTTGTCTTTTGACGCTTGACCTACTTTTCATGGTTAAGTGATTTTGTAGATGGTGGGAGGCATCTTATTGTGTTTGTCACAATCTTATTATTTATTTATTTATTTATTTATTTATTTATTTATTTAACAGTCAAACAGAGGAAGAGGTAGACCAGGTGATTTGACAATTACGATGACTGGCAGAGAGAGACGGCAGTACTTGGAGTGGAAGGCTGAGCGAGAACGAGTTGATCAAATGAGAATTGACAGACAGAAGTCGGCCTCCGGGGAATGGAGGAGAGAATGGGACATGGAAAAATCTGATGAGTAAGGGTTCTAAAACAGAAAATTGACTTTTATGTGCAGAAAATTTTGAAATGCTTTGTTAAGAAATATCATTTTGATCATGGTATTTCAAGGGGTAATGCAAGATAGTGTGGCGCGTGCCAAATTTGATGAAGGGGTTTGAAATACCATGAACAGAAATGTCATTTCTTATATTTACAATTCTTTCTTTTAATGAATATTTTGTACCTATATGCCATACCTGCTTGTGTGAGATAGGGTACTAGCCATTTGAGATCGGTGTATCTCGCATGACCACATGACTCCCTGTGTTGGACACGTATTGCGGGAAAATGATACACATCACAGGTCATGACCCCAATTGTCTTTCAACGGGAATTGCAATACAATTGCTTCTGCATGTTTCATTGAAGAGAGATACAGTCATATTGTAAATGTTAGTCATTTAGAGAATTCTTACCCTTTTCGGGAACCTTGGTAGGAGTTAGGGGATCAATCAAAGAACATACTGGTTCATGTCAAAACCACAATCTGAAAAACAAAGCATATACTTAGAAAACTGGCTGCTTAAGTTTAATATGTGAACTTCTACCAGGGAAATGAAGCTGGGTGCTCCGATAGGGTAAGAACCTACTATGGTAGTAATAACTTAATAACATAATCTAAATGTATGCAACAAAGTTGAAAAACGATTTTCTTGGAATTTTATTTAAATGTTTTTTCAAGATAAAACAATATTTTAGCTGAACCACTCAGTGTTAGCAGAATGATGTTTTCAATTTAATTTTGTGAAGATTTGAATTACTTGACTTATGTCCATCTCTCCTTGTGGAGATATCTTTCTCCAATCTCTGTTGGCAGCTATTTTAGCAGCTTCACTCCATGTCCCAAGTCCAAGATCCGATCTTTCCCTTTCCACAGTCTTGTGCCAGGTCTACTTCGGCCGCCCTCTTCTTCTCTTTCCTTCTGCTGGTGTCCATTGCAGAGCAATCCTTGGATGTTCATCTGTCTTCTGCCTTAATATGTGTCCAATCCATTTCCACCTCCGATGTTTAACAAGCTCGCTTATCTTTTTTGTTTGTGTTCTTTCTCTGATTTCCTTATTTGTAATTTTGACAGGCCAGTATATTTTAAGGATTCTTCTGAGACATTTGTGGTGAAAAGTGTCCAATAACTTTTCATCCCTGGTGGTCATTCTCCATGTGAAGATTTACAGTCTGTAATAATATGCCAAGTTTTGAACATATATAATAGTTTAACTTTATGGACATCAGTGCAGTGGAATTAAACACTTGGTAACACATTGTTATCCATCCCCTCCCTTTTAGACAAAAGATGGGATATTTAGTCCAAAGTCTTGTTCTACCGTCCATCAGTAATTCTCCAAAACTATAAAGCACTATTTTACTGAACTTGGTGATGTGCATATCATTAACCTGAATTGGTTTGCACATTTTCCTGGGAGTTATGGGTCTTTGAACATAAGTGCAAATCACAAAATAGTATCTTCTGGCTGGGAATCCTAATTCAATTAATTTTCTTGTTATCTTTTAGGGTTGAGGATTCTGAAAACTACCAGCGAACAGAACCAGCTAAAAGACCAGGTATAGTAGAGTTTAAATTACTTCATTTTTATACATGCACTAAGAGTATGATGTAATACATGTATAAGTTCATTTACAACATAGTGTCACATTTATGATTTTAGCAAGCATCAAAGTAAGCAAATTAAGCCATTGTCACAGAATCATTTTATCATGTGTGTACATTAAAGCTTTCAACATCCATCTCAGCTATGTCTTTAGAACACATTTTAGGTCTCTTTGGTCTGTGTCAAGTTTTCAAAATTAAATTTTTCCCTAGTTAGATAAAATTTCTATTGGAATCAGTCTGTTTGTGACAGTGAACTACTCTTTATTGCTCATAGAAAATCAAATAAATTTTTTTTTTTACTTACTTGTACCCAGTCGTAACAGGAAATATGGTCACCCATGATTAGCCTAGAATATATCTATACAGCGTAAAATGTAAACGGCGGATCCTGTTGTGCATATAACGTAAAATATCGCCAACAACATCACTTCCACTGCTAGTGTAAACATCGTCTTTTTTCGCCATGTTAAATTCCCATAGCACCAACATTTTCCTTTCTACAGACATACTTTCTGACAATCATAGATGCGTATACAGATTTTCAGTTGTGACGAGGTACAAGTAAATGAAAAACATCAGTCTTTATTCAAGTTTATTTGATTTTCTATGGACATAAAGAGTATTTCACTATCACAAGCAGAGTTGACAGATCGCCGACCACGCCCACAATGTTCCAACAAAGGTCCGGCATGCTTGATTTACATGCAAAAAGATTGAAAACTCGGCCTGAATTGTGATGTTTAATGACGTCACTGACACTAGTAGTTCTGAGTGTTTTTCAGCTTTAATAGTGTTTTTATCTTGGAAAAATATAATTTTCCCAAATTTTCATATTTCCCCCCAAAATTTCAGAAAATTCTAAGAAAGCTAATTTTAAAGAAAAACAACTTTATTACATACATTTTGATCATAAAGTTAAGATATCATTTTCAAATAGAGAAAAAATTTCAATATTTCAACTGTACGAATAAAATTTGATATGATGATTATAATGTAAACCCATGGAAAAAATAAATTTGTTAAGTTACTAATGGAGGGCAGTTACTGCAGATACTATAAATCTGTTAAATTACTAATGGAGGGCAGTGTATCTGTCAACTGTAAAAGTGAAACAGGGTTAAAAAAATAAATCACTTTTGATTCAGATCTGTTTTAAACAATCTGAACAAACTCAGATTATTCAGCATAATCTACAGTTTAAATAATGCAATGCAAAAATGTGAAAATTAGTGAAAACTGATAGAAATATGACAGAAAATGTAATTGATGATCTCCTGTCACACAATACAATATGAAATAAATATATTTTTACAAAATTAAAAAAAGAAAAGAAATCTATTTTAAAAAACTTGTTTTTTTTAATTTTGACTGAAAAAAAAACCAAAACAAGTGAATAAAAAACTTTAATGACATTTTTAAAGCTGGACGTATTGGTAGTGGTCGCTTTGACCGAGGAGACCGAGATGACCGCCAAAAAGGTGAGCCCATGCACGTCCAAGATAGTCCAAGAGGTGAATGTTTGCTTTGCTCATTATAATTATTACCATTTTTACCTTTTTAGATATTAAAACTTTTATATACATATTAGCAAATATTTTTATATTTTTATTTATTTATCCGGTGTGTTGACTTTTAACTGTTGTCGTTACTTACGGTTATGTATTTATTTATTTAAGTTTGTAAATTTTTGGTTTCATTTTTATCAATTTTTAGTTTCTTTTAATGTTTGGTTTTTTTGTTATATCATTCTTGATTTGTTCTTTCTTTTTAGCTCACCTGGCCTAAAGGCCATGTGAGCTTTTGCCATCACTCGGCGTCCGTCGTCCGTCAGTCCGTCAGTCTGTCAGTCTGTCAGTCAGTCAGTCAGTCCGTCTGTAAACTTTTCACATTTTAACTATCTCCTCTGAAACCCCAGAACCAATTTTAACCAAACTTTACAGGAATGATGTATAGAAGGTTCTTTACTTAGATTGCCGAAATTATTTTGATCCGCCAAAAAACATGGCTGCCAGCGCAGAAGATAGTTTAACATGGGACCCTATGGGAAAAATGCATTTTTGACTATTTCCTCAGAAGTGACTAGAGCAAATTTAACCAAACTTTACAGGAATGGTGTAAGGAAGGTCCTTTACTTAGATTGCCAAAATGTTTCTGATCTGTCAAAAAACATGGCCGCCAGCACAGAAGATAGTTTAACATTAGACCCTATGGAAAAAGCATATATTTGCTATCTTCTTTGAAACCACTGAGCCAATTTAAACCAAACTTTACACAAATAATGTATGTAAGGTCATTTACTAAGATTGCCCAAATTTTTCTGATCCGCCAAAAAAAATGGCCGCCAGGGCCAAACAAAGTTTAACATTAGGCCCTATGGGAAAACGCACATTTTGGCTATCTCCTCTGAAACGACTGAAGCGAATTCAATTAAACTTTACAGGAATGATGTATGGAAGGTCTTATGCAAAGATTGTCGAAATTTTTCTGATCCGCCTAAAAACATGGCTGCCAGCGGGGAACATAGTTTAACATTGGACCCTATGGGAAAAACACATTTTGGCTATCTCCTCTGAAACTACTGAAGCAAACTTAACCAAACTTTACAGAAATGATGTATAGAAGGTTCTTTACTTAGATTGCCGAAATTTTTTTGATCCGCCAAAAAACATGGCTGCCAGCGCAGAAGATAGTTTAACATGGGACCCTATGGGAAAAATGCATTTTTGACTATTTCCTCGGAAGTGACTAGAGCAAATTTAACCAAACTTTACAGGAATGGTGTAAGGAAGGTCCTTTACTTAGATTGCCAAAATTTTTCTGATCCGTCAAAAAACATGGCCGCCAGCACAGAAGATAGTTTAACATTAGACCCTATGGGAAAAGCATATATTTGCTATCTTCTTTGAAACCACTGAGCCAATTTAAACCAAACTTTACACGAATAATGTATGTAAGGTCATTTACTAAGATTGCCCAAATTTTTCTGATCCGCCAAAAAAAATGGCCGCCAGGGCCAAACAAAGTTTAACATTGGGCCCTATGGGAAAACGCACATTTTGGCTATCTCCTCTGAAACGACTGAAGCCAATTCAATTAAACTTTACAGGAATGATGTATGGAAGGTCTTTTGCAAAGATTGCCGAAATTTTTCTGATCCGCCTAAAAACATGGCTGCCAGCAGGGAACATAGTTTAACATTGGACCCTATGGGAAAAACACATTTTGACTATGTCCTCAGAAATGACTGAAGCAAATTGAACCAAACTTTACAGGAATAAAGTATAGAAGGTCCTTTACATAGATTGCCAAAATGTTTCTGATCTGCCATAAAACATGGCTGCCAGCGGAGAACATTGTTTCACATTGGACCCTATGGGAAAAGCATATATACAAATTTGCTTTAAAAGCAGGTGAGCGATACAGGCTCAGCCACACTGAGCCTCTGGTTTATTATTTCTTTTTTTTATCCCTCTCCCAAATTCTCTTTTTTTTAATCCCTCTCCCAAATTCTCTTTTTAACAAAAATTTGTATGTAAACGCTAAATACTTTGCTATAAGAGAAGCTGTGTTTGTGACGGGGAATTTTGCAAATTTTTCGAAGAAAATCCAATAAAGTAACGATATTAAAATAAAGTTTAATATTGTTCACTTAATTGAGCTTAGTTGAAACTGAAAAATCACTGCACACTCTGGATTACCACAAGATATTTCTTAAGAAAGGACAATGTCATTATGAGGATTTTACTTGTTAAAATGGATGTGATTACACTAGAAGTTATGTCCTTAGTGAAATATTATGTTGTATGTGCAAAAGGAGCCCCTAACCACTGCGGTAGCTCAGTTGGTAGAGTGCTCGCTTCGTAAGTGGGAGGTTGTGGGTTCGAATCCCCGCCGGGTCTGACCCAAAACTTGAAAGTTGGTAGTGACTGTTCTTTCGCCAAGCACTCGGCATTACGAAATGAAAGTCATGGTTCTTTCAGATGGGAACTTAAAATAACAGAGGTCCCGCGTCACGGTGGGCTTTGCATGCTAAAGAACCCTGCTGTATAATGCCATCAGCGCAACGCACAGGCAAAATTTCTGCACTTTCGCCTACAGCTGGCGACGTCTCAATGTAAGTGAAATATTCTTGACTGAGATGTTAAACACCATTACTCAACTCAACTCAAAAGGAGCTCCCAATGACAGTTTTGTCAAAGTATAAAATCTACATAGCAGCAATATTATCTGTGTAAAGAGAGGTTCTAAAGGTTTTTTATAACATAGTGACATAGACAAGATTTTTTAAATGAATTTTCAGTCCAATCTTTCACTGAATTCTTATTCGTAATTTTAGTGATTAATTCTAAACTACACTATTCTTTATAAATGTTTGCATTTCATTTATGTTAAACTAAAGTATTTTATTTATCAAAAAATTTTTTTGCAACATTCTGACAAATATTTCAATAATTTGTTTGTCTGATTATTATTATTTTTTTTTTTTGCCAATCT
Organism: Anadara kagoshimensis; assembly: GCA_021292105.1. NCBI lineage: Eukaryota > Metazoa > Mollusca > Bivalvia > Arcoida > Arcidae > Anadara > Anadara kagoshimensis. Next base: position 8,013,186 of record CM037858.1, on the reverse strand, counting down.
TGAGAATTTAAGAAAGAATTTGTTGCATTTGTGTTAATGTTTCTTAATTAAACCCCCCCACAATCTAGTTTGAGGGGGTATATAGGAATCACCATGTCTGTCTGTCCATGTAAAATCGTGTTTGGGTCATTTCTCATAATTACTTCAGATGATTCATAAAACTTGACATGAATAATCTTCATGGTCCAAAGGCGTGTCATGACCTTGAACCAAAGTCATAATGGAAGGGTCAAGGTCACGGGAAAACAATTAAACGTTTGGGGTGTATTTGGCTCTCAAGAGACAGTTCTAGCTTTATTTTTCTACATGTATATCATTTTTAGCATTTTTTTACTCGCCTGCACGATGTGCATATGAGCTATTCTCATACTCCCAGTGTCGGTACAGTGTCAGTTGTAACTTTGAGGACAACCTCTGTAAAATGACTGTTTCATGTAGTAAAAAATGTTTTCAAAATTTATATTTACAATCATACTGAATTCCATTCAATAAACCTTTTGTAAGTAATTGAAGATATTAACTAATAGCTTTGGTTGGTCACATGTGACCTTTCACTCACTTGTTTGTTTCCTTTGGTGGTGACAAAATTTGGGCGTGGTTTCACTTAACACCATAAAATCCAACGTTGAAACTTTGAATAGGCCAAATAGGCCAAGTGGTGCCGAAACGTAGCTCTATTTGGACCTATTTTCGGCCCTATGGAATTCCTAGGGCTGACAGATTGTAAATATAAGGATTGAATGAATGGCAAAGCATCAATGAAGAAATTTGTGTGTGACCATCTGACGTTATTACCCAATAAATTTATTACAATCAAAGTTCAATGCTTAAATGAACAAATTTAAAGCATGTTTGACAGGCTAGTTTTGAATTTTTGTCAAATGTATACAGAATATTCATCATTAAATAAAACTTAAGATTGAGCTTTTAAAAACAGCATTAAAACTAAGAAATGATATTGAACTTCCTTTATAATATTAGTGTTTTTTAAAACATTCATGGACATGTTTAAATGAAAATCTGATGAATTTTTGATGAATTAAAAAAAAAAAAGGTAAATAACACAATGTTGTAAGATGATAGATGCATCCATATATGTGATTGGCCACTATTTGTGGTTATATATAGCTAGTGTTATATATTTATTTTCTCCTTAACAATATATTTCATGGTTGATGTTTTATGTACAAAACAGTAACTGTGCATGGTGCTAGAATCCCCTGTTTATTTATATTGTTGCATGTATATTCAGTTATAACCAAGAAGATCTATATTAGGGATTTTATCTATATTACCATATATTTTATAACACTACAATTTTTCATTTAGTTTGGGTCAAAGGGAGGTTATTATCATTAGACTTAGTTAGTGATCCATGTTCCAAGGGAGATAACTCTAGAAAAAAAAATCTAACAGACATACCTTTTAGAAAAACAGTCATCCAGCTTTAATTCTCAGAAAGATAACTGTGAAAAATCTAAACGACATATTAGTAAAATAGTCATATAGTCCTAATATTTATTTTTATTCTCACTTTGATAACAAGAAGATTCTTTGATTTTTTTATGTGCCCTTATTATCATTGTTGCTATAATAATAGGTTTTGTTTCAATTAAGCTTTGTTCAATTAGCATTTATAATGGTTTATTATTCTAGATTGTAATTTGAATGAATTTCTATTACTTTTGTCTTAAGTTATTGTGAATGTAATTATATATAAATATATCTGTACTATTAATGAAACTACATGTATTTTATTTTTAGCTGCATTTGGTACAAAGGAATACTGTCTAAACCACAACCATACACCATCTAGACTGATTTTTAAAAAAATTGTTTTTGTTTGTTCGTTTAGACAGACATTCAGTTGACACATGTTAAATTTAAAAAAGCAATAACAATAGCACCTGTCTTAATAAATAATTCAGTTTAGACATGTATTCAGTTTACCTAGGATTTGGTTTTCACAGGTTGCTATATGTCTATAGTAGATTTAACCAGAAGGAAGGGGTTATCACAATAGTGTAAAGGCATTTAAAGCTGTGAGCTCTAACTTTGGTGGGTTAAAACACCCACAATTTGTAGAAGGATGAAATTGTTGAAAGAGTTTAGTGAGTAAAAACAACTTCACAATTAATAGGAATGTGAACTTGTTGGTAGTGCAGTGTTTTCCTTAAGAGCCGACAACAGGCGGATTTGACCGCCTAAAACTCCAAATTGGCCAGTTAAAATTCATAAAATTGCCTACAGAAGACCCTAAAATCATTTTCGGTCTATGCGGCCCCCTTTACCTCTGGCCTGTTAGTCAGTCTACCTCCTGCTACAAATTTTAGGGAAATCACTGAGTGTTGTATACATCTACCAAAGATTATTTAGATCTATATAAAAGGGTCTACTAAAACCGCAAAATTGTGAACCCTACAGTCTTGAAGTTAAGTATTTCACAGTATCAGGGCCAGCTTCATGGACCATGTTTAAGCTAAACTTGATCTCTATATTGTGGAATTGACATAATACAGTATTGCATATTGCTTTGACACTTGTTAGTTTTACTAGTATAGATTAGATATTTATTTTGAAAATATACTTTTTGGTTTTTTTAGGTCAAGGTCACAATGAAAGGCCAAGAGACAAAAAAGAATTTGATAGACCAGAAAGGAGAGATGGGAAAGAAGGTGGTGTTAGAGACACTCCTCCAAGGCCAGGAGGGAGAGGACGAGGACGGGGGAGAGGGAGAGGCAGGGGAAATGCTGGAGGTGAATCTCGACCCATGAGAATACGCACATTGTCAGGAGATGACAGGAAAGTTGAGAATCAACATAATCTCCTCGTAATTAAGGTAGACAACTCTCCTGGAAAATCTGACAGCTCTGTGGAAGTGGAATATTCTGACAGTGACCTGGCTGAGGAACATGCAAAACATGCAGTTGCAGGAGGCAAACCGTCGGGAACCACCACCTCATGTGCTCAAACTTCAACAGATGAGTTATGGTGGGATGAAGATGGGGATGATATTGGACTTAGTTTAGTCGGAGATGACATTACTGAAGAAGATGACATATTTGAGCCGAAAGAATTATTTGATGACCCTGATCATCATTATGAAGGTGATCGAAATGGACATGGTGGCCAGTACGAATATGACGAAGAGTATGATGAAGAACATGGGTACGAACATCCTCCTGGTCAAACCCCGAGTCAGGGTGACACAGACGAGTGGGAAGATTGTGAAGACGATTATACTACCGAAAGTGATGATTCCCGTAGCCGTGGAACTCAAAGCCAAGAAGATCATGACAGATTGAAATTAAACGTACAACTTAACCCAGATGCTCCTGAATTCACTCCCACCTCCCCAGTCTCCCCGGTGTCTCCTAGACTGAAAACTTCTCCAAATAGTGCCAGCTCAGCAAAAGAAAATAAAGGAACACAAAGCCAGAAAAGTAAGTCTCAAAATACATCTCCGAAAAAGGAGGATAAGAAAGTGGAATCTAAAGTAGAGGATAAAAAAGAGGATGTAAAAGAAAAAGTTGAACAAAGTGTGGATGATAAAGGTCAAGACAAGGTTACTACAGACAGTGACCAAAAAGAAAAAGTGCAAAACATTGATGAAACTGTTAGTGAAACAGAGAATAGTAAAACAGATGCTAAACCAGATGATGTTAAGTCTGGTGGCAGTGATAGTGCCCCAAGGGACAGCAACGAAGAAGTTGAGGATAAAACTGGTCAAGAATTGTCCAGTGACAAAACAGATGGTCAGACTGGACGTGATGAAACGTCCGAAGACAAAACGACAGAAGAAAAGTCGGCCATAGTTGCCGATGATGATGCCTGTCAAAAAGAGGCTGAAAATGATGAACAGTCTCAGACATTAATTGAAACAAGCCAGCAATCAGAGGGTGAAGCTGGATCAGATGATAAAGATGAACCCAATACACAAAATGAGGCTCCAGAAGGGGAGCTTATTGAAGCTGAAAATCAGGCTGAGTCAAAGGAAGATAAGCCTGATGTTAAAGATGATTCTGTAAAAGAAGAAGAAGAAGTGAAAACAGAGTCAGGTGTAGAAAAGGTTACAGATGTAGAGAAAGAAGAAAAACCCGTTTCCAAGGATGAAAATGTTCCAGTAGAAGACACAAAAGTTTCTGAAGAACAAGAAAAACAAGATGACCAAGGTAAGTCCAAATCTTTTATTTTCCAATTGGTCATTTTAATATCCTCTTATTTTAAATAACCATTACATTAGTTAACTTAATAGAAAACCTTTGTTATTATGAAGTGGTAAGTTTTGTGTACAACCCATGGTCAGTCTGGACGGTCTAAAGAGCAACAGAACCTCTCATGGCCTAGGTTCAAATCCCACTCGGACCAGATACTTGTGTGAGAAAGTGTGCCAGTTCGTTTGCCAGTGGTTTTCTATAGATTCATACTCTGGTTTCCTCCACCATTGATGAACTGACCACTTGGATATAATTGAAAGAATCTTGACTGGGATGTAAAACACCATTACTCTGCCTAACTTCTAACTCGTCTAACACAGGTCAACAAACAACATCAACATGCTTTTTCACCCAAGAAATCAACAACCTAGGACCTATTGTAGTTAGATGGTATGAATGGTGCTTTACTCCAATGTAAAAAATTATTTCGTTTATATAAAGGTCAGTTCTGAAATAGTAGAGAAAACCAGAGTCACTGGGAAAAACTTTTGACCTTCACCAAGGGAAATCACAAACATCTATCTAAGTGGATTTGATTTTATATTGATAATGAAAGGCTCTATGATCTGTCCTTCATGTAAAAACCACTTGACCACCAATATTCGACCTTGGCCAAGAGAGGCACTTGATCTGTAAGCCTGCACTTAGAGACCCATCTACCAAGATTCAACCTGGGCTAAGACAGGTACCGGGATCTGTTAGCCTGCACTTTGAGGTCATTCTGCCACCAAGATTAGACCAAGGCTAAGAGAGGCATTGTTTTATTTAAGCCTGGACTTTGAGGTCATTCTGACACCAAGATTAGACCAAGGCTAAGAGAGGCATTTTTTTATGTAAGCCTGGACTTTGAGGTCATTCTGACACCAAGATTAGACCAAGGCTAAGAGAGGCATTGTGTTATGCAAGGCTGCACTTTGAGACCACTCTGCCTCCAAGATTTATCCAGGCAAAGACTGGCACTGTAACCTGACACTTCAGCCATTAGACCATTGAGATGCCATCCTATGATAGGGTAGGAAGGCATAAAAAACACACTTCCTACTTATCCCTTGTCTTTTAAAGAAAGAGGGGGATATTAATTTCGAACTAAATCACTAAATTTGCTTGTTAGAATCAGTTCAGCATAGGTATTATTGTTGACACTTTTAAATGTTAATGTCGTGATAGATTGGAATGATCTTGAATGGGATATTAAAACTAATTAATCAATCAGCTATACAATATATTGAATATTTATAACTAAATCATGTGAATTAAATCAATTAAATCCCAATATTGCTATTTCGATTTTGACTTATGCTTCTGGTATTAATAGGCCAATTATAAAAAAAAATGTTTTACCTTCTTCAAAAGGCTTTCATGGCCAAGTGGTCTTAAGTGCACACTCATGGATAAAAGTGACTTTCACTGCATAGGTTAGAGTACCGGTAAATGACTCCTGATCAGGCACATCACATTGTGAGAAAGTTTGTCAGTTTGCTTGTCAAACTTTGTCAGGTTGTTGGTTTTTCTCTGGGAACTCCAGTTTCCTCTCAGAAATAACAGTCTCAATATAGGTGAAAGAATCTTGATTGGGGTGTAAAACAATATTTCTGTACTCCAGACTCCTCATGTTATATTTCACTAATTAGAATCACTATTTTTTCCAATAGAGCCACATTTCTTAATTTTAATTTATTACCAGTCTTAAAAACTTTAACCAAAACTTTAAAGTATCCTGGCCTTGGTTTCACAATCATTCCTTAGCTAAGATTTTCCTTAACTTAAATCTTGCAAAATTTTAATCCTTTATAATGTTGTTAATTTTGAGGATCTTCGGGATTTTTAGGTGTCAATCTTACGATATTTTCTAGATTATAACATTTGCATTTAGTTTTGACAAAAATATTCATCAGTAGTTCCAAAAAATTATTACCAAAACTTGCTAAATTTAAGTTAACGAAAATCTTAGTTAAGGAATGATTGTGAAACCGGGGCCTGGTCTTAAAGTAATTTTATATGAATTTTGGCTTGTGAATGTCACTTGATGGTAACTTTAACCACAACATTATAGTATTCTGGCCTTAATGTAATTTAATATAACACTTATCATAGCTTTAAACAAAGCATTAAAGTACCTTGGCCTTAAAGTAATTTAGTACAACACTTATTGCTTAAACCTAAACATTAAAGTATCTTGGCCTTAAAGTAATTTAGTATAATATACTAAGTTTTCTACTTGACAGCACTACAATTAATTCAGACAAAATCATTGATTATTTTTCGATCCAGGGACAATTTAGCTTATTTTGAATCAAGCTTATAGAAGTAACAAGCTTGACTGAAGTCTGGCATTAATTCTTTATAGATGATCTTGGTCGTTCACTCATCGGAATCTGGATTACAAACTTAACAAAATGCCATGTCTGCACAATGTAAAATATAATTATAATTATAGTCTTGGTTTTTTGTGGGGCATCTTTTTTTCTGCTGACAAATTGTGTTTTTCTTTCAAAGGTCATATGATGACACTAGTCTAGATCAGATAAATTGGTTTTTTTTGTCAATCCTGAGAAGTACAAGATGAACTTTGATTTCTTAACATGTTTTTACAGAAATTTGTGCCAAACTGTATTGATGTGATGTACACTTGGCATACGTATTGTGCATGCAAAATAAAAAATGTACGACCCTCTATCCAATTTTACACTGAAATTTTTTTTGCCAATTTAATATGATAGGTAGCTTTTCTTAACTAAATTCTTGATATTTGAATATCATTATGAATATTGATGGTTTGATAAATAACTTAGAATGTCTAAGCATTCAGCAACTTTTAGGAATTTAGTTTTTGATATCATGATATTAAGTAAACATAATACATATAGTACAAACTCACACAAAAATTTTGGGGTTTTCTTGGATTTGGTGATGTATCAATTTTCAAAGTTCCTGATCAATACCCCATTATTACAAACTGGAAGCAGTTCATGAACATCGTGATTGATCCTTGAGACTGTATTTCTGTTCCATTATGAAAAGTTGTAGACAAGACATAAATCAGTATACCATCAACCCATCCAGTCTGAAGCCGAGCCAAGAGATACGAGTCATAGCAACTTTCACTTCCTTGGTCCAATTGCATAAATTTGCATGCTACAGCTATCAATTGTATCAACTAAAATGGTGGCCAAATCAACCAGTAATTGTGTCTGACGACCTAAAATTTGTAAATAGTGGCCAGCTTGTCTACTTTAAATTTGAACTTTTGTGACCAGAGACCAAATATTATTTCTGCATCCCAAAATTTCCATGATACTGTTACCAATTCAGGCAATATAATGGGCACTTTACATCATCAATATTGTTATTAATAACACTGATGTATTTAAGTGGTTGTAAGTCAGTTTTAAAAAGTGCACTTTTTTATATACCTAATTTTCAATCATTTGCAAGAAAAGATTGCCTGGGCCTTTTGGAATTTCCACTGGCCACCTGAAAATGTAAATTGGTAACCAGCTAATAATTTGGTTTTGAAACCCACTTTGAGGGCTGTTAAGCATTTAACCATCCAGTCCTAAGCCCAGACTTGCAAATCTCAGCACCTCTGACTGCCTAGGTCAGAATCCCACTCTAGCAGATCCTATTGTGATAAAGTTGGTCAGTTTCCTTGTTTCCTATGGATACCAGTACTCAGGTTTTCTCCGTCATCCCAGAACTGAGTTCTTTGTTCTTTGGGTAGCACATAAACATGGTACTCCTCTCATCCCAATCTGAAGCCAATTTTATTTTACACTTGTAACAAGATATGATTGCTGTCATATAATTTGTTGCATGTGTAAATACTGTAGTTCACATTACATCCTTGATAAAGCTTTTATCGGTCTTTCTGTCATATTTATGGTAAATCAGTGAATTAAGAACCTGTAATTTCTTTAGTAATGATAAAGTTGCCTTTGTCATGATTTGTCATGATTTTTGATATCCATTAATGTTTTTATAGACTTTTTTCTGGTGTTCGTTTACACAAGTTTTCCGCAAGGAAGAAGATTACATTTCAAATGTTTTTATGGATTTAACGAAAATTAAGTGCGTAAATGTGACTGTGATTGAGTTTCAAACATTTTTATTTGTTCATTTAGCAACATCAAGTGACAGAAAAACGTAATTTTTATAATTTGATAATTTTTTTTGTAGTAGAAGATAATAAAGCTTCAGAGACTGGAACAAAGGATTCTACGACTGGAAACCAGGCTACTGATAAGGATGCAGAATCATAATCATTTATCATCCTTCGTATGCACGTCTGCTGGCAGTAATAATGTAAGTGTTTTGATTAAGTCATCCATTTTGCTGCATAGACAACTTATGTTCTGTAAAACTGGATTAAGATTGTATTGGCATAAAGTTCTTAAAATGTGAATTGATATTAAAAAGACTAGAATTTTCTCTTGAGAGTCAAATACATAAGCTCCAACTAAGATTTGACCTTGTGACCTTGACCTTTTCCCAAGGTTGATTGTTTTCTTTGTGTACTTTGGTTTCCTCCGCTATCTCTGAACTAATCATCTCAATGTGGTGTGTGGCAATTGTCACACGTTGGTATACATTTGCTCCAAGTTTGATTTAAATCCATCCTTACATGTAAAAATTATGGAGTGGAAATGTTTTTACACGGACAGACAGATGGTGAGGTAAAAGTGTGACTTCAGGGTGCTGATAACAAAAGCTGATCAGAAAAATCAGTATTGTAGTTCTCATAAAAAACTGATTGAGATTGATCATTGTTTTACTAATTTGCAACGAATGGCGAATTGTCAGTGCCAAATAAGAAAATATGCAACGAAGCAATCATTTATGATATAACTTTTAATACAGGTGAGCATGACAGGCCCTTTTGCTTTTTATTGAATTCAATTGGTAAAAATCAATTTCACATGCGAAGGTACAAGATTCCCAATTATTGTTATGATTGGAATTTTCTTGAAAAAATGGTTATTTTCAAACATTTTGACTGATGATGATATTTGATGATTTTTTTGTTTGTGAGAATAAATGATTTTTTCAATCAGTTTGTTTTCCCAATAGCCTTTTGATTAATTTGATTGTATGTGACATCAGACACGGCACAAACGATTAAAGAATTTATATGTCTCTGTGATATATGATGATTTTCTGGAATCATGTTGAATTCTAGAAAAACCTTTATTTCAGATTATATGAGAAGCTATATAAAAACTTTTTGTATTAAAATCATGAATTTGTTTTTCCCAATAATTTATTGGAATTGGAATTTCCACTTTGCTTCTGGAATGTTCTGTTTCATTTTTAAGTAACAATTATATAGATGTTTCTTTGAGCCTTCATGTCCAATGTTATGATGGTCATTGATCGGTTGAAGAACATTTAATGTACAGTAAATCCTTGTTATTTTGCCCCTGGATAATCTTTCTAACAGTATTTTCAAGTCCCAAAATCCATTTGTTCTATTATTTTTTTTAATAAGTTTTCCTCGACTTATCACTAAACTCTCTTATAATGCCAAAATTTGGATGCACAGACAGTGGGCATTAATCGAAGTTTTACTGTATATATCATCTGTGTTTATTGAACTTTTCTGCATCTTGATGTAAATTGAGATTTTAAGACTGTTTTAATTTTTGCATGATTTTGGAAGAGTTCATTAAAATCTTTCAAGAATATTTACTTTAAATAGAATTCATTTAGTTTGATATTACCGGAAACTACAATCAGATGATGCAAGCAAAAAATAAAAAGTCTGCAAATGATTGGAAATGCCACTTATTACAAAAATTAACAGACAGGAAAATTTCCTGATATACAACATTAGTAGTGGATTTATAAAACCATTTAATGGCTTTATCTCTCATTAGTTTGTCACTCATGTCTGCATATTACTAATAAATGTCATGAAAAGGACAAAGTAGATTGTGATATGATAAACATGTACATACATTTATGTACATGTATATATATATATGTTGAATCAGATAAACAATTCTCTAGGAGGGGTGGATGTACTGTATATTGCTTTATTTTCACCATGTCAAATTTTCGCAGTTTGACGATAACTAGTGTATTCGCAGTGTCATATTGTCATGGTCTTGTCTGGTTAAAGGAAAACTGTTCTAGCAGGATTAATGGGTTGGTAATATCCATGTATTTTCGAAGCGGTTAAATTTTCACGGGAATATAGCAAAAATAAGACCACAGCGAAATATAAGCATTAAGCAGTAATTGGAATGATGTAATATGCCCTGGTTAAGATTATTTCACTTCTATTAACCCAGACAGTTCTGAAATGGTGGTGGAAATGGGAGTACCTAGAGAAAAACTAACAACCTTAGCAAGCAAGCTGACAAACCTACTGAGATGTGACAAAGTAGGACTCAAACCTAGGTAGTTAAAGACACTGATTTAGAAGCTGCCAGTTGGCCACTAAGCTGGACTCTGGGGTCCATAAACATGCAAAATTTTTAATAACGACCATCTAATTTCAAGTTACTGAACAATCAAGTCTTTATAGTTTCTCAATGTGGCTAAGTGGTCTAAAGTACACACTTATCAATCACAGCATCTCTAGCTACTTGGGTTCAAATCCAACTTGGTACAGATCCTAATGTGAAAATGTTTGTCATTTCACTTGCCCAAGATTGGTGTCTCTATTTTTCTTTGAACATTTGGCACAATTGACTCACAAACACTATGTCTTCGACAGGACATATATATATATGAGCAGTGTCGCTGTCTTGTTGACAAGTTGCCTTTTCCTATTTGTAGTGAAAATATGTACATACCGGTATATATATGTATAGCCAAATGTTTTATTTTTGTTTCAGCAATACAGGAGTTGTTTTTGTACAAAGATTGAATTTTGACTGCCAGCAGCAACTTGTCACCATTATAATTCCATCTTTCGTTTGACCAAGTACGCACATACTTCATAGAATTTGGTCATGTTTATACCGACGTTCCGTCATCAGAAGGTGAACATATCAAGATTTTCATCGCACATTAATCATATGTAATCATTTTTGTACCAGCTATATACATTCTATATATGGTGTTAAAACGACGTGATTTGTAAATATTTGGGATGATAATGTACCAACATGTGAATATTTAGTTTTCAATTACCGTAACTTTTTATTACAACACCTATACGTTTGAGAAAAATAAACTTGTTGTTTACAGGGTATGCTTGTATCCGAGAGTGCACCATGGTTGTATCCCAGTGTGCACCATGATTGTATCCCAGTGTGCACCATTTCACCTTTTTCCAAATGTTGAGAAGCTAATGTTTGTTGTTTTTTGGCTTTTTTGTTACAATAAGACTGTGCCTTACTGTCTAAATGTGATTTTTTGATTAAAAAAATTGTTGCTTTTTCAAATAAAATTGTTGCTTTTTCAATTGTAAATTGTTCAAACATAAAATTTTGATCACTATTAGATATGAATTGTTTGTATTATTTTTAGCCTATCATTAAGAATGAATTTTGAGCTGTAAAAGTTTTTAAGTCTTTCTGGAAAGTTCAGAACACATTACATAATTTTATTAATTTACTTAATTTTTAAGTTGTCTTTATATTAGATAATTAAGTGTGTAGGGGAGACTTGATTTTTTTTTTTATTATATAATATAATATATAATTTGTTTGTTATATATGATATATTTAAGTAACCGTTACATACAAGTAACCACATATTTTGTTATCGATGGCTGAGATGCACAGTTTTAATTTGTAATACTTATTCATGACATACAAGTATTACAACAGCCCAAAATGATAATCACACTTATGTCACTAATAACCATATAGTTACTTTATCAATGTTAATGTGTTGTTAAAGGATTAATAAATGTATAATGGGGTTTGTTGCTCAGTTCATACCACATTATTCCAGGAAATTGGATGTAACAGTTTTCCGAAACCTCCTTCACAAGTGTGAAAGGGTGTTTGTCACAGTGGTGAATCCCATTAGTAACTGTTTTATTGTTAAGGTACATGCATTTTGACATACCGTAGCTGTAAAATTTCATCAATTAAGGTGGAGTGTAGGTTAATGAAAGGGCAATAACTCTTGATATCTAGAGTACAATAATAACAACCTAATATTATAAAAATATATTATAAAATTTGAATTTCTTTATGTGAAAATTTTTTTATGATAGACATTCTTTAAAATGTGGAAAATGTCAATTTTTTTTCAAATGTGAAAAATTCTGTTATGGAGAATTTAATTTCTTTTCATGTTTCATATGAACAAATGTTTTGGTTTAATGTTTTGTGACCTTTTGATATTTGTTTTATTATGTACTAGAGAACTAGTCAAAAATCTGTTTTAATTGTGCATTGTTACAAAAGTTTTTTAAAACCTATGTGTTCTTAGCTTTGTGAATAGCTGCAATAGTGCTGAATCACTGCTGATCTGGTGTAAAACACCTCCTGATTAAACCTGTGTTCTAGAAATGACAAGTCAGAAATGTTCTCCAAGACTTAAATAAGCGCTATTCTTATGAACAAAAAACTGTAAAACACATCCTGATTAAAATTGTGTTCTGGAAACGCCAAGTCAGAAATGTTCTCCAAGACTTAAATAAGCACTATTCTTACGAGAAAAAAAACTAAAACACATCCTGATTAAAATTGTGTTCTAGAAACGCCAAGTCGGAAATGTTCTCTGATACCTAAATAAGTTCTGTTGTTATGAATAAAATAAGAAGTTTGACCTTTGACCTGGGCAGATTACAGATCTGGTTTGATTGACAGCTTGAAACTAATTTGAAACTTCCTGGTTTTTGGGGAAAATTAATTTCATTAAATGTCCACAGTTTGACCAAATCCATCTTTTGAATGACACATGAATGTATGGTCTTTCAAGGAAATTGTAGATTGTCACCTTTAAGTCTACATGAACATGACATTTTAGATTTAGATGAAAAAATCTAATCATTGAAATGGGGAGTTCTTTTACCAGTCTGTGATCTGGAAGTTTATGAATCGCGGTTGATTTAGTCGGTATTGTATGATCATATTCCATTTAGTTCCAAGTTGATTTAGTCGGTATTGTATGATCATATTCCATTTAGTTCCGAGTTGATTTAGGGATTACATCAGACTGATATTGGATTAAACATTTATTTTGCTGTCAAAATGAAATACGGACTGGTATTACAAAGGGTATTGATTTAGTGCGAGTCTTGATAAAATTTATATGGAGGTTATTACTGAAAATAATGGAACACAGAATAATAAATTAATAGGACATTATGAATCAAATGACCTTCTGCTGCGATACTGCATAATTTGTACAAAATTACGAGCTTTGTATTTTCTGGTTCATACCAATTATAACCGGTACTCATTGTTAACAGCAGAAAAGGAACCAAAAAAATATCACCTATATGTGGTAATTTGTGTATTGTAATTTTTGCCTAATGAACACATAATTGCTTGATATTTTGAAAATTATACTGTCATTACATGTGTTTTGTTTCATATAGAAAGGCATTCTTTTGTTTAGAAAATTCCAGATATGATGATTATTTATCTAGGAATTATGATTACGGTGCCAGTTTTTGTGACACATATTGTAATGATCTTGACTTTCTTTTCAGTAAAGAATGTGATTAATGCCAATTATACATTAATAATTGCCTCGTGATATTTTTTTCTCTTGGCGATGCTCTTTAAATTTAAGTTTTTGTCATTCTTTTGGTTCTTGGCGTTTCAAAAATTTGTACCATTGCTAAAACTGTGATTAGATTGAAGATATATATTTATAAACAAAAGCTAGTATTAAAAGGTTTTTTTTATTAAAAAAAGTGATATGAAATTTTAAAATCTGAGCTAGGCTCGATTCCATGTGTTTTTGTTCTCATAAAATGCCCAAGTTTTATAGCTAGGCTTTGTTACTTATGTCTCTCTCTCTCTCTCTCTCTCTCTCTGTGTGTGTGTGGATACCAGTAAATGGTATTGTCATATAACTATTGTAGCGATTTCTGAATAATTTTAGATAATGCTAAATGTTTAGGTAAAGATAGGTTTTTCTGCTACCACAGGGCTTCCATAGAATTGGTTTGTAACTTGTAGTACCATGTGATGTATATGGATTTAGTATGTAAGTTTTGTTGTGTATGAAGAAATTTTGTTTTTGGTGTTTTTGAATTGAAATTAAGAGAATTTTTTACTCAGTGTAATTTTCAAACCTTAAAACAAGTGGTACGATCCAAAAATGTACACGAAATGGATCATACCATTGTTATTTTAGGATGACAGGGTTAATTTAACTACCGGTATTGATATCAGGTTTACTGCTGTTTACTGCGAGTTGCAGTCTTTTCTCTTTATAAAGCTTCTGCTTGTAATCTGGTATCATCACTTACATAAAATTAGTGTGCATTGTGGATCCTTAGTTTTTGGGTTTTCCCTCTCACTCTTTTGAGTTACAGATGACCCTAATATATATCATATTGATTTTAGAAATTTGTGACAAAATGGTTTATTAGGTAATCAAATTTAATTTCTATTGAACTATTGGGATTTTGTCCACATGGTATGAATGCATGGAAGAGAAAAACTGTTTGTCTAGGGAATGGTTAACACATCAAATTTCATCAAACAGTACAAGGACACAATGTAGCTTTAAACTTGTCATTTCAGGTTTATCACTTACATCGGTCTGTGATCTAGTCTGTTCTAGGATCATTTATCACTTACATCGGTCTGTGAGCTGGTCTGTTCTAGGATCATTTATCACTTACATCAGCCTGTGAGCTGGTCTGTTCTAGGATCATTTATCACTTACATCTGCCTTTGAGTTGGTCTATTCTAGGAAGTGATGGATCCAGATCTCTCCAGTGAATTGCTTTATGAAGATTGATCCCATTCATCTACAGATAACAGCTGTCAATTAGCATTCTCTTCTCCTCAATTGACAAAGTTTACACATAGTTTATTGAGTGTAAAGTGGTCAACTGACAAGTTTCTGCTATAAAAGGAGAAATTATATACCAATACAGTGAGACTTCTCTAAGCTGACGTTACTTTAAATATCGTATTTTGTCTGATTCAGAGAGCTGGGGGTCACAAATTTCTTCACAATTTGTACGATTCAGAGAACTGAAGTCACAAAATTTGTCACAATTTACAGATGTACCTGGTTCTTGTGATTGTTTTTTGTAGGTTACCTGAACTTTTTATTTAAAGTCTGTTTTTTGAAAATTTGAATTTTCTTGAAAGGAATATAGACCTTGTATTCAAAATGAGCTTCAAAGACAACAAAGTTTTCCATCTGAAGGAAGTTCAAATTACAGTTTTTGCAATAAGTACATGCATACCGATTTGTCTAATGAATTCAGCAGATGACCTTAGTCAGAATTAAAGGACAGTATTTGCAATAAGTACATGCATACCAATGTGTTTAAAAAAAATTCAGTAGATTAAATTTTTGGTATAATTTTTTTGTGGTATTTATTTATGTAATACTCTGTCTTCTTGTTGTGTTGTTTATCAGTTGGTATTTTTTCTTGTTAGTATTTATGTTTATGTTTGCCTGTTTTTTTTATTTACTTTGCGTTTTATCTATTCATATGTTAAATGTTAATGTGTGTTTTACCGTAATTTATATTTATATGTTAACAATGGAGAGTATATTTCAATAAAATGTGAAATTTACATGTATTAGGCCAAAAATGATTTTTTCAAGAAAGCCAGTTCTGAAAATTGCCACTTAATAGGTTGAACTCCAATTTGATGTTGATTTCCTTATCGGTAATGCTTTTGTTTTCATACATTTACATTTAAATGAATGACTGGACAGAAAAATAGTTATATATCTTGGAAAAAACATATTTCTAGAAAATTAATGTTCCAAATTTTATCTATTTTATCCATGGCTGTGACTTAGAAATAACATGACACGTAAATGGTTTCTATGGTGATATCATGTAACTCAAAATGTCAAATGTTATTTTACTGTTTTGTGCTATTTTTAGAATTTTTATGAAATCAATTTACCGATATATGTTATTTTGAACTTATTCATTTCATCAAAATTCTAAAATAGCACATGACATTATAATTTTTTTTATTTGCAATTTATCTCTTTTTATTGTACATAGATATTTTACAGATTTTCTCTTTATAATTGAAATTAAATATATTTGTTATTTTCTTCTGAAATTTTAGTTGACTTAATGTCATTCTTTTCAATTAATTTATTTATTTTAGAATTTTCAGATTGAAAATATTAAGTTTCAATTTTAGGTTTAAATTTTTCAAATTAATCATGTATTTCAAAAGTAGAAATTTGATTAATATATTGAATAATTTTTTATCATAATTAATATGTTAATTAAAATTATAATTGAATTACAAATATAAATAACTATAAATTTTCAGTACAGAAAATGTTTGTATTTCAGTGTTGTGAATTTAAAGTACATGTGTACTTTTGAAGCCAGATTATTGCCTAATTTTTTTAAAAATATAAAATGAAAGCGTTTCTGTGTTTAGATTGTTGCATGTGCATATAACAGTATGTATTTTGTAGTCCATATGGATTGTTTCTTAATGTTATTACAGTATTGATGCAAAAATTTGGCTCTTTGCTAACTCCACTGTGTTCATATCACCCATTGTTACAACTACTTACAAATTCAGCTCTTATAGTGATGGATTTCAAAATTTTCAATTATGGCTGTGCATAACATTATTTTCAAAAAATAGAAAAAAATGAATATATTAAAAAAATGTGTATAAAGGCATTTCTCATCATTTTAGTTACGTAATAAGAAATAAATGAGAGAAAAAAATAGAAAAAAAATATGTGTACCAGTACTAAAATTTTGATTTTGATATTAAGAATTTTGTGTTTAATTTTCACTTGATATAGGGACAAGGTGTATTTAATTCATTAAGAGTCAGGGAACATACATTCCCATATAGGTTAGCACACAATACAAGCCATATATAGAAATTAAAATTAAATATGTAACGAAAATAGCCATATATGGCAAGGTTTCATATCAAATCTCGGCATTTGAGGCTATGAGATTTTATAATTTGTAATAAAATAACTTTACAAAAGCATATTTGTTTTATGTTATGTTTTGAATCTTTGACATTTTCTAATAACATAGCTCTGTATAAAATATGATACAGGGATTTGAATTTCATTTCCATTTTCTGCAATCTTTAATATTAGATCACATAAGGATTTGAGTTACAGATCCATTTTCTGCAATCTTTATTATAAGTAAATAGTCTAACAAGCAAATACAAACTGAATATCAAGGTAAGACTTATTTATGTTCCTCCCTAATTTAATTCTGTGTAAAAATGTTGGAAAACTGTTTTCCACAGAACTGTATCCATGTTTTAGGGGCTCTGGTGGCCAAGTGGTCTAAAGTGCACACATGGTGATCACAGTGCCTCTCTCCGCCTAGGTCCGAATCCAACACAGACAGATCTTGGTGTAGGAAAGTTTGTCAGATCACTTGACAAAGATTAATGGTTTTCTATGGCACTCTGGTTTCCTTCACCATTCCTGAACTGACTACCTGCATATAATTGAAAGAATCTTGACTGGGGGTAAAACACCATTACTCATTGAGATTTTTTCAGTCAATATTAAAACTTAGTAGAGGATACAAGTTACCACACTATAGATTGGGCATATTTTAATAAAGCAAGGATTGAACCTTCCTTCCATTAAGATAATGAACCAGGATCCAGTTGTTAAAAGCTTGATTAGTTTAATCAATGATTAATTAAAATTTAAGAAGTCAATAAAAATCAAAATAACATCAAATTGATAGTTTTGTAATGGTATGGTTAAGTTTGATGGAATTCTATATATTTTCTACATTATTTTTACAACATCTGAAATTATACAAAATTCAAATTTTGACAAATCAATTGATTAAACTAATCAAGCTTTGAACAACTGGCCCCAGTTGGTAGAGTGCTGACTATGTAAATGGGAGGTTTGTGTTCAGTTCCCAGACAAACCAAGTGATGGCTATGGCTGGTGATGTCTTGATACAAGTGAATTAAACTTGACTGAAACAAAGCCATAATTAAAAAAACTCAATTGGCTTTAATCACAAAATGTGACATTCCTTTTGAACTTTAATCTTGAAATCAAAATTTCCATCGTGGTGTCTTACTGCATCTACAAGAGGAATTGTCCCCATGAAAATTCTCAATATAACTAAACTAGCTGATACAGTTTGTTGGTGGTTGTTTGCACTTGACCTAAACATAGGCGTAGGGGTAGCCCCCCCCCCCCCCCCCCAATGTCAGAGAAGGGGGGGGGGCACGCTCCCGCAATATTTTGTGTGAAATTTTGCATCATAGTTTATGTTTATAGTGTAAGTGCTAAAAAAAAAAAAAAACAAGAGCTTTTACAGGAAATGTCCATCTGATAACCAATCAATTATCAATTTTATCATTATACTTGTTAAAGGGCGTCTTGAAATTCACCCTTAGAAACGGCTAACAGCATCTCCAATGGCCTGATGGCAGGGGCGGATCCAGGATTTTTTTGAAAGGGGGGTTGAGAATTATAGCAATGCTAGGTGCGTGCGCCGAAGGCGCAAGCTTCCAGAGACGAGGGTTCAGAAATACAGAAATGGGTTGTTATATTACCATATGGGGGTCACATCAGTCAATAGCGCTCTCTTTCTCTCAGTGGCGGATTCAACGGGAGGCGTAGGGGGCGTACGCACCCCCTTTATGTCGCTAATATTGCACCAGAATGTAGGATTTTTGCGCCATTTTTCCAAAAATTGTTGGGGGAGCATGCCCCCGTACCCCCTAGAAGGTTCGAGCCTCCGGCTCTCACATTATACGCCCTCATTCCTAAAATTCTGGATACGCCTCTGCCTGTCTCTCTCTTTATTTCATTTAACTGTCATGCAGTTATTTGTACAATTTGTCTTAATATTTCACTGCTTTTCAGTCTCTCACTCAGAACGCTGCAAAATTTCCCGGGGTACCCCCATATCCATCTCCAATGAGAGGGTTGATTATGGAACTTGTGTCTTACGGTTATTTTATATAATCTTGCCTTGATATCACAGTATTTTAACCCATCGAAACGCTGCAAAATACATTGAAAATGCGTCTAGACAGGACTTAGTTTTGAAAATTTCCAGGGGAGGCCCCCCCCGGGACCCCCACCTATGCGAGGGGTTTACTGAGCACCCCTCTCATACTCTCCCCGCCTCGTGCCATAGGCATGAGGTCGTCCCTGCGGCACGACATATATACATAGCTTCGGTTTGGCACCCCCCCCCCCCCCCCACTCTTAAAAACCTTCCTACGCCTATGTTAAAGTGTAATAGTGATATAACCTCTCATGTGGAAATGAAGTTAGGGGTTCCGGAAGGATAAAAATGCTGGTCACAAAGTTTGTTAACAAAACAAATAACACTGTAAATCGTTAAAATTTCACGATAGTACCAAGACGCGGAAAATATCGCTAATAAGCTTGCATTTTCACTGACCATTTTTCGACGATGTAAACATAAAATATACGCGAATATCATGAAATAACGAATCTCGCAAAAATTAACCAACGCAATTTCCCAAGTAGGAGGTTGTGGGTTCGAACCCCGACCGGGTCTGACCCAAGACTTGAAAATGGGTAGTGACTGTTCTTTCGCCAAGCACTCGGCATACGAAATGAAAGTCGCGGTTCTTTCGGATGGAAACTAATAACAAACGAGGTCCCGTGACACGATGGACTTGGTACGATAAAGAATCCAGTTGTATAATGCTATCAACGCAACACACGAGCAAAATTTCTGCACCTCAGTCCGCTTATAGCTGCGATGTCTCGATATAAGTGAAATATTCTTGACTGGGACATTAAACAACATTCACTAAACTCAACTTAACTCCTACCATTTTACAGTGAACAAAATGTTATCTTTCAAGCATTTAAACATTTGAATTCATTTTCCCTTTACTTCTAATAATAGCTTAACTTCAAAGAAATCCTTAAGACACCATGTCTCCGTTTCAACAAAAAATCAATGATCAGACTTCATTTTCAAAAATCTTATAAAACTAATTGCGTTAACTATGAAATTAAAACAGAATTTTATTATTTTTGATTGTCAGTAAAGATTAACTATCAGCTTTTATCAGAGACGTTTATTCTTAATTTTGCCAATCTAAACAATTTTAAAACCACCTATAGTCTGTTAAAACGCCAATATCTTCCGCTCCCAGATTGATCTGCCAATCAATGTCGGTTATTTATGGAATCCCATCAGTGCCAACATAAATGTCATACAACCAGTAAAATTTAGATTTAAGATAGTTTCATTTATTTCTTGACAGGCGCTATTTTAGGTAGACTCTTCCAATTACAGGCGCAATTTCATGGGCAATTTACTAAACTGTATTCATGAGTGCTTTACACTCGCTTTTTAACTGCTTTAACCCTTCTCTGTTCTTGCTAAAAGGGAAGCTTTACATGGGATTTCGGGGACAGTTTAACATTTTCCATGGGGGTAAGTGAGTAGTTGTATTTAATTAACGTCCCAGTCAAGAAAATTTAACTTGTGTCGAGAAGTCGTCAGCTATAGGCGAAGGTGCAGAAATTTTGCCTGTGCGTTGCGCTGATGGCATTATATAGCAGGGTTCTTTATCGTGCCAAGCCTACCGGGACACGGGACTTCGTTTATTTTAAGTTTCCATCCGAAAGAACCATGACTTTCATTTCGTAAAGCCGAGTGCTTGGCGAAAGAACAGTCACCACCCACTTTCAAGTCTTGGGTCAGACCCGGTCGGGGTTCGAACCCACAACCTCCTACTATACGGAGACATTTTTCATGGTCTTCCCATTCCTACATGGGTAAGTATTTTTATGTCATACTGCGATAATAACTTGGATGCTTGCGAAGCGATTTTTCACGGTTATCTCATTAAATTGAAACACCAAAGTTTGCAGGACATGTCATATAATATATTTTTTTTATTTTTCTGAATATAATATTATAACATTTATGCTATTTCATTAAAAAGATTTATAAAATGACAGAAATAATAAAACAGTGATCAATTTTGGTAACAGGTTCAATTGAATTTGTAATAAATAATCCCGTGATCCCTGTAACAAGAAATAATAATCAGTAAAGAGATAAAAAGTCGAGATTGGTAAGGTGTATTATAACATTTTAGCGTATTTCTTATAAGAAATTGCCTATAGAAACGCAAGAAGAAAATGCAATAAAAACTTGATGAAAGTAACAGTGATTCGACATTGCTTTATTTTATCTTATTTAAACAGAGATTTTTATAATATCGACCATGTCATTGCCGACACGAATCCCATTTTTATGGTTATACTATGGAATCTCGTTAGTGAAATGGTTTATCTATATTTGTATCTGGTGCCAAAGTATCACAGCGGTAGCTCAGTTGGCAGAGTGATCGCTTTGTATGTGGGAGGTCGTGGGTTCGAACCAAGAACGAGGTCCTTTGAAAGAGACCTTAAAAACCGATTCCCCATGTCACGGCAGGCGTGTCACGTTAAAGAACCCTCACTGCACATTGCCAAAGTAAAGAAAAATCTGTAATTTCACATATAGCTGATGGCGTCGTCTTGATATAAGTGAAATAGTCTTGACTGGAACCTAAAATCCCATTCAATCAATCAATATTTTAAGTTACTGCAGCCTTTTAAAACATCAAATACGTTATTTCAATCAAGGTTAGCAATACCTATAATACAGAAGTCACAAACTGGAAATATTTTTCCACAACACGGCACCAATGGGCTCCCGTAATATAGGTATCAGTTTTTTCATTGCATGGAACATTTCAATGGATAATTTCCCAAGAGAGATTTTTAGATATTTTTAAAGCGACGTTTTTACCATCAAACATGGATCATTTTGTCAATATGTTGCATGTTTGTTTTTGTAGGAGCTTATTGTGTGTGCTAATTTGATACATAAATCTTTGTTTAATGTCCTGGCTCTCGCTGTATTTCATCGTTACCTCAGATGGATTCGTATCTAAAAGCTTCAATTCCTGAAAATTTATTTACAAAGGACAATTTATTTTATTCATTCATTCAATGCAGATTTCAGATATATCTCTCAATCGGTTCTACGTGTCCTTGTACATGTGTTTAGTTCATATGCGGTAAAGAGGCAGCACTTACGCTACATTGAAACAATATGCCAACCGAGACCACGATGTAGTAATGTGATTTTTATCACAGACAAGATTTCTTCACATATAGAGATCGCCAGTTATGGAATGGTGGGGAAAACGAAAGCGTCCGGAGAAAAGCACTGCCTTTCAGCAAACGAACTATTAAACTTTCGGACGCTAGCTAGACGGTAATTAACCCATAACAATAAGTAACTTGACCCTTTGAAGATGTGACTATAATAGGACCATGAAAAAATCCATCTGTGGTTGATAGGGTTTTGACGTGAAAGTGATGAAAACGGCACAAGGCTGACTCTTTTGGATCAAAGACAGGTTTCTCTCGCGACCCAGGGTGAGCAGCCCTAGTTCGAGTTTGTTAGATCCCTTATCCAAGGTGTTTTTTCGGATATTCCAGATGACTCTACCGTTCCAGAACCCTCTGAATATGAATGAAATAATTTTTAATATAAAACATTATTCCACCTCACCATTCAGACATTAACGAGGTTTTATAACTAATATCTTAGTTTATTTTCCTTTCCACTTAAAAATTCATTTTCCCCAAAGATAAAAAACAAAAGACAGCTCACTTGTTTGTTTATTTTAATGTATCGACATTTTAACAAAAAAATTAACCAGAGTACATAAATACATGTAGTTCCACGTGGTAGTTGTTATGTTTGTATGAATGTGGAGTACCACTTTTATACTTTTATGTTAATTTTTTAATAGTCACTTACATAAAATTAGAAATTATATATTAGCATATGACAATACAATCTATCTCTGATCTAGTCCTTTTTACGTCCGGTGGCGCATAGGACAAGAACTAGAGTTTTTCACCGGTCTGTCTTGTGCCATCTTATCCAGTTCTCTCTCCTCAAGTTAATTGATGTTCCTTCATTTCATATGACAATACATTACATGTATACATATATTTTATATTCTCAGTATTTCAAATACAAATGTTAATCTCGTATGCATAACAAATAAACGGCAATAACAATGTTAAGTTAAATAGATATTATGAAATTTTGGAAGCCAGTATATTGCAGGCATATATGTTTTTATAGGGACATTATTAGATGGCATTTTTGTGGCATTTCTGTATTAGATAATCATGCCCGTTTGTTAAACAAAATGCAGATACGTGTACTGTAAACGTATTTATTTTCGCGGTGTACTAATTTTTGCTGATTTTGCGGTCGTTTGTTTTGCGCAAAAATTGATACCGAGCGAAAATTATATTATGCGTATTGTGTTGAAATGCATATTTCAAAAAACGCGAAAATTTAACTTATATGTCTAAATTTCCTATACCGCGAAATTAAATACGCTTAGGGAAAGCGAATAAACGTAAACCATACAATGCAACAATTCATTGCCAATAATATACAAAACTTTGAAACCCTCGATTATTTTAGTTTTATATCACTGTATAAGACGGAAAACTGTTATCTTATACCACTGTATTTAGATTTGAATAAATATATCGCACTAGAAAAGTTTTCTGACGCCAAAAGGAACGTTTTAAAAATAAGTTATTATATTCTAATATTTCGTAAATGCCGTTGTGTGCGAAGGAAAGATGTGTGTGTTTTGATCGTGATGCTATATATATAAGAAGCGATTTCAATCAAAAACAAACATACTAATCCATGTCCGAATCACAATCCAGAAGCAAAGCAAAAACTTTGGAACTGACAAGTTAGGTTAGACACGTGAACTTCCACCAGGGAAGTGAGGCCGGGTGTTCCGGAAGGGTAAGTACCTCCTGTTTAGCTACACCCGCCACGTGTGTAATGAAAATTGTGTGAAAGGAACATGGAACCATGAGACGTCAAATATATCCAGGGCAATCCTGGACACAGAGACATCAAACTTATCAACAATACTGTGATGACGTCCATAAAGCTTTTTGAGGGCCTTGATAAGCCTAGGCTTGCAATATCCCTTAGTCAACAATTTATTTGCAAGCAGCCTACTTCGTTGTACAAAGTCCCCAAAGTGGGAACAAGCTCTACCATAGCGTATTAATTGGGAAACAAATACACCATAAGCAGGAGAAGAAAGTATATTGCTGCATAAAAAAGGAAAGTTGACAATAGAAAAATTGAAGTCATTACGTTTGTCATAAAGTTTCAAATGTAGCCTTTCGTGTGCGTCATAATTCAGGTATATGTCTAAATATGAAGCAGAACTTGAGGAATCATTTACATAGTCTCCAAATTTAGGATTGTTAAGAGACAAGACCATTTACATAGTCTCCAAATTTAGGATTGTTAAGAGACAGAACGTCATCTTTATATCTGTAAGTTATTTTTAAAAAAATTGCATGGCGAAACTGGCATCTACATGAAAGACATCTCATTCAAAAGGAAAAAAAGCTTCGGTCACATTTTTAGTTTACGTTGTTAAAGAATGGAACATGTACGTGATCCTTTGACATCCGGGGACTTTTTTCTCTGTTTTTTCGGTGCTTGTACGCTAACTGGCTTTGCAGCAATATGATCATCTGATCTATTCTTCATGATTTCCTCAACTAATGTCAAAAACACTTCTGAAACATTTGATGAATTTTTTGTACTCGTTTCCATATAAGTTAGATTACCGTCATCTGCAAATGTCTGAAAAATATATAAATATACATGTATATATATCAGCCAGATCAAGTTGCCTTATTTCTCAAAAAGTTGACAATAAAAAATCCGATAGGAGTATCCATGTAGACCGGTTCTAACACTTTGAAATTTTCACCAAATGTTGCAATTGGATAGATGCATCCGTAGTAGAGAGGCTTAGATAGATTCATTTAACGCATGCTGCGCCACTTCAACCTTAACATTAAGCATCATATTTAAGTAGAGGCGTTATCGCCTTCTGTGCTCTTGTTAGACCAATTCCAGCTGTCTAGGGTACTTGAAATATTTAGCAAATGTTGAAATTGGATAGACATGTCTAAATAGAGAAAGAATTACACAAAGAAACATGTTATTGTGGTCTAAATGTCTTTATAAAATGTTACAAGTAGTTTCACTTACGCAATATTAAACATTCAAATTATATATATGAATAATATTTTTCGAAGAAAACAGAATTGTGAACTGACAGACTTGTATAGAACTCAGAGCTGGACTTGGGAACTTGTGCATTTGTAAAGAATTGTCAGATATGAATAGAACGGCGAGCTGGCGGATTTGTGCTGAATTGCGGAATGGCACAGGTTTGTAGAGAACTGGGTCTAGAATTACAGACTGGCGGATTTGTGTAGAATTGCGGGCTAGAATTGTAGACCGGCTAATGTGTATAGAATTGCAGGGTTGATGATTGAAGACTGGTTGATTTGTATAGAATTGCAGGTTATTCACAACAGTTTTTTACCTTGGCTGTGTCGAAATCTACAACTCTTCTGTCTTCGAGGTCTGATTTGGTGCCGACAAGAAGCAGCTGCATGTCGCCGTGTTGCTTAATTTCGGGTATCCATCGTTCAGATAGATTGTTTAAAGATTCCTTTGAAAACAACATAATCAAACTATTATAAAACCATAAAAATAAAAGAACAATTGCTTGGCAACAGCCAACGCAACCAAAAACGCGACATAATAAAAGTAAAAAGTAAATGATACAAACAGCAAAACAAGATGAACACATAATAGGACCACGGATTATAAAGCCCCCGACTTCGGACTAGCAATGAATGAATTTATGTTCAGTGGTGTGGTTATAGTACTATCATAGGCCCCCAACCCCCCTACTCATTTTAAAACCGCTGGTCCATATATCTCGCATTTAGAATTATAAAACAATGAACTAAAATCCCTTTTATGTAATTATCATACATTTGTACTAAAATATTTAGCTGTTTATTATATTATAATAATTATGATACTGTCATATACCATTTTTTAAAATTTAATCATAAAATACATTCAAAAAATGTATATAGTATATAACAATAGACAATATGCCATTTTTTGAATGTATTTTATGATTAATTAAAAAAATGGTATATGACAATACTGATGTAAACACATATTTCAGCGAAGTTAAGGTCAATATAACATTTTTGGGACTGCCAGGTCTGTTACCTGTCATTAGGTCCCTAGACTCTTCAAATATTTGTTACATTATACCGAATCTCCAAAAATTTCAATATTTCATACTTTATAACTTTAAGATCCTAGTATAAATAAATAAATAAATAAATAAATAAATAAATAAATAAATAAATAAATAAATAAATAAATAAATTAATTAATTAATTAATTAATACCTGATTTGTGATGTCATATACCAGTAATACACCCTGACAACCTCTGTAATACGCTGATGTTATCGTTTTAAATCGTTCTTGACCAGCTATATCAAACTAAAATAACAAAACTATTATTGAGTTCGTAACAAGTATCTATTGTTCAGAAAATTGCATTTGAAAATGGTCAATTAATTTCCAGCAAAATGTCTTTATTTTAATTTCTGTATGTCGGAGGTTAAGGGTTCGAATCCTGATCCTGTTTGGGTCTGATCAAGACCTAAAATAGGCAGTCAAACTGTCCCTACACCAAGTAAAACACTCGGTATTTAGAATTCAGAGTCTCGGAGGTTCTTTCAAAGAGACCTTAGAATTGAAAGTCTCGGGGTCCTTTCAAAGAGACCTTAGAATTGAAAGTCTCGGGATCCTTTAAAAGAGACCTTAGAATTGAAAGTCTCGGGGTCCTTTCGAAGAGACCTTAGAATTCAGAGTCCCGGGGTCCTTTCACAGAGACCTTAGAATTGAAAGTCTCGGGGTCCTTTCGAAGAGACCTTAAAACACGAAGCACGGAAAGCGTGGCACGCTAAAGAATCCTTGCCTCTTATTGCTCTGAGCGCACTGCAAAGGTTAAATTGCCTGTCACTATAACTGGTGACATCTCATTATAATAATATTTGACAGGGACGTGAAATATCAATCAATCAACCAACCAATCAATCAATTTTTTTTTTTTTTTTTTTTTTTTTTGCTTTCTTAACTTTTAGTTCTTATGATTCTATAGTGTTTCTTCCAATGTTTCGATCAAATTTCATCGTCGGAAACCAACGACCGATATCCACTCCGTAACCATCGCTCATCAGTATGCAGTTTAAGGCGTGAATCATGATCAGCCCCCGGATGTCGACGATGTTCGAAACGCTATGGACTTCCTACTTGAGTGACAGATAGAAGATATTTTAATTTATTATTAAATTATTATATGTATATTAATATTGAATAAAATGGTTTTAAAGTATTATTTTTAATTGTGTTGTTGTCATATTAATGTACTGTTGTGTGTATGCCCAGTATTTGTAATGTAATAATGTATTGCTTTCACGTTATGTTGGTGTCAGTGGAATCTTTCTTTGTTGTGCATTAGAATGCATCGTCATGATGGTATCTGACCTGTAGTATTGGTACAGCATTTCCTCTGGCATGCCCATAAACATACATGTATGTTCAAAATAGCTTGATTCCACCACTTTTATGGGTTTTTTTTCAGTCAAAAATTGAAATTTAAATGGAATGTAAGTTGAAATAGAAGTCCTTCCGTAGTATTTACATGCAAAAGGATGATTTTTCTAACAAGCCATAACACCAAAAATATATATTCTTCGTTGTATGGTTTCTAACAAAGGAAACCCAAAACCCGGAATAAATAAAAAAACAAGCATACTAATCCACGTGTAAATCAAAATCCCAAGTAAACACTATGAAATGACAAAATTTAAACACGTGAACTTCCACTAGCGGAAATGAGACCAGGTGCTCCGGAAGGTTAATAAGAAAAATGTTAAACTGAAAAATTGATATAAACCCAAAACCCGGAATGAATAAAAAACAGACATACTAATCCATGTCCTAATCACAAACCCAACGCAAAGTAAACACTATGGAAATGACAAAAAATTAAACACGTGAACTTCCACCAGGGAAATGAGACCAGGTGCTCAGGAAGAATAATAAGAAAAATGTTAAACTGAAAAAAATTTGATATAACACTTACTATCTGCAATTTAATCTTTTTACCCTGATAACTAACAATCTTCACTGCCTGATAATTAAAATCAATAAACAATAACTAAAAGTGATAGAGCAATGAGCAATGGCAAATCTCTTTTGTATATAAAGACCCTTGCCACCTTTTGTTTTATTGGAAATGTTCCATTTTGTAATTCAAATTCAGGCCAAACTATCTGCCTTAACCATGGTAAGTTACTTTTTGATAGTAGGGGCGATCCTAGTCCTATTTCATCAGATTAGAATTTATAACAAAAATCTGAAAACCAGAAATACAGCTAGTTGTTTTCTTTCTCGAAAATTGTTTTTACACATATTTTTACACCTATTTTAGCATTTAATTGTCTGTATCAGGAATGTGTCTTAAATTTTCAAAATTTATCCATAAGGACATTATTATTATAACTAGTTTATGAGTAAATGTTGGATAAGTGTCCGCTTTAAATAGTGTTAATCTCCATTGACAATCTCTATAAATATAGGAGACCGCGGTGGCCTAACGGATAAGACGCCAGTCTATAAATCCAGGTCTCGGTCTCTCGCCGCTGTGAGTTCGAGTCCCGCTCAGACCACATGTGGGAAAGTGAATTTTCCTTGCCATTGGCCATTACTAATTCAACTGGTATTAGTATAATGGACTGGGGAGTGGTACGCTTGTCTGCGGCGTACTGACTTGACTCTGTGAGCTAGCACGTTAAAGTCGTCCTGAGTGCGCGCTAGTACAAGTAAAACACACTAAACATGCATACAAAAATTTGTTCATAGATTAATCTATAGAGATTAATTAAATAGTTCTCGTTGCGAATACTGAAAAATTGCTGACATTCAACCAATCAAACTACAAATATAAACATACTCACAAAATCAATACCAATTGTCGGTATGTATGTTTCAATAAAAACGTCATGCTACAATGGAAATTAAAAATATTTTAAAATATAAATAAGTAATGTACATACATACATCAAAACCACCTATGTATTTATAACACGTGCTCATGTTACCTGTCTATACGGTTTATATGGGTATTAGATACGTTTGTATCTGAAGACAAGTACAAATGGCACAGAAAGCGCCACCTGGCATCACATTGTGACGGTAAAACTACAGTACAGGCTTCTCGAAAGTTTAACACTAAACTAACGAATTGGTACAGAACCGACAACTCGACTGTCTTTCTATACCGTGACAGCTTTTCGCCAGCTGTTATCTATCTCTCGGCAGTTGTTTGGTCACTAACTATCCAAATCTAGACCATTCTGTAGCCGTGTGTCTACACTCTTTCGTTACCTCTGTGTTAAACTTTCGACAGGTCTGTACTGTAGCATGCCCGAGTAGAAACTTGATCAATAGATTTCTATCACTGGTGTGAAGCTAGCCCGCAATTGAATTTTTCTAGCCCGCATTTTTTTCTATCCTGGTTATGTGATTGCGTTCATTCAATCAGCTGTAGGCAATTTTGTATGTCGCTTTTCTAGAAAGTTTATTCTGATGGAAAGTTACTTAAAGTTTGTAATTTTGTTCGTCGGCGCATCTCTGGAATTGTCTTGGAACCCCTTCTCTTTAGTGACCCCTATTTGTCTTAACAGTTAATATTTTAACAACTGTTTGTCTTTTTATTGTCGCCCGCTTAATTGTTTTAGACGATTAGAAATTTGCTGTAGTCGCATAGACCCGAATATACGGCTATACTTGCAGCAGACATTCTCTACTCATTGTATGTCATGTTGTTGCATTTGTCTGTTTGACTTATGACATGGCTCTTCCGATGAGGCGTGTCCATCTCAAAAATCTACTTGCATATTTTTGACATCCGTCTGTTTTCCTTTGAATTCAACTATTTTTGATACTAGTTCATCTTAAAGTTATGCTTTCTGCCTTGATTATTAATATTTTTAAATATTCAGTTCCATGCTTCATTTTATTTGAGTTGTATAATCAGTGGTTTTCAATGTTTGTTTGACGTTGTCCAACGTCCTGTTCCCTTTCTTATTTGGTTCGTTTTGCGTGATAGGTTTTATAGGTGGTTGTTTTGCGATTGCCAAGGATTGCGTGGCAATTACCACATTACACATTTACACTGAATAAAACTTACCGCAAATCTTTGTAATAAGGCTGTTTTTCCAACACCGTCATCCCCAGCAAGCAGAAGTTTCAGCACACAATCACTGAAATACGAGACGTCAATCAGGAAGCATTATTGACGCAAATCATAAACAATACATGTAATTATATCGATGGAGTGTCGTGAAGATGACCATGCAATGGTAATAGGTCTATTTCCGATTTACAACAAAACATATGCTTGCAAATTAATTGTTGACGCAAGGACATTGCAAGCCTAGGCCCTTGAAAAGTTTTATGGCTGTTATCACAATATTGTTGATAAGTATGATGTCTCTGACTGTATTCAAAATTACCATGATATCTTTGACATCCCATTGTTCCATGTTGCTAACATTATCAATTTGGTGCTTATCCTTCCGGAGCACCCGACTGGCCTCACTTCCCTGGTGGAAGTTCATGTGTTTCAATTAATTTGCCAGTTTCAAAGTTTATACTTTGTTCCCGGTTTGTGATTTGAAAATAGAATGGATTGTTTGATTGTGATTACACTAACTTATATTAGGCCCAAAAGTCCAGCTAAGGTATCACGGCTAAGGGGTTGCTATCATTTTGTAGGCCATCATGGCATGTATAGAGTAGAATAAGGATTGTTGTCTTATAAGGCATTGTAAGGATCGGGAGGCCGTGAGTTTGAACCGCGTTCGGGATATTAACGAGATAGGTATAGTGACTGTTCTTTCGCTAGGCATTTTCATTCAGAAGTGAAGTCACTGGGTCTTTCTAACGAGACCTTAAAACCCGATGCCCCTTCTCACGACAGATGCGTTAAATACCCTCCCTGCACTTTGACTTGAGTGCACTGCAAAGATAAATTAAACTGTCTGTCAACTCAACTTTAGCTGGTGACGTATCGATATAATGGGAAATATTCTTGACTAGGGCGTAAACCCCCATTACATCTACCAATCACAATATTTGTATATGTAAATTATAGAATGGACTAGAGGAAATTGTATTATTTCGAAACCTGTTGGTAATGTAATTATGCTTTTGTCATATACCATTTTATGATTAAATTCAAAAAATGGTATATGACACTATGAGTAGTGAATTCAACATTGAGGAAAATGTATTTAACAATGGACAAACAAGTGTTTCATACTTACTATTCCATTTCGCCGGTTATATCCAGATTTTATTCGCCATGTGTTTGTGTCGTTACTATGTAAACATTGGCTTACTTTCTATATTTAGAATTCTTATTCTAATTAACGAACCATAGCCGGGTATATCAAGGAATAGCTTTCCAACAAAGCTTCACTAGCGACGAAGCAATGAGATTGGATATCCGATCTTGTAAGAAAGAAAAATACAAGCGCTGTCACACTCTCGTGAATGAAATTAATATTAATGTTTATTTTTTTCAAATTTTTGATGTAGTAGGAATATTAAACTATCGATAACATGTAATGAGAGAGCAACTTGATCAACTGAGCAACCGGACTGAACCCGATTGGTGGTTCGATTCAAAACGACGGAGTAGAAAATAAAAAGATTGATGTGTCGACCTCGGTAGTTAGTTGTAGAGCACTCGTGTATGGGAAATACAAATCTCATTTTTAGGTTAATTTTGATAATACAACGAACAGCTATCGATTGCAACTGGAGAGAGGGGTGTTTGAATAATCGAATAAAAAGGAAATAAAACAGTTGAATTAGAACCAAAACTGAACCACATAGCTTACAAACTCCGTTTTGATTGGAGGTGTTCATTTAACCGGTCACTATGAAATCTGTAATATACATAATTTTATGTAGATCAGAAACATACCTCAACCAAATAGCTCTACTCAGGTTTTATTTGAGGCGCCAATAACTATGGAATCGGCAATACATATAATTTTATGCGTAATCCAAACATTTGCAAAGACCGCAAAAATGGATTTTAGATTTTTTAAGAACCTGTGGTGATTATTTCAAAGATTAATTGATGTCAAATTTTGGCCATTTTAAGTAATTAAAATATAATATTCCAGGAACAAGGGGGCATATTTTGCGTTAGTCTTGTCCGGTATGAGCTATATACTAGTACAAAATGTATACATATATATAATATATATATATATATATATAATATATATATATATATATATATATAATATATATATACTATTGTCATATTATACATTTTTGAATTTTCTGAATGAAATATTCAAAAAAATTAATTGTCATAATATAATTTTTTTAATATTTTATTCAGAAAATTCAAAAATTTATAATATGACACTATACCATAACGTTGATGATCAAAATGATTCTTAATTGCCCATTACTAACAAATTTTCTGGACTTGATCATTTGTCTGTCTACGGAATCCCAGTTAGTAGACTGTTCAAGTCGTATGTGGAAAGTCGTGGGTTCGAACACCGGTCGAGTCTGGCCAAGACTTGAAACAAGGTAGTGACTGTTCTTTCGCAAAGCACGCGGTATAAGAAATGAGAGTCAAGTTTCTTTCGGAAGAGTGAGTGAGTGAGTAATGGTGTTTAACGTCCCAGTCAAGAATATTTCACTTATATCGAGACGTCGCCAGCTATAGGCGAAGGTGCAGAAATTTTGCCTGTGCGTTGCGCTGATGGCATTATACAGCAGGGTTCTTTAGCGTGCCAAGCCCACCGTGACACGGGACCTCGTTTATTTTAAGTTCCCATCCGAAAGAACCGTGACTTTCATTTCGTAATGCCGAGTGCTTGGCGAAAGAACAGTCACTACCCACTTTCAAGTCTTGGGTCAGACCCGGCCGGGGATCGAACCCACGACCTCCCACTTACGGAGCGAGCACTTTCGGAAGAGACCTTAAAAGTCGATTCCCCATGTCGCAGCAAAAGTGTTACGTTAAAGAATCCTACCCTTGAACATTGTCCTGAACGCACTGCAAAGGTGAAAAATTCAGTCACTTTACCTATACTGCTGGTGACGTCTTAATATAAGTGAAATATTCTTGACTGGAATTTAAAACTTCATTAAATCAGCCAAACAATCACCTTGCCATCGTTTCTTTTCTTAAAAAAAACTTTGACGAAAACAATAAGACAATAAAACATGGAAGTACTCTTTTAATTATTTAAACAGAAACAACAAAATCCATAAACTATATTAAAAGACAATTTGAAAGACAATATCACACCTGTCAACACAAAATCCATTAAAAAGGAATCAAAGTACTGAAGTGCTGGTGATACATAAAACATGATTGATTGTATCAAATGTTCTGTTTTATGACAAAAATCACTATGCTGTGTACAAAATGTTTGTATATTGTTCAGCAGCGTTTAGAACGACTGTCCAGGAATGAAGATTAGCAGGGGCCCAGTAGCCCATGGCTACTAAAAATCAGTGAGGTTTACACATATAAGCTATTTATTACTATTACAACTTCTTTTCTAAAGTGAGCTGGCCCCTAACTCAAAATAGTTCAGCTTCATTCCTGCTGTCCATTTAATGTACCCATCTACTTAACTGGTCAAACACGATTTTTAGTTCTACTGAAATTGTTCTATTTTGGGTAATAAAAATATTTCTGTACAAACTAAATAACATTCTTTTTAACAATTAAAACCCAAGTGGTGTGAGAATGTTTACCAGTTACCTTGCAGAAGGTTGCCTATGTCTTTGGACACCCAAGTTCCCTCCACAATACCAAAAACTGATCGTTTCGATATACATGTAGTGAAAGAATTTTGACTGGACCGTATAACATCGTGACTGTACTTAACAATTCCTCGAAAAAGTTTTTCACGATAATTCTTTCGCTTCTTTATCTTAATGAACATACAGACATTTTGCTTAGCGATAAACTATTTCAATGCAAACTGGGTCACAACTTTCAAACTTTAATACATGTATGTGGTAACCTTTGACGTTACCATAACTTAAGGTAGTTCCATACCTTACAAATGGCTTGAAAACATATATTGAAATTTTGATATGTTGTACATGGGCATAAACCATTCAACGTGCCAAAATTTCAGGTTAGGTTTTCGACTTGCTTAAGAAGTTCTGAAGCGCCACCTGGTAACCATTTTCATGGGATAAATGATCAAAGTTTAACCAATGGTGTCAACAAATAAGCTTTAATAATTTTTTGTCATGTAAATATAAAAATGTACAAAGAACTTCGATTTAATCGTACTTTATAATATGAAAAATGAAAAGTGCAACTTCAAATTCTGTTAACTTTTTTTTCAATTTAAGCAGTTATATGTCTTTGTCGGGGAACACATATTTAGGTTTGATACATGGTTTGCCAAAGTGTTACGTTTGGTTTTTGTGAAACCATATCGCAGTAAAAATTTTACAACCAGGTTAGTTGTTTCGTCAAACTTGTACAGAAAAAGCAAACATTGTCAAAAATATATTTTGATTTTACATGATTCGCCAAAACGTTTAAATTGTATTTGCGGCAATTATAAAATAAAACTCTTTATCACATACTCATTGAATCTTACTATAGCAATACATTACATTTTCTTGCCATGTGATACAAAGGTCCGTACCGCACATGTGCAATACAATATTCCGTATCACCATAGTAGCCGAAACTACTTTCAGGGGAATTTCCCTTTTCCGACACCAATAATATGCCGTCATTCATTGGTTATAATTAGAAACCGATCATTGACAGATTAAACCAAAGAAAGCTTTTCATTTCGTTTGGTAGGGTATGTGATAAATACAAAACCACACATAAGTGGTTTTCTGACGTAGCTGATCGCACTCGTTTATTGTGCGGACGCAAACATTACACTCGTGCGCTGCGTATTTAGAATGACCTCTGAGTAAAACTAACATGTATCTAATCAAGTCGTTGAATTTGTTGTTAAATTTAAACAGTACAAAACAAAAATGTAAATAAAATACATTATGAAAATTATCAGTACAAATCACTATGACTTTGTTGTAAAATTTAAACAGTACAAAACAAAATAATGTAAATAAAAATGCATTATAAAAATTATCAGTACAATCCACTAAGACTTCTGATTTATAATTCTGAGGGTGACAACTGTCAAGACGCTCACAGAATTGATAGAGTGAAATCAGGCATACGACCTGTCGAAAGTTAAACACTGAGCTAACAAAAAGTTTGAGATCAGTTGCCGAGTGGCCAAAGTATGGATGCCTAGTACCCGTAAAGCTGTCGAATATAGCTAATGAGGGGTCAAGAAGAGCTCCCGATTCCGCACTAATTCGTCACTTAGCTTAGTATTAAACTTTTGTTAATTCTGTACTGTATTTATTTTACAAACGAAACTGTCTTAGTATAGTATTGTAAATGAGCACTATTACGCTTCTGGAGAGAAACTTCGTAACATGTAAACGCTTAACACCTGATTTAAGGTCAGTCGGGACACCTGAACTTACATTAAAGAACTCGATAGTCCTGAAACACTTATGGCCATTGCTACTTTTGAATGTATTAGTTCATAAAAATTCATTACACACATTACAGTACAGACATGTTGTAAGTTTAATTAACACAAAACCAACAAAAGGAGTCAAAGCTCTTTTGTCGAGTAAGGGCCAAAATAAAGATAGCAAGTGCCCGAAAAGCCACCAAGAAATACATAGAAGCTGCCGAAAAACTGTCGAGGAATAGCTAACAACGAGGGACCGAGATGTGCTGTCAATTCGACATTAATCCGTTACCTTGGTGTTACACTTTCGACAGATCTATACAATTAGTGACATATTACCAAAATAAATGGATTTCATATTTGAAAACTATATATTAAGACAAATTTATCAGTCTTGTTTATAAAAAGTTCAAGTGCATCGAGTACACTAAATCCGTATCTACGGAAAACCTGACAGAAATAAATGGACGGACAGAATGACACTTTGCGAATATGTATAGTAAACTTTACTCTGGGTATGCAACGAGTTTTGTACGGAAGCCAATAGCGGCCGTCAAAAAGGGGAAAAAAAGAATATAGTTGTGCATATTTGTCAACAAACCACATACGAATTATAACCACATGTATAAGCTAAACATTTTCGTCAATGTTAAAATTAAAATGCCAAACGTCGCTTTACGTCTCAAACAAAATTAACTGCTTGCAGCCTTTTCCTTCATTGTAATGAAAAAAACGCTGGCAAATACAACAAATAGTAATTGCTTGTTGACGGCCTCGATCGACTGTCGTAGTTTAGAATTTATAAAACAAATAACTAAAACCTTAGCACATACCATTTGACTATTTGTACAAATAAACAAGAATGATATCCAAGGACTATTCAAGAATTTTCCAAGGTCTGTTTTCCTTATACACTATCAATACTTTTGATGACAATCTTTAATCAAAGTCACTTTGAAGGGCGTTTAGACTATCGATAACTTATTTTAAAAATTTTGATCAAAGTAGACCTACGGATGTTCTTCTCTATAAACTTTGACTTAAATTTGGATGGTGTAAACATATTGAGGTAAAAATGTTGACCAAAGTTTCTGATAGTGTAAACCTAAACTCATATCTCATTTATATACTAGTAATCATTCTTTAACTAAGTCTTTCTTTAACTTTTATGGTGCTAAAAATTCAATAAAAAGTTTTGACAAAATTAAAATATAAACTTTAATGATCTTCAAAATGACACCTTACATTTCTGAATAGCTAAAAACATTGTGGATAAGAATTGTTGTCCTTAAGTAGACGTACGGTTGTCCTAGGGAAAATGGCATTTTCGTAAAAATATTTACATGTACTACTGTCCGGTTATCCTATCTTGCAATGTACGATGTTCAGTTAGATTTAGAACAACCGGACAGTAGTGTAATGTACTACTTTTGAATTTTTATGAAATAATACATTCAAAAGTGGCACGTAACAGTATAGCCCGAGATTCCTCTGGCCCGAAAGATTTATTTATTTTTTTTTATCAGTTTCGGAACTGATAAAAAAAATAAATAAATCTTTCGGGCCAGAGGAATCTCGGGCTAGTAACAGTAGGAAAAAATTGTATCTTAAATTTCATTTCATGCAATATACAGAATCCCAATACTTGAAAATTGTTCAAGAACTGTTATTCATGAAATATACAGAATCGTAATATTTGAAAATTTGAGACTGTTAAAGAACTGTTAATAGAAAACATGCATATTGCAGTAATTTAAGTTAAGTAAAACCTAAGGTAACGGAAATAACGATGAAACCAGGAACTGGCCTCGGTTTCACAATCATTCCTTAGCTAAGATTTACCTTAACTTAAATCTTGAAAAATGTCAAATCTTCATAATTTTGTTGGTTTTCAAGATATTCAGGAATTTAAGGTGTTATTTTTAAGATGACATCAAGATTAAAACATTTGCATTTAGTTTTGACAAAAATATTCATCAATAGTTCCAAACAGAGAATATCAAAATTGGCTCAATTTAAGTTAAGGAAAATCTTAGCTAAGGAATGGTTGTGAAACCGGGGCCAGGTTACTTTATTATTGTAACCTGATAAATACAATGTATAAATATAACAAAATTACAGTGTCATTTGTTTGGATTATCAAAAAATTTACAAAATCACTATATTTCGTATAACGTGTGAAAATACTCAACGATATAATACATCAATCTAGAAATAAACATAAATTGTTGTCACTAGGCAACTAATTGTTTGAAAAACTATATACTTGAGACAGATTATTCACATTATACCATTAATAATATCCATTTTACATTTATAATTAAAAAACAGAGAATATTTGAAATTGAGTTTTTAAGACAAAAACTGAATTTCAAAATCCAAAACTTTTCCAAAATGGTAACATTCAATCCTGTCTTGAATGGTTGGCCAAATAAACGTTGGCCCGAATCAAAAGCTATCCATTTTCTGTGTGAACCATTTCAATACATAATTAAACAGGTAACAAAAAGTCAAAAAGTTGCATATATATGTTTTTAAAATTAATAAAATACCAAAATATCTTTAAATCAGTTCTCAAAATCTCAAACTGGTATGAACTGAAACATTACAACCATTCTTTTGATTTTACACTATTCATCCTTCATTACGCATATCATTCATGGCTAATGGTAGCAATTATTGTTGAAAGTACAACCTCCATGGCCTAGAGTTATCAATAATCATGAAAACGTCTTGGCAATTAATCTGCTTGAAATGTACATAAGAGATCGTCTGTCAACGATGATCACGTGGTCATCTTGTTGATTTCTTCTTTTCAAACGCCGCCATAAAATTGATCTCATCTCTTCATCTGAAAATCAGAAAATAATACCATAAATAAGCTAAATTTACTTTGTTTCTGAGCTATTACCGGCATAAACTATTCTGAAATAGCGTTTTATTTTCTTCTGTCACAACATGATCACCATTCTTTGCTTCGTATTAAAAGAATCGATACTAGATCAACGGAGATATTTTGCAGCAATTACCAGACAAAATTGTCTTAAGATTTATAGACATAGAAATGAGCCTATGAAGAGTGGAAATGTTAGAAATCTTGATCTTACTCAAATACCATGAAAGGAATCATAATAAAATATATATTATTTTGTAATTACATGTATATCAATGTCTGTCCAAAGTCTGCAGTTTCATAATCAGTGATCTATATATACGGGTTTTTTTTACCACTGCAGTAGCTCAGTTGGTAGAGTGCTCGTTCCGTAATTGGGAGGTTGTGGGTTCGAGCCCCGGCCGGGTCTGACCTAAGACTTGAAAGTGGGTAGTGACTGTTTTTTCGCCAAGCACTCGGCATTGCGAAATGAAAGTCTGGGTTCTTTCGGATGGGAACTTGAAATAAACGAGGTCCCGTGTCACGGTGGGCTTGGCAGGCTAAAGAATCCTGTTGTATAATGCCATCAGCGCAACGC
This sequence comes from Anadara kagoshimensis, assembly GCA_021292105.1. Classification (NCBI taxonomy): domain Eukaryota; kingdom Metazoa; phylum Mollusca; class Bivalvia; order Arcoida; family Arcidae; genus Anadara; species Anadara kagoshimensis. Next base: position 7,973,805 of record CM037858.1, on the reverse strand, counting down.
ACAGGCAAAATTTCTGCACCTTCGCCTTTAGCTGGCGACGTCTCGATGTAAGTGAAATATTCTTGACTGGGACGTTAAACACCATTACTCAACTCAACTCAATATACGTTTTTACAACACCGTTTTGACCTTACATCCAATACATGGCTATAAGACTTCGGTCTTAAAACATCTTGCATTTTAAAAGTTTTGTTATAAAGCGTTTCATAATAATTCAACTTAAGTTTACTGTAACTAACAATGCATCTAGTAATCCACTAGTATGTACTAAACCGTATTCTTTATTACTAAGAACCCCGGTTTTCAGATATTTACAATTTTTCTAGTCATATTATCTTATTAGTAAGTGACCTAATGTACAATATCTCTGCTCAAAATCTTACTTCAAACAGTCTGAACGCTTCTTACAATTTTCAATTTCACTTTAAATTGAAAAATTTCTATGTCCTACAACTTCACCTTATAAGATATTGACCAGACTAATATTGTACATTACGTCACTTTCTAATAAAATGATGCCACCAGAAAAATTGTAATTCTTTGTAAATAGTGGCACTCGTCTCTAAAACGGGGTTTTACAATGAAGACGGTTTAAATATTTGCTATGCCATCCCCACCACCACCATCATCATCATTTATTATTATTAACTTGCTGAATACAAAAGATTATCTAAAATAAATCCATTTTGTTGAAAAAAGCCCAAGAACAGCTGAAGAAGAATCAATATAAGTGTAATATTCAACAATGTTACAAACGTAGGAAATTGCATTCGGAAGACCTTGTATTCGATTCGTAATTGTGCAGTGAGTTACGAGTGCCGGATATGACGTACCCCTTGGTATACCGGAAATATATAACAATATTACAAATATCAATAATTGTCGAAGAGACGAACCCCGAGAAAGGCGACGGAAAAAGAAGCTATTGATCGTATAAGAAATTCCAGAACTAGTCGTAACCAAAATGCCTCGCTTTGTAATACTTTATTGTGAAGTTGTCCCTGCTCGCCATGACTACATTTGAAATCACGTGCCCTGTGGAACTATTCCTAGTACTAGTAGATGGACTAAATTTGACAATGAAGACCCATATTAGGTAAGTTGAAACAAAATTGTTGCAGAATAAAATAGTGGCTATTATTTTGATTCGATATATGCAAGCGTTTTAAAATTTTATACGTTTGTGATAGCTTTGTGCAAAAGAAGAGACCCATATTGGCACTGATACGCCCACCTGATAAATAATGGCTAGCTGATACATTTCAAGAAAATAAATACTGAAAGCCCTATGTCAAAGTCTTTCGTACTAGTTAGGCTTTTTCAGATAACCATTTCAGTATTTTTATTCACCTGCGACCTTGACCTTTGAACCCATGACTTTTAATCTATATATCAAAATGATCGCCAGTTACATCTACATCAACACTATTTTTATATACACGATTATACAATTTTTTTTACAGTTTTCGAGTTAATTAACCATTCGGTATTGTTTTGCATCTGTGACCTTGACCCATCTATATATCAATATGTTCCTTTTATCAATACCTGCAATATTCTAATATGCATGCCTGTACAAAACGTTTAAATAATTTTCGAGTACAATAACGATTTGGGTATTGTTTTGCATCTGTGACCTTGACCTTTGAACCCTTGTAAACCGTGATTCTTATTATATTTGCAGATAAGAAAATGCAGGTGAGGTAAAATAGACACAAGAAACAGGGGAACACAAAAATTGCTGATTAACAACTACGTACAATGTATCTGGATTTGACAACTGTGTTTCTGAACTTAATCCGGAGGGTATATTGCCATTGCAACACAAACTTCATTTATTCAGACAGTGGTCAATGGTAAAGGGAAGAAAAAAGGAATATTAGAAACATTGAGGAAAGAATCCAGAGACTGGGCGGAAACATTGTGAGAAACGGTAAAAAAGGAAGTGATTACAAAAATAATCAGAAAAAGCAATTGTTGGCGATATATGGGCGTCGAATGTTAAATGGAATATAAGAAAAGGGAAATGAAATGGATAAGTATGTTTGTTTTTGATTATTACAAAAAGAAAACTACGTTATGAAATAAAAATAATTGTTGACATTTGTTGCCTCGTCAATTTCATTTTCAATTTATTCGCTGAGTTTTTTGTATTTTGTGTTTATGTGCGAGAGATATCTGATAGGAATTTGTAAAAGAAGCGCTGATTTACAAGATTTTAATAGCGAATGATATACGTTGTCTAAATATTTTTTTCTATTTTGTATAATTTACGTACCACGGTATGATGTAAAGGGGCACGATTATTGTTGTAAGCTCTTCAGTACACATGTTCTCGACTCTAAAAAGGGATTCTCGACTCTAAAAAGGGGTTCTGTGTCCTAAATGTCTTTTCTATATTGTATGATCTACGTACTACGGTATTATGTAAAGGAGCACGATTATTCGCATGTTCTCACCTCAAAAGGAGATCTGTGTCAGACACACTTGTTAGAAAAACCGTTTATTGTACATTGAGATATGGTACTTTACGGAGCACCTGGTCTCATTTCGATTCTGTCTAGCAGTGTGGTCAAAATACTTTTAAGGGATCTTAGCCATTCGCTTTATATCATAACCAATGGTCCCAATAAGGTCATGTGACTACCGCGAATTTCCGGGTACGTGAGCAGTTGGCGTAATTCGCGTTTGTTTTCAAACGTCAATTTGCGGGAGACATTTTTTACGCGACTTGTCGACCCTTTGAGCAAGTACTGACAGTTGTGCAGTCAGAAACACAACTTATTTATTGTAATATGCTTAAATGAGCCTTAATTAAAAACTAAATTTTAAATTATTGTCATGTTTAATTTATGTTCATGTTCCTTTCACAATTTTGATTGCACACGTGACGGGTGTAGTTAGCTAAACAGGAGGTGCTTACCCTTCCGGAGCACCCGACCTCACTTCCCTGGTAGAAGTTCCAGTATTTAACCTAATTTGTAGGTTCCAAAGTTTTTACTTTGCTTCTGGATTGTGATTCGGGCATGGATAGTATGTTTGTTTTTGATTAGTAAGAAATAACTGACCATTTTGAAATATATCAAAGAGTGTCTGGCCAACAATTCATCCAATACATCAGAGAGAAAAGGAAACGGTTCTGAACTTTGGATAACCCGCTATTATTAATGCATATGGGCATGTGTTCTTATGTATTATAGATTATACAGATCAACTATCAAGATATAAATAAATGTAATCTCCATTGTGATCTTCCATCTGACAGCTTTTATTATCTTAGTCGTGTATCAAACACTTGTTTATTTATTATTAATTCATTATGAATACTATCAAACAAATTGTGAATGGTACCATCAACATTTATGGAATACTAATACTAAGCAGCACCGTGAATAGTTATGCCAGCCCGTTAGTGCCAATCCCAAAATAGAATGGCGTATAAATTAAATTGACATATTTTGCTCAAAATCCCGCGTCCACCTCCCCGTGGTGGTCATGGGGCAACAGATGAAAATCTGGCTAACGGAAGGGGTAATTTAATGTAAAACGAAGGATTAACAACAGGAAATGCGGAAATGAAAAGAAAGAAATTGCGGAAAAATCATTTTATTCTTGCGGAAAAATCTTTTTTTTTTTTTTTTTTTTTTTTTGCGGAAAAATCATATCAAATTGCGGAAATGAAATGCACCGTGTAGTTTTACGTACCCGTCAAACATCTTCCATTTCAAGCTCCGAACAACATTCGTATCTCTTTTAACCCCGCGACATAGGGGGCTATAGGAGGTGGGCAACCTAGGTGGCGAGAGGCACGTGATCTGTAAGCGCACGCTCAATCCAAAAATGCATGAAGTAAATGTGAATTTTTTGCTAGTCACAATTGATTTTTTTCAAATACTGTAAACCTATTTTATTTCGCGTGTATTTATTTTCGCGGTATAAGAAATTGAGACATATCCTCGTAATCAAATAATTGCGTTTTAACACAATAAGCATAATATAATTTTCGCTAGTTATTAATTTTCGCGCAAAACAAACGACTACGAAATAAGCGAAATTTAGTACGTCGCGAAAATAAATACGTTTACAGTAGTGTCCTGCAAATCCTTGAAAATATCTAATCACACGTTTAAATATTCTATAAAACCTGTTATTGGCGAGGTTATATTGTTAACATGCAATTAACAAAACCTATTTTGTAAGCTATGTTTCAATATTGTATCGTGATACTTTTATTAAACACTGCTAATATACATGTATTATGATATTCTAGTTTTCATTAAAACATGGAATACTAGTAGAAATTGTTTCTTCGAGAAAAACTTTATTAAGAACCAACAATACAAGCATTATGGTATTCTATTTTTTTAATCGAATAAGCATTTTGGCGAGACCGGTGCCTGGGTTATTGAAATTTTAGTAATAATGAAATAATGCATTTAATTGCCACATGTAAAAGTAAACCTAATTACGTAAAGCGCTCGTATTAAGATGTCATCAATATATGCCTTTAATTGCTTCTTTAAAATGTTTTGAGTGAAATGATGGTGTTCAAGATTCTTTCATTTATCCTGAGTCAGTTCGGGGATTGTAGAGGAACCCGGAGTATCCCAAGAATATCGCCGAAATATGGCAAACAAATGGGGATTCAAATCTAGACGTAATAAGAGTAAAAAGGCGGATGAAATCTGGGTGGTTTTTTTTTAATAGTTGGATGCTTAACTTCAGTACAAAAGAATATATAATTGATAAACCTGATACATTTATGCGTTTCAATTCGATCCATTTGACATTAATAGAGGGTGTGTCTGCATTAAATCTTACAAATCTCTAAAAATGTCAATTATCACTTATAACACTCAGTATCTTAGGATTAACGATCAAATGGAAATGACATTTTGTACAATCGAGCATAAATTACACTGGCTATTAATGGTGTATCTTCTCGGATGCAGGAAAGACTGAATTATTTAGAAGAATCAAAAACGAACGACGAAACTTTATACCGGTAGCTTTAGATCGAGATTGTAAAATTGGCGCTGTTAAATGGGGAACTTGATGGCGAAACGATTACAAGTGATTTCTCGTTTTTCATTTTAATCTCAAAACATTTTGAAAAACATTCTGACTTTACTGCGTTATCATAGATAAATCACGCAATAACTATGACGCCAATGGGCTCTCATAGCTCGGTGTCTTCCTTTCAAAATTTCCTATTCCCACTTAGCCAACATTTTAAGATTTCACCTGGACAGTTTTTGCTATAGTCTTTTTCAGCAAAATTGTTTTGTGGTGATGAAAATTTTAAGTAGAATATCAATCTACAATTGGTTCAAAATTAAATATTTTATTATAAAGTTAATGTTAACAATGTAAATAAATAAATAAATAAATAAAATAAAATAAAATAAAATAAAATAAAATAAAATAAAATAAAATAAAATAAAATAAAATAAGAAAGAAAGAAAGATTTGAAATAAATAAATAAAATATTTGAAGTAAATAAAAATAAATATTTGAAATAAATAAATTGGTTCTGTCAATTCCCACTCAGCCAACATTTAAAATCTTACCTATACGTTCAAAATTTCAAAATGTTGGCTAAGTGGGAATGAACCATCGCTCTTTAAATCAGTTTCATCACTGTAACTTTAAATCTAGAACTTCGTTTAAATTTAATGTATACATTTTTTCTGAAATTCGAAGACGGTGGATATTTAGGGGATTAGGAACGGTTCAGTTACAAGTTTTGATAGGATGTATGTTGCTAAAACTCCAACGAATAGCTTGAAATGCAATTCTCTGTTTTTAGAACGAAATCTTTATATTCCTTTTCATTTTAGAAATAAGCCGAATACTCTTAAGTTTTATCATCTTTTTTCTTCTAAAAAATTGTCTATGTTAAATAACTTGTGTAAATTTTTAAGGTTATTAATAAGAGGATCAGTCCTCCAGGTTAGTGAGTTAGTTATTATTAATAATTTCCTGCATGTGCACTATATTGTATATGTTTTATGTTTATCTATTACCGGTATATATGTTCTCTGTATTGATAAAATTCAGTATGAGAAATAAAGAAACTTGAAACTTGAGTTATATAACGTAAAATATTCTATATTAGTATACTATTTGCCATATACCATATTTTTAAAATTTAATCATAAAATATAATCACATAACGGTATATGACATTTTTTAAATATATTTTATGATTAAATTTTGTAAAATGGTATACGACATATTCATAAACCTTAATAGTTGCTGCTAAGGCTGTAGAAAATAATGTTAATTCGCTTATATTTATTTAAATATGCATTAAGACGCATTTCTTTGATTTGCCGAAAAAATTTCGAATTTCCCAGATAGCATACATATGTTGGGCCAACGTTGGTCCGTTGTTGTTGGGTTTGTTGGCCCAATGTTAGCTGCCATCATTGGGCCAATGTTATCTTGCTCATCGGGCCAACGTTGTACCAACCATAAATGTCGACGATGGGCCAACATTAACTGCCAACGATGGGTCAACGTAAACTGCTGTCATATACCATTTTTTTAATTTAATCATAAAATACATTAAAAAATGGTATATGAGACAATATACCATTTACCATTTTTGAATGTATTTTATGATTAAATTCAAAAAATGGTATATGACACTGCCAACAATGGGCCAACGTAAGTTGCCAATGTTGGGCCAACGTAATCATGGTAATCTTGCTCATCGGGCCATCGTTGTACCAACCATAAATGTCAACGATGGACCAACATTAACTACCAACGATGGGCCAACGTAATCTCGCTCATCAGGTTGATATTTGAAAGCATCTGGTAGTTCTGTATCGCTGTGATTTGTAAGATGCCAAAGGAGAGTGATGGTGTTTTATGCAGGAGTTTTTCACTTATTTAAGGGCGGTCAGTTCTGAGAATCCAAGATGGTGGAGAAAACCAGTGTGTCTGGACAGACAGAACTAACAATATTTCATGTACCCGTAAATCGCTAATTCCGGATGTGAAATTGTTCCCCTCAAAATTGACTTGAAACGTTACCGTCAGTTTTGTTACTGAAAGACGAATGGTTTCATGACGTCACATAACGCGTTTTCTAATCACGTCGATTCTCCCGGAATCGCAGGTTTACGCTGCGAGACTTTAAAAAGACTCTCGAGACAGAGAACTTTGGTCTGATTATGAGCGATAGTGTTAATTACTTGTCCACTTGCATTTGAAAATGAGATTCCATGTTACTTATTGAGACTTACTACTAGTAGGCTACTCTCATTAATCTTTTTCATATAAAAAAGAAAATGCTTAGAAATAAATTATACGCGAAAAGACCAGACTTATTTTACAATCAGTGGTCCATAAATATGCACATTTAAAAACTAAAAATAAGCCTTACAAATGGTCTCGCTAATTTACAGCTGTTGTATAACGAGTACACAAGTTATTTAAATAGACAATTTGTCAGTAGAAGAAAAAAGATTATAAAACTCATGCTATCAAAACGTGTAACTGAACCGTTCCTAATTCCCTAAATATCCGCCGTCTTCGAATTCAAGAAAAAAATATATACATAATCATTTAATTTATACGAAGTTCTAGGTTTAAAGTTACAGTGATGAAACTGATTTAAAGAGCGATGGTTTATAATAAATGTATTTAAAAGTTTTGAATTTTCCAAATTTTCACAATTTTTTGCAAAGAAAAAAAATCAGAAAGTATACTTTACCTTGACCAATGTCACATGGTCACAAATTTCCCAAAATAAATAAAAAATCCTGAGTATTAATTGTTGCTATCACTACTTGCGTAAGTAGAACTCCTGGGTCTTGGTTTCCAGAACAGAGAATAATAAATCGCTAGAACTACCGCTGATAAAGAAACGGCTAAAACGTAAAGTAAAACGGTCGCTAGCCGGACCCATCGTTTTTGACACTTAGCCTCAAGTCGGCTGGTATGGTACTGGTTATTAGTGGACGCACTCCTCATGTTGTTTGTCTTCCCGGATTCTACCTCTAATCCCTGTATATGAATTGCACCAAAATGACTATTTAGATCCATCACATACGTATACACTACACATAATAATACGGCACGCGTCACATGGGGATTGTTAAATGCCAAATTCTATAATACCATATTGATAAAGATATTGAAGCTATTATAACAGTGAAGTTTGCTGTGTTTCATGAATAATACTAGTTGCTACTGCTGCTGGTGTGTTGTGTATATATAGTTCGTATCAGAGCGATTCATGACATTACTTCTTATCGATAAAATGTGGAAACTATGGTAAACTCAGCGGACTAAAGCGGCTTGTGTTTATATACAAAACCGACAAGAAATCTTTAGAAAAGATTATTTCTATGGATTCTATAAAGAATTGTATATATCAAGTCGATCCTTAATCATAAAACTAATTTGTGTTTTCCTACTGTGAGCCAAGTCAAATACTGAAGTAAATCGAGTGACAATATAACATTAACATAACGGTCGTTAGCCTGGATACTTGCTTTTCGGCTTCCGTCTTTTGAAAAACGAAGCTTATGATATCATTGTATTTTAAGCTTATGAAACGCGAATAAGATGCATAAAAATAGGTTTTTAAAAGATAACTAGCATATGAGAATTTATTTTAATATTTATAATACGTTTAATCCAAGTAAAATCAAGAAATTGTCTCAAAAATCCAAAATACTGGAACTGGTTCCGGTCTCGACCACCATACCAGGACTTACTGGACGCCTTGTAACATCTCAGTCCTGATGACGTCTAATGAAGAAGTCCAACTTCATTAGGCGTTGGACTTCATTAGGTTTTGCTATACATGTACAACGCCCCGATAATCTCTAACGAGTATCTGTTTTTGTACAGTAACGGGCGTTTTGGATGACTATGCCGGACAATTTTTTAATCTACATCAATCACAAGGATCTCCCTCCGCCAAACTTTATTCAATTCTGCACAGTGGTTTAAAACTCCATGTCCGGTGGCTAGCCATATAAGCTATAAATGACAATACTATGCCATTTGGAATATTTTCGTGTTTTCGTGGTGGGTATTGTTGTTTCAAGAGGAAATCACACCCATAAATTAATGTGATCTCTTATTACAAACACAGTCTGGTCTGGTTCAGTATTTACATGCACGCGTTTCGTGTGAAGACCCTGCTAGATCTTTTGCACTTACTGAACCACATGATCTTTGCTTCCATTGGCGCCATTTTATTATTGGGTTTTATCGTTAACTACAGAAAACCCCAATATGTTCTTATTAACACATCTAGAGCTTCGTTCGTTACTTATCTCTCCTGGAAGGTTAATTCTATTTTATGGACAATTTTCACGTTCTAGTCCTCTTTATTGGGTTAATATTAAGAATAATCTTCGTGCGTTACTTTTTATAAGGAGTTTAAGTCCAATAAATGGTTTTATGAAGTCATGTCACAGAAGATAATTTTTGAGTTTCAGTCTGTAAAATTGGGTAACTGTGTAAAATAATCTTCTTTATTAAAAACTATCTGGATTTCGAGTCCAAATTGTGTTTTCTTCTATATCAAGAATTTTGTGATGGAGCAATTTGAGTAACGGCGTTTCTCACCCATGCACAAGCGAAATTATTTCACTTGTATTAAGGCAACCAATACAAGAATGGTGTAGAAACCGGGAGTGCCAGAGAAAACCACCGACCCTTGCCAAGCTTTTTGAAACACTTCTCGCACAAAAATCTGAAACAATGGACATTCAAAAGGCGCTGTGATCCGTAAACTGACTCGTTTACCTAGGACCAGGGTTAAAATCGGGTGCAACAATTTGTAGCTGAAAACATACGGTGCATCCGTGAACGCCTGTATACAACCCAAAGACCACCTTACACATTGCCAGACTACACAGCGATCTCGAGATCTTATTGGCACGCCAGGACTGGGATGGGCTTCCATAGATTGTAAACCACGCAGCTTGACGTACCAGCTGTTATAGCATTACAGATTGCCGTGACATTTTGTATATATACTAAAACAATACAGACAATTTACAGTAAAATGACAGAAATAATGATTAATTATGATTAATTATGATTAATAATAAGGATCAATTAGATGCATGATGTATACAGACAGCAGATGTGGAACAACACGGATACAGAATCAGGTGTCGATTGTGTGAAATATGTGTCATCAGCATCAGACATGAACAGTCAACGCGGGAAAAGAGCAAGTGAGCCTTGATATCAAGCACATTATTCATTCAAGAAAATATTTTATTATTAGTTGACTATAAAATAAAGTGTGTTGGCAAAGTTTAGGATTTTCATCAACCTTAAGGCATCACATAATACTTTTCTCTCGAATAAATAGTTTATTTTTTAGTTTAATATAAAATAAAGTATATATTTTTGGAATTTTTAGATAAAACACATTTCTCGCCACTCTCAACCATCTGTTGCGTAGATGAAACTGATATGCAAAAATCGCAGTTCTGTTGTAATATTGCCAATGCCCATTAAGGAAGTAGCAGAAGGCTGACCAATCAAATTTATTTCCTTGTCCAGATCGGTACATTTTAGTGCGCAAGTTTGCCATTTAGATAAATTTTTATGTTAAGTTTGGTTTTATTACAATTTCCATACAAAAAGTGCTAATTTTTAGTACTTTTTAATTAAACAAGAGGCCCATGGGCCTGATACGCTCACCTGATAACTAATGGCTAGCTGATAGATTTAAAGAAAACATGACTTTTTTTTTTACATCATGATAACCGTTGTATCAATACCTACAACATTCTAGTATACATGCCTATACAAGAGTTAATAGTTTTCGAGATAATTAAACATTTCGGTATTATTTCGCATATGTGACCTTGACCTTTAAACCAATAACCTTTTTCTATACATCAAAATGATTGTTGTATCAATATCTACAACATTCTAATATACATGCCTATACAAAAAGTTTATAGTTTTTGAGATAATTAACCATTTCAGTATTGTTTCGCATCTGTGACCTTGACCTTTGAACCCATGACCTTTTTCTATACATCAAAATGATCGTTGTATCAATACCTACAACATTCTAATATACATGCCTATACAAAAAGTTTATAGTTTTTGAGATAATTAACCATTTCGGTATTGTTTCGCATCTGTGATCTTGACCTTTGAACCCATGACCTTTTTCTATACATCAAAATGATCGTTGTATCAATACCTACAACATTCTAATATACATGCCTATACAAAATGTTTATAGTTTTTGAGATAATTAACCATTTCAGTATTGTTTCGAATCTGTGACCTTGACCATTGAACCCATGACCTTTTTCTATACATCAAAATGATTGTTGTATCAATACCTACAACATTCTAATATACATGCCTATACAAAAAGTTTATAGTTTTCGAGATAATTAACCATTTCAGTATTGTTTCACATCTGTGACCTTGACCTTTGAACCCATGACCTTTTCCTATACATCAAAATGATTGCTGTATCAATACCTACAACATTCTAATATACATGCCTATACAAAAAGTTTATAGTTTTCAAGATAATTAACCATTTCAGTATTGTTTCGCATCTGTGACCTTGACCTTTGAACCCATGACCTTTTTCTATACATCAAAATGATTATTGTATTAATACCTACAACATTCTAATATACATGCCTATACCAAAAGTTAATAGTTTTTGAGATAATTAACCATTTCAGTATTGTTTCACATCTGTGACCTTGACCTTTGAACCCATGACCTTTTTCTATACATCAAAATTATCGTTGTATCAATACCTACAACATTCTAATATACATGCCTACACAAAAAGTTTATAGTTTTCAAGATAATTAACCATTTCAGTATTGTTTCGCATCTGTGACCTTGACCTTTGAACCCATGACCTTTTTCTATACATCAAAATGATTATTGTATTAATACCTACAACATTCTAATATACATGCCTATACCAAAAGTTAATAGTTTTTGAGATAATTAACCATTTCAGTATTGTTTCGCATCTGTGACCTTGACCTTTGAACCCATGACCTTTTTCTATACATCAAAATGATCGTTGTATCAATACCTACAACATTCTAATATACATACCTATACAAAAAGTTTATAGTTTTCGACATAATAATTATAATCAGAGGTAAAAAAAATTAGGTCACGACCTTCACAATTGACCTTGACCTCAATTTGAAGATACTAACAAGAAGATGTCAAAACTGAAAACCCCATGTCATTATCTGGTCAAATAGTCAAGTTATAACAATTTGAAGCTATTTTACGATTTTTTCAAAATTAAACGCAAAAACGCGTAACCTATTTTTTATCCGAATTTTACAAAATGAACAAACTATAGGCTTAAGACCCTAGAGAAGCCAAATATCACATCAGATTTTTTCTCCAATCAGTACTTTCGGGAAGAAGATTTTTTTAAGATTTTTGCACCCCTAGGTCACCTTGTTATGGTAGCCATGGCAACGCCACGAACAAATCTGAATTGCACCGGCCCATATATACTTCTGACAAAGTTTCATTAAAAACTGTCCAGTAGTTTTAGAGGAGAAGTCGAAAATAGGTGTTAACGACGCACACACGCACATACACACGCTGCGCTATGCCATAAGCTCACCTGACCTTCGGTCAGGTGAGCTAAAAACCGTCAAAATGGGGAAAACATCTGTCTAATTTGACCTTTTCATTGTGTTCGTCCGTTTATCCGTTTTTATGGTACAAATCCGTTGAATTGGTCAGCCTGACTGGTAGTTGTCATCTTTATAACTGATATGCCCGAGCATTCATCAAAACATGTTAAGTGGAGTGACATGATGGAGTTTCCGATCCCAGTTTACGATCAGGGATGGTGTAGGAAACCAGAGTGCCATGAAAAACTTGCCTATGTTTTTGAACATACTAGTATTACATTCAAATATCCAGAAGAACTATTTGGGGATAACATAGCAGTTTGTCCATGAAACCTGTGATTAAAAGCAATTTAAACAAATTTTTATCATGAATCCATATTTTCCAAATCAAATTGCAATACATTCAAAATATTAAATTAAAAAACCCAGCAAAAAATTCTCAATTTGGGCCAATTTTTTTAAAACTTTTTTCTTCAAGACTTAGGTATAAGGGACAAGTCCCTTTATGACATGAATGAAAACCAACAATGCGTTTTGAGAAACAAATAAAAGTATTTATTAATATCACAATAACATCCTGGTCATCATAAATATATTCTAACTCTATATGGGAAAACAACAAAAACATTTAAATTACAACATTGGCCATGAAACTACATGATCATGTATATATACAGTAAAACCCAGATTCATATCCAGTATCTTTTCAGTCAGATTTTAGTGTTACAAAGGTGTTTGGTGATAGTATAGTAAAACCTTGATTCATCCCCACCATTTATTCAGCCAGATTTAAGCTTTATAATGGTGTTTGGTGATACAAATGTAGTATGGTAAAACCTTGATTCATCTCCACTGTTTGCTCAATCAGATTTAAGCTTTATAAAGGTGTTTGGCAATACAAATATAGTATGGTAAAACCTTGATTCATCCCCACCATTTATTCAGCCAGATTTAAGCTTTATAATGGTGTTTGGTGATACAAATGTAGTATGGTAAAACCTTGATTCATCTCCACTGTTTGCTCAATCAGATTTAAGCTTTATAAAGGTGTTTGGTAATACAAATGTAGTATGGTAAAACCTTGATTCATCCCCACTGTTTGCTCAATCAGATTTAAGCTTTATAAAGGTGTTTGGCAATACAAATGTAGTATGGTAAAACCTTGATTCATCCCCACCATTTATTCAGCCAGATTTAAGCTTTATAATGGTGTTTGGTGATACAAATGTAGTATGGTAAAACCTTGATTCATCTCCACTGTTTGCTCAATCAGATTTAAGCTTTATAAAGGTGTTTGGTAATACAAATGTAGTATGGTAAAACCTTGATTCATCCCCACTGTTTGCTCAATCAGATTTAAGCTTTATAAAGGTGTTTGGCAATACAAATGTAGTATGGTAAAACCTTGATTCATCCCCACCATTTATTCAGCCAGATTTAAGCTTTATAATGGTGTTTGGCAATACAAATGTAGTATGGTAAAACCTTGATTCATCCCCACCATTTATTCAGCCAGATTTAAGCTTTATAATGGTGTTTGGCAATACAAATGTAGTATGGTAAAACCTTGATTCATCCCCACCATTTATTCAGCCAGATTTAAGCTTTATAATGGTGTTTGGTGATACAAATGTAGTATGGTAAAACCTTGATTCATCCCCACTGTTTGCTCAATCAGATTTAAGCTTTATAAAGGTGTTTGGTGATAGTGCTAGTATCAGGGGTCAAGATTAACATGAGCCTAGTAGCTAATGGCTCCCAAAAATAAGTCAGGGTTCCTAAATTTACACATTCTAAGCTATTTATTACTGTAATAATTTCTTTTCGGAGCTGTACCTCCGACTCAAAATAGTTAAGCTTCATATCAGAGTACAGTTAAACATCGATTCATCCATCACCATAATTTATTTCGTCAGATTTTGGCATAATAAATGGTTTTGGCAATAAATCCACAACTTAAAAAGAAAAAGACTTGGTTACTTTAAAATACTGCTGGGATTATAAACTTTTGTATTTCAAAATATTGTGGTCACTGCTACTAATAGTCTTTGGAACTCCAAAATATTGTGCTGTAGGTCATGTGGCTATTTTATTGAAGGGACATTATAGCAAGGTTTTACTGTATATTATGTTATGTACTTACTAACAAGTGTAAATCATTTCAAACATTTATACATCATCATAACATTTATAATGGTGACTAGAATAAAATACACTGAAAGCACCAAAAATGATCATAAAGTGATCACAAATATGTATATACGAATAAGAAAATCACAAAACAGTATTCTATAGTTTGAAAATAAAGACATATATAACAGGCCCTAGAAAACTGGTTCTTTATGCTCACCTGAGTATTCTATATAACATTGCACTTTAGATAAATTGTCAAATTATGCTTAAATAATGCCTTCTCCTAAGATTTTACTTTGGTCATGGGTTAACATGTACTAAAGATGTCTATACATCATGTGTTGTCAAAAAATGCAGGTAAAGAAGCCCAAACAACGATACAGTCCGTCATTGTACAGGTGTGGAGGAGAGTGAACACCCCTCCCCTCCCCCATTAACATTAGACATGTGACCTTATTATACGAGTTATCTTAAGACAGTTAGTAACAATAATGCTGTTGTATTCAAAATGAAAAACAAATAAATTACACATTTGCCTTTATGTATATACATATTCTCAAATATTGTACTAAAATTTACTAAAAATACATCTGTTCCAGGTCACAATTTTTTGCAGTTGGACGAAATACATATTTGATGTCAAGAATTAAAATCTTTAAAAAAATAAAAATTTAAATTTTAAAATTAAATGGTGACCAATGGAATATTTGTTTTAAACCAGTAACAATCAACATCGTTTGGGTCATTAATATATGTTTTGTCCTTGTCTGTGGACCTGAAATCCATTTTAATGTTTAAAGGGACATAACTCTAGGTTCACAATCCTAACATGTGGCTGCTAATTCAATGAACATTGCATCAAAACATTGTTCAATCAAATCATTTAAACTTTTTTATGAAAAAAAATGCATATTTCAAAAAATATTATCATTTAAGTTTTGTAAAAAAAATTCTAAGCAACTTAAATAAAACTAGTACATTTGTAATTTTGAGGCAGCCAATGAACAATGATGTTGAGTACTTGGTCAAACCACTGAGTGGTCAACAATTACAGTAAAATCTACATTTATTGCCACTATTTGTCCAGTAGGAGTCTGGCATTATAAAGGGGTTTGGTGATAAATTGAGAAAGACTTATAAAGAAAAACATGAAAAGTAATAAATTTTGGGACTTCAAAATTCTGTTTGGCAATAAATTGAGGGAGAATTATAACGAAAAAAAGACATAAAAGAAACAGATTATAAGGACTCAAAATTTTCTGGCAATAATCGAAGTGGAAAAGTAATTAAGAGACATTAAAATGAGATTTCACTGTAAACCTCATCTAGCAAATGTAATAAAAACATGGACAATATTGACATACTAACAAAAACAAGTGAAAATATAAATAAGTATAGGTTTTTATAATAAAACAAATGTAAAATTTTGATACTCTAGTCTAACTATACATCTAAACAATATATACACATAAGTCTTAAAATATGCCCATATATCAACATTAAATAATATATTGCACATTATATTTTTTGATCAATATTTAATAAACTGGCTCAATTTACAAATCCTTCCTTCACCAAGATTTCTCTTAATTTGATTTTTTTGTTATTTTTCAAGCTATTCAGGGCTCAAGGTGTCATTTTGTACATCACCTTTAAAATATCTGTGTTAATATTTTCAAAAATATTTATTTTTTTCAAAAAAAAATATTGCCAAAATTTGCTAAACTTAAAATACAGAATATCTTAGTTAAGAAACAATTGTGTAACTGGAGCCTGTTCACATATAAATATGAAATAATATATACAAACAAGAGGCCCAATATGTTTTTGCTATAGCCAAAAAATGAGCTAAAATACCCACTGCGAACAAAAGTCCTGACTATAGTCAAATGAGCTAAAAATACCCACTAAGAAAAATGTAAAATTAATAATAAACAGAAATAAACACTTAAAAATACAAAATGTATCAAAAAAATTAAGATCAGATTATTCATATTTTTTTTAATTTTATACAGACCAATTCACAAGTTTGGAACATATTTTAGACCCGATTCACATTTTTCTAGACTAGTTTCATGTGAATATTAATAAGGATTGTTCAACTTTCTGTATGTGTATTCAATTTAGCATGGCAAGATTTTTATCATAACAGGCTCAAAGACATATCAACATGGATTAGTGTCTAAGGCTGACAATAGACTAGAAAGGTTTATACCGGCAGTACATTTTGTATATTCTTTAAGTTTTCTTTGATTGATTTTGCACTTTCATTGCTGCACTGTTTTCTCATAAAAGCTTGAGGTCAAGTTTTCAAAATTCACAGCGATGTAAAGCTAAGAAACAATACAAGCTGACCTAAATATAAGATGTAGGGATAAAGTCACAATGAGTTTTGGTTCCTTTCCTTGTATCACCTCAAAATATTATCAGTATATACTTTACAATTTGTAGAAAGATGTGGATCTACTACTGAACAAAAATGTGGATTTCTTCCATAAATGTAAAACATAGGCAAAACAAAAATAGTCTTGTGTATAATATCATAATTGTAAAATAAAATAAACAACATTAAAGCTTAAAATGGCAAAATAAAGTAAAACAAAACATAAAAAACAAATGTTTAAGTAAATGATTGTTCCGAGATCCTTAAAGAATAGACGTATATTGTGTGTACCACTGGAGAAAGAGATGCTAGAACAAGAATATACATGGAACAACATCCACCAACTAGCAAAAGACAGAGGAAGATGGAGAAGAATTGTCAGTGGCCTATACTCCACTGGGGAGTGAAAAAGGCTTTAGTCAAGTAAGTCAAGTGTGTACCAGTACATACTGTTTCAGTTATCAGGTATGATTTGTCCTTTTTTTTAAAATTCCAAAATGGCAAAATAGGTTTTATATTTATACCATTAAACTGGATGATCTTATTAAAGTATCTGTTTCTTTGAGTGGTATTTAAGAACTTGTTTAAAAAAAAATGTTAATTTCTTGTTTCACTTTCTAACATTGAAACAACTAAAAGAATAAAAAAACAAACAAACAATTTGTGCCTTAAAGGTCACCGGTCACCAAATTTATCAATTTTGTATTTTGCATTCCTATGGGTAGAATAGTCAATATTGATGTGTCCGACGGTTTCCCAAGCCTTACATTTACCTGTAATACACTAAAACCTTACCTAAACGAACTGCTAATACTCGGTAGTTTCCGACACCGCTCGTAACTTTCCGGCGACCTAATTGATGACGTACATGGTGTTAAGCTGCTGAGGAAAGACACATAACCTATATATGTATCCATATATTACATGTGGGTTTGTGTGGTGTTTTGACGGCTTTTAAAGTTTGATTTTAAGTCAAAATGGTATATTTTGTGAAGTTTGGATATAATAAAATCACAATGACCGATGAACATGTTTTTTCCACAAAATTCAGAACAAATTAAAGCCAGATTTACACAAGTCCTTCATGCAGCTTTTTAATTGTTTATAATGTATTCAGATTAAACATTACGAGATAAGTCAGGGAAATTAAGAGCGGCATAATCATTGAAGACAATTCAAATTATTATGAATGTGTGCAGTCAAATAATAGATTTTAAACAATTTTAACTTTCAAAATTAATTTAATTCCGTTATTCAATCAGTTCACCAATTCACACGTTCAAACAGAGACGTGTGTCTTGTTCAAATTAACTAATCTAATTTAACTTTAATTTATTCGATTTTCAGAATCCATCAAAAATGACAAAAACATCTACCGGGTATATCATAAAGATATACGCACGTGTCAATTAATGTTGCATATTGTAAGGTAAACTCTGTTAATTACAGGTGGTAGATGTCTACTTCTAAACAGGATGTTTCCCAATGTAGCATATTGATAATCTCTTAATTACTGTTATGTGAGGGTGTAAATCACACTTTGAACGATATTAATTTATTGGGAATAAATGAAAGAAAGTTTCACTCGAGTTTTGAGTCCTTAGTTAGTCGAGCGTAATCCCACTGGTATCACATTTTGATGACGTTCATTAAAATTAAGCGTAATAAAGTTATTATATGAATTATTTTTTTTATTTTAACATGGAAACAATGATGATGATGATGATAATGATGATTAAACTTACTGCAAATAAGGAATAGGAAGCTAATGAATTGAAATTGTTTTCATATTTAAGTAATACTGGGGTGAAATATTTTATTTGAGAGACAAGAAATTATTTTTTAAACGTTTATTTTGATATTTTCGTTGTACAAAAGACTACAGGTCTTGGACCCAGATTCTACCCGAAAACGTGTTTTTTTTAATTTATTACATGGGTAAATAATAATAATAAAAAGTCTTTGATTTTTATCTAAAAAGGAATTAAAAATGGGACAATTTCTAAAACAAATACGAATTAAAATCAATTTGAGGTCATCATAAAATTATAGCTGTAATAGAGAGAAGAAAATATTTTTTTAAATAAAAAACAAAAATTTGGGTTCTTTTTATTATTCCTAATGATAAATAGATAAAAATAAATAAATAAATATCTTAATTAATCAGAGATATGTAAAGATAATTAAAATGATATTAAATATTAATAAATTTTAATGTGAACAATATTTTAAATAAAAAAACGGAAATTTGGTTCTTTTTATTATTTGTTGTGATAAATAGATATAAATTAATAAATAAATAAATAAATAACTCAAATAGATATGTAAGATAATTAAAATGATATTAAATATCAATGAAAATTAATGTGAACAATACTTTAAATAAAAAACGGAAATTTGGGTTCTTTAATTATTTGTTGTGATAAATAAATAAATAAATAAATAAATTTTAAAAGAAATGTAAAATTATGTTTTGTAAAAGTATTAGTAAATAGTATATCATACTTAGAGCAAACACAAATATAGGTTTTTTTTTCTTTATTTATTTCTTATTATTATGTTTATTTTTTATTGGTTTTTTTTCTGCTGAAGGAAACTGAAATACCCAATGCTAATATATAAATAAATATATAAAAACACTAGAAGTTATTTCCGATAAATCTGGATAATAAATGCAGTTCACTATACAAGCTTCATTTACTAAATAGCTGGGATAACACCTTCTGCGTCACTTCCGGTTTTGTGCCCTTTTACTACCAAAGGGAGATAACACAGTTTTTCAACAGTTTCAGGTCTTTAATTTACGCTGTAGAAAAGGACAGAAATGATTAAAAAATGTAATTTGTGGCTAAATCGATTTTTTATGATGTAATCTTTCGGAAAATAATACTAAAAAAAATTCGGTTTTTGGTGACCGGTGACCTTTAAATCAGTGGACAAGAGATACTGGTATGAACGAGAGTGACTTAATTTTTGATTAATGCCAATATATACATATATGATGATTTCAACAAAAATCAAACATGAGTTAATCTGCCATATATCATACCATTTTAAGAGAAAACAAGAGGCCCATGGGCCTGATACGCTCACCTGATAACTAATGGCTAGCTGATAGATTTAAAGACAACATAAATACTAAACCCCAATGACTTTTTTCTTTACATCAAAATGATCGTTGTATCAATACCTACAACATTCTAATATACATGCCTATACAAAAAGTTTATAGTTTTCCAGATAATTAACCATTTCGGTATTGTTTCGCATCTGTGACCTTGACCTTTGAACCCATGACCTTTTTCTATACATCAAAATGATCGTTGTATCAATACCTACAACATTCTAATATACATGCCTATACAAAAGTTTATAGTTTTCGAGATAATTAACCATTTCGGTATTGTTTCGCATCTGTGACCTTGACCTTTGAACCCATGACCTTTTTCTATACATCAAAATGATCGTTGTATCAATACCTACAACATTCTAATATACATGCCTATACAAAAAGTTTATAGTTTTCAAGATAATTAACCATTTCGGTATTGTTTCACATCTGTGACCTTGACCTTTGAACCCATGACCTGTTTCTATACATCAAAATGATCGTTGTATCAATACCTACAACATTCTAATATACATGCCTATACAAAAAGTTTACAGTTTTCAAGATAATTAACCATTTCGGTATTGTTTCACATCTGTGACCTTGACCTTTGAACCCATGACCTTTTTCTATACATCAAAATGATCATTGTATCAATACCTACAACATTCTAATATACATGCCTATACAAAAAGTTTACAGTTTTCAAGATAATTAACCATTTCGGTATTGTTTCACATCTGTGACCTTGACCTTTGAATCCATGACCTTTTTCTATACATCAAAATGATTGTTGTATCAATACCTACAACATTCTAATATACATCCATACACAAAATATTTCTAGATTTTGAGAAAATTAACCATTTCGGTATTGTTTCGCATCTGTGACCTTGACCTTTGAACCCATGACCTTTTTCTATACATCAAAATGATTGTTGTATCAATACCTACAACATTCTAATATACATGCCTATACAAAAAGTTTATAGTTTTCGAGATAATTATTATAATCAGAGGTAAAAAAAAATTAGGTCACGACCTTCACAATTGACCTTGACCTCATTTTGAAGATACTAACAAGAAGATGTCAAAACTGAAAACCCCATGTCATTATCTGGTCAAATAGTCAAGTTATAACAATTTGAAGCTATTTTACGATTTTTTCAAAATTAAACGCAAAAACACGTAACCTATTTTTTATCCGAATTTCCAAAATGAACAAACTATAGGCTTAAGACCCTAGAGAAGCCAAATATCACATCAGATTTTTTCTCCAATCAGTACTTTCGGAGAAGAAGATTTTTTAAGAATTTTAAACCCCTAGGTCACCTTGACCTAGTTATGGTAGCCATGGCAACGCCACGAACAAATCTGAATTGCACCGGCCCATATATACTTCTGACAAAGTTTCATTAACAAGAGGCCCAATAGGGCCTGTACCGCTCACCTGTGCCGTTAACAGCACAAAAACACAATAAATACTACATTTAAGGAGCAATAACTCTGATGTGGATATTTAGGTATTTATGAAACTTGCTACTCGCATCTGTGACCTTTACCGTCGAACCAATGACCAAAATTTATATATTAAAATGATCATTGCATCAATACCAACAATATTCTAATATACATGCCCATACAAAAAGTTCATAGTTTTCGAGATAATGAACCTTTTTGGTATTGTTTTGCAACCGTGACCGTGACCTTTGGACCCATGACCTTTTTCTGTACATCAAAATGATCGTTGTATCAATACCTACAACATTCTAATATACATGCCTATACAAAAAGTTAATAGTTTTCAAGATAATGAACCATTTCAGTATTCTTTCCCATCTGTGACCTTGACCTTTGAACCAATGACCTTAATCTAAATATCAAAATGATTGTTACATCAATACCAACAATATTCCAATGTACATGCCTATACAAAAAGTTGATAGTTTTCAAATAATTAACCATTTTGGTGTTGATTTGCTACTGTGACCTTGACCTTTGGACCTATGACCTTTTTCTATACATCAAAATGATTGTTACATCAATACTAACAATATTCCAATATACATGCCTATACAAAAAGTTTATAGTTTTCAAGATAATTAACCATTTTGGTATTGATTTGCTACTGTGACCTTGACCTTTGGACCCATGACCTTTTTCTATACATCAAAATGATCGTTGTATCAATACCTACAATATTCTAATATACATGCCTATACAAAAAGTTCATAGTACCATTTCAGTATTCTTTTACATCTGTGACCTTGACCTTTAAACTAATGACCTAAATCTATATATCAAAATGATTGTTACATCAAAACTAACAACATTCCAATATGCATGCCTATACAAAAAGTTTATAGTTTTCAAGATAATTAACCATTTTGGTATTGTTTTGCTACTGTGACCTTGACCTTTGGACCCATGACCTTTTTCTATACATCAAAATGATCGTTGTAGCAATACCTACAACATTCTAATGTACATGCCTATACAAAAAGTTAATAGTTTTCAAGATAATGGACCATTTCAGTATTCTTTCGCATCTGTGACCTTGACCTTTGAACCAATGACCTTAATCTATATATCAAAATGATCGTTACATCAAATCCAACAACATTCCAATATACATGCCTATACAAAAAGTTTATAGTTTTCGTGATAATGAACCTTTTTGGTATTGTTTTGCTACTGTGACCTTGACCTTTCAACCAATGACCTTTATCTATATATCAAAATGATCGTTACCTCAATACCAACAATATTTTAATTTACATGCCTATACAAAAAGTTTATAGTTTTCCAGATAATAAAATATTAGAAAGGTAAAAAATTAGGTCATGACCTTCATAATTGACCTTGACACCATTTTGAAGGTAATTACAAGAATATGTCAAAACTGAAAACCCCATGTCATTATCTGGTCAAATAGTCAAGTTTTAACAATTGAAGCTATTTTACGATTTTTTCAAAATTAAACGCAAAAACGCGTAACCTATTTTTTGTCTGAATTTCAAAACATGAACAAACTATAGGCTTAAGACCCTAGAGAAGCCAAATATCACATTAGATTTTTTCTCCAATCAATACTTTCGGAGAAGAAGATTTTTTAAGATTTTTGCACCCTAGGTCACCTTGACCTAGTTATGGTAGCCATGGCAACGCCACAAACAAATCTGAATTGCACCGGCCCATATACTTCTTACCAAGTTTCATTGAAATCTGTCCAGTAGTTTCAGAGGAGAAGTCGAAAATGTGTGTTAACGACGCACGCACGCACGCATTCACGCACATACACACGCTGCGCTATGCCATAAGCTCACATGACCTATGGTCAGGTGAGCTAAAAACTGTCCAGTAGTTTCAGAGGAGAAGTCAAAAATAGGTGTTAACGACGCACGCACGCACACACGCACATACACACGCTGCGCTATGCCATAAGCTCACATGACCTTCGGTCAGGTGAGCTAAAAATGCTGAAACAATCATTTTGAACATTTATATTTCAAAGTGAAAAATGCTAAAACAATCATGTTGAACATTGAACATGAACATTTCACAAAGTTAAATCAAAGTGAAAGAGACAATTTACATGTATATAACACTACACTATCGGTACATTTTTACCTACAGTACCTTGAATTTAAGTATTTACCAAACCTGACAAATATAGTACAAAATAATAGTTAACAGCCAATGGGGGTCGCTGCTGTATCACGTGACAGCCCCCTAATGTTCATGTGGAACACTTATTTCCAATGTATACAAAATCAATTAGATTATGTTTTCCAGTAAAAAGGCAATATTCTGCGCAAACGTTAAAGGGCATTGATCACGTGGTACAGCGGCGAACCCCATTGTCGACTTCATATAAGTAATTGTTATTTGTCTATATAGATAATATAAGTAATTCAACCTACTTTTTATGGATGATCAAAATGTAAGACTATGTGTTATGTTGTAAATTTCTTTTTTTTTTCATTTGAAAATTAGGAAATCTACTGGCAAACCATTCTGGTAATGGAAAAAAGTATTAGCCATTAAAAACATTCATTTAAAGCTATTTACCATTAAATTAAAAAAATCAGAAAAACTGACACAATAGTATCAAATTCAACTATGTAAAGATCATTCGCGATCTGATGGCAGAGTGTTATTAAACAAAGGCAAGTCTAACCCACATATGCAGGTAATAATAGTGTGTGATAGTAAGTGTGTAATCACACCTCGTCATGCTTTCTTTGTTACAGCTGCCCTAATACCAAAATGGACATGGTTTTCACTTTGCCATAAAATTGTGAACGACATATTACATAATGAATTTTCAAAAAAGTATTTTTTTCTAACAAAATAGTGAGTATGGTTGTGACATAACTGTTTGAAGAAATGCTTTGTCAATTTTGTGCTTTTTCCGTCTGACAAATACTGTGGCAAATATGTCACTTATTTCAGATTTTCCATCAAAACTGTTTTATAGAGACGCTTGAGATTATTTCATCTGGCTTTTGTTCTAAGAAAGATAACTCTTTACATTATAAACAGATTTTTCCCCATTTAACCAAACACTGTCAACCTTTTTTTTTCTCTCTAACTTCTGTTTATTGGTTGGTATGGTAACAATCTCAAAATGCTGTAGTAGTTATATTCTTTCATGAATTAAGAATTTTTTTTAGTTAGCGATAACAAAACATAACAAAGTACAACTTAAATACTCCAAAATGCTACAATTATCAAACATATTCCACTGGTAGTTTTCCTAGAGCAAGAGGCCAAGTTCCATTTACTGATATTTTCCAACCTTTATTAATGACCATTCAGATCACAGAATGCAATTTTTCATTTGTCACTGGACTGGTAAAGTGCTCAACAGACTGTCACCCTAAAAAGGCTGTTGTTCACAAAACGCATAACAAGAACACTTTACCAGTCGATTATCAAATGTAAAATTATTATACACAATCTAACTGGTACAGAAATAGCAATTAATACCCTAATAATGGAGAGGCTTCTTGTTCAACTGAAAACTACCAGTAGAATATGACCAATATATTCCAGATATGTTAATCCAGTTAGATTTTAAAGGCAATAGAAACAAACATTAAAATAATTATTATCATTTTACAACAAATCACAGAATATGTATCATTATATAACAAACAGTTTGTGAAATTTCTTGTTTACTTATGTAGGATGGAATCAGATTTTCTTCATGTCTTTTGTATTTCTGCTCTGTTTTTAGACTGTTCTTCAATTCAAACCTACTGTCATATTCATGTACATGTAGGTTGAAGTGTCTTGTTATAATGTGACATCATAAACCTAATCTACACAACCAGTTGTGGTAAATCTGAAAAATAAAATCAAATATTAGAAATCAACTATTTATAAAAGATAATTGTTTTTAAAAGTTTTTTTACACACTCTTAATTGCACATGTACAGTGATTTTTACATGAATTAAACTTTCATTTTGGTCACTGAATTATGGCAGACTGGAGCGAATCGATTTGGTCAATAGTTACAACTACCGGTAGTACATGTATTGCACAAAAGTCTCAGATTCCAGTCCCAGTTGGAATGCTATATTTGTCCCTGTTCTTATTAATGTAAGACGTAAGGCTATGTTTCTATTCCTTGTAGCCATTTCCTAATAATTTCTGAGAATTTTTCTTCCAAACCAGAGGCTCAGTGTGGCTGAGCCTGTATCGCTCACCTGACTAAAATGCTTTTAAAGCAAATTTGTATATATGCTTTTCCCATAGGGTCCAATGTGAAACAATGTTCTCCGCTGGCAGCCATGTTTTTTGGCAGATCAGAAAAATTTTGGCAATCTATGTAAAGGACCTTCAATACATCATTCCTGTAAAGTTTGGTTAAGTTTGCTTCAGTAGTTTCAGAGGAGATAGCCAAAATGTGTTTTTCCCATAGGGTCCAATGTTAAACTATGTTCCCCGCTGGCAGCCATGTTTTTAGGCGGATCAGAAAAATTTCGGCAATCTTTGCAAAAGACCTTCCATACATCATTCCTGTAAAGTTTTAATTGAATTCGCTTCAGTCGTTTCAGAGGAGATAGCCAAAATGTGCGTTTTCCCATAGGGCCCAATGTTAAACTTTGTTTGGCCCTGGCGGCCATTTCTTTTGGCGGATCAGAAAAATTAGGGCAATCTTAGTAAATGACCTTACATACATTATTCCTGTAAAGTTTGGTTTAAATTGGCTCAGTGGTTTCAAAGAAGATAGCAAATATATGCTTTTCCCATAGGGTCTAATGTTAAACTATCTTCTGCGCTGGCGGCCATGTTTTTTAACGGATCAGAAAAATTTTGGCAATCTAAGTATAGGACCTTCCTCACACCATTCCTGTAAAGTTTGGTTAAATTTGCTTCAGTCATTTTTGAGGAAA
Organism: Anadara kagoshimensis; assembly: GCA_021292105.1. Lineage (NCBI taxonomy): Eukaryota > Metazoa > Mollusca > Bivalvia > Arcoida > Arcidae > Anadara > Anadara kagoshimensis. The sequence continues at coordinate 7,947,134 of CM037858.1, read as the reverse complement.
TAGTCAAAAATGATTTTTCCCATAGGGCCCAATGTTAAACTTTGTTTAGTCTTGGCGGCCATGTTTTTTGGCGGATCAGAAAAATTTGGGCACTCTTAGTAAAGGACCTTACATACATTATTCCTGTAAAGTTTGGTTTAAATTGGCTCAGTGGTTTCAAAGAAGATAGCAAATATATGCTTTTCCCATAGGGTCTAATGTTAAACTATCTTCTGTGCTGGCGGCCATGTTTTTTGACGGATCAGAAAAATTTTGGCAATCTAAGTAAAGGACCTTCCTTACACCATTCCTGTAAAGTTTGGTTAAATTTGCTCTAGTCACTTCTGAGGAAATAGTCAAAAATGCATTTTTCCCATAGGGTCCCATGTTAAACTATCTTCTGCACTGGCAGCCATGTTTTTTGGCGTATCAAAAAAATTTCGGCAATCTAAGTAAAGGACCTTTTATACATCATTCCTGTAAAGTTTGGTTAAGTTTGCTTCAATAGTTTCAGAGGAGATAGCCAAAATGTGTTTTTCCCATAGGGTCCAATGTTAAACTATGTTCCCCGCTGGCAGCCATGTTTTTAGGCGGATCAGAAAAATTTCGGCAATCTTTGCAAAAGACCTTCCATACATCCTTCCTGTAAAGTTTAATTGAATTGGCTTCAGTCATTTCAGAGGAGATAGCCAAAATGTGCGTTTTCCCATAGGGCCCAATGTTAAACTTTGTTTGGCCCTGGCGGCCATTTTTTTTGGCGGATCAGAAAAATTTGGGCAATCTTAGTAAAGGACCTTACATACATTATTCCTGTAAAGTTTGGTTTAAATTGGCTCAGTGGTTTCAAAGAAGATAGCAAATATATGCTTTTCCCATAGGGTCTAATGTTAAACTATCCTCTGTGCTGGCGGCCATGTTTTTTGACGGATCAGAAAAATTTTGGCAATCTAAGTAAAGGACCTTCCTTACACCATTCCTATAAAGTTTGGTTAAATTTGCTTCAGTCACTTCTGAGGAAATACTCAAAAATGCATTTTTCCCATAGGGTCCCATGTTAAATTATCTTCTGCGCTGGCAGCCATGTTTTTTGGCGGATCAAAATAATTTCGGCAATCTAAGTAAAAGACCTTCTATACATCATTCCTGTAAAGTTTGGTTAAAATTGGTTCAGGGGTTTCAGAGGAGATAGTTAAAATGTGAAAAGTTTACAGACGGACTGACTGACTGACTGACTGACAGACTGACGGACTGACGGACGCCGAGTGATGGCAAAAGCTCACATGGCCTTTAGGCCAGGTGAGCTAAAAAGGAACCAATTTTAGGACATTTGTGAAAAATACCTTAACAAGAGGCCCATGGGCCTTAACGCTCACCTGAGGAAGAGTACATATTTTATGCAGAGGTTCAATGGTCAATGACATTAATAATAGAGAATATTAAAATTTTTAGCAGTAAGGGCCAATAATATGCAAGTATTTTTTGCAAATTAATTATAATAATTATTATATAAGTATGCTATATATAACATATTTAAAGTCTAGCTACAATATATTATTTATAAACAGCTAAAAACATCTGTATATTAAAATGTGCTTTAGGCCAATACCTACAATATTCCAATATACATGCCAATACAAAAAGTTTATAGTTTTTGAGATAATTAACCATTTAAATATTCGTTCGCAGCTATGACCTTGACCTTTGAACCTATGACCTTTATTCATATATCAAAATGATCGTTAGGCCAATTCCTACAATATTCCAATATACATGCCTATACAAAAAGTTTATAGTTTTTGAGATAATTAACCATTTAAGTATTTGTTCAATTCTATGACCTTGACCTTTGAACCTATGACCTTCATTCATATATCAAAATGATCGTTAGGCCAATACCTACAATATTCCAATATACATGCCTATACAAAAAGTTTATAGTTTTTGAGATAATTAACCATTTAAGTATTTGTTCCCGTCTTTGACCTTGACCTTTGAACCTATGACCTTCATTCATATATCAAAATGATCGTTAGGCCAATACCTACAATATTCCAATATACATGCCTATACAAAAAGTTTATAGTTTTTGAGATAATTAAGCATTTCAGTATTTGTTTACATCTGTGACCTTGACCTTTGAACCCATGACCTTTATTCATATATCAAAATGACCATTGTGCCATTACCTACTATATTCTGATATACATGCCTATACAAAAAATTCATAGTTTTGCAGATAATTAACTATTTTGGTATTCTTGGACATCTGTGACCTTGACCTTTGAACCCATGACCTTGATCTATGTATCAAAATGATCGTCATGTCAATACCTACAAATAACTGAAAATCCTACGCCATTATCACAGGAAATGTTAAAAAAATAGCATTTTTTATCAAAGGTCAAAAACTGGGACATGACCTTGACCTTCGACCTTGACATCAATTGGAAGAAAATTGCAATACAAGATCAACAGTGAAAACTCCATGCAATTATCTTCAGCCGTTATGAAGTTATAACAATAAATGTCTCATTTTAAAAATTACGTAACTTTACGCAAAAAACGCGTAACCTATTTTTCGTTCAATTTTCATGAAAAACACAATTTTAATGTTCCCAGGTATGCTGAATCCAAATATCTAATCAAAATTTGCCTGCACCTTTTGGTTTCAGAGAAGAAGATTTTTTTGTCTTTTTGCTATTTTTAGTAACAGCGGCCATCTTGTTGGGCGTGGCCATGTTTTATGGCAGATCAGAAAAATTTTGGCAATTTATGTAAAGGACCTTCTATACATCATTCCTGTAAAGTTTGGTTCAATTTGCTTCAGTCATTTCTGAGGACATTGTCTAAAATGCGTTTTTCCCATAGGGTCCAATGTTAAACTATCTTATACATCATTCCTGTAAAGTTTGGTTGAATTTGTTTCACTAGCTTCAGAGGAGATAGGGTCCAATGTGAAACTATGTTCTCCGCTGGCAGCCATGTTTTTTGGCAGATCAGAAAAATTTTGGAAATCTATGTAAAGGACCTCCAATACATCATTCCTCTAAAGTTTGGTTAAGTTTGCTTCAGTAGTTTCAGAGTAAAGTAAAGTTTCTAAGTAAAGGACTTTCCTTACACCATTCCTGTAAAGTTTGGTTAAATATGCTTCAGTCATTTCTGAGGAAATAGTCAAAAATGCATTTTTCCCATAGGGTCCAATGTAAAACAATCTTCTGCGCTGGCAGCCATGTTTTTTGAACGGATCAAAAAAATTTCGGCAATCTAAGTAAAGGACCTTCTATACATCATTCCTGTAAAGTTTGGTTAAGTTTGCTTCAGTAGTTTCAGAGGAGATAGCCAAAATGTGTTTTTCTCATAGGGTCCAATGTTAAACTATGTTCCCCGCTGGCAGCCATGTTTTTAGGCGGATCAGAAAAATTTCGGCAATCTTTGCAAAAGACCTTCCATACATCATTCCTGTAAAGTTTTATTGAATTCGCTTCAGTCGTTTCAGAGGAGATAGCCAAAATGTGCGTTTTCCCATAGGGCCCAATGTTAAACTTTGTTTGGCCCTGGCGGCCATTTTTTTTGGCGGATCAGAAAAATTTGGGCAATCTTAGTAAAGGACCTTACATACATTATTCCTGTAAAGTTTGGTTTAAATTGGCTCAGTGGTTTCAAAGAAGATAGCAAATATATGTTTTTCCCATAGGGTCTAATGTTAAACTATCTTCTGCGCTGGCGGCCATGTTTTTTGACGGATCAGAAAATTTTGGCAATCTAAGTAAAGGACGTTCCTCACGCCATTCCTGTAAAGTTTGGTTAAATTTGCTTCAGTCATTTTTGAGGAAATAGTCAAAAATGCATTTTTCCCATAGGGTCCAATGTTAAACTATCTTCTGCGCTGGCAGCCATGTTTTTTGGCGGATCAAAAAAATTTCGGCAATCTAAGTAAAGGACCTTCAATACATCATTCCTCTAAAGTTTGGTTAAGTTTGCTTCAATAGTTTCAGAGGAGATAGCCAAAATGTGTTTTCCCATAGGGTCCAATATTAAACTATGTTCCCTGCTGGCAGCCATGTTTTTAGGCGGATCAGAAAAATTTCGGCAATCTTTGAAAAAGACCTTCCATACACCATTCCTGTAAAGTTTAATTGAATTCGCTTCAGTCGTTTCAGAGGAGATAGCCAAAATGTGCGTTTTCCCATAGGGCCCAATGTTAAACTTTGTTTGGCCCTGGCGGCCATTTTTTTTGGCGGATCAGAAAAATTTGGGCAATCTTAGTAAATGACCTTACATACATTATTAGTGTAAAGTTTGGTTTAAATTGGCTCAGTGGTTTCAAAGAAGATAGCAAATATATGCTTTTCCCATAGGGTCTAATGTTAAACTATCTTCTGCGCTGGCGGCCATGTTTTTTGACGGATCAGAAAAATTTTGGCAATCTAAGTAAAGGACCTTCCTTACACCATTCCTTTAAAGTTTGGTTAAATTTGCTTCAGTCACTTCTGAGGAAATAGTCAAAAATGCATTTTTCCCATAGGGTCCTATGTTAAACTATCTTCTGGGCTGGCAGCCATGTTTTTTGGCGGATCAAAACAATTTCGGCAATCTAAGTAAAGGACCTTCTATACATCATTCCTCTAAAGTTTGGTTAAGTTTGCTTTAGTAGTTTCAGAGGAGATAGCCAAAATGTGTTTTTCCCATAGGGTCCAATGTTAAACTATATTCCCCGCTGGCAGCCATGTTTTTAGGCGGATGAAAAAAATTTTGGCAATCTTTGCAAAAGACCTTCCATACATCATTCCTGTAAAGTTTGGTTAAATTTGCTTCAGTCATTTCTGAGGAAATAGTCAAAAATGCATTTTTCCCATAGGGTCCCATGTTAAATTATCTTCTGCGCTGGCAGCCATGTTTTTTGGCGGATCAAAATAATTTCGGCAATCTAAGTAAAGGACCTTCTATAAATCATTCCTGTAAAGTTTGGTTAAAATTGGTTCAGGGGTTTCAGAGGAGATAGTTAAAATGTGAAAAGTTTACAGACGGACTGACTGACTGACTGACTGACTGACAGACTGACGGACTGACGGACGACGGACGCCGAGTGATGGCAAAAGCTCACATGGCCTTTAGGCCAGGTGAGCTAAAAAGGGACTGTTTTCAGTGATCATGACAAATAATGGGAACTTGGCTGCTAAAAGTTGTGTTTGTTTGTGTTTCTATGGTCCTTGTAAGTGGCCAAGCAATGGGTTGATTAGCTCAATTGGTAACACATGCTGCTAGTATTTGAAAGGTCTTAGGTTGAAGTCCCAGTTCTGCTGCTGCATTTTTCGCTCTTCATTTACATTTGCATGGAAAATCCATTAAGTTTAAATAATGTTTGATATTGTTCACTTGATTGATTGAATAAGGTATAAAGTCTCAGTCAAGAATATTTCACTTATATTGAGACGTCACCAGCTATTGGTAAAGTGGCAGAAATTTCTGCAGAGTGCTTAGCAGTTCGCAAAAAAAAAAAAAAAAAAAAAACACCAGTCACTGCCTATTTTCAAGTAATGGTCAGACTCATTATCTTCAACATACATACAAATTGTGCACTCTACCAACTGAGATACTGTAGTGGTATTCACTTATTTGAGCCTGGTTGCAACTGAAAATCACTTTGCACATTCTCTGTTACTATAATAACAAGAGGCCCATGGGCCTTAACGCTCACCTGTGACCTTTGAACCCATGAGCTTCATTCAATATCAAAATGATAATTAGGCCAATATTCTAATATACATCCCTATACAAAAAGTTTATAGTTTTTGTATCTGTGATCTTGACATCTGAACCCATGCTCTTCATTCATATATCAAAATGACCACTGTGCCAGTACCAACAATATTCTAATATACATGCCTATACAAAAAGTTAATAGTTTTCAAGATAATTAACCATTTAGGTATTCATTCGCATCTGTGACCTTGACCTTTGAACCCATGACCTTCATTCATATATCAAAATGATCATTAGGATAATACCTAACATTCTAATATACATGCATGTACAAAAGGTTTATAGTTTTTGAGATAAATAATCATTTCAGAACTTGTTCACATCTGTGACCTTGACCTTTGAACCCATAACTTTCATTCATGTATCAAAATGGTTGTTAGGCTAATACCTACAATATTCTAATATACATTCATATACAAAAAGTTAACAGTTTTCAAGATAATTAACCATTCAGGAATTCATTCACATCTGTGACCTTGACCTTTAAACCCATGACCTTCATTCATATAACAAAATGATCGTTAGGATAATACCTAAAATATTCTAATATACATGCCTATACAAAAAGTCTATAGTTTTTGAGATAAATAATCATTTCAGTACTTGTTTACATCTGTGACCTTGACCTTTGAACTCATGACCTTTATTCATATATCAAAATGACCATTGGGCCATTACCTACAATATTCTAATATACATGCCTATACAAAAAGTTCATAGTTTTGCAGATAATTAAGTATTTTGGTAAACTTGTACATCTGTGACCTTGACCTTTGAACCCATGACCTTAATCGATATATCAAAATGATCGTCATGTCAATACCTACAATTAACCAAAAATCCTACATCATTATCACCAGAAATGTTTAAAAAATAGCATTTTTTATCAAAGGTCAAAAACTAGGACATGACCTTGACCTTTGACCTGACATCAATCGGAAGAAAATCACAAGACAAGATCAACAGTGAAAACTCCATACAATTATCTTCAGCCATTATGAAGTCTCATTTTAAAAATTACATAATTTTACGCAAAAAACGTGTAACCTATTTTTCGTCCAATTTTCATGAAAAACACAATTTTAGTGTATCTAGGTATCCTGAATCCAAAAATCTAATCAAAATTTGCCTGCACCTTTTGGTTTCAGAGAAGAAGATTTTTTCGTCTTTTGGCTATTTATAGTAACAGCAGCCATATTGTTGGGCGTGGTCAAACCCCGAACACAATTTGAAAGCCTGTTACCTAGGCATAATAATCACCAAGTTTCATCAAATTTGGCTCAGTAGTTTTGGAGGAGAAGATTAAAATGTAAAGTTTACGCACGACGGACGGTGATAGATAGCAATAGCTCATCTGAGCCTTTCGGCTCAGGTGAGCTAATAAAACTCGGTACCAAAGGGAAAATGTTGTTGTTATGGAAATTGTACATGTTGAAAATGGTGATGCCTACATCCGATGTGACTTAGTGACTTGTAATTATTACATCATATTCTTAATTTGGATCTCTCGTTTATCAACATGTAAAATTCCCATGCAAACTTTACACTGTATAGAGGGGTATATTCTTGGTTCCGGACATCCGGGCATTTCAGGTAAAGATGTTATCGGTGGCCTTAGATACGGTGAAAACATATCATTTTATAGCCTAGTAAATGATTGAAATGTACTATCATTTACCACGGATATTATACTTTATTTTAGTCTTAATGCGATTTTTATGAAATTTGTAGTCGGGTCTTTTTTAAAAATTAATTTATTTGTAAATTCATACATATTTTTAAAAGGACAGACCTGTGATTCGACGTTCATAATGGTCACGAACTTGGTCATACTCTTTTTTTTTTTTTTTATTTGCGTAAATGACACGAGAAACTTAAAAGTAAAATGATTATATTTGAGATTTTCAAATGATTAAAACTGAATTACAAATAGCAACATTTCGTGAATTTAAATAAGTTTAATTTCCTACCATAGATCACTCGGTTTATCACTCAATACAGTAAAAATCAAAATTAAAATATAAATCCATTTTAACACATCTTTCCAAATTCCAAATTGATGACAAGTAACATTTAATATGGGACATTGTGAATACTTTACATAACTTTATTAGGGTGTCTTCACATTTATCCAACATTTGGTATTTTGATATAGGGAAAGGTAAATTTTATGTTGGATAAATGACATCAAAGAGAAATGGAAACAATAGGTTGGCTTGGGTACTGTGAACATGGAAATTCATACCTTTACCTTTTTGAAGATTAAATATACCTGGCCCCAGTTCCACAATAATAATTTTTTAAGTAAGATTTTACCGGTACTTTACTTAAATCTGGCAAATTTGATACGTACTTTAATGATTTTGGAAAATTTTAAAATATCCTGGAATTTAATTTTTAATTTAATTTAAGGTGATTTTGAAGAAAAATGTTTATTCTGATTTTAAAGATTGCCAAAATTTGTTAAGGAAAATCTTAGTTAGGGAATTATTTGAAATCGGGAGCTGGGTAAACTCAAAACTATAACTTTATTTTGAATTCTCAAATTTCTTTTGCTTGTTTTTGAGAATGTTGAAATTCCAATCAAATTTTAAAAAATCCAACATACTTATATTGGAAAAAAATATAAAAATTATAATGGGGAAAAATTCTAAAATAACTTTAATTTAAAAAAAATTAAATCCAAAATATGTTCCATTTCAGAACAAAAAATTGCAATTGGAAAAAACTAAAATATGTTCCATTTTGGAAAAATTTCCAAATAATCCAAAATATACTCAATTTTGGAAAAAAAATTTCCAAGAACACAACCTTTATAAAGCATTTTATTATTTCCATTAAGTTGAGCATCAAACAAACATCACCATTACATCATTTTCAAAACCACTATCAAATGAATTTTAAAATTTTTTTCAATCAATCACCCCATGATGGACAATATATAAAAGAATAAATTAATGAATTAATTTGAGAGAAATTCATATCTATTTGTCAAAATATAACATTATCAAATTTTAATTAGGTAGGAAATACTTTTTAATTACTAAAAATTATCATATTTATTTCATATTTATTGTTATTTTTAATTCTTATTTAAGAATAAATATTATTATTCTTTAAATATAACTTTATTGAAATTTGTTAAGGTAAGAATCAAACGTCTTAATTTCTAAAATTTAATATATTCATTTTATAATTTTGGATATTTTACACTCTTTTAGTAAAAATATGACATATTATTTCACACTATTTAATAAAAGGAACTTTTATTCTGGTAGGAGAAACTAACTGATCACACTACAGGTAAATAATATCTTAAATCAATGGTGCGTAAACTAAATGTTGGATAAGTGTGAATAGTGATTTTTCAAATGTTGGATAAACGTGAATGAACCCTTTATTAGCACCTGTCAATCATTTTTGTATATTGTAAGGTAGATCTACCTCTTGATTACCGGCGATGGAATGTCTAATAAACAGGATATACTGGTACTTTAGTTTATTGATAATCTCTTAATTACCGGTGTGTGAGAATCGGATGTAAATTCTACTTTTCATAAATTGAGATCAAATAAATATCGTGGAAAAAATAAAAGAATGTTTTATTCCAAGTTTTTTAGTTGTCGCATGGATCCCGGGATGTTTTAACCGATATTTTTTATGTAATTTAAAATAGACCTAAATAGAGACGATTTCTTAGTTATTATCATTTTTAATTATTTTTAAATTTTAAGTTTTAAAATTGTTTTATGACGATATCATGGGAAATATTAAAATTGGAGTTTATAGACGTTTCTATCGTCAAATCAATGGGCGCATCCATTTTGAAACCACGTGACCGTCCGCCATTACAAGACTGATTCCTATTAAACATCGATAGTGTTTTCATACAGTTTGTTTTTTCTAATTAGTATTCGTCGCATTTTATTTAGAAATAAAGATTTCGATATGATGACTGATAAACATCAATGTATATTTAGTACTAATCCCTATTATCAGATTTAATTGTTTAACACTGTTGGAAAAGTAAAACCGAAAGTAGACCTCCGGGACATTGTAAGTCGGCACAGGGTAATCAATGATTGGAATGCATTAATTATATAATTAAATTTAATTAAAAATATATCCGATAACATTTGATAGGTGTTGAAAGTATACACAGTACATCACAGGCGCTGCCTGTAGGGAATATAATTTATTAGAACATGCTCCGGGGCTACATTCGATATTAAAAAATAGAATTGGTTAATAATCATTTGTACACTCGATTCAAGTGAAACACTGCCACAGAACACGGAAAATTATCAGAACCAAAATAAAAATGTTCACAACTGCACTGTAAATACCATTGGCACAGTTGTACATTAATATAAACATTTCTCTCCGATCTGCAAGTCCAGATGGAATTGTTTCAAACGAAACATTGTTGGAGATAAAATGCCCATTAAAACCAATTAGTGAATTGACCAGCGATTCGAAGAACTATGACATAATAAAAACACAACAGGGTTATGAAATTAACAAACCAGAGGCTCAGTGTGGCTGAGCCTGTATCGCTCACCTGACTAAAATGCTTTTAAAGCAAATTTGTATTCCAGTGATGAAAAAATGCACTGTTTATATCAGACAGAATGGCTAAGGAAATCACTGTAGAAGTATATGTACCATTCACAGTTTTTTCAATCTGATTAAAATCACATCTCTCACTTGCTCCCCCATTTTTGATATAGGCGCGGAGTGGGAGATCTGAGGAAACACTGTTTAGGGGCATATGTGAATGAGCCATTGTTGTAACATTTATTGTCCAATGAAATTTCAGCTTCCGAGATTTTGAAAGTGTTTTGCCTTTATTGTATATGAAACGGGCAATTTGATTTGTCAATCTAAGTAAAGGACCTTCCATACATCATTCCCATAAAGTTTGGTTTAATTTGCTTCAGTAGCTTTAGAGGAGATAGCAAATATATGCTATTCCCATAGGGTTAAACTATGTTCTGTGCTGGCAGCCATCTTTTTTGGCGGATCCAAAAAATGTCCACAATCTAAGTAAAGAACCATCCATACATCAGTTCCTGTAAAGTTTGACTCAATTTGCTTTAGTAGCTTCAAAAGAAATAGCAAATATATGCTTTTCCCATAGGGCCCAATGTGAAACAATGTTCTCCACTGGCAGCCATGTTTTATGGCAGATCAGGGAAATTTTGGCAATCTATGTAAAGGACCTTCTATACATCATTCCTGTAAAGTTTGGTTCAATTTGCTTTAGTCATTTCTGTGGACATAGTCAAAAATGCGTTTTTCCCATAGGGTCCAATGTTAAACTATCTTCTGCCCTGGCGGCCATGTTTTTCGGCGGATTAGAAAAATTTTGGCAATCTAAGTAAAGGACCTTCTATACATCATTCCTGTAAAGTTTGGTTAAATTCGCTTTAGTCATTTCTGAGGAGATAGCCAAAATGCGTTTTTCCCATAGGGTCCCATGTTAAACTACCTTTTGCTCTGGCAGCCATGTTTTTTGGCCAATCAGAAAAATTTTGGCAATCTATGTAAAGGACCTCCAATACATCATTCCTCTAAAGTTTGGTTAAGTTTGCTTCTATAGTTTCAGAGGAGATAGCCAAAATGTGTTTTTCCCATAGGGTCCAATGTTAAACTATGTTCCCCGCTGGCAGCCATATTTTTAGGCGGATCAGAAAAATTTCGACAATCTTTGCAAAAGACCTTCCATACATTATTCCTGTAAAGTTTAATTGAATTCGCTTCAGTCGTTTCAGAGGAGATAGCCAAAATGTGCATTTTCCCATAGGGCCCAATGTTAAACTTTGTTTGGCCCTGGCGGCCATTTTTTTTGGCGGATCAGAAAAATTTGGGCAATCTTAGTAAATGACCTTGCATACATTATTCCTGTAAAGTTTGGTTCAAATTGGCTCAGCGGTTTCAAAGAAGATAGCAAATATATGCTTTTCCCATAGGGTCCAATGTTAAACTATCTTCTGCGCTGGCGGCCATGTTTTTTGACGGATCAGAAAAATTTTGGCAATCTAAATATAAGACCTTCCTTACACCATTCCTGTAAAGTTTGGTTAAATTTGCTTCAGTCATTTCTGAGGAAATAGTCAAAAATGCATTTTCTCATAGGGTCCAATGTTAAACTATCTTCTGCGCTGGCAGCCATGTTTTTTGGCGGATCAAAAACATTTCGGCAATCTAAGTAAAGGACCTTCCATACATCATTCCTGTAAAGTTTGGTTAAAATTGGTTCAGGGGTTTCAGAGGAGATAGCCAAAATGTGAAAAGTTTACAGACGGACTGACAGACTGACAGACTGACGGACTGACAGACTGACGGACTGACGGACGGACTGACGGACGACGGACGCTGAGTGATGGCAAAAGCTCACATGGCCTTTAGGCCAGGTGAGCTAAAAAGGAGAGAAATGGTTATTATTACCAGGTTCAGATGCAAATGCACTGCACCAATATAATAAAATGCAAGTTTTTTGTATGGAATTTTGATCCCATGAAACATGTCAAAATTGATGTGAATTATGATGAGGAATTTATCAATCAACTCTTACCCAGAGTAAGATCATTTTACTTTAAACATATGCTTGTCTGTTTAGTGGATGATTTTCAGGCGGGAAGGTTTATCCTCTGTGATGAATACAAGAAATTTTGTACATAATCATATATTTAGTTTTTTAACTTTTTTATATTATAATCTGATTGAAGATGCTAAATACTCTTCTAGATAGTCTTTATGATGTTATTGTTCAATTTGAATAAAGAATCTCAAATTCTTAGCATATGAGAAGTCGATCAGGCCAATTACTTCTTGAACGTCTTGAGAGTGACAGTCCATGGGTTGAACCCCGGTCAAGTCAAGAAATTTTGCTCCCGGTTCTTTTGTCAAATACCGGTACATGTTTTTTTCAGCAGCAATTTTTTATATACATTTGTAAGTAACATGATGAGTAAAAAGTGAAATAATCTTGACAAGTGTGTAAACAAGCATTTCTGAACTCAAGACCTTAAAAATTACAACAAATGTGATCTTGATTTACTTTATTATTATTTTTTTTTTAAATTTTAAATCGACATGCAACATGCTGACAGCAACTTTTAGTCCTCCTCTAGTTCGGCACATATTCGTTTTTTCCATTCGTAGATCTTCTTTTGGTTGTTGTGACAACCTACAATAACACAGCGTTTCCTCCTCCAGATACGTAAGGCATTTTAACAATGAAATTAAGTTGCTAAGGGTTACAATTAAGTTTCGATTTACACACATGTATATATTACGTCGCTACTGTAAACAATGACTGAATCAGTCTTGTAATGGCTGACGTAATAGCGCCCTCTAGTTATAAAGAAAGATAACTCCACTTGTATCGAAAAATAGAATCGTCTATAGCAGGATGAGAAAATGAATTACAACAGAATTGAAGATACAGAGAATGAGAATGAGAGGTACAGCTAATATAAATTACAATTTCATGCATAATTTACTGATCAGAAATACACAACTGGTAAAATATATGAAATAATTATTTAAATATTAATAATGTAATACTGTAATATTTTTAAAAAAATGTTACAGCAAAAATTTAAAGAAAGTTCCCAGTGCTCCATGGTCATTTTATTATACCGTTTACTTTCGCCAAATATACTGGCTTATAAATTTAATATTTTTGACTTTTTGATAATTTTTAAAGTCTCTAATCATTTATTGAAGCCATTTTATTTTTTGTGGAAAGTTTCATGTCATATAACCTTGCCAAACTTTAATTTTATTCCATTTTTTAAAGTTGACCTGTACGAATCACTATATAAATCTATAGTATCTAAGGGGTTAGTGTCACCGTTTCCAAGCGGTCCCTAGAAAATAAGCCCAGGGAACAAAATAAGCCCAGGGAAAGCCCAGGGAAGTTTCCCGCGCCCAGGAAGTTATAAGGCATTACATAGATGTGAAATTTACATATTTATTATAGATCATATCATATTTTATCATGTTAAACAAGAGGCCCAATAGGGCCTGTACCGCTCACCTGGGCCGTTTACAGCACAAAAACACAATAAATACTACATTTAAGGAGCAATAACTCTGATGAGGATATTTAGATATTTATGAAACTTGCTACTCGCATCTGTGACCTTGACCTTCGAACCAATGACCATTATCTATATATTAAAATGATCAATGCATCAATACCAACAATATTCTAATATACATGCCTATAAAAAAAGTTCATAGTTTTCGAGATAATGAAACTTTTTGGTATTGTTTTGCAACCGTGACCTTGACCTTTTGACACATGACCTTTTTCTATACATCAAAATGATCGTTGTATCAATACCTACAACATTCTAATATACATGCCTATACAAAAAGTTCATAGTTTTCAAGATAATGAACCATTTCAGTATTCTTTCGCATCTGTGACCTTGACCTTTGAACCAATGACCTTAATCTATATATCAAAATGAACGTTACATCAATACTTACAATATTCCAATATACATGCCTATACAAAAAGTTTATAGTTTTCAAGATAATGAACCATTTTGGTATTGTTTTGCTACTGTGACCTTGACCTTTAGACCCATGACCTTTTTCCATACATCAAAATGATCGTTGTATCAATACCTACAACATTCTAATATACAGTTGAATCTTGTTATCTCGAACTCGGATATCTCGAACTACCGGATATCTCAAACTTTTTTAAAAAGTCCCAACAGAGTTGTTCTTTATTAAACCAAAATAACTCCGGTTATCTCGAACTCGGATATCTCGAATTATCGGATATGTCGAACAATATTTTCTTCCCCTTGAATGAAAATCCTAGAAAAATTACACTCGTTAACTCGAACAAAAAATTTAGGAAAATTAAATTTGTTAACTCGAACAAAAAATTTTGAGAAATCAAATTTGTCAGCGCCTACAGATTTTTTTGGTAGAAAAAACACATTCCGACACAAATAAAATATTTGACTGTCGGCCTCGTGTTGATTTTAAAATTACAACATTGCACTGACCTCCCAATTTCCTTAAGCCCTTAATTATTATCCCTTGCATAAGCAATTAAACCATCCAGGTGATTATCAGGTGTTATAATTACTGCCAAGCTGAACATGGCTTCCGAAAGCGTGTGATGTGAACATTACTCAATACAACCGGAAGCTTGGGGTGATTAAAGTACACAAAGCGAAACTGGTATGGACCCCAAAGCCGACTCCACTATTTGTCGGCTAATAACAAGTAACAGATAATATCCCGATTTTTTATATACTTCATTCTCAATTATAAATACAAATAATAAATAATGCAGTTTTTATATATCATGTTTGAATACATACGATATAGGAGAAAACGGCAATATACAGTTTGACAAGATAAAACCGGAAGCGACTTCCGGTAGGCGTGTACGAGTTACTTCCCTTTTGTTGCCGTTTTTAACATCGGTTATCTCGAACTCCGGATAAGTCGAACTTTTTGCATTTCCCCGTCGAGTTCGAGATAACGAGAGTCAACTGTACATGCCTATACAAAAAGTTCATAGTTTTCATTTTAGTATTCTTTCGCATCTGTGACCTTGACCTTTGAACCAATGACCTTAATCTATATATCATAATGATCTGTACAGCAATACTAACAATATTCCAATATACATGCCTATACAAAAAGTTTATAGTTTTCAAGATAATGAATCATTTTGGTATTGATTTGCTACTGTGACCTTGACCTTTGGACCCATGACCTTTTTCTATACATCAAAATGATCGTTGTATCAATACCTACAACATTCTCATATATACTCTTATACAAAAAGTTCATAGTTTTCAAGATAATGAACCATTTAAGTTTTCTTTTGCATCTGTGACCTTGACCTTTAAACCAATGACCTTAATCTATATATCAAAATGATCGTTACATCAAAACCAACAACATTCCAGTATACATGCCTATATAAAAAGTTTATAGTTTTCGAGATAATTAATGATTTTGGTATTGTTTTGCTACTGTGACCTTGACCTTTGGACCGATGACATTTTTCTATACATCAAAATGATCGTTGTATCAATACCTACAACATTCTAATATACATGCCTAAACAAAAAGTTCATAGTTTTCAAGATAATGAACCATTTCAGTATTCTTTCGCATCTGTGACCTTGACCTTTGAACCAATGACCTTAATCTATATATCAAAATGATCGTTACATCAATTCAAACAATATTCCAATATACATGCCTATACAAAAAGTTTATAGTTTTCGAGATAATAAATAATATTAGAAAAGTAAAAAATTAGGTCATGACCTTCATAATTGACCTTGACACCATTTTGAAGGTAATTACAAGAATATGTCAAAACTGAAAACCCCATGTCATTATCTGGTCATATAGTCAAGGTATAACAATTTAAAAATATTTTACGATTTTTTCAAAATTAAACGCAAAAACGCGTAACCTATTTTTAAACCAAATTTCATGAAATGAACAAACTTAAAGGTTAAGACTATGTAGAATCCAAATATCACATCAGTTTTTGCCTCCAATGAGTGGTTCAACAGAAGAAGATTTTTTTAGGTTTTGTCTATTTTTAGTAACAGCGGCCATCTTGGATATTCGATCGCCATGATTTGAACAAACTATAGTTAGACTCTGTCAAGGACCTTCCATGGCAAATTTGGTTTCAGTTGGCCCAGTAGTTTCGGAGGAGACGATTAAAGTTTACTGACGCACGCACGGACGCACGCACGGAGGCACGCCTCGCCATGCCATAAGCTCACATGGCCTTTGGCCAGGTGAGCTAAAAATTGTATCGATCTAAACCAGAATGACGAAGTATTTTATCATTGATTTTGTCACCTTACAGTATGCGTCGGTGAGTGAAGGGAGATAACTCACTATCATAGAATACTCAATTATTAACGTGGGGGAATGTTATCTATTGTCTTTCTTATTTTGGTTTTTGAATTGGATTTGTTATGCAAGGTGACGTAAATAATTTAATAAAAGATTCCTGACGTACAGAGATGAGATTTAAACAATAATAACGATGAATATGGTATATTTACTTTACAAGTGAAAAATACTAATTTTTCACTTCATTTACAAAATGTAACTAGTCTATAAAACAAAACAAAAAAGGAAATAATAAATTTTCATAATCGAAGGTTTTTCTGAGTTTTAACGAAGTAATGTCTAATAACTGTTTTAAAGGACTTTTTGTGAATTTTTGGTTTGTCAGTAATGTATTGGCTAATACTAGGCTAATACTAATACTATGGAGTTTCCCGACGAAGGACAGTTAGTATGTTAAACACATTTTAATGTTAACACTGAAATTATTGTTCTTGTTTTGTTTGGCTTCTTCTTTGAAATTAAAATAAAATCGTGTGTAAAACAATTTGCTGTTATCAAATTCTTTGTCTCAGGTAAGCCAGACAAGTCTGTTACAAGGTGAACACGTGCCGTGAATAAACACCCGCCGGGTATAACAGACGACCTCAATATACTGTGACAGATATAAAGCCTGATCAATCAGTACTGATTAATACTCCTAATTAACGGATTAATTTACATCTTCGGTTAATCGGATTATTAATATATCCCGTAAAAGTGTTAGGAACTTTATGCATAGTATATATTTGTTTTGGTATTTGATCCTTATTATGGAGAAAATATTTCCAATCATGACATACCTACATATCTGTATTAATAAATAAATAAATTATAAATTAAAAGTTGTGTAGTCGACATGCATTACTGTACATGTTATAAATAGGGGAGTATTTGCCCGTTTTATTTTCGTACATTAGTGTGAATATATTTTATGGAGAGATTCAATAAATGATGATGGTTGTCATAAGAAATGTACGAGATGATTGTTTCATCTTTGTAATAAATATCTTATAAACCGTCACTCATAGAATCCAGTATCGGGTTAGTGTGTTAAATTCTCTAAGAAAATTGTTCCATTACATTGAAATTTCGTCCGCATATTTACAGTATTGTTCGGAAAATGCCGTCATCTAACGGTGGAGAATCTCTCTCTACCGGATTGGAGGATCGAAAATTGTTGTCTAACAAACTCTAGAAATATTGCGATGAATATTCACACAATAAATACAACAATCCCGATAACAGAAAATGGCGGGAAATGGCACGTGGCGACTGAATCTTTTCATATCTTCAGTGTACTTTAGGAAATCAACTTTTGAAAAATTCTCACTTTGGTTCATGAGTTTAAATTATGAAATATTAGTAGGTAAATAAATTTCACGGAGAAATAAACGAAATGTATACTTTCGTCCTTAATACTTTTGATATTACAATGCAGCAAGCCGCTAAATATTACCCGGACCGAGAGGTGCATTTCAACATTGGTCAATAGAAAGGCAATGGGATTGCATAAGTTGTTGAATCAACTTTACACCCGGCAGTAATAACTTCATAATATGTCTCGTTCACACTTATCCTTCAACGACAGTAATGTGATGTAAGTTACAAATTGTCATACATTACTTCTACGGGGTAATGGAATAAGTAAATCATTAAAATGATTATTATGATGTATGAATTTCTTCAAAAAATATTTTTACGATTATATCTATACATAATAATATTCATTTATAGATAGTGTGTTTTTGTTGTATCACACACACACACACACACACACACACACACACACACACACACACACACACTAAGAGATCCAAGTTCTACAAGAGTTATCTCTCTTTGATGATAAAGCCTAGCGGTCTCACGGTGTCGGAAATTCAAAGTCAAATTATTCCATTTTTCTTTCACCAATCTCATGCATTTTTTAACAAGATTATAAATAACACATGTTTATCAGTATTTCAAAATCACAAAAGAAATATGCATAGACTGTACAAGCATGGAGTCGCTGCCGATATCAAAAACGAAAAGTGAAATTTCTCCATTTAAACTCAATCAATTTTAATGATTTTTTCACAAAAGTATAAATAGCATACCATAAGTAATATTACAAAATTTCAACCTTCTAACATGTATAGAATACTCCTGGGCGCGAGAAACGTCCCTGGGCTTATTTTGTTCCCTGGGCTTATTTTCTAGGTGTCTTAAGTCGCCATCTTTACCTGTGACATCACACCGAAACCGAGAATTATAAGAGACCAAGATGTCATAGGCCTATAAAAATTAGTGAATAAAGAAACAAGAGGCCCAGGGGCCACATCGCTCACCTGAGCAACTTGCTAGGTAGAAGCCGAAATGAGTTCAGTATTGAAGTGAGTGCAGGGGAGGGAGGTTTTGTACAAACTGAAATCTATACTTCCTACTGATGCTTTTCACTAAACAATTTGTAAGTATTTCTATGTACCGTAAAAGGTTGATGTTTCGACAAGCCTCGGCTTATTCCGTTACCTTTTTCTTACAGCATTTCAACCAATGAAATAATTTTAAAAAAAATTTTCATCATGCAATCTACCAATCTCAAAAGAGAGAAAATGCATAGGCCGAATACTGTAATCGGGAAATGGCAAATAGAAATTATAGAATACAGCAGGATTTACATTAAAAATTAGCTTTTAAATACAAGTACAATTAATATATTTCTCATGAACAATATATTTAACTTTATATCAAAATACTTATATAAAAGAATACAGCATGGAAAATACACTATTATTTAACCATGATTTGAACAAACTTGAATCTACACTACCTGAGGATGCTTCCATTTTAATTTGAGCTTTCCTGGCCTAATAGTTTTTGAGGAGAAGATTTTTAAAGATTCTCTCTATATATTCCTGTGTAAAACTTGACCCCCCCTCTTGTGGCCCCACCCTACCCCCAGGGACTATGATTTGAACAAACTTGAATCTACACTACCTGAGGATGCTTCCATTTTAATTTGAGCTTTTCTGGCCTAATAGTTTTTGAGAAAAAGATTTTAAAAAATTTTCTTTATATATTCCTATGTAAAACTTGATCCCCCTCTTGTGACCCCTCCCTACCCCCGGGGACCATGATTTGAACAAACTTGAATCTACACTACCTGAGGATGCTTCCATTTTAATTTGAGCTTTTCAGGCCTAATAGTTTTTGAGAAGAAGATTTTTAAAGATTTTCTCTATATACTCCTATGTAAAACTTGATCCCCCTCTTGTGGCCCCTCCCTACCCCCGGGGACCATGATTTGAACAAACTTGAATCTACACTACCTGAGGATGCTTCCATTTTAATTTGAGCTTTCCTGGCCTAATAGTTTTTGAGGAGAAGATTTTTAAAGATTCTCTCTATATATTCCTGTGTAAAACTTGACCCCCCTCTTGTGGCCCCACCCTACCCCCAGGGACTATGATTTGAACAAACTTGAATCTACACTACCTGAGGATGCTTCCATTTTAATTTGAGCTTTTCTGGCCTAATAGTTTTTGAGAAAAAGATTTTTAAAGATTCTCTCTATATATTCCTGTGTAAAACTTGACCCCCTCTTGTGGCCCCACCCTACCCCCAGGGACTATGATTTGAACAAACTTGAATCTACACTACCTGAGGATGCTTCCATTTTAATTTGAGCTTTTCTGGCCTAATAGTTTTTGAGAAAAAGATTTTTAAAGATTCTCTCTATATATTCCTGTGTAAAACTTGACCCCCTCTTGTGGCCCCACCCTACCCCCAGGGACTATGATTTGAACAAACTTGAATCTACACTACCTGAGGATGCTTCCATTTTAATTTGAGCTTTTCTGGCCTAATAGTTTTTGAGAAAAAGATTTTTAAAAATTTTCTTTATATATTCCTATGTAAAACTTGATCCCCCTCTTGTGACCCCTCCCTACCCCCGGGGACCATGATTTGAACAAACTTGAATCTACACTACCTCAGGATGCTTCCATTTTAATTTGAGCTTTTCAGGCCTAATAGTAGCAACCCCAGGTGAAAAATTTAACTTATTTAAAATTTAATGAAAATAAACCAATCAGAAAGATATTTAATAATGCTTTCCAAAACAGTTTGAATTATGTTGATATCTAAACTAGAACCAAAGTTATGACTATTTAAAATCGCAAAAACGGAGCGTTTTTCTGGAATTTTTGTCTTATCTAATTGGTAATTGAAAATCGACTGCCGACGGAACCGTCGCGAGAGAGGTTTTCATCTTTTTCTCCATAACTTCTTTAAAAATAAACATAAGTTGTTGAAACTTGACAACTTTATAGTATTTTGCATGCTGAACTCATTTTTCTACTTTAAATTGAGCTAAATCCAAAGCATCCCTGTGTTTTTGTGTATTGAATCACTATAGATAATGATTCTTTTCCTAAACTCGCTTCCGCATAATGCCATGATAATGGTTGGGTATATACTAACACAAATCATACTTCTTTGTAAACAAAATTCTTGTAGCAGCAATTAATAAAAACTAGATATAAGAAATCTTTTGCATGTAGTGCAAGCATATTTTTTTATATTAAATGGCCAAGCAAAGATTAGATGCCTATTCTTTTTTATTGAAATTCTACGACAAATAAGCTCATGTTTGCCATCATATTTTCTTCTATAATTGTTAATCTGATTTCCAGTTATATATTATTTCAATGTCACTAGTTTTGAAATGAATGTTGACATGTGTTGATTGTTGATTTAAACAAGCAAACTGACAAACTGTCTCACTAGGATCTGTCCTGAGTGGGATTCAGACCCAGTCAAGGAGAGGCCTGCATGTGCTTTAGACCACTTAGCCAGAGAGATAGACAGACAGAAGGGGGTAGGCACTGTGACCTGTAGCTTAGCCCGCCTCTCAAAAAAAAAAAAAAAAAAAAAAATTAATATAAAAATTTAAAAATTTAAAAAGAAAAAAAGGCAACACTAGATCTACTACTACTGCTAATAAAAGTAATTTTTTTTAATAATTTCACATATTGGGCAATACAAAATGTAGACAGACATGTATGCAAATTCAAAATAAAAAGTGTATGGATTTTACCATTTTAATCCTGTTGTGTGAGAAAATACTAAATAAATTTCGGGTCCGATTTTCATATTTTCTTTATTTATCATAGCAGATTTGTTATTGAGGTTTGCGTTTTAATTTTCAAGAAATAATGATCTCAAAACGAGTAACTTTTTTTTCCCCATGTCCTGGTTAAAAAATTTTCGTCGCCATACATTCCGAATTTAAGCGAAATTTTCCACAAAAGATTTCGATCACATACGCAAATTTTTATTGTAATTTTTCAGATGAAACTAAAAAGTATTTATTGCTAAAAATATAGCTGTTTTCTGGGGTTTCATTGGTATATTTTTTATAATTTATTTTCAATTAACACGGGGTCAAAATATTTTTCGTTCCGGTATATAGCGGTTGAAACTCATACGTTTTTTTTAACAAAACCGCTAAATCCATGTGTTTGAAAATCAATTTTAAAAAATATATACAATTTGTCATCAAATGTGATCCGCGATTATTGTTTTTCTTCCGTAAAACGATTTTGTATGTATTTTTAAAACTATCCATTTTTGTCGATTCTTTATTTGGAACGGGATTTCCCCATATTAAAAATTTTCATTTTCATAACAAAATCGTCCGTGAAAATTAAAACTGCTTTCAACACTGATAGCTGTGGATATATTTATGTTGATTATAAACTTAATTCAACTTAAAACGCTGAATAAAGAGCATATTTTGTGTTTATTTATCGATATCACTTAGCGTAAATTTAAAATCCAATATGGCGGCGACTGTAAACAACCACATGTAGGTCAAAAAGAAGAACGTCGGCGCGAACTGACAAGATCGTCATTTTTGTTTGGTTTTCCGAGGGGCTTATACTTAATGGATTTTTATGATTTTTATCTTAAAATAATCATACAAAAGTGTAGAATTAAAATATATATGCAGCAAAAAAATTTACCAAATATTTTTGGCGCAATCGTCTATCAACTTTTTGGTGTTATAACTTTTTTTCTACTAAAGATAAAAGGATGCTGCAAACGATGGATAAAAGATAATTCTTTTATCTGATTGGTCTTAAAAAATCAGAATTCTGTGATAATTACATCCCCTTCGGAAATAAAACCTTATTTACCCCTCTTTAAAACGATTTACCCGAAAATCGGCCCATAAGTGTATTACACTTTTTACCTGGAATTTTGACAATTAACACACAATATCTCAGGTGTCAAAAATCTCACAACAAAACAAAGTATATATTTGTGTAGTGTATTTTAATCTGTTTCCAATGATATAACTCTTTATTAAGAAAATTAAAAACAACCCATAATAAAATAGAAATAAATGATGATGGGTATACTATTTTATGAAATTCTAGCAGTTACAGTTAATCACCTGGGGTTGCTACTAATAGTTTTTGAGAAGAAGATTTTTAAAGATTTTCTCTATATACTCCTATGTAAAACTTGATCCCCCTCTTGTGGCCCCTCCCTACCCCCGGGGACCATGATTTGAACAAACTTGAATCTACACTTCCTAAGGATGCCTCCACAAAAGTTTAAGCTTTACAGGCCGAATAGTTTTTGAGAAGAAGATTTTTGAAAAATACCAACAAAGTTTCAATAATTCTCAATTATCTCCCCTTTAAAGAGGGTGTGGCCCTTCATTTGAACAAACTTGAATCCCCTTCACCTAGTGGTGCTATGTGCCAAATTTGGTTGAAATCTGCCCAGTGGTTCGTGAGAAGAAGATGAAAATGTGAAAAGTTTACGACGACGACGACAACGACGACGACAGACAACGGACAAATTGTGATCAGAAAAGCTCACTTGAGCCTTTGGCTCAGGTGAGCTAAAAATAGGACTGGTGAAATTTTTACCATTGTTAAATCATTGGACACAACGTGCCTCAGATGACTATAATGCTGAATCTGTGTTAGTGCTGTTTGGGGTGGCTGTAGTGGCAGTAGTTTGGATACTTGTGTAGCCATCACTTGTAGAAAACGGTGGCTGTTGTGTGTTGTAGTAGTAGTTCAATTCAGGGTCCCAAATGAAGCTGTAATAAATTGCCAGCACAATCGCTGCTAGAGAAACCGCCAGAACGTATGCCAAGACAGTAGCCAAACGAATCCATTTCTTGTTTGTTTTTGAAGCCATTTTGTTTTTGTTTTTATCGGCTGTGAATGATGGGTTTTTCATCCCCTCTCGAGTTACAGCCGTGCTTCTGTGATTTGCATTGGTAGGTACGTCGTCTTTATCCATTTTAGAAGAATATTTTCTGCACCGCCTGTACACTACTTAACCAGTTGTATCGTCTGTTTGAGATTAGACCACACCTGAGTAATCTGTTGCTGATGCTGAATTTGTTGCAAATCGGAAATGAAGTATGTGCTGCCACCTGTTGCTGTTTCTCTCCATATTTCCCTCCGCTTACTTTGAGGAGCACTCGAAGATCCGATGATCGATGCTTGATCACTTTTTGCATATATTTGTACTAAGATTAATTAATAAATATGAGCCAAATTATCTTTCGGTCGTTATAAATTACATTTTAAAATTCGATACAAAAATAACTTATTTCATAACTAATATTTACACAGACATACCACAACCATCGTCATTCAACACATAGTCTTAATTACTTTGCATTCACAGCATAATTACTACTCTTTTGTGATAAAATCAATATTAAGAAAAATTTAAGTATCAAAACCTCTGTTGATTATGATTCAATTTGATTGATTGATTGATTGATTGATTGATTGATTGATTGATGCAAAAATATTTCGCTTATCATTAGCTATAGGTATAGTGGCAGATTTTTTTTTTTAATTTTGCGGTGTGCTCAGGCGCCATAGAGGTGCCACGCCTACTTTGACATGGGGTATAGGGTTTTAAGGTCTAAATACCAAGTACTTAGCGACAGAACAGTCACTACCTTAATTCAAGTCTTGATCAGATATGGCCAAGATATGGAGCCAACACTCTATCATCTGAGTTTTTCCTTTGTTGCAATGAAAACCACTTTAAAATGGCATATCTTACTTTTGAATCCATTGGGGAAAACATCTAAAATAGCACATAGCAGTACTAGTGACATAAGATGTCACTTGAACTGGCAATGCACGCAACATATGCCACAGCAATTGATAAGTTTAAACAAACGTCATTTGAAGTGATAATTGATTTCCGATCCCGAGTTATCCGGATATAGAATTAAAACAAATAAATGATAAGGTTCGATTACATTGTTTGAAACATTGAGGCGAACAAAGGAGAGAGAGGGGGGGGGGGGTGTAACGAAGTTATGCTGCTACCACCATTTCTAGGTACATCGTGTATGACAAAAAATTAACGCACACGTTTTTACTCTCTAGGGCATTAATTGTTTTTACTTATATCGATGATGTAAATTCTAGAATGGTGGAGAAAACCGGAGACCTCCGTCCTTCGGCAAGCGAACAAACATTAGATCTGCCCGATTGGAATTCGAATTTTGGTTGTGTGATCTGTAAAGACCATTTGTCAATCGAGGTCTCACGTTTTTGACGTTGCATAATTATGGTCGATACAGTGAAAACGCAAAAGCAGTCGCTGTTCATTTGCCTTTGTACCATTTGAAAGATGATGCTAACAAAACATCTTAAAAGACAAGTTCGCGGCAGCAATCATGATTATCCACGTGATCGATACGCGTTTTTGGATACACGCCGTTTCAAGTTTACGAGAAACATGTAAACCGGCTTTTGCGATTCCATATAATCCGTTTTGCACTCACGGTGACAAATCTTATGAGAAATTACGTTACTGTGCAGGTGAGCTGCATTCTTCGAGCAGTTTTCGCATGAACTGGGAGGAGGGGGAATTCCACAAAAACTTGGTGTCAAACTAAAGTACTAAAATTGAAGATATAACCATTGAAACAAAAATGAAACATAAAAAAGTAATCATACTTAAAGTAGTAAAAAACTTAGAATTAAAAAATTCCACGGTTGCCGCATGATTAAAATTATACGTAATATATTTGAGGGTTGATAATTAAAAAATTTAATTATGCAGCCATGAAAAAAATATTTGTAAGAGAGTTCTTTTTAGTGATTACCGGGCTTGTTGGGGTGAGGTTTATACAAATGATCTTGATCTAACTAAATTAGCTTTATCTAGCCGTATGGAATTATAAAAAGTTCACAAATAATAATAATAACAATAAGTTAAACAGAAAATGGTGAGAGAAAATAATGATGTGATTGTACCTGACATTTTATTTTATTAAATGAAAGCATTCCATTTATATCATCTGCTCAGAGACATATATGTCTCTGATCTGCTAAAATTTTAATTAACCCATGATTTCGAATTTGAACATTTTTTTTAAATTTAATTGCTGTTTCAATTACATACTCTGAATTTTATGGTGGGGTTACAAAGGGTCAAACCAAATAGATATACCTTGGTTAGTGTGATAGAAAGTGCACGAGGATGTGATCCCATATTGAACCTCTTCAGTTTGGTATAAAACCGTTAGCTACTTTGCATATCACATGACAACGTACAAAGCCGATAGTGAGAATGGACCTTCTACAAGAAGTGTTGTCTTTGGACATTAAGATCTTTAACTATATAACATATTTTATGTTATGTTGGGGATTTAGTAACGCGTTTGTTTTACGAATTTTGGATGCACCTTACGGTCGCTACTCAAGGCCAGGATATGGACTGTTCGTCAATGCAAAAGTAGCATGGGTGATACAAGAGTTACCGGCCTTCGCAGTTCCTGTCATGTTAATGTGGTTCTACGATTTTCCACAGATGTCAAAAACACCAAATAGGATAATGTTGGCATGTTTTATATTACACTACTTTCAGAGGTAATATTTTATATGTGTTTATTAAAGTTATTGTCAGTGTCTAATATCTTACATAAATGTTGTTTACAATAAAACGAACTCTTTTGTGAAGAAGATAGGTAATAGTAACATATGTAAACAATAACACGTGTTTTTCACAAACTGTCAAATAGTTTTAATTTAGCTTTTGACCTACCATTTTTTAACACAGTCAATTCATTAATTAATAGGTAAGACTTCGTTTTGTACACCCTCCAATTATCGCATTATAGTCTATGTAAAAAATTAAAAAAAAAATCACAGGCTTGAATCTGTCATTTTCAGTCAAAATTTCAGGGGAGGGTACAAATGGAAGGCTTTCCATTTAATATTCAATAAATCGCCAGAATTCCCCTAATCAGGTAAATAATCACAAGCCTGTGCCAGTCCATGTCCAAAACACAGTCCCAAAAGCAAAGTAAAAACATTGAACACTGACAAATATTACTGGTACGGTTAAATATGTAAAACAACTTTATACTTAAAACAAATTGCTTTGGTTTGTGTCATCACATGATCAATGTGGAATAGCGATCCATCAGAAAGTAGCAAATGAATTAGAAGTAAAACAATGACAATGGTGTTTTAAATCCCTTTAAGATTCTAGCTTTCACTTATATTTGCGATAGAAATATATTAAATGAAATTTTCTGATATACCCAGACTATTTTCTTATTTTGGCAATGTCACTTCATATTTTTAAGATACAGACACTTAACATGATCACCTGGCAAAGGGGGTGGGGGACTGGGGTTACTATTGTGCAATATCATTCTAGAAAAAGAATGAATGATAGACCTGTGTTTAGTAATCATTTTCCTCAGGGGAAACTACGTACTACATTGTACATATATTTGATAATAATTTGAGGCAAACAAAATCACTGCATGTTGGCAATATTTTCCTTTCTACAAAAATAATTCATTGTAATAGTGAATGCACATGGTGATTTTCAGTTACAACTAGGCTCAAGTAAGTTAACTACATGATATAGTGACTCATATGCATCAGACTTGACTACATGACTAGATGTTAAAGTTGTCCACATGCATAAAATTTGTATAAATATTGTATCCTTATGTATTTGTAGAACATTTATAATTTCATTCTTGATAAGAGGCGGGAAGCCGACACCCTTTTTGCCATTTATTCTGACTGTAATGTTTTGTATCTTTCTGTATTTGTAGAACCTTTATATTTTCATTCTTGATAAGAGGCGGGAAGCCGACACCCCTTTTGCCTTTTGTTCTGGCTATAATGTTTTGTTGTGGTAATGGCTATTTACAAGGAGGATACTTAATAAAGTATGCTGATTTTGGTCCTGATTGGGCAAGTAATCCTAGGTTTTATATAGGTATGTATATCAGCGGTTTCAATAGAAGCCAGCAACCAGCAAAACCTGTCGTCTACTTTGGTATTTCAACACTTTGTCTGGTGCCTACTTTCATTCATCAGTATTACATTTATATAGAGTTACAACTGAATTTGCTGTCTACTCCAGAAAATTTGTCGGCTACTTTAAAATCTGTTGAAATGGCTGGTATATTAACAGGAAATTATCAGTATTCATTCTAGAAGGGGCCCATGGGGCCATCTTTTGAAAGACCATTGGGCCAATTACCCTATATTTTGCCAAATGACCCTTTTTAAGGACTTAGTGTGCCATATTTAACATTACTTTAATGCAAAAATATTGATGTTATAGTGTTAGAGAAAAGTTATTGAAAATTGCCTTCTCTGAAAGTCCTAGATTGAACACTGAATTATGGTGATAATTTTGTAGAAAATGGGTTACCATGTGATACCATTAACATTTATGCAGAACCATTATTTCCGTTGGTATATGGAATCATATTAGTTTGTGTTTTTTCATAAAAACTATGTTATTATGTGAATTTGTGATGTAAACATCTCACACAAAGTTGACACATGTTGGAAGTGTTGATCACGTGGCACAGCAGCGAACTTCATTGGGAACTATCAATGCATACCCAAATGATTTTGTTTCTTAAGGTTAAAGTGTCTTGGTTTCCTAATCAAAACTTAATCTTTTCCATCACTAGATAAACCATCAGCATCTACATTTAACTTACCTGCTCTATTACTTACTTACTTAGTCCTCTTCATGCTGGAAGCGCATAAGGCCTTATTACCTTATTACCTGCTCTATATAAAAGTCTAAATGTACATGTTGACAAGGCAGCAACTTTATGCTGACTTGTTGCATCTAGTTTAGCAGATGTCATTACATATTTAAGAGCATTATTATCTGTAACTACCTCAAATTCATTACCATACACATAATTGTGAAACTTACCCCTACTGCCCAATGCAATTTGTGACCATTTATATACTTGTGTAATAACCTTCCAAAACATTTACAAATTTACATATTGAAATTTGTTTAAAATTATTAACAGAGATACTTTCATCACACACAACAATTCAAACTTTTTATATTCATCATCATGATATAAGCATTGGTAGTAATTATTCATATGCCAGATGAGCATTTAAAGGCCCATAAGCATTTTGTTTGAAACTATAAAAATATCAAGTTTAAGGGAATATGCATGCAAAATTAATGGTTTTTGAGTAAATTTGGAGATATAAAATTGCTTTAAGTTATCTTCTTTTTTGTTGCAGGTTTAACTTTGTTTTTCTGTGGAATGTTTATAAATATCCAGTCAGATCATATTTTAAGAAATTTACGTAAACCTGGAGAAACAGGATATAAAATACCAACAGGTGAGTGATGACTTACCTGTGAAATTCTTTAACTTTGACACCCAGTATACCAAAAATATTTTAGGTTGAATGTCCCAAAAGTAATTTTTGGAGGTCAGAGTTACATAATGACTGTATAAAAAGGGTAGTAACAGTCTGTTTTTATCAAGCATGTTACATTAAAAATGTTAAGTCACTGGGTCATTAAGTGGAGTGGAGTAATGTGGTTTTATGCCCTAGTCAAGATTCTTTCACTTATATTGGGACAGTTCTGAAATAGTGGAGAAAATGGGAGTACCTAGAGGAAAAGCACCAACCTTTGGCAAGTGAACATACAAACTTTCTCATACTTGGATTTGCCTGAATGGGCTTGAAAATTAGATGGTGCTGGATCTGCCTGTTGTGGTGCTCACTGGGTTATTCATGCATTACTGAATGTTGCATTTTCTTCAAATCATTCTCTTTGAAATTTAACTGTGGTGTTAAATTGTATTAGCTTTGTTTCAGCTATGCCTCGATAGCTATTTGAGGTTTTGACTTCAAAATATGTGTACCTGTTTATGGGAAGGTGTAGATATGCTTGTGTGTTTTTCATTGCTGAATATACATTTTCTTAGTCATTCTTTTTAAAATTTAATCTTTACTGTTAGATTGTATAGCTTTGTTTCCAATACCGATACTCTTCAACAGTTATTGAAGTGACCAAGATCAAACTATGTAGACATAATCATCCGAAGATCTGCATGTGTGTTTTTCGTTGCTAAATGTTGCATTTCCTTTTCTTTGAAACTTAAACTGTCATATGAGATTGTGTAGCTTTATTTCCACTACTCTTCCAGAGTTTTTGGAGAGATTGACTTTAATCTGTCCCAGGCTGACCAATTTGACAGATTTGTACCATAAAAACAGATAAACGGACGGATAAAATGAACACATCAAATTAGACAGATTTTTCCATTTTGACGTTTTTTAATTAAAAGTACTAAAAATTTAAAAATTCAGACTTTTTGTATGGAAATTGTACCAAAATCAAACGCTTAAAGGTCACCGGTCACCAAAAACCGAATTTTTTTTAGTATTATTTTCCGAAAGATTACATCATAAAAAGTCGATTTAGCCACAAATAACATTTTTTAATCATTTCTATCCTTTTCTACAGCGTAAATTAAAGTCCTGAAACTGTTGAAAAACTGTGTTATCTCCCTTTGGTAGTAAAAGGGCACAAAACCGGAAGTGACGCAGAAGGTGTTATCCCAGCTATTTAGTAAATGAAGCTTGTATAGTGAACTGCATTTATTACCCAGATTTATCGGAAATAACTTCTATTTTTTTACATATTATTTATTTTTTAGCATTGGGTATTTCAGTTGACTTCAGCAGAAAAAAATTAATAAAAAATAAACATAATAATAAGAAATAAATAAGGAAAATAAACTATATTTGTGTTTGCTCTAAGTATGATATACTATTTACTAATACTTTTACAAAACATAATTTTACATTTCTTTTGATAATAATTTATTTATTTATTTATTTATTTATTTATTTATTTATTTATTTATTTATTTATTTATTTAATTATTTATATCCATTTATCACAACAAATAATAAAAGAACCCCAATTTCCGTTTTTTATTCAAAATATTGTTCATATTAATTTTCATTAATATTTAATATCATTTTAATCTTTACTGACATGTCTCTGATTTATTTATTTATTTATTTATTTATTTATTTATTTATTTATTTATTTATTTATTTATTTATCACAACAAATAATTAAAGAACCCAAATTTCGGTTTTTATTTAAAGTAGTGTTCACATTAATTTTCATTAATATTTAATATCATTTTAATTATCTTTACATATCTCTGATTAATTAATTAATTAATTAAGTTATTTATTTATTTATTTTTATCTATTTATCCTAAGGAATAATAAAAAGAACCCAATTTTTTTTTTTTATTTAAAAAAAAATCTTTTCTCTCTAGTACAGCCATATTATGACCTCAAATTGATTTTAATTTATATTTGTTTTAGAAAGTGTCCCATTTTTAATTTCTTTCAAGTTAGATTAAAATCAATGATTTATTATTATTATTATTTACCCATGTAATTAATCAACAGGACACGTTTCGGATAGAATCTAGATCCAAAACCTGCAGTTTTTTGTACAACGAAAATATCAAAATACAGGTTCTTATTGTCTCTCAATTAAAATATTTCATCCCAGGATTACTTAAATATGAAAGTAATTTCAATTCAATAGCTTCTTATTCCTTATTTGCAGTAAGTTTAATAATAATAATAATAATAATAATAATAATGGAAATTGAAGTTTACGTCAGTGGGTAATTTAAAAAAAATATTTGTTGATATTTTCCGATGGAGTACTGATCAGAATTCTAATTCTCATTTATTTTCACTGTTTTCATGATGAAATAAAAAAAAATAATAAAAAATTTCATATAATAACTTTATTACGCTTTAATTTTAATGGGATGAAAAGAACTTTGTCAAAATGTGATACCAGTGAGATTATGCTCAACTAACTAAGGACTCAAAACTCGAGTGTAACTTTCTTTCAGTTATTCACAATAAATTAATATCATTCAAAGCGTGATTTACACCCCTCAGATACCAGTAATTAAGAGATTATCAATATGCTACAGTCCATTGGGAAACATCCTGTTTAGAAGTAGACATCTACCACCTGTAATCAACAATTTACCTTACAATATGCAACATTAATTGACACATGTTATTATCTTTATGATATACCCAGTAAATGCTATTTGTCATTTTGATGGATTCTGAAAATCGAATAAATTAAAGTTAAATGAGATTGGTTAATTTGAACAGGGCATACAAGACTTTGTTTGAACGTGTGAACTGAATGAATTACGGAATTAAATTAATTTTGAAAATTAAAATTGTTTAAAATCTATTTATTTGACTGAATTGATTCATAATAAATTGAATTGTCTTAAATGATTATACCACTCCCATTTCCCTGACTTATCTCGTAATATTTAATCTGAATACATTCAAAACAATTAGAAAGCTGCATGAAGGACTTGTGTAAATCTGGCTTTAACTTGTTCTGAAATTTGTGGAAAAAACATGTTTATCGGTCATTGTGATTTTATTATCTCCAAACGTCACAAAATATAGCATTTTGACTTGAAATCAAACTTTAAAACCCGTCAAAACGCCACACAAACCCACATGTAATATATGGATACATATATAGGTAATGTGTCTTTCCTCAGCAGCTTAACACCATGTACGTCATCAATTAGGTCGCCGGAAAGTTACGAGCGGTGTCGGAAACTACCGAGTATTAGCAGTTCGTTCAGGTAAGGTTTTAGTGTATTACAGGTAAATCTAAGACGTGGGAAACCGTCAGACACATCAATATTGACTATTCTACCCATTGGAATGCAAAATACAAAATTGATAAATTTGGTGACCGGTGACCTTTAACAATAAAAAAAAGTACCTAAATGGCAACCTTGTGCACTAAAAATGTATGGATCTGGACAAATAAATAATTTGATTGGTCAGCCTGCTGTTCATGAGAAGTGCCCTTGCATTTACATTATGTAGTCACATGTGATCAAAGTGATTTTGCAATTTATGGGTACATTTACAAGATCAATAAATATGATTAGAAACCAATGGAGTTTCCCCTGTACCACATGATACCCCTAACACTTCTGTGGTTT
Source organism: Anadara kagoshimensis (assembly GCA_021292105.1). NCBI lineage: Eukaryota > Metazoa > Mollusca > Bivalvia > Arcoida > Arcidae > Anadara > Anadara kagoshimensis. Next base: position 7,914,097 of record CM037858.1, on the reverse strand, counting down.
AATTATTTCCATTGGATATGGAATTGTACCAGTTTAGGTTTTCCAGTAAAAACCATATTATTCCAGGAATTGAGATGTTGTTGTGGACAAAAAAGGTATTGCGATATCGCCAAAAATTTATGATATCATTGCGATAATATCACAATATTTACGGATGAATATGCTCAAAAGATGGGCTGGGTTTTCACTGGACTGCAAATAAGATATGAAATTGCAAATTTTATCAAAGTTATTGAAGATTTATGGCAAAACCACATGTTTAATCTGCTTAATCACGAACAATACACAAGTGATGCAATGATTTCAAAGAATTTTTTTTGTAAGTAATAGGGTTCTATGATATCGTGATGTTTGCTTTCTTGCACAATATTGTCATCGGGAAATCCTCTGCAACGATAATCATGATGATGATATATAATAACATCTCTATCCAGGAATTTGCAACACATTTTTATATCCGGGTACAAAGTACAGAATCAAATGATTTCCAACAACATTTAAAGTCCTTATTACATAAAAATAATCAATTTATTAGCATGTGTTTCAAAACTATAATATTTACATATTTAAAATGTCGTCAAAAAGACAGGAAATATGAATTGATTTCTTTATGATAAGAGGTAATTTATCACAGTTTACACACAGCCATCTGTCTATCTGTATACCGTACCTGGTAGCACCTTCATTTGAAGACTTGATTAAAAGTTTGTTTTGAGAATGATGCAAATAAAATGCATATGCTGTCATATTTATTACAAAGATAAGATTTAGCAGTTAAAATATATTTTATTTGAATTTAAGAGTTATTATTGTTAAAATTTTATAAATCAAATAATTCAAACAACTTAAAATCTGAAACATATGCTAATTTTCATGATTAATGGAAACTAAAATGGGGATCTTTAAAATATTGCTTGTTCATGCAATTTATTTATCATGTTTTCTTCTGCAAGCTTAAAAAAAGAAAGTTTTTCACCAGGATTTAAAACAGGGGCGATTGGGCACCATTGGTAAGAGAGATTACTGAGTGGGGGTCCAGTGGTAAGGGGGATTACCCATTGGTAAGGGGACCAACAGTGGCAAGATGGACCATCATTTGTGAAGATGGTCATCCATGATGAGGGAGACCACCAAGTGATGAGGGGACCTCTAGTGGTGTGGTGGATAATCCAGGAGCACTAGTGTTGTGGATAATCCCAGACCACTAGTGGTGTGGAGAATAATCCAAAACCACTAGTGGTGTGGAGGGTAATCCAGAATCACTAGTGGTGTGGAGGGTATCCAGAACGGCTAGTGGTGTGGAGGGTAATCCAGAACCTCTAGTGGTGTGGAGGGTAATCAAAAAACGCTAGTGATGAGGGGGATCATCCATGGTGAGAGAGGTGTCACCCATGGCGAGTGGAGGTTATTAATGGTAAGGGGGTTCACCCATGAGGAGCACAGCGCCAGTAGTAAGGAGAACAATATAGTTATACATGTAATGGTGACTGTGTTAATGCCTATGTGTACATTTCATTGTTGTGTCATCCTCAGACTTGGTCACAGGATTTGTCAAGGAAATATATTACACAGGGTTCAACAAGGACCTAATTGTCAGTCTACTGAGGCTGAACCCACAAAGGGGCTTAAATCAGCAAACCCTAGAATCATGACTACCATATGTTGCCTTAACAATGTTCACACATTTTCTACTTTGAACTTGTATTGCAGTACCTGTGTGAGTTTATCTAGGATTTTACCTCCTTAGAAGACCAATGGTGTATATGTAAAATGAATACAATAAATGTATTCATTTTCGTGATATACTAATTTTTGCATATTTCATGACCATTTCCTTTGCGCAGAAATTAATACAAAGTGAAAATGAAATTATGCTTATTGTGTTATAGTGCATATTTTTAAAACACGAAAATTTAACTATGTATGCAGAAATGTCTAAATTTGATATACCTCAAAAATAAATACTCACAAAATTAAATACATTTACAGTACTAATTTCAATGAAAAGTTGTTCTTACCCCAAATTCCATCTGTAAAGCAGGTGTTCTACTGTGTAGGTACTCCATAGGTAAGACAAAAGTAATGTCTCTTAACCTGTTCAACTACTGCGGTAGCTCAATTGGTAGAGTGCTCGCTCCGTAAGTGGGAGGTTGTGGGTTCAATCCCCGGCCGGGTCTGACCCAAGACTTGAAAGTGGGTAGTGACGGTTCTTTCGGATGGGAACTTAAAATAAATGAGGTCCCGTGTCACGATGGGCTTGGCACGCTAAAGAACCCTGATGTATAATGTCATCAGCGCAACGCACAGGCAAAATTTCTGCATCTTCACCTATAGCTGACGATGTCTCGATATAAGTGAAATATTCTTGACTGGGACGTTAAACACCATTACCCAACTCAACTCAACTTTAACCCGTTTAGAGTTCATACTATACCATATACCAACATAGACTACAATTTATTGTTTTCAGGAGGAATGTATGATTATGTATCCGGTGCCAACTTTTTTGGAGAATCGTTAGAATGGTGGGGTTTTGGTATAGCTTGTGGAACATTACCAGCACTAGCCTTTGCTATATTTACAACCTTAACAATAGGTCCAAGAGCTTGTTCTCATCATAAGTAAGTATTTCATATACATTATATACAGTAAAACCTCATTATGATGCCCCTTGATAACTTTGTCATCTCTCTTATCACCACAGATATACCAAATATCATTACAGCTTCATGAGCAAAATATCTCACACAGGTTCAAATTTGGGTCATATACCATGATTTTCCTAGGAGTTATTCCCCTTTGATAGAAAGCAACCTACTCTAAAATGGACAAATTTAGGCAAAATCTAATGTGATGTTTGAACTTTCTAGAGTCTCTAGTTTGCACATTTTTAGATCCCCTGACCAAAAGGACATGTGAGCTTATGGCTTAGTGCAGGTCAGTGTGTGCATGCATTGTTATAGTCCGATCACATTTTCAGTGATGAAAAAACATGTTTTGAATGGGTGGTGTGATTCAAACTTAGATATCTTACTTGATATAACTTCAATAGACTTGAAATTTCACACGTGTTATTAGAACATATTTTTTCATATTTTGAATATTTTTGCTAATATTCTCAGCTTTTTTCAATTTTTTGCTTTTAATTTATATGAATAAATTTAAATAAACTTTTTCGATAAAAGTTTGTTGAGAAATTAATACTTGTTCGTTTGCAGTCTTGTTTTAAAGATAAGTATTTAAAAATACTATTTTTCTATCTTCATGCTTAAATTATTAATATTCACTGTAATTTTTGAGTTTTCGGGAGTCAAAATTTAGCAATTAATTGAAAGGTAGCTGTTGTCCCTCTCATATGTTGATATGGCATATTCGACAGTTTCATTCATATACGTTATTCATAATTGGGTTCTGATTGGCTAATACCTATTCACGCCATACGGGTTTATACAGGTGTTTCTATTTCTAACCAGTATACGTCACGGGCTAACCCATTGCACTTTTTATGAATGGACAACAGGTAAAACAGCACAAACATCAAAATAATGAATGATATTCATTTATTACACATGTTTGACCTAGAACGACGCAATTTTTTAATTTAATGTTTTGAAACTGCAAAACCTTCTAGCTCATCTAACTAAGCCACGATTTTTATCTCAAAAGATGAAGTTATTGGCGATAATGCATTTTACTACGTGATACGCATTGAATTCAGATGCGCGTCGGATAAAAACTGGTTTTATTTGATTTTTAGACTTAATATAAGGAATGTGATCAAACTATTTAAACATATGTTATAAAAATAACAGATCTACATATAACATTAATAAAATTTGAGGTAAGTAATCCACGATCTTTTTAAGGCCACATCGGTATTCATCACTGAATAAGTGATCGGACTATAACACCTATTTTCGACTTCCCCTCTGAAACTACCAGACAGATTTCAATTTTCATTGAAACTTGGTTAGACATATATATGGCCAGTGCAATTCACATTTGTTAGTGGTATGCCATTGCTACCAGATCTAGGTCAAGGTGACCTAGGGGTACTAAAATTTTAAAAAATCAGTCTTCTTCTCTGAAAGCCATGATTGGAGAAAAAAATCTGATGTGTTTTTTGGCTTCTCTACGGTCTTAAGCCTAGAGTTTGTTCCTTTTGTGAAATTTGGACCGAAAATATTGTAAAATAGCTTCAAATTATTATATCTTGACTATTTGAATAGGTAATGATGTGGTGTTTTCAGTTTTGACATATTTTTGAAATTACCTTCAAAATGGGGTCAATGTCACACAATAGGTTTTTGTGTTCAACTTGTTCCATGTCATAGAAAGGTTTTAAATTGCCATCTAAATTATTTGAAAAGGTAATTTCATGGGATTTTAATTTCTTGCAAGCGCAAATTTAAAATGAAATCAAAGGTGTGACCTACTTTTTCTGCGGTTGAAGCAACTTCTACTTATATACAATTATATCTATTACAATTTTGCTTAATATATTTTATTTTATACAGTTTTATGAGATTTTCATAGTTATTTTAGCTATTTACATGAAGTCTTCAGAACATATGTAACTTAAGTACTTTAGCTAAACATTTTTAAGGAATGTCAAGTTACATGTACTGTAGATCACTTTTATTTCGTGAGATATTTATTTTCGCATAAATTCGTGACTCGTCCCATTAGCAAATTCAAATATCATGCGAATATTTGCAGCACACAGATATTTCTATGTTGACATACATATGTTGTATTCTTTAAGATTCCAAACGCGAATAAAAATATTCGCTAATAAGGCCAAGATGGTCTTGACGGGAAGTTTTCTACTCGCAAAAAATAACTGATCTACAGAAAAAGACATTTTTTGCATCTAAGATAAAATCAGGAATTTCCTTATTTAAACATTATTGTTATATTACATGTATAGTATTTGTATGCATATGTATAATATAAAAACAATAAAGATGGTTGTACGTAAAATTGTATTTTATTGAAAATAACTTAGACAATTGGAGTACAATATCTTTGTCCAAGGGTTAGAACTTTGATTTACAGTAGATTAGCTTTGTGCCATTTATAAGGTTACATCTCTCAGGATAACTGTGTTTGTGACAGTGAATTATGCAAATTTTTCATAGAAAATTCAATTGACGTATCACCGGCCACGCCCACAATGTTCCGACAAAGGTCCTACATGTTTGAATTACACACAAAAAAAATGAAAACTCGTCCTGAACTGTATCATTTAATGACGTCACTGACACTAGTACAGTAAAACCTTGATTCATCGCCACCATTTGTTCAGTCAAATTTTGGCATTATAAAGGGGTTTGGCAATAAATCCAGGGAGGCCCATAAAGAAAAACATAAGCAAAATGGATTTTGGGACTTAAAAATAGTGTGGCGATAAATGAGGTGGCAAAGTTATCGAGGGGCATTATAACGAGGTTTTACTGTATGTCATTAATTGCCGTGACGTTGCTTTGGTACTGTGATGACGGCCATTGTCAGAACATAAAAGGCATGTCCGGCGATACATCAATTCTAACCATGCAACAAAAATACTTAAATTTTCTATGTTATTTTCAAGAAAATACAATTTTTAGCAGAGATGTTACAATGCTGTCACTTAGATTTTCACCATGAAATAAGTGTGCATTGGAAATACAGCCCAATCTGCCTTAAAGGCAACCTCTATATAAGGGCAACCTGCTTATAAAGGCCAGTAGAATTGTATCCCAGTTGTTCTTTATTCATGTTATTTGAACCTGTATATAAAGGCCACCTGTCCATTAAGACCACTTTTACTGGCTCCCTTGGTTGGCCTTTATAGATAGGTCTCACTGTAGTGCACCTTGGTTTCCCTTTCTTGTAACAATTTACGTTATATATTACAGGTATTACAAAGAGAAGTTTGAAGATTATCCAAAAGATCGGAAAGCTTTTATACCTTTTATTTTTTAGGTTATTTTTAGGTATTTTACATTGTGTACATAAATCATAGCGCATGTATATGTTTAAGAGTTGTCATGGAAACAAAATATTATTGTCATGTGTAATGGCGAGTGTATTTATTTGTGTATTTATTGATGATTTTATTTATTTTTTCCATACCCCTATATTTATGATAGGTAATATTCATTTGAAGAAATGATGGTAGAAATTTCTTTCTCCACATCGGACAGGAAAAATCTCGTGTTTTACCTGGATAAGGTTTTTCTGTGTAACCCTACGGTTAAGACAAGCTACATACACTATGAGGTTACAAAATCACTTTGATACCTTTTTGGGAATTTAAGAAATAACTTTGATAATTTTTTTTGGTTTATAAATTTTAATGACATATTAACCCCAAAACCTGTGTGTAAACTGTCTAACCCTGTGAAGTAGTAAAGGAAATAATTTTACAGTAATTTTTGAAATTTTATGGACAGTTAAATGTTTTCAAAACTTTACATTCCAACTGTCACCTACATATGGCGCAAATATATGTTTTTAACAATGAGAATTTTCTTCTTTCAAAACACACTTTTTACTAGCAGATCAAGCCAGGTTATATTTTTATACTGTAAATTTAGACATATCATCTGTGAATTCTTAGTGAAGCGTGATTTAAGTAATACTTTATTGTTAAAGTTTTCTGTTTATTATATAGAGATGATTTTTCTGTTTGTTATATAAAGATGAAAAATTAAAGTTATGGATTTCAAGGTTTGTTCAATACCCTTGGCTCTTCAAGAAAAAAAATTGTACAACAACAAAGTGCTTGTTTTTCAGACCTGGACTAATTATAGAACGCCAAATCCTCAGGTGTTTAAAAATACATCGTTACGTCATTCATTCATTCAAGCAGGGGACAATGTAAAAAGCTCCTATCAAACCCGCCATACCTCTGTAAGATATGTGCTTTATGAAATACTTGATTTTATTATAATTTGTACAACAGAATCTCTCTTGTAAAGTTTTAGAGATTGTATTTACTGCTTTAAATGGAGTGTAGATGTAGAACAGTCAAACCTGTTTATTAAAGTCACCGAAGGGAACCAGTAAAAGTGGCTGCTAAGTGGCCTTTATGAGTGGGTGGCCCTTATATACAGGTTTTAATATCGTGAATAAAGGGCTTTTGGGATAAAATTTTACTGCTCTTTAAAAGCAGGTAACCTTATTTATTATATAGCAATATATGCTTTGCATGGAAATTAAACGATAAATCCTGAGGTGTTAGCGTGCAATAAATATGATATTTGCATGCTAACTTTGTTTCAGTCCGATGTTTCCCGAATCAATTTTTTCATACTGCATGCTTTATCACACGACGCTGTCCTCTATGACGTCATACGATTGTTGTCGATGTCATCACTGTGTTGTTGTCATATTGCACTAGTTCTTATATCCATTTGCAAGAACTAGTGTAATATTTATGTATTGTACAACAAAATGGTATTTTACATGAAATACTTGACGGAAGTAAACAACATTTATTTTGCTGTATAATAAAGGGGTTATTGAACTGATATTTTGAAATATCACAAGCTCGTGCAAATGTCGAGTCAACTCGGGACAATATTTCACAATATCAGTTCAATAACCCTATAATATAGGTGGCCTTTAAGCAGGTTTGACTGTGTATATGGAATTTAAATGTAGAACATGCATGTATATGTAGCATTCAACAATTTGCCAGTTATAATTATGTTAAATTAATAAAATATTCTGTAATGATGAAGTTGTTAATTATTCAGAACAGACAAAATCAGTTTTAAAGTACCGGTAGGGGTAGGGGCTTGGTTGTTGAGTGGTATGAGGTTGAATCCCATTTCAGGCTGATTTTAGTGTGAGAAAGTTTGTCAATTTGCTTGCCAAAAGTTATTGGTTTTTCTAATGGCACTCTGGTTTCTCCATTTTCTCAAAACTAACTGCCTTGGTATAAGTAAAAAATCTTGAGTGTGAAAACTTTAGAAAATTGCAAAATTAAGTTAAACATGCCAAATTCAACCTGAGCAGTGATGCTGATTGCTTGAAAGGAACGTACATGGACCTATATACATCAAAAATGTCCAGGATAATTTTGGATACAGAGACATCATACTTATTAACAATGCTGCGATGACGACCATGAAACTATTTGAAGGCCTTAATGAGACTAGGTTTGAAATATCCCTGAATGAACAAGGATTGGCAACAATACCTTTTTAGCTCACCTGAGCCAAAGGCTCAAGTGAGCTTTTCTGATCACAATTTGTCCGTTGTCTGTCGTCGTCGTCGTCGTTGTCGTCGTAAACTTTTCACATTTTCATCTTCTTCTCACGAACCACTGGGCAGATTTCAACCAAATTTGGCACAAAGCACCACTAGGTGAAGGGGATTCAAGTTAGTTCAAATGAAGGGCCACACCCTCTTTAAAGGGGAGATAATTGAGAATTATTGAAACTTTGTTGGTATTTTTCAAAAATCTTCTTCTCAAAAACTATTCGGCCTGTAAAGCTTAAACTTTTGTGGAGGCATCCTTAGGAAGTGTAGATTCAAGTTTGTTCAAATCATAGTCCCTGGGGGTAGGGTGGGGCCACAAGAGGGGGGTCAAGTTTTACATAGGAGTATATAGAGAAAATCTTTAAAAATCTTCTTCTCAAAAACTATTAGGCCTGAAAAGCTCAAATTAAAATGGAAGCATCCTCAGGTAGTGTAGATTCAAGTTTGTTCAAATCATGGTCCCCGGGGGTAGGGAGGGGTCACAAGAGGGGGATCAAGTTTTACATAGGAATATATAAAGAAAATTTTTTAAAATCTTTTTCTCAAAAACTATTAGGCCAGAAAAGCTCAAATTAAAATGGAAGCATCCTCAGGTAGTGTAGATTCAAGTTTGTTCAAATCATAGTCCCTGGGGGTAGGGTGGGGCCACAAGAGGGGGGTCAAGTTTTACACAGGAATATATAGAGAGAATCTTTAAAAATCTTCTCCTCAAAAACTATTAGGCCAGGAAAGCTCAAATTAAAATGGAAGCATCCTCAGGTAGTGTAGATTCAATTTGTTCAAATCATGGTTAAATAATAGTGTATTTTCCATGCTGTATTCTTTTATATAAGTATTTTGATATAAAGTTAAATATATTGTTCATGAGAAATATATTAATTGTACTTGTATTTAAAAGCTAATTTTTAATGTAAATCCTGCTGTATTCTATAATTTCTATTTGCCATTTCCCGATTACAGTATTCGGCCTATGCATTTTCTCTCTTTTGAGATTGGTAGATTGCATGATGAAAATTTTTTTTAAAATTATTTCATTGGTTGAAATGCTGTAAGAAAAAGGTAACGGAATAAGCCGAGGCTTGTCGAAACATCAACCTTTTACGGTACATAGAAATACTTACAAATTGTTTAGTGAAAAGCATCGGTAGGAAGTATAGATTTCAGTTTGTACAAAACCTCCCTCCCCTGCACTCACTTCAATACTGAACTCATTTCGGCTTCTACCTAGCAAGTTGCTCAGGTGAGCGATGTGGCCCCTGGGCCTCTTGTTAAGATTACCGTAATTATCCTGTATTTATTGATAATGGGAATCCTTGTTATAATGTCACTATGTAAGAGAAACCTAATACATTTGGCAGTTCTACAAGAAAGTTGTAAGTCCAGCTACTGGTAATCTACTTGTGTTCATGAACAGATTCTGTGAATTGACTTCTTGTGTAAAGAACAAGATTGGCTACAGTTGAATAGTGGTATTTAACACTTAGTCAAAATTCTTTCACTTATATGAAGGCAATCAATTCAGAGATAAATGAGGAAACTGGAGTGCCCAAAGAAAACAACTGACCTTGTGCAAGCAAACTTTCTTGCATTAGTATCTTTATCAAGTGTGATGTGAACCTAGGTGGTTAGAGGCAGATCTTTATGCAGGAACTTTAGGCCACTGAGGCCCCAAAGGGTGACTAGATCAAACCTATATACATATTCTAGATACTTAAAAAAGGTTGGTTGGTTGAATGTTGCTTAACGTCTCATCAGCAGTTTTGCAGCTATCCGTGACGAGATCTATTTTATTAATCTTTACAATTTTGTGTATGCATGTGAAGTGCGAGTGTGTTGTATGGTCTGCCTTGTACTAGCGCGCACTCGGGGCGACTTTAACGTGCTAGCTCAGAGAGTCAGTACGCCGCAGACAAGCGTACCACTCCCCCAGTCCATTATACTGATACCAGGTGAATCAGTAAAGGCCAATGGCAAGGAAAATTCACTTTTCCACATGTGATCTGAGCGGGACTCGACCTCACAGCAACAGGAGACCCTGGATTTGATGACCAACGTCTTATCCATTAGGCCATCGCAGCCTCACTTAAAATAGGACCCATACTTGAACCAAACCACTGGGAACCATTACACTTGGTACCCATCCAGTCAGGAGTGTATATTCAGTGGTGTGTGTGTTCATCCATTTTCTATTTATTATGCAGTAATCGAAAACAATACTTATAAATCGTATAACATGCACAGAATTCTAGTAATTTGCATATGGAGGCTCTTGTTTTTTAAGGTGGTCTAAACACAGAGTGTGAGAAAATTTGTCAGTTTGCCTAAGGTCTGTGGTTTACTGCAGATCTTCCCATTGTTTCCACCATTCTGAACTGACTGCCTGGTGTAAGTGAAAGAGTGTTGACTGGAGCATATAACACTATTACCCAACTCCACTTCACTTGTGTATGAAGTGAATGTATACCGGTACATACCTTTAACACGGACCCATCAAAAACCTACAACATTGGATGCCGATAGTTGAGTATTGGTGTTTTATGCCCGGTCAAGAATATTTCACTTATATCGAGACGCCACCAGCTATAGGCGAAGGTGCAGAAATTTTGCCTGTGTGTTGCGCTGATGGCATTATACGTGCCAAGCCCACCATGACACGGGACCTCGTTTATTTTAAGTTCCTATCCGAAAGAACCATGACTTTCATTTCGTAATGCCGAGTGCTATGCGAAAGAACAGTTACTACCGACTTTTAAGTCTTGGGTCAGACCCGGTCAGGGATCGAACCCACGACCTTCCACTTACAGATCGAGCACTCTGATAGTGATTAATGCCCTAATTAATGGTAAGCCTGTTTCACTTTATTCTGAGACAGGCACTTATTGAATGGTTAAAGCTAATGAAGTTCTTAAGTGAAAACTCAACCTTTCATATGAGACTGGATAAATTTCATGTTCTGCAAAATTGAAATTTGAACCTATGATGTGCAGGGCGCTGTGTTCTTAGTTGTTAAACCATGACTTGGCAAGCTAAAAAACAAACAACAAGTCTTGATTGATTTTGGTAGGATTTCTTTTATTCTAAGACATTGTTTAATTAGTATTATTGGCATTGGAGAAGCTGTTACACAGGTGCAAATCAGATCATGTATGCCTCTTAAAACAAATAAACAATAACATGTAATCTCTCTCCGTCTGTCTGTCCGTCCGTCTGTCTGTCCAGTATCTCCACTTAAAATGTCATAGTCAACCAAACTTTAATAACAACACGATCATCTCCAAAATAAAAACATATCAATAATAATAATAATTATAATAATAATAATGAAGATTTAATGATAAAATGCATCATGATAAGTTAATGTAATATCAAGTTTTCTAACTCGTGTCAACAATGTCGCCGCACATATGACACAATAAAACATCAGGACATTTACATATCCGGAACTGCTGATCAACAAAGAACTTGTGCTTCCCCCCTATGGGAGTTGATGTTGTATTTGGCGGGCTAATATGACATAATTATCCCAGTAACATTTTGCGTAATGAAAATTTTCTATTGCAAAAAAAAAGTTCCGAAGATGTAATGTCCTGAGGCTGTATCGCTGACAATGTTTCATGTAACACTACACAATGAAAATACAAACACTATTATCCAAGAAAAATACTGATCTCATAATAACTAGGGAAATCTTTAGATTATGGAATACACTTACTACATGCAACGCAACAACACATTTGCAGGTTTTTCCTTTTTTTCAAATAAAAATTTACTATTTTGCACAAATACTTTTTTTAAACTTTTTTTTCTACATTTTATTTTCTGAATAAATTAAGAAAATGTCCTTAATAGCTGTTCCAGCTTTATTTGAATGTGCTCTTTGTAATGTGTTAAACCAAACTTAAATTGTTTATTCTTGAAAATGAAGCACAGAGATAGCAATATCCTTGATACCAACTTCTATACAATCTTAATTTAGTAATTTTTCTGCAATAAGATTATAAGATGGTTTTTTATTACTTCTATTAGAACACCTTTATAATAACTTATATGATGATTTTTTTTTACTAAGATTTATTAAATTTCATACTTAAGATCACAATTCTCAGAAAAGATCGCTTTCATGATATTTCTCAAAAAGATTGCTTTCATGTTATTGTACACAAGTTTTCAGTAACTCCAAAGAAAATTCTCACAAGTTGTTACTACATGGCCCTCTAACACTTGATACTGTTTCTAAATGTATATAATACTGTAACTCAAAATTAACCCGGAACAATTCCAAACATTTGATGCTATTTCTTTCAATTCAATTTTTGAAATACAGTGAAACCATTTATACAATGATATGACCATTTCTCCACATATTCTGGATATTTTTTAACTAAATTTTACAATTGGCTTCATTAAAATCTCATAACCAATACAATCTGGCTTTCCAAAAAGAATTTGTTAAAAGTGGATTCTGAAATGTTGATTTATAAAGTGAAGATTTTATAATGAGATATGTTTCAAGTAAATTGATATAACATTTCCAAAATGTTTATAACTTTCTCCACACATACACAGTTTTGGCTGCAAAGACATGATTATAATGCCATAAAAATGGGGTTCACTATTGTACCATGTGATACCCCCTAACGTTTGTACAGAACAGTTATTTCCATTGGATATGGAATCATATCAGTTCGCACTTTACGGTAAAGGTGACATTATTCAGGGAATTCATAAGGCAAACATTTTCCAAAATGTCTCAAACAAGTTGAGGGATGTTGACCAAATGGTACTGCAACTAACCCCATTTGTTGTATATTTTAAAAAATGGAATTTGATCTTGGTGTTTTGCAAAAATATTTTGGCTAACTTCATTGGTTCTTATTGTCTCTTATATTTAAAGCACTGTAAAAATAAGACAAGTACATTTATATCTAGAGAGTTATCCCTTTTTATCTGTCACTCTACTGGTATGCATTATCGGTGCATTTAATTAACCAATCAAAGAGCAGGAATATAAAAAAAATAATACAAAAATGAGACCAATCAGAATACATAAAACATTTACATGAGACCAATCAAAATGAGTTTTTCATCCAATCGAATTGGAAGATGCTACATTAAATGATTTGATTGGCTAAAATTGGTTTAAAATTAGCCAATCGTAGCACATACATATCAATACATACCATGTACACACACTAAGTATGACATTTATTTAATGACACAAAAATAATTCAGTTGTTGAAATTGACAGAAACAAAAACAACTTATAATGACCTGAATAAACTTATTATAATGAGCCAATTTAATTGGAAAGAGTGTTGTTTTAAAAAACAATCATGAAGCATTGTACTGATTAAGATCATGATGTGAAATGGAATACAACCTTTATCTCAAGAATGTTTTAATCCTGCCATTCCAACAACATGATGGTACGACCAAAATCAGAAGAAATAGGCCGTACCATTATTTGTTTAGGGATCATAGGATTAAAAATAAAACAATATTATAATATCAATGTAATGAAACCCATTAATATCCATTTACCCTGTCTTATAAATAAAGAACAATTTTGTTCCTCTGTTTATTCATATTGGCTTAAATTCTTAATTCATTAATCCAAGTACCCTACCATACTCTATATGAATATATTTATGTGTAAAGTATTTTACAAGTACTGTGAAACTAGTTAAACCCAAATACCACCTTACAACAATATTCGGTTTACACAAGTTAATTTAGATGTTACTGGTTTAATAGAGGATCTAGTTTATACAGATTCTAAAGTACCAAAGTATGTTCATAGAAACACTCAGTTTTTACAAAGATCATTTGATCATCTTTTTCCAATACGGAATAACTTAAAACTTCATCATCTTTTTTGTACTAAAATGATCAGCTTTTTGGATACTAAGATATGTGATAATTTTTTTCCCGTACTAAAATAAATGATCATCTTTTTTTAATTCCTAATGCGATCATCTTATCCAATACTGAAATACATGATTGTCTTATTCTGATACTAAAATACTTGAAATTTCGTCTTTTTTCGATACTAAATATCATGATTATTTTTTGCCGATACTAAAATAATTGATCTTCTATCACTGATCATTTTTTCGACACTTAAATATTGATTCAATGGTGTTGTAAATGCCAAGAAGTTATTTTGACTGGTCTCGCAGTGAAACATACAGTTCAACTGTCTGAAAGTGAAAAGTGAATCCAACTAGCTTAAAGTGAAAAGGATAAACTTAACGTTCTGGCTTGAGGTTAAGTAGGATAATTATACTGGCTTGAATTAAAAGTGGGATAGACCAACTGGCTTGAAGAGGAAGTGGGATAAACCAACTGGCTTGAATTGAAAGTGGGATAAACCAACTGGCTTGAATTGAAAGTGGGATAAACCAACTGGCTTGAATTGAAAGTGGGATAAACCGACTGGCTTGAATTGAAAGTGAGATAAACCAACTGGCTTGAAGAGGAAGTGGGATAAACCAACTGGCTTGAAGTGGAAGTTGGATAAACCAACTGGCTTGAATTGAAAGTGGGATAAACCAACTGGCTTGAAGAGAAAGTGGGATAAACCAACTGGCTTGAATTGAAAGTGGGATAAACCAACTGGCTTGAATTGAAAGTGGGATAAACCAACTGGCTTGAAGAGAAAGTGAGATAAACCAACTGGCTTGAATTGAAAGTGGGATAAACCAACTGGCTTGAAGAGAAAGTGAGATAAACCAACTGGCTTGAAGAGAAAGTGGAGTAAACCAACTGGCTTGAAGAGAAAGTGGGATAAACCAACTGGCTTAAAGAGAAAGTGGGATAAACCAAATGGCTTGAAGAGAAAGTGAGATAAACCAACTGGCTTGCAGAGAAAGTGGGATAATTCAACTGGCTCAAAGTAAACTGGCTAACAGTGAAAAGGGGAGACAATCACTAGACCAACCCAAAATCAAAGGGAGATAATAGACCTTGATAACTGGCAAATTGGCTCATATCTTAGCTACCATATCAACACAATAGTAACACAAAGCATAAACTATGAAATGAAGAATAGTATAGTTATTTAAGAAATATCTGACACAAAAAAATTGAAAACATCTGTAAAAACTTAAAAATCTCTCAAAAATGCAGTTATGTTACAGAAGTCATGACTGACAGAAATACATGTATAAAGTTAGTTTTTATATAGAGTTCTATTGTAGTAAAGAATTATGATTTAATGGCATGAGATATCAAAGTTGTCTTTCACAATTCTCGACAGCAAGCTATATTATCACTAATATGAGAAAACACACACATATGATAACTCACAGACTTGTAAAATAAAAATATATTACGAAAAGCCAAGTTAAATATAGCCACAAATGGAACATAAGACTCTATGATGTTGTTAAATATGCACGTTAAGTCTCTTGAAAGTTAAAAATTACCATGAACTGCACATTAGATTCATAACAAATTCATATGACAAATGACGAAAAACAAAGAATTAATTAACAATGCCTCTGATATGATAAAGCTCTCCCTTAAAGGAATGAAGATCTCGTACGTCACACCACATAAATGTCCGTGATAATACACAAATAAAAACAAAACCATTCAAAATTCAAAACCAGATTACTACTATTCATCATTACATCTTTCATGTTTAGAACTACGTACAAAAAACATATATACTGAAATACAGATCTATTTCCTCATTAATAACTTCATGGGTATTTAATGTTAGTCCTACATTATAAGTTTATCGGATAGTTTAGAAAATTCCATCTAAAATCTAGAGCATGTTCAATTTTGTTACTGCAGGTTTACAACTAAGAATGCTTGCAATATAGTTTTGCCAAGTCAACATGTGTTATCTTCAATTTTAAAATGTTATATATACAAATTTATTTTACTGAAAATCCCTAAAAATGATTACCGGTACATCAAAATGTTGAAGATGAATTTATTCTGTTTTCATTCAAAATTAAAATCTTCGTGCAGGTTACAAATGAAACTCTTTCTAAGTACTGAATACCAAAATATTGCAATTACAATTTTTTCCTAAACTAGCCACCATCTTCTTTTGTTATTATTTCTGATATCAAACTCATAAGATTTATCCTTATCCTAAAATTTAAATTTAAAGTTGATAAATATGCCAAGGGCAAAAACATATCGAGGCACACTGAGCTGAAAACTAGCAGTTACCATAGATACTGAACACATCCCTGATATCAAAAGAATATATAGCAAATTGATGAACACACTTTATCTAGTGAGACATAACTAACGGGAATAAACGTGGATCTACAGAATATCATTAAAATCAGATCTAGAAGCTGTGTACAAATGAATCTTACATTATGTACTAGTCACACATGCAAATATTTATAAATTAAATTAGTATCACATCTCTAAGTATCTATATTATGCACCTATTTTGCCAATTTTCATATTATCTTTGTAAGAGTTATTTCCCTTTGACAAGTGTCCATTCACTGTAAAATTGTTTAATTCTGCGGTGAAAAAAAATTTTGCAATTCAGACACTGAATTTTATTCTCCTTGCAGTGGCCAGTGTTAACAATTTTCTGTATGTAATATCTTAGTCTACATTTAATGAATGCTACATGAAAATATTCACTCTGGATTTAATTTTGAACTATGAAGTAAAACCCCGAATAAAGCAAAATTAAATCCCCAGTGAATAAAAGCAACTATATTGTACACATAAGCATTTTTTTCTGTAGAATTACAATTACTACATTTTTTGTCTTTTCTAGAACCCCTACTTTTTTAGGTTCTGTTAATGTGCTTGGTCATGAACATATCCCTTATTTTTTGTGAAACTGCAACTCTTAAGGAATGGAATGACATTATTTTTTAGTTTTCCATGAAAAATACCATTTTCCAGGAATTTGGACCAGAACATTTTTCATTGCTAGGAAAAATATAAGTTCTGTACAAATTAAGATGAAGGAGTATCAACTTGTAGGTAGGTAGAGGGTGAGCTCGTGTATCACCCTTTCTCTGCTGGATTAAAATAAATCATTTTCTCTTTCTCTTCTCTATTTAATATTATATTTACCAAGTAAAACGGATACTATAAAGGGGATTAATTTTGCAGGGTGAAAATTTCGAGATTTCTGAAATCTGTCATTTCGCATGGGTGTAATTTTTGCATAACCAATATAAGTGTGTATATATTCTATTGTTATTAAATTAACTTACAAGTAATATCTGTAGTCAAAGGTAACTTGCACAAAGGGAAATAACTCTTGCTATAAAGAGTTGAATCAAGTAATTTTATATAAATAATGGTGTATACTTTAAAATTTTAGCACTAAAGTTTCTGGTTTTCTTCTCTATCAAATTGATATACCAGTGTTACTTTTTCATCATGAATAAATTGCGGTAAATTTACAGAACCAGATCAGTGGATTACCGTAAACGGGTTTTTCACGAAAAATGAATTTTACAATGAATATTTCGTCCAATGGCATGATCTTTTACAACTTCATATATATATTAATTATAGAAACGAATGCATGACTTTAAACATATGTAAAAATCTGTACAACATTCAACTATAAATAACACTCTTATTATTAAACATTCAAAAATAAAACCTTTTTAAGCTACTACATGCATACATACAATTCACACACGGCTAATATTACATCCAAACTCATGTGTCACCATGATGTACAATTCACACAAATTGTCATGTTACTTCATGCTACCAGATAAAAGGGGAGAAAAAATTCTTGCAAATGTTTTTTTTTTAAACTTGCACACAGAACATTCATTAATCATTATATAATATATGCATCAATGAATCAATACATGAAAAAATATTAGGGTGGAGTTATTTTTTATCGGTAAATAATAACATAAAATTTTTTAAAATGACTTTTTTTGTCTTTCTATCAAAAGCACTTGACTGACATTCACACTAGTTGACAATATATATTACTCAGTTATTTACATTCTTTATGTACAATTCTTTATCATAATAATAATAATTATAATAATATGAATTCTCAATTAAATCTGTGGATTAAGTTAAAACATCAATTATGTATTCTTTTACTGTGTAATCAGATCAGGCTTTATTATTGAAGAACATTTAGCATCATTTCGTTTTATCGGAACCACTTCTTCCAGGAAACTGGAGGCTGCTATGGTGCTCACACATTTTACAGATATAAATGTGTCATTAATATTCCTGTGAAAGTTCACATTTTCTAAGAAATGTAGCTGGTTTCCGTGACAATCAACATTCCCACAGAAGATATATCCAGGACATAAAATGTTGTGAAATGCTCCCCATGAAATTAACCATGTTCAACATGTTTACAGTTTCATTTAATCTGACAACTTGCCATTTTCCAGCAATTTTGCAAATTTCTATGACTCATAGAGTAAAATAGTTTCCTAATTTTGTAAACAAGAATTATGGAAAAATCAATTTCTTTAGTTGTGTACATGGAACAAATAATTTCATTAATTGAAGTCTTAAAAGTTGCCATGGAGCTGTGTAAAACATCTTTTACAAGACATACGGCCCTAACTGCTCATTAAAGACAATTCCCAATACATGCATCTGGATGTTGCCAAATTAGCAAAATCATTGTATACTTTAAAAGTTATGGACTAAATGTCATGGTTTTTAAACAATTTAGTTCATCACATCTCATCACTTTTAAGTCATGAATCCTAGACCCTGATGGCCAAGTGGTCCAATGTACAGGATCCAGATCACAGGATCAAACACTGTCTCAATGTTTAGGTTCAAATCCCAATAGGGACAGATCTACACCATTGTAAAATAGATCAGAAGTACATGTATTTAAAAAAAATAATCCAATGCTCAATGCTTCCAGGAAAGCCTCTTTCTTGTTCACAAAAAATACTGACCCTCTTTATATCCCCTTATATTTTTTAAGTATCAAATTAACAGATACGGAAGGAAAAAATTAAAATGTCAAAATTCAGATTGACTATGCAAAATAGATGACAGAACCAACACGACACACATACATTCCTCTATCAATGCTGAAACGATTATCATTATTATGTTATGGTAATCTGATAATTGAACTGCTTTCGTTAATGCTCATGTGTAGTTTTTTGACTAGCTTACACCATATAATACCATAGTAAACTACCATAACAGCCTATAATGGGGTTCGCCGCTGTACCATGTGATACCCGCTAACGTTTATGCGGAACACTTATTTCCAGTGAATATAGAATCGCATGAGTTGGCGTTTTCCCGCGAAAACAACATCATTCCGGGAATCATTCTGTGACATTAATGTTTTCCAAAACGTTCCGCACAAAAGTAAAGAGGTATTGATCACGTGGTACAGCGGCAAACCCCATTTTGACATTCTAAAACTGTCAACAATCAAAACTATATCCCTTTTAAATTCCATAAAAACCTATAATTTTGAAATCCTAAAACTGCCAACTATCAAATTTAACAGGTATATCACTTACATAGCCTTTTTCAAGAGATTCTTAATCAAGAGCAAACCTCTATCAACTTATAATTATTCTGATACCTAAAAAACTTTTTTTTCAATCTTACAGATGTAGTAGCTCCCTCTTAGGAAGCCGTTCTTTTTAACCTCCTCCTCAATTCCTGATATACTCGGTAACTCTTAAATGTCTTTATTTCAAGTAAACAATAAAAATTCTTTAACACTGACATTGTATATGCTCAAGTGATACATTAAAAAAACCAAATTGTTTGGTGTGTAATAACTTATCGCCATGGTTTCCATTTTGCAAGAGAAGGGAGATAATTCTGCTAAAAGTTGCATTTTCATGCAATGCTGACAAACGAAATAGTAAATACTTCAAGATCATGAATGTGAACAATGGGGACAATGAAAAAATGTATACAGCTGATACAATTACCACAAATTAAGAATCGAGAATAAAAGATAACAATAAAGAAACTTGAGGTAATTTGATTTGAATCAGATCTAGAATCTTCCTTTTACATCCTGCTTCATTACCGAGTCTTTCTTTTTCAATGCGTTCTACACTTATGTAACCATCTACTGGAATGCAAAGCCAGCTAAAACAAACTTTTTAAAGTACCCGGTATTTCAAAATGCACCATATGGTATGGTTACCATTTTTTTTAAATTTTCACAAAATATTCCGGTATTTAAAATAAATCAGTTACAAATCAATTTTCATAACTTTTCTAGTACATGTACATGCAAAATTTGACAGCAAACCAATTGAAAATGGAATAATTCCCCATGCATCATGTGGCATGCTAGTTACAATTTTTTTTATAACTTTGGTTTTTCAAAATTACCTTATTTTATCTCTAGTAGTTCTGTAATTTACATTCAAGTTTTGATGAAGTAACACAATTTGGACACAAATAATAAAACTAGAATTATCTGTAATAGTGAAGCAAACTACATTTGGACCAAATTATAGCCTAAAATTATTTCCAGTAGTGAAGATACTACATTTGGGCCAAATAATGGCCCTGAATTCTTTCAGTAGTAAAGAAAACTACATTTGGACCAAATTATAGCCCCAAATTATTTCCAGTAGTGAAGACATTTGGACCAAATATAGCCCCAAATTATTTCCAGTAGTGAAGAAAAACTACATTTGGACCAAATAATAGTCCTGAATTACTTCCAGTAGTAAAGAAAACTACATTTGGACCAAATTATAGCCCAAAATTATTTCCATTAGTGAAGAAAACTACATTTGGACCAAATTATAGCCTAAAATTATTTCCAGTAGTGAAGATACTACATTTGGGCCAAATAATGGCCCTGAATTCTTTCAGTAGTAAAGAAAACTACATTTGGACCACATTATAGCCCCAAATTATTTCCAGTAGTGAAGACATTTGGACCAAATATAGCCCTGAATTACTTACAGTAGTGAAGAAAACTACATTTGGACCACATTATAGCCCCAAATTATTTCCAGTAGTGAAGACATTTGGACCAAATAATGGACCTGAATTACTTACAGTAGTAAAGAAAACTACATTTGAACCAAATTATAGCCCAAAATTATTTCCAGTAGTGAAGACATTTGGACCAAATTATGGCCCTGAATTATTTTCAGTAGTGAAGACATTTGAACCAAATTATAGCCCAAAATTATTTCCAGTAGTGAAGACATTTGGACCAAATTATGGCCCTGAATTATTTTCAGTAGTGAAGAAAACTACATTTGGACCAAATTATAGCCCAAAATTATTTCCAGTAGTGAAAAAAACTACATTTGGGCCAAATAATGGCCCTGAATTACTTCCAGTAGTAAAGAAAACTACATTTGGACTAAATTATAGCCCCAAATTATTTCCAGTAGTGAAGACATTTGAACCAAATTATAGCCCAAAATTATTTCCAGTAGTGAAGACATTTGAACCAAATTATAGCCCAAAATTATTTCCAGTAGTGAAGACATTTGGACCAAATTATGGCCCTGAATTATTTTCAGTAGTGAAGAAAACTACATTTGAACCAAATTATAGCCCAAAATTATTTCCAGTAGTGAAGACATTTGAACCAAATTATAGCCCAAAATTATTTCCAGTAGTGAAGACATTTGGACCAAATTATGGCCCTGAATTATTTTCAGTAGTGAAGAAAACTACATTTGGACCAAATTATAGCCCAAAATTATTTCCAGTAGTAAAGAAAACTACATTTGGACTAAATTATAGCCCCAAATTATTTCCAGTAGTGAAGAAAGCTACCCGAAATTATCTTCAATAATGAAGAACACTATATTGAAGTTTTTGAAGTTCTATTAAATGAATAATAACCAGTGCTAAGGACAGTGAAAAATGTTTGAAGTTGAAGTCAGGTTTATAGATGATGATGGAGGTAGAAATAAAACATGAAAATAACCCACAGATCTATGTGTTATCCTGAGCTTTAAAATGATAAAGAAAATTCTTAAAATATTTCTTAAAAATATTGTGCGCTTTAAAAATTGTCAAAAATATGATGTTTTGTTGAACAGACATGACTTTCATATACTACATGGATTTAAATTCCGGTAGTCAGTAAACCTTTAAAGTGTGAGAGCTTTGTTCAGACATGAGATCTGTAGATATAATTGTACATTTTACTATAAGATTAAACCATATTACCTTTTTCTGCTAAACAATTTTAATTTATCTTATACAGCAAGACCTGCTATTGTGACCACATGTAAACAAAAGACCACATGTTCATAAAGACCAGTTTTAAGGTCTGCTTGCTTCATATTTCAACCAAAAAAACTATACAGGCCACCTCTATATAAGGCCCAACTGCTTATAAAGGCCAGTAGAATCTTATCCCAATTGTTCTTTATTCATATTACTTGAACCTGTATATAAACGCCACCTGCCAATAAATGCCAATTGTAAAAGTTTCCTTGGGTGGCCTTTGTAGACAGGTTTGACTGTATAATGAAAAGATCACCTGTCTATAAAAGTCATGTGTCTTGGTTGTTATAGACAGGTTTTACTAGAATTTAATAAATAGCTTAACTATAAACTGACAAATTTTCTTAGACTGAGATCTACCTGATTGGGATTCAAACCTATGTGTTAACACATTGTGATCTGTAAGTCCATAATTTAGACCACTTGGCCACCAAAGCCTTTTATGAGATTTAAGACAAAAGAGATTGCTTATTTCTACTTGAAAAAATCATATATGCTTATGCTTGTCAAATTTACTCTTCTGCATGACAAAGTTCTAAAGAAGGTGAAATTAGACAGAGACAAGACTATTTTTATCAAAGCTGTTCTCTAATGAAAATGAGTAATCTGTCATTAAAATTTGATGGAAAATCGTAGTTACGAAAATAGGGATGAGAGGTTGACTGGGGTTATTACTTAAAATGGTTGTGTTGCTAAATTTATATTGCACAAAACAGGAATAAATCCATTTCATTCTTAAACAATTCTTTTAATTAAGGACAAAAAATTTAAATATCAAAAGAAATTTTCAATTTATACCTAACTGTGTGAATTATCATCTGTCTTTCTAACCCTTAACATTCCAAGATGGTATGTTCTGTCCAAGATCCATAGGTACATGCCACCAAGATCCATAGGGACATGCCACCAAGATTCATAGAGACATGCCACCAAGATCAAGATCCATAGGGACATGCCACCAAGATCCATAGGGACATGCCACTAAGATCCATAGGGACATGCCACCAAGATCCATAGGGACATGCCACTAAGATTCATAGAAACATGCCACCAAGACCCATAGGGACATGCCACCAAGATCCATAGGGACAACAAATCTAAACACGAAAAAAGGAATTTTTAATTTACACTGAACTGTGTGAAATCTGTCGTTTTCTTCTTCCTTAAAAATACTCTCACTGTATGTACCGTGTTTTTCATCTTAAGAACTACTTCAAATTGCTGCGTACAAGTAGAGATTATACATAGCTGTATAAGCATCTTCCTCGCCGGAATTCTAAATATTTAAGAGATAACATTAATTTCCTCATGAAAAATTTTAATACGCAAGAGATAACATAATGTTATGATCAAATTATGAATTGATATCTTGATGAAATACTCTGGAATGGCTTTGTTATAGTGTGGGTATGATTTAGTGATCATCATCTCACATTTCAAACACCATTTTCATACAAGTATATTCTATACATGTATTCAACCATCTTTACAGCGTAAACTACTTTATAAGAACCTGTTTTTAATTTCACCCGATGCCGTAATTTTTTGTTTTTAAAATTAAAGTTCCATTTAAAAAATTAAATTGCACAATCTAACCTCCCGGTTGAATAAATGTAGATAATGTAAAACAAAAATGTTCTTCAATGGTGGTTATATTAACTGACTTTAGCTGAAATACATATCTATTCAAGTTACAATTAAAACAGAGAGTTGATATTGTGAGACGGTCCCAGTTACTCTATCCTAGATAACAATAGCATCACTATGCACACAGAAACCAATGAAAAATGTTCATTTATATATATATATATATAAAAAAATTCATGGAGGCCCATACGGGTACATATATACATGTATCATTTAAAAAATAAGAGTCACTCATGATTGAATTTTAGAGAAGGGCTACCCCCTTAGCTTATAAGACTGAATTTTAGAGAAGGGTTATCCCCCTTTGCTCATAAGATTTTGAATTTTAGCCCATTGTTTATCAATGTCACGAAAATAGCATAAAGTCATTTTCAACTGCTCATAAGTTTTTGAATTTTAGCCCATTGTTTATCAATGTCACGAAAATAGCATAAAGTCATTTTCAACTGTATTACCGGTAGGTTTTTATCAGCTAGATATCTCATTAAATGGTTTATTTTCTGTTGGGAGTTTTTGAAGGTCTTGTAACAGTTATTTTAATCCTGCTGTTAAAATTTCTTTTCACTATATACATACATGTATCACATACTATAAGGTGGTAAAATTCTCTAGTTAGCAGAAGTTTATACAGAGAAGTTGGAAATAATAAATAAGGTATTTGACAATTCTATATTATAGATTTTAGTCAATGTGTATGTAACCTTAGAAAATCATTATAAATGTCCGACATGAAAATTCCATATTACAGATTTTAGTCAATGTGCATGTAACCTTATAAAAATTGCAATAATGTCCGACATGAAAAACTTTACATGGGTCATAAATGTGACTGGAAAATAAAAACACAAGTTTTACTTGTCTTAAAATTACTTGATTGATTGCAAATTGCTTTTATCCCTTGATGGGCCTCAATTATGACTAGCTTACAAACAAAAATGGTACATATACTTCCACATTTCTACATATGTATGAATATCTGAGATTGCTGCCTTCAACAAACATTATAGTCTTTTTCCTTTAATGTGCAAGAGATTTGTCTATTTGTGGAAATCCTAAATATATTCATGTAAGATATTAAAGAGTAGATTATTAGTGAAAAATTGAAAGTATTAAGTTCCTACAAATAGGATGATTCAATTCTTGATAATCCATCTATGGTAAATGAAGCCACATAATAGATTGTCAGTAGCATAATTATATTGTGCGTGATTTTAATTATGCAGAATTGAGAATTTCTTTTAAATATGGCATTTCTAATGCTTTCAAAAAAATCTGAAAATTATTATTTTTCTCTCTTTCTATATTTATCTTATATCCATTCATATTATTCCAGAAAATGTATTACCGAGAAATATTCCTAAAAATAACTAACCCTGAATTTAAGATGCATCTTTTAAACCCATTTTAAAAAATTAATCATGGAAATTAAGATTCAGGAGACAAAATATTAAAGATGTACAATGAACCAAATTCAACCTGATCATATAAAAGAACAGATTGACAGGAATGATATTTTCTTTTCTTTTTTTGTCTATAGGGACTAATACTGAAGATTAGTTTCTGGCTAATACCAAGGATACAGTAGTCAGTCTAGTTTCACTTCAAATATATCCTCAGATTTAAAAAAAACTCAAATAAAAGTAGAAACATTTAAAGTGGAAAAATATCATAATGGGTATCCTTAAAAACTTTTTTTACAAAATCCTGACAATAATAGCATATTTATATTGTTGTAAGTAAACTATATTTTTTGTTCTGTGTATACCAGTTTTTTGTTAATTTTTTCTACATCTGGCTTAAAGCCTATTAGTGGACAATTTTTAAAGAAATCTGTAGCGTTTAATTAATAACGGGGTTATGGTATAACAAAATGCTCGAGACAATTAGTACACTGATAATGTATGTATTAGAACACAAGACATACACAATTAAGTTATATCAATATTACCTTAATAAAAATTTTAAATTTCAATATCTTATTTAAAAATTACACTAAAAGAAAACAGCTTCACTTCTGTTAGCTTTGGAATTCTGTGATGATCAACTGGCAATTCTAATCCAGATTATATTTTTAAATCTATCACACCACAGTTGTCAGTCACATGATCAATCACATGACCAAAATCTCTTTCCACAAGAACTTTGTATGAAATTGACGATGATCTGTCTTCTAGCACATGATTGATCACATGATATAAACTGGACCATGTGACTAAAATGTCTGTCCTGTGACCAATTCCTTTTTAACACTCCAGCATGCCAGAACTGTTGTGTTAATTCACATGATCAACTCCATTTTGTTTTGTTTTTTCCATATGACTGATCATGTGATTGAAATCTCTATCACATGATTAAAATAAATTGAAAGGACACATATATCAGCACTAAAAATCACATGATATCACATTGACAGGACTAGATGAAGAAAGACATGGAAATTGGCAACAAAAACATCAGGTTTTTCGGGGTTTTTAAAAAGGTGAACTGGCATTCATAACTGTCACAAATATTAACATAATAAGTATAATAATAATTAATAATAATTAATATTTTATCTCAATGAATATCAGATGTTTGAACCACTGCTTTTCCATAGTCTGGATTGATAAATGAAAAACCCCGAAATTCCTCCTGATTAATGGCTTTGACAATAGAAGGGTCCACGGGTGTCAATGAAGGTTCCTCAGATGTAAAATCTTTGTCAAAATTGTTGGCATCTGTCTTAGATTTCTGTAAAATAAGTTATAAACAACATTTTAGCACATACATTATTTAATTGTATAGGCAAACAACATTAACCTGTTTGATCTTTCATTAGGCATATCCATATAGATACTTTCCATGGACCTCTAGCAGATTAATTTTTCAGTAGAGTGGTTGCCATTTTGATAGGCAATCTATATCATTTATCTGTCTATTTTAACCAAATTTGTTCATTTTAAAATTATTGTTTTTCAAAAAGTAATCGGGATATCAATAAAGTTTTAAAATTTATGAAATCACCAATGTTTTACTTTGATTTGATATATTTTATAAGATTTTTGTCCCCGTAACAACGATGTGACAATAAATTTTATACACCCTATTTTAGAAAGAATTATACCGGGTAAGACTTGATTTCTAATGCCTAAAAAAATGGCCGCTACTTTACGTTGAAAAAGGACAGTGTGACGTCACATAGGAACTATCTATAGGAGAACCCACCCAACATATGAGTAGTGTTAGAATTCAGTTAATTTATTAACAATGCATGTTTCACAAAATGTAGATGAAATGATACACAAGTTCCTTACACATAAATATAGTGGTCCATAATAATATTCAAATTAAAGGTCAAGTCGACAGGTCAAAATTTTTTGCCAATGATTTCTCAAACAAATCTTAATATTGCCAACTAAGCTGAGATCAACTGAAGCAGTGAGCTAATGTGGCAAACCGAAATGTACAGATCAAGAAAAACAGAGTGGAGAGGAATAATGGGGTTTTACACCTAAGCCAAGATTCTTTCATTTATATCAAGGTGGTCAGTTTTGGATTGGTGGAGGACACTTAAGAGTGCCCTCAAGAAAATTATCCATCTTCAGCAAGTGATTTGGCATAATGTAGATTACTTTTTTATCGCGAGAGATTTATTAACGCGTAATTTCGTGAGGACTGTCAGTCGCGAATTCAAATATCACACGAACATTCCCAGAGTCATGAAAATTATTCAGTCAAATTTAAAACATGACGGCAATCGACTTTGACCATCGTAAAAATATGTCATATAAGATGCAATAAAGTAAATCGTAAACTTCGCCATCACTTGCAAGGTTCCATTGAAATTTCCGGTTTAACAGGGTTAATTAACGTTTCCTTTCAACCGTTTACAAAAGAGTCTTGACGAAACTTCACGGTAACTTACAAGGTTCCATTGAAATTTACCTTTAAACACTGACTGACAAGGCTGAATTAAAATTTCCTTTCCACCTTTTACAATGACTGTGGAACATTAAGAAACGATCAACAAAACAAGAAGCATAAAGAAAGGTATATAACTATATAGCCGCCACGAAGTGGACGCAAAATTAAATATTCACCTGGATTGTGGACATACACATATTCGCGAAATGAAGCTCAGATGTAAGTAAGCGAAATTTGATACTACCGATATTAAAGTAATCTACAGTACACTCTCCGACTCTAGCTTCTGCCATGGTGGGATTAGAACCAAGGAGCCTGCTCGACAAGTGAAAAGAGAATAGCTTCCTATTTTGTGTAGAATGTTTTTTATAGTGACCATTAGTATTAGCTATGTTTAGCTTAAAAGCAAGAAAAAAGAAAGCCTGGACAATTAACCATATATGCAAAACTAGGATTGTTGTATGGCAAAAAAATACGTAAGTGTAAGAGAAAAATTTGACAGCATGTTATTTTTCAAATAAACCTAACATTTTGCCAATCCTGTGAAAAATGTCATCACATTACAACAGCAGTTTTCCAGTTGGGCAGAATGGACTAAATCTATACTTGCCTACCCTTTCTTTAGACTAGGAGTAAGTTTGGGTAAATTTTTATTGCAAGTTTTACAAAATCAGTTGTAAGGATTTCCGTGTTTGACTTGATAAAACATGGATATGCTGTATAATACTCAGGTTTGAATACCTAGTATTTGATTCCATAATGTCTTTAATCATTTAATTTGCAGCAAACGATCCTGATTGGCAGCTAAGTCTTTTCATGACCATGACATTAAGCAAATGTACAACACTGGATCTCCACCATCTTGCACACTTGGACAGTATTTACACATTTCCCTTTGCTCAAAATTGAATTGGAGAAAGTTGCCATTTCACTAAAAAACAGTTTCAACTCCATTTTCCAGAAATTATCAGATTTTTTCTAAGTCTTATGTTTTAACTGGCCAATCCTAAGGATGTAATTTTGACTTCAAAATCGTACAACTTACGCAGAGTCATAAGGGTAGGCAAGTATGCCAGTCCTATAACAGTGGCATAGCGTGCATATAAGCCAATAATCCTGTGCTTGCACATAATTGATTTAATAAAAAAATGTTGAGATTTTACAGTGAAATTACTTATTTAAAATAGAGAGAAAGAAAGGGTTCTGAAAAAATAAGCTTAGCGGAAAATGTTCATCTAATCAAGGATTCCCCCGCACCCTAGCAATTTTTATTCTCTGTTTAAATACTGTTGTAAAATGCAGAAAATGCACCACATTGCTCCATCCCCCCCCCCCCCCCCCCCCCAATTTTCAGGGGGAGCATGCACCTGGCCCCCCTAATGTGGACGGGCCTACAGGTCATGTAGTGCCTTTGGCACCATGCTTGCACATTCATTATGCTTTGGCTACGCCACTGTATCAATCCTATATAAAACACACCAATTTCAAGAAACATGTATACAATTAAGACTATACTTACAATTTGGTTTAAATGGTGGTTTAACTTTCTTTTGTTCTAATCCTTCCCAATCAATTTTTTCATTGAAAAACGGATGAATAAGTATAGCTCTCTCCTGAGCTTGTGATTTCACACATCCTAGTCGCTTCTCAAAATTCTTTGTCATGAACTAATAAAAGAAAAATAGAAGTTGTATGTATGGAAATAATTTACAAATTATTGACAAAATCTTGATTCTAGAAGAATATTTTCCCCGAAAGAGTGTATGCATTTACATGTCATTACATTGCTGTCGCTCTGGCTAATTTGGGGCCAAATTTATTCAACATCCCCAATGCCCAAAATGTATATTTTTCCCCCATAAATGTTAGTGATTTTTCCCAATTTACACAAGTGACCTATATGTTAAAATATACTGATTTGTAATAAAAGATTGGTACTTTTGTGACGTGAAAAAGACCGATAATAAGACACATATCACATAGTTCAGTGTCAATGTCAAAACGGGTAGCTCAGTCAGAGTTATCTTTCATTGCTGTAAGTATGCGACACATTTCCCCATATATTTCAATGTATCATTATGCATTGGTTCTGTCTACTTAAAGTAGAAAATTGACTGACTTCAAAATGTTGCACATTTCTTTTACCAACATCCTCTAAAATGCCGCTAATTTCTCTAATTTTATGACCCACGGACCCAGTACCAAAATGGGATGTGACTGACCTGATTTAGAATAAGCTGTCTATTTAAAAACAGTGAAATGTTAATGACATAATTGGGGCTAACAACTTACTACATGATACCTCTTAATGTTTGAGCAGAACAATTATTTCTGTTTGATACATTGAACAGGAAATTTTGTTTTAGCATACTGATGGTTCTTAGAAATAAAATATGTCATGAGCAAGACTAGTATATTCTCAAAGTATAACTGGTTCATAACTTAAAATGTTCTCAAAGTATACTGTAAAGGGGATTATTTTCGCGTAGATAAAATCTTCACTTATTTCGCGCTAAAGAAATTACCGCGAAAATTTTACCCACGCGAAAATATCTACCATACAGGTTAATATATCATATATATAGAATATACATCCAGTTATATTGGTTACAAGAAAATTTCACCCACTGGAAATGCGAGATTTCAGAAATCGCGAAATTTTTACCCTGCCAAAATAATCCCCTTTACAGTAACTGATTCAAAACTAACATGATTTTTTAAATCTTTAATAACACTCAATGGCAAGAGTGACTGATGCTTTTAATACTAATAAGTAGATTTGTTAAATTACTTATTCTCATGGTAACAAATTTTCAAGGTTCTAAGAAAAACTATTTTGAGGGGTTGTAATTGTGGTATTCATTTAAGGTAGATTTGAAAATACTATAAGTATTTCATGTAAACTTGTAGGTTAGGGTATCCACAAAAACAAATTAAATTGGGACAGCACGAACAAATAACTATTCACTGTAGAACTATGATTATAACAAAAATATACCCCTTTAAGAATGGAAACAGCTTCTTTACTAAGCCAAACTGGATATAGCACTTCATCGTGTAATATAGATTCAAATAGATCCTCATTATCAGCTTCAAACGGTGGTTGACCGGCCATCATTTCATACATTAATACACCTAGGGCCCACCAATCTACTGAAGCGTCGTACTTTAATTCTTGTAAAATCTGAAAAAGGGAGATAATTCTTCATGCCAATACAATGTATTATAAATGTGATTAGTATTCCATTATATATATACTGATAATATTATACAACACAAACATACTGGTCCATGTCCAAATCATAATCCCAAAAGTAAAATCTTTGATAACTGGCACTTAAATTAAACATCTGAACTTTTACCACTGAAGTGAGGACATGTGCTCTTGAAGGGTAAGTACCTTCTGTGTAGCTAGCTACATCTGTCACATGTGAAATCAAAATTGATAATGAAAGGAACATGGAGCTATGAGATGTCATATATTTCGAGGATAATTTTGGATAAAGAGACATCATACTTCCCAAAAGACAGAAAATTCCAGGTGTTACATATTCTACAGCTTCACACAATGTTTGTTTTAAAGCATTTTTTGTTGTAAAATCATGATAAAAGGTTGCATAGTTTATTACAGAAAACTATAAATTATAAAGTCTTACCTCAGGTGCTATATAATCTAAAGTACCACAGAATGTTTGATTTTCAGAAAATTTTGGCATAAAATCATGATAAAGGAAAGTAAACAAGTTACAACTAAAATGGGATGGGATTGCAAAGTGTCCTCCAAATGAACCCCAACTGGGAAATCCGTTTTCTCAACCATGCAGTACATGATCAAAATACAAATACATAATGGCTCAACCAGCCAAGTTTCATAAATATCTGGTAAAATAGATTTTAAGAAAAAACGTCTGACAAAATGATGGTGGAAGAAATGGATTAAACACTAGATGTCCCTCAACAGTTGAAAGGCCAGCTTCGATTTTTTCCGTTAAACCCGCGATTTAATCTTCAGGGCCGTTCAAGGGGGGTAATTCAAATTTGGTCGGCAGATGACGCTTTGTCGTCACCTCGAAGAATTTGCATTTTAGGGTTGACGCAATAAATCATTAATTAAATGGTGTTTTTAACTTAAACTATATATATTTTTGTATCCGTTTGATAGAAATTGATTTTTCTAGACGATCACAACAATTAAACACTCCTTATAACTAATTAAAATGCTGGAATCATAGACATAAACTGCGGTATCGTGAAAGGTCAAAATCAAGTGGGCGGTGCATTCGGAGTTTATGCCCGGTAAATTGAATTGACAGAATCGCATCCCACACCGATTGGGTTAAAAATTATAGTCGTAATCGGTAGCATTTAGAACACCGGTCATTTTGATACCGGATAGAAACCATCACTCGCACCGGTTATTGCACAGAAAGATTGTCAAGTTGACCCTGCGTGCCGATGATTTGGAAAACAAAACTTGCTATTTATTGCGTCTAGACATCTTCTAATTTGTTTATTTTTACTCTAGATATTTGTTGGTGTGTTTTTAATATAACCTTTAAACATTTTGTTTAATTTTAGTTCAATTTTGTAGAAAAAATCCCACGAAAATCAAACATCCAGATCGCCCAGCTGGCCCCATGTAGTCACTATGTGACTCAGAAATCAGCTGATATTGGATTTTTTTTACACTTTCATTACATTTAGAGTCACAAGAGGGACAGTTTGCTAGAAAACCATCTGAACAACAATTATCTGGTGTTGATTTAACTGCTGCAGTGCATGCAAATTTTAAAACTGTATTTTAATGTTTCAGATCAGAAGTTGGCAGTTGTATCACATATTTACAGGTAGGCAGGCTGACAAAGAGCATAATTATAGTTTGTTAAATTTCAGAAAGTTTGCAGAAGAGGAGAAGTCATGATATGGAAAATTACATAAAATGTTTTCAATTACACTTTTCAGACTGAATTAACTTTATTTTTTTATTTTTTTTTTTTTAGTAATTTGAAAAGTTTTGCCACTTCAAGGGGTTGAAGATGGATTTTAAATGCCAAAGTTCAGTTTAGTTATTCAGAAACTGGTGATGGTGTTGGCAGATATTGAGGTACAGGTTGCAAATGCACAAATTGCAAAAATGTTGTAATTAATGCAATTCTAGATCCTTCAGCTATCACTACTGCTACTGTTGCTGATGATTCCACAGCTACAAATACCTATAATAGGTTTTTAAAACATTGATGCTAATTTTGAATGTTTTCTCTCCACAGTAACCACAGCAAGTATGGATGTACCAGCAGAAAACATACTTGATAACACAGAAAATTCAGAAATGGATCACAAAGATTCTTGTACTACATGTATTAGATTTACTGTTCAAACATTTCATATTTTTAAAGTTGATACATGTACATGTATTTGAGCTTTTTATGAAATTTATCACAATATAACCCATTCACTTTTATTGTGCAAGAATCTATGTAAATATCTTTTACCATATTTTAATTTGAGCCAAACTTTAAATCATGGATCATTGCTGCACACATCATGGCTAGTTCTGACAGTCCCACAGTATCATTCTTGTGTGGTGAATGATGTTATACTGGTACTACATTAAATTATTCTGTTTTAATTAATTTCTTTTTTATTTTCAAGAATGCAGAATATGTGTAGTTTATTTTCATATGATTTTATGATACATCACTAGGTTTCCATAAATTTGAAATAATTAGTAGCCAAATTTCCAAAATTTGTGAAAATATAGTCCTTTTTAAAGTATCTCTCCACAATTTGCTAAAATAGGTTACTTTTTGAAAGAATTCCTCAGAAATTAGTAGCCAATGGCAATTTTGGCTACCAGGAATGGAAACATAGACATCATACATGTATAATCATTTCAGTTGATTTTCAGATTACCAATACCTATACAGTTTATTTTCAGATTATGCATTCCTACAAGTTAATTTTTAGTTCATTTTATTTACAGATAACTTTTTTTATATTTATTGACAGGTGAAATGCATATTTCAAATTTTATTTACAAATTTGCCAACATTGTATTTTCAGATTATTCATAGATAACATTTTTATTTGTAGATTAAATATTATTAATGCTATTGCTATGCTAAAAACAAGACAGAGACTACAGAATAAACAATGACTATGTTTGTTTGTTTTTTTTTATTGCAGATAACATTACATGGTCAACACACAGTACAATGTCAATAAAGATGTTTTGCTTGCATTTTAAAATTATCATTACTTTAAGGAAAAATAAATGCTAATTGACATAATAAATGCATAATTATTTTTGTGCATTACACTGGCACCTGTCCAACATAACATTTGAAATATTGGTAGGGGCATGGCCTCTTACTGTATAGGTTTGAATCTCATTCAGGACAGTTTTTGTGTGAGAAAGTTAGTCAGTTTGTTGTGGAATGTCGTTGGTTTTCTTTGGGCTCTACAGTTTTCTCCCCATCTCTAAATATGTTTGATAGTGAAAGAATCTTGACTTTTACTCTACTCCTTACCCTAAAAGACATGAAGCATCCTCTGGACTGAAGGTAGATACATGAACTTGATCCATGTCATTTTGGAGACAGTCAGAATTAGATTAATATTGCATCTGTGCATTAGTACTTTAGCTGCAAAAAGTCTACCAGCAGCACTTGATCTGTGAAAAAATGAACCACAGATACTAAAGAATTAACTGTTACACCCGGTAAAACTGACCTGACCATCTTATAGAAAGAGATTTTAATTTCTAGTTATTAACTTGGGGTGTGGAAACAGTATTTCTTCCTGTTCCACTGTCATGGTGCTGCTGTTGAATTTTTATTTAAATACTGCATTCAAAATCAGCACATAGCAACTAGTTGTCATATGCTGATTTTAAATTCATTATTTTAATAAAAATTTAAAATCAGCACATGACACCACTGAAAAGAAAATTATATAACTTTCTCTTGTGTATCAAATTTGAAGAAATATTTCCCATGGAAAATAATTTTATTTGATTAAGATTAAAATGTTAAATGAAGCCAATTTTTTTAGATTTTATTTATTTTTTTATTTTTATTTATTTTTTTTTTAATTTCCCTACATTAAAACAAATATCAATCAATAAGACAGTAAAATCACTTTATTTTTATTCGCATACATGCGAGAGACAGTGTAAACAAGGGAGATAATCATCATACGAAAAACAAAACAAAACAAAGCAACACCTGCTGATTTCTTAACTGACAGAATCGCATCCCGCATCGATTTCGGACATGTCTTTCATATGAATATGTTCAGAAATGAATATATTTTCAGAATTGAATTATTAGAACCCATCACTTGTCCTAATATTTAATAATTTGTGTCTGAAGCACGAATGTCGGCCGACAGATGTGAACCAAACCCCGCAAAAGGAGCCACACCTGCCGTTTTCTCAACTGACAGAATCGCATCCCACACCGATTTCGGACATGTCTTTCATATGGATGTGTTCAGAAATGAATAAATTTTTAGAAAATAATTATTAGAACCCATCACTCGCCCTAATATTTTCAAAAAATGTGTCTGAAGCGAGATCGTCGGCCGACAGCTGTGACACAACCTCCACTTTCAAGACGTATTACTCGTAATTTTCTGTATATAATTGGTTCTTTTTTACATAAATTGAAGGAAAAAATATTTATTGTTCAAAATATTTGATGATTTTAAGTAATAACGATCCCATTTAAAAGTATACTTAAATTTTCGAGACCTACTACCATTTCCGATTGCGTACCAAAATTTGAACTGAAAATCACGTGACTAAAGTGATTAAAAATCAGCCATATTGGAAGCTGGCCTTTCGACTGCAAGCTAAGCCCCAACTTATTTGTAGGACATAATTACAGTAAGGTGTATATAAAGTCTTACCTCAGGTGCTATATAATCTGGAGTACCACAGAATGTCTGAGTATATTTACAGTAAGGTATATATAAAGTCTTACCTCAGGTGCTATATAATCTGGAGTACCACAGAATGTCTGAGTATATTTACAGTAAGGTATATGTAAAGTCTTACCTCAGGTGCTATATAATCTGGAGTACTACAGAATGTCTGAGTATATTTACAGTAAGGTATATATAAAGTCTTACCTCAGGTGCTATATAATCTGGAGTACCACAGAATGTCTGAGTATATTTACTCTCAAACATTCCTTCTTTGCACATACCAAAATCTGCTATTTTACAATGACCCTCTGCATCAAGAAGGATATTATCCAATTTTAAATCCCTAAAATATAAATACATAGTATTATAATATCTGTAAATCGTGAAATTTTGGCATCAGTGAATAGGGCTCCCCACTGTAACACCTGACCAACGTCCCTTAGGTAGATCCATAACATGGTGACGTTGACGTTTTGTGCGTACCATCAAAATGTCTGATTTGATGTCTTTTATGTCCCGAATATGTGGTCTTTGGCGCCTCGATAATTATGGCAGGAACGCTGTTACACGTATCATTTAAAATTATTTTCTGCATTCACAAAAGATTAGAATTCACAATATCAATTTTTGAGTATGATTTTAAAGAACTAAACTAAATGGAAATTAGAAAGACATCCCTTAACATTTGTGCAAGACATTTTGGAAAATGTTTCATGTTGTGAATTCCAGGAATAACATTGTTTTTACGGAAAAACATTAACTAGTATGATTCAATATCCAAAGGATATAATTGTTTTGCACAAACATAAAGGGGTACTACATGGTACAGTGGTGAACCCCATATTTCAAAACACCTGCATACTTTTTTATTTGCATCATCGCTCAGTTCAAATGCAAGGAATTTACATCAAAAATATAATATTTGCAAATGTCTTATTTCCGTGTTTTGTTAAAGTTATCATGGAATTTTAAAGACTTTCAATATTGACATGTATGTTATTTTATAATTTTATTGAATACAAATGATGATAGCAACATTAAAGACAAGTTAAATTTCTGTCAATCGAAGCAGATATTTGGAAAGTAAAACTTAAGCCTCACTATGCAGCAGATTTCTTTTCAGAACAGTCAACTTGATCTACAACTTTGCTGGTATCATATCTATTCTTGCCATAACCTTGTATCTTGGCTGTACTTCACTAACTAGCAGTCCAGCATTTTGTTTTGCCAAATATACCATTTGCCAGTTCTGTGAAGGGCAGTGTTTTATGATTATAATCATCGACAAATGTACTTCCAACAACTTTGACTGGTCCTACATCTACGATGTCACAGTCTAATTGACAACCAGCTGTTTTGGAAACAGTTTTTGCCAGTGCGCCGCTTACGAAGAAATGGATAATTGGCAAATCCTGTGTTGTGAAATCAAGATCACTTGAAATAAGCAAGATTAGGGGAATAGGTGGTAAAACACCAATAGAATTAGTTGAGAAATCTGGCTTTGTTGATGGTTTTCTCCAGGTACTCAATTTTTTTAAATGAGTGCTTCAATATAAACAAAATTCTCTTGACGAGGGTATAGGAACACCCATTACTCCATTCCTCAGTCCAGGAAGGGATTGCTTTAGAAATGTTCATCTACTCTACCTGCATATACAGTCCAACCTGCCTTAAAGGCCACCTCTATATAAGGACCACCTGCTCATAAAGGCCAGTAGAATTGTATCCCAATTGTTCTATATTCATATTATTTGAACCTGTGTATAAAGGCCACTTTTACTGGTTCCCTTGAGTGGTCTTTATAGACAGGTTCGACTGTAATATGCACCTCTTGTAATATTGTATTACCATGGCTAACTATAATAGAACTTACCTATATATAATTCCATGCCGGTGAAGAAACATTAGGGCCAAAGTAACTTCAGCAGCATAAAACCTAGCTCTTTGTTCATCGAACTTTCGGGATCGTTGAATTTGGAACATTAAATCTCCCCCATTTACATATTCCATTACAAAAAACAAGCGATCCTGAAATCAGATAACAAAAAATATCAATATAATAAAACCTGTATATAAAGACAAAAGGATTATGAAATTTATAGACAAGTGGTTTTTATATACACTACAGCAGATTACTGAAACTTAAATTTAGCTCTTAACTTTAAAGGAGATAAAGCATAATCTCTACAAAATTTTGCCTGAAAGCCCTTGTTCAACCAATGGTATTTATTTTCCATGGAATATCAGAATCTTTGCAAAAATGACCCTTATTAACTTCACACCGATAACCTATGGTATTAGTTTTCTTAGGAGTACTCAGAATTTCCCCCCGCAAACCCCTTAATAACTTCAAATGTTCAACCTATTGGTTTTGATTCCCCATGGATTAGTCAATATCTTTGCCTGAAAGCCCCATAACACTTTTGCTATTTATAAATTCCTGCGACACATCATCATGGCCAGGCAAATTTTATCATACACCTTACACCTGCTTAAGCTAAGCTTCTCTTATTGAGCTAAGAAGCAAATGCCCTATGCTGCAATACTGACAGTAATAAGACTTACCCTAGTTTGGAAGCATGAATGGAGTGCCGTTAAAAAGGGGTGTTTAGCTGACAGTGCAAGAATTCTCTTTTCTGTCATTGTACATTCTACATCATCGTCTTGTATAATAACATCCTTTTTAAGGACTTTAACTGCATAAACCTCGTCTGTCCCTCGCTTTTCTGCTAGCATTACCTAATAGAGATAAATAAATTGGTTAGTTTTATATCAGAATTATATGTACATCTTGTCATCATCATGTACCAATACCTCTATAGTAAGGTATAGAAATTTTGAAACTCAACCAGAAATGAAAACAAACATGGGACCAATGTCTCCAACAATTTTGTTCATAACTCTAGACATAAAGATAAGAGAAAGTATCAATAAATAAATCTTTTATAACTTTAAAATTCACTGCAATTTTGTCAATTTGGGCCGTCCAATAATACTATGACCACACACCACTGGACATTTACATCAGTGCCCATTCAATGTTGGGGGATTTATAATCAGTGGCCTTAGTGTTTGTCTTTTCTTGTCCTGTTTTTTACAGTTGTATCATATTTGTATTGTGCCCTCAGTTGCGTTACCTGTTGTCAAAATGTCCCTCAAAAATTTCACCACCTTACTTATCACAAAACTATTTTGAACCCTCACAATTCTTCTTGCATGTTTCTTTATAAGCCTCTCTCAATTTATCACCAAAACTTTCATAATACCAAAACTTCACTGCACAAAAGGTGGTAATGTATCAATATAGCTGTATTTTTATAATTCACAAATACATGTTTGAAGATAATACTTACTTTACCAAAACTGCCTTTTCCTAAAACTTTTATAAAGTTAAAATCTGATAAAGAGTATTTATCGGCTCGTTTTCGAGTTCGTTCCTGAGAGGGGCTACGGCCTCGAATGCCACCACAGAAATCTGGTAATGGCAGTTTATCACTGGAATCATTGCCTCCCAAGCCTTCACGCTCAAATGCTTCATCAACATCTGTAATAAATAAATGAATAAATTTAACTCATTTTTTATATTCACCTGTCCCTGTTACATACCCCGATTACGATACCCCAGACAGTATGATCAGCAATTCTGAAAATTTTTATGTGTGAAATATGCAACAGTAGAGACTTTTTTTAACAAAAATTTAGCCTAAAAATCACCTGCGTAATTACACAGGTGCACAATTTACATGGGTTTTTACGGTAATTTTTATAGCTTTAAAGGTGAGTAACCTCTGAAGGGGTGTTGTGGGGTTGCAAGGGAATGATATTGATTTCATTTGCATCTTATAATCTTATTAATCTGTTGTAATTCAGAATTTTCTGCAAATATTCTGGGATTTGGGGATGTTATTGCGGGATTTGTTTGATTGAATGAATTACAATTTATGCATTATGAGTGATTATAATTTATGCATTATGAGAAAACTTAATGGTTATTCTGACAGGAAATTGATTTTCATTTCTGAATTACAGATTTCAATTTAATTATTCTTAACCTTAACTTTAATTATTCTTAACATAAATATGTACATATATGTTTTTGTCTAGAAGATATACACTGGATGGATTGAAGTGGGGGAGGTTGGATGATTTTTTTTTAAATTAATCCACACATTTTCTTAAATAGATGTAATTTCATTTTAGAATAACAGATTTCATTACCATGTTTTTCTGTCCATTTCTTTTTTTTTTTTTTTTTCATGTTCAAGGTTAACTTCCTTGTTATGTACCAGTGACTAATTTACCATTATTATCTCTGACTCTGCCTACACATTAATCATTCTCACACATGAGACATGGAAATCCCGCATTTTTACCCATGTGAGATTTTTCTGTCTCACCCTAGGGATGAGATCACTTGTCTCAACCAATAATTTCTCAACGTCACAATCACTTACACACGCTTAATTGATGACATCATAATCATTTTACGTGAGGATGTCAACAAAATTCAATGGCGTCATTCTCAGTAAGCACGGATGATGGCATGAAAACTGAACATTTGATGCAAACATTTGTTTAAAAATTGCGTTTCATATTGCAAATGTGTGAGAAAAGAATCATACACCAGTTACAGTGTAAGACAGAGATATCTCAAACTCTGGTGAATATTTTCCATGTCCAGAACTCACTAAAGCTCGTTCTGGACATGGAAAATATTCACCTTTGTTTACCAGTGTAAGATTCTATTATTCTTTTCCTTGTCTCTGATTGGTAATAACCTGTTTTTAATGGTACAGACAAACGTGTCTAAGCAATCCAGTAAAATTGGCCTTTATGGATCGACAGGTGACCTTTATATAGAGGTTCGACTTACATAAATAAAGAGCAATTGGGATTAAATTTTGATGGCCTTTAAAAGCAGGTGGCCTTTATATTGAGGTGGCTTTAGGTAGCTGTCACTGTATTAAAAGTCTTTTAAAAATCCACATGCTTTGTCTACACCTTCATTGTATCTGATAATATTATTTAACAATTTCAAAGAGTGGAAATGGGTAATGGTATTTTACATCCTGATAAAAAATCTTTCAATTTATATCTAGGCAGTCATTAATGGGATGATAAAGGAAACTTGAATACTGTAAAGGGGATTATTTTCGTGGGGTGAAAATTTCCTGATTTCTAAAATCTCGCATTTCGTGTGGGTATAATTTTTGCGTAACCAATATAAGTGGGTGTATATTCTATATATATGATATATTAACCTGTGCGGTAGACATTTTTACATAGGTTAAATTTTCGACGTAATTTCTTCAGCGCAAAATAAGCGAAAATTTTACCCATGCGAAAATTTCCCCCTTTACAGTACCTGGAAAAAACAACCAACTTTCTGCAGGTGAACTGACAAACTTTCTTCCACTAGGTCATGCCAAAATGGGATTTGAACCTAGACAGTGAGATGGGTCATAAGTGTGTGCTGTAGACCACTTGGCCACAGAGGACCCCAAAATTGAAGAGTGATGTTTAACACAAATAACAGAAAATAAGGCATAATTTTTTTAAATAAAATTTTTATTGGTTTTCAAAACTTTTTTATAATTATTGTTTTTAAAGATTTAAAATTAAAAATTTAAGAAAATAATTTTTTTTTCCTGCGCCCTCCACCCTTCTCCCCAAATTTTTGACAATAACTACAAGTAAAATTAAACATTTCAGAGATTCAGTAAAACTGGTAGTCTGAAAAAAACTGTTTTATAAATATGTACAAAGTATGTGTTATTTAATAAGTGTATTCAACTGTTGTACATTTAACCTTTTATACCTATACCTAATATTGACGATACAATTTACAAGTCCTTATATTCAACAGTTTTCTGTAAACCTTTTTCATGGAGGATACTTTGACATTTTACAATTATTACCTGTAACTTACAGGTAATTGTTTTTATTCTTAACAATGACGTCAATTTCTATTATCACCTAAATTATCAACCCAACATCTCTCCTGTACACAATTTGGTTTTCTGCGTTTTTAACAATAAATTAATGCAACGTTACATAACAAATTCCTTTATTTTTATTCAGTTCTGATTTTTTTATATTTTTTTGGGGGGGGGGGGGTGGAATTTTATCCTTTATCTTGATTTTTTGTCACGATACATTTTTTTCAAAAATAAATGAAAATAGATTTATTTAAAAGACAGTTGTTAAAAATATACTAAAGATAGAATTATACTGCCAAAATGTTTGACATGTGACAAATGTAACCTCCCCTAAAAGTAATCAATCTGAATATACAGTAAATGGTTACTAATTGTAAACCCCCCCCCCCCCCCCCCCTTTGCTTATTTGTGATGATAACATGTATATGTAAAGTAGATTTTCATTTCTTTTGCCGTATATTTCCATAGATAGGTCACATTTCTACTAAATTTTAATACATAATATTTGAAAATAGCAAGCCGACATTAAAATATTTTGATAATCTGACTCAAATTTCCAATGCATTTCAGAAAAATGGGGGCCTTGGTGGCTAAGAGGTCTAAAATGTGTGCTTAACAGATCACAGGAATTTATATACACCTGCGTTTGAATCCAACTCAGATTGGTATATACCTGTATGTGAGAATGGCAGGGTAGTATAGGGGTTGGCATATGGGTGGATATGACCAAATGGTATATAGGTGAGAATGGAAGAGTGGGTATGGCAGGTCAGCATATGGGTGAGCATGACCAAATTGGTATATGACAGGTAAGGCATGGTATATGGTTGGATATGACAGAGTATTATAGGGGTGGATATTTTATGACCAAGTGGTAGATGGGCGAGAGTGGCAAGATGGGTATGTCAGGGTAAATGATGAATGAACATGACCAAGTGGTATATGGGTTGGTATGGCAGAGTAATATATGGGAGGACACAACTTGAATAGTATGACTGAGTGGATGAGCAGGAACAAGTGGTATATAGATGAGAATAGCAGGGTAGTATATTGGCAGACATCAAAATGATATATGGGTGGGTACAGACAGAGTGGCTATGGGCAAGTATGGCAGTTATATAATGGGCACTCCTAAGTGTGGGCATAGCAGTGCTATATATTGGAAATTTGAATAGTCTTTTGGAAGGTATGACAGAGTATAAAATGGTTGACACAATAATGTGGCTATGGGTAGGTATGGCAGTGCTATATATTGGTGACTTGATCAGTTTCCTCCAACATCTATGAGCCTTGACATAAAGGAAAACATTTTGACTGGAGCATAAAATTCCATTACTCCATTTCACTCTGACTTTTAAATCAATCTCCCTCTATTTCATTGCCTGCCACAAGACTAAACTGGTATCACAGGTACATGTCATGACCTCTGACCGTACCTTCATTACAAATTTAAACTTAAACAAGATTAACCTGGTATCACAGGTACATGTCATGACCTCTGACCGTACCTTCATTACAAATTTAAACTTAAACAAGATTAACCTGGTATCACAGGTACATGTCATGACCTCTGACCGTACCTTCATTACAAATTTAAACTTAAACAAGATTAACCTGGTATCATAGGTATGTCATGACCTCTGACCTTACCTTCATTACAAATTTAAACTTAAACAAGATTAACCTGGTATCACAGGTATGTCATGACCTCTGACCTTACCTTCATTACAAATTTAAACTTAAACAAGATTAACCTGGTATCACAGGTATTAGTAACATTAGATGTCCTGACCTCTGACCTTACCTTCCTTATACAAGATTAACCTGGTATCACAGGTATTAGTAACATTAGATGTCCTGACCTCTGACCTTACCTTCCTTATACAAGATTAACCTGGTATCACAGGTATTAGTAACATTAGATGTCCTGATCTCTGACCTTAACTTTATCAGGTAGAATTGTATATGTTGTTAACAATCTGATGGTATAGGTAAACAACATTGACCTGTCCGTTTGACCTTTCATTAGGAATATTCATACAGGAGAATCCAACCATTAAATGGGTAGTGTTAAGATCCAAGTTAATACATACACAGTGCACAGGTTTACTCGAAGAGGTGAGTGTATCTCATGATGTATACAAAATAAACACCTGTGTTCCCTATACACAGATGTACTTGGTTTGTGATAAATATTTAAATGAAAGGTCAAACGGACAGGTCAATGTTGTTTACCTACAGTGAGTGACTTTAAACTATGTGAAAAGGAATCATATTTATAACTTAACACCTTCTTATGTATTGTTTGCTGCAAACAACCCGAATATCTAAACATACTCGTTGTAAACAATGTTATCAGATAATGAATAATCTATATCACAGGTAT
Source organism: Anadara kagoshimensis (assembly GCA_021292105.1). Classification (NCBI taxonomy): domain Eukaryota; kingdom Metazoa; phylum Mollusca; class Bivalvia; order Arcoida; family Arcidae; genus Anadara; species Anadara kagoshimensis. The sequence continues at coordinate 7,869,844 of CM037858.1, read as the reverse complement.
TACTGATGAAGGTCAATCAATGTTCTGACCTCTGACCTTACCATTATAAGTAAAATATCAAATAAAATATCAAACAAGATTAACCTGCTATCACAAGTATCGGTTACATCAGATGCCTTGACATCTTGACTTTACCAATAATAAGTAGAATATCAAACAAGAATAACCTGGTATTACAGGTATGGGTGATAAGGGTAGTATCAGATGTACTGACCTCTGACCTTACTGTTACATAACTAAAATGTAAATTACAGCTTACCTGGCATGATCACACGTCTTGGTGATGAGGGTCTACCACATGCCTGGACCTCTGGCCTTACCAATATTAAGTAAAATTTCAAACAAGACTAACCTGGTATCACAGGTATCGGTGATGAGGGTCAATCAGATGTCCTGACCTCTGACCTCAATGTCTTGTATAATAATTTTAAACAAGACTCACCTGGTATCACAAGTATCAGTGATGAGGGTTGATCAGATATCCTGACCTCTGACCTCAATGTCATTATAAACAAAACTCACCTGGTATCACAGGTATTGGTGATGAGGGTTGATCATATGTCCTGACCTCTGACCTCAATGTCATATCTAATTTATTTAAAAAAGATTCACCTGGTATCACAGGTATCGGTAAAGAAGGTCAATTAGATGTCCTGAACTCTGATCTCAATGTCATTATGTATAACTAATTATAAACAAGACTCACCTGGTATCACAGGTATCAGTGATGAGGGACGATCAGATGTCTTGACCTCTGACCTCAATGTCATTATGTATAACTATAAACAAGACTCACCTGGTATCACAGGGTCAATCAGATGTCCTGACCTCTGACCTCAAAGTCATGTATAATTATTTTAAACAAGACTCACCTGGTATCACAGGTATCGGTGATGAGGGTCAATCAGATGTCCTAATCTCTAACCTCAAAGTCATGTATAATTATTTTAAACAAGACTCACCTGGTATTGCAGGTATCGGTGATGAGGGACGATCAGATGTCCTGACCTCTGACCTCAATGTCATTATGAGTGAGTGAGTGAATTATTGTTTAAAGCCGACGATGTCATTATGTATAATAACCTATAAACAACTCACCTGGTATCACAGGTATCGGTGATGAGGGTCGATCAGATGTTCTGACCTCTGACCTCAATGTTATTATGTATAACTAATTATAAACAAGACTCACCTGGTATCACAGGTATCGGTGATGAGGGTCGATCAGATGTCCTAATCTCTGACCTCAAAGTCATGTATAATTATTTTAAACAAGACTCACCTGGTATCACAGGTATCGGTGATGAGGGTCGATCAGATCCTTTGTTTGGAGATTCTGTACTTATGGATGTCTGCAAAAAAATAATTTATCAGATAATTACTTATAAAAAAAAAACATGACAAAAACTATGCCTCAATAATTCTATGTCCCCTAACATTTGTGCGGAACAATTATTTCCATTGGATATGGAATCGCATAAGATGACGTTTTTCTAAACATAAAGCATAATTGCTGGAATTTGCGACATGAACATTTCCAAAAACATTCTTCATAAACGTTAAAGGATGTTGATCATATGGGACACCATTTAATCATAAAAACTATCTATTTTTAAATAATTGTTATATGTAATGCATACATTCTTTGTTCCAACCCTGTAGTGAAGATAGAGAACTGTAATAAACAGAAATGGTAGAACTGGTGATTTTTATTACTTGATAAATACATGACAATGGGGTTTGCAACTGTACCAATTTTGCTTACACATATGGCAGGTGTAGCTAGCTAAACAGATAATGCTTACCCTTCCAGAGCACCTGGCCCCCCCAACTGGTGGAAGTCCACGTGTTTAACCTAACTTGTCAGTTTCAAAGTTTTTACTTTGCTTCTGAATTAAGATTTATGTAAGGATTTTCCATTAGTATGTTTGTTTTCGATTTCAGTCATAATTTATATTATGTAAACACTAACCTTTTTCCGTCTCTGTGACAATTTATCACTGGTAATTCCCATTTCTTGTAAGATTTGTGCCATTTTCTGGGATCAATCCCACAATTGTTAGCTACATTTTTCTGACATCGTTTATGAACATTCATTTTACAGGCTAAAAGAAGAAACATATAAAGAATTAAATAGAGTTAAGTTGAATAATGTTATTTAACGTCCCAATCAAGAATATTTCACTAATATCAAGATGTTTCCAACTATAGGGGAAGATGCAGAAATTTTGCCCGTGTGTTGTGCTGATAGCATTATAAATGCAACACCTACTATGACCTTTATATAAAGTTCTCATCCAAAAGAGCTGTGACTTTCATTTCGGAGAGCAGAGTACTTGACAAAAGAACAGTCACTACACTCTTTCAAGTCTTGGGTCAGACTCAGATCCACTGCCTCCCACTTACGGAGGGAGCACTCTACCAACTGAGCTATCACAGAGGTCGAATTAAAATGACAACCATATTGAAACAATATGCTTTTTTATGTAAACCATGTATAAAATAAACCCCATAATAACAAGTTATGGCTGAAATGGGATGCCATTTCAAAAGTGCCCCCCTCCCCAAAACACACCCCAACTGGGAAATCCATGTTTTCCCAATCATGTGCATGATAAAAATACAAATAACCAATGACACATCTACTCCACCCAAAGACTATTCCTGTGAAGTTTTATAAAGATCTGTTAAACAGTTTTTGATAAAATTGGCTGAAGAAATGGAGAAACATTTTAAGTCCCCACTTAGTTTGGAGGAGATAATTCCTATGCAAGGGGTACTACAGACAAAAGCTATTTGTCTCAGAATCTTTATGTTCCCTCTTGAACTAATCTGTGAGTTTCTGCATTGATATTTCTTCTTTTATAAAACATTGTAAACCAAAACTGTTGTGAAATAATAGAATGCTAATTGATGGTATTAAATTATCAAGCCCCAGTCATCAAAACTGTAGTAAGTCCTGTCTGCAATTTTCTTTGGAAATACTGCATATAACCATGTAATACTAAATTGGTTTTCTGCCCTGCACAAAAATCAGGGTTTGTATAGACATTTGGACTCCAAATTTAAGGACTTTTTAGGGTCTTTTCAGGGTCTTATGTGCAAATTCAGGGCCTAATCAGGAAGACAATTTTAGATAAAAAATATTGGTGCAAAGGCAATTAAATCAATAAAACAATTACTTACGTGTCCATAGTAATGACACTTGAAGTGGATAAGGTTGAAGTTGGACGTTCGGGAAGGCCAGGTACCTTTAAATTGCTCATTTCAATGTAACTTATTAATTAAATTATTTATTTATATCAATTTATTTGCAACCTCTTAATATTGAAATACAGACACCCAACTGGCCAAATTCAAGGACTTTTTAGGGTCCTCAGGATAAATTCAAGGGCTTTTTAGGGTCAAAGTTGTTTTTAGGGTCTTTTTAAGGCAAACCTCAAAATTGAAGGACTTTTCCAGGCCTGTACGAACCCTGAAAATGACCCAGCCCTGCAGAGAGTTATTTCCCTTAGGTACCTGGGTGTTATTTTCAACTCTCGACAGGCACTAATGCTGTTCTTCAAAGTCATGACATAAACTTTTCTGTTCTTTGAACAAGCAAGCTTAGAAAAAGATGTACAGTACAGACCTGTCAAAAGTTTAACACTGAGCTAAGGAATTTGTGCCAAACTGGCAGCTCATATCAGGCCCGCCATTATAGCAATAGCTCCCTAACTTTACGAAAACTACTTTGTATGCCTCAATAGATTTTCAACCACTAACTATCCATATCTAAGCCACACAGCAACCGAGCTTAGAATCCTTCTTTGTTAGCACAGCGTTAAACTTTCGACAGGTCTGTACAGCAGTATATGAAAAGTACACTTACCCTCACATTGTAGACCCTGTTTAATTAAACCATAAAGTAGTGAGCCACAATGATCACAAAATGTTGGCCTTCTATAATTATGAAGATTAAACCTATGTGGAACATTTATATTAAACCTAGTACCACTGCTGACCTGAAAACAAAAAAAAATTTACACATCAAAACTTTTATCATTCTAGATTCAGTCTCAAGTGAAGGATATAAAAATTATCTGAAACCAGTCAGACAAGGTAAATAAAATTCAAACCACCAATATAGACATAAAGTCTTCCTTATAACATTTTATCCGACCAAATATTTGCCATATCCTCACTTTATCATCTCTTTTACATCTAGTCAATCATTAAGAGTTGAGTAATGGTGTTTATTGTCCCATTCAACAATATTTCACTTATATCGAGATGTTGCCAGCTATAGGCAACGGTGCAGAAATTTTGCCTGTGCATTGCTCTGATGGCATTATTTGGCATATCCTCACTTTATCATCTCTGATTTAATTGGATATTTACATCTAGTCAATCATCAAGAGAGTTGAGTAATGGTGTTTAATGTCCCATTCAACAATATTTCACTTATATCGAGATATCGCCAGCTATAGGCAACGGAGCAGATTTTGCTTGTGTGTTGCACTGATGGCATTATAGCCGGCTAAGTATTTAATTGGCATATCCTCACTTTATCCTCTGGTTTAATTGGATATTTATATCTAATCAATCATGATGATGCCTTCAATATGACAAAGTGTCCTTCTCTACAAGTGACTAGATGCCTCCTAGCACTCATTGCAGTTTAAACTAGTCGTGTACTCTCAGTCACTTAATGCTTCTGTTTGATAATTTATATACATTGAACCTATCTGCTCAGGAAGTAAAATACTAATTTTTTGTCATGGCACAGCAACAAACCAGAGGCAAGACACCATTAAGTACTGTGTTTTCTGGTGTCATTGGCATTAGGGGTTTCCCTATTCTAAATTTACTGCCAAAAATTGAAGCATTTTCAATTCAGAAAGCATTTTGTCTGAAATAGAGAAAACGATTCACAACATGGTTTGACTTTGTTTCCCCCACTTCAAAGTTGATGATTGATGAGACATTCTTCTAGGAATGTATTAAATAAAACAAAACTCTTTTAGAATATCCCTACATTCATTATATCTGACCAATTAACATATCGCCAGCCATGCCTTTAATGTTCCGACACTGTCCGCCATCACGGTATCAAAGCAGCGCCACGGTAACTAATGACGTAATAGTATCAATGACATCATTAAATGGCACAATTCAGGCCGAGTTTTCATTCTTTTTATGTGTAATTCAAACATGCTGGGCCTTTTGAGGGAACATTGTGGGTGTGGTCGACAATCTGTCAATTAATATTAAAACATAATCCATACCTCTTCTACAGCTGCATCTCTAGAACCTGGACATTTAGTGACCACATGTTCATGACATCGCTTGTGTACTACACAGGTACATACTAAAAAATAACAGAAAAATTCAAATCAATTTTATATAAAACCATAGAAAACAAGTAAATTTAGTGAATTACGTTTCAAGCTAGCAGGTTATTTTTTTGTAATTTGCACTTATGTTCAAATTACAATAACTCTCAGGTAAATGTGCAAACCAATTCGGGTTAAAAATATGTGCATCTCCTATCAATAGTGATGCTTTGCACCAAGTTTCATAAAATAGTGCTTCATAGTTTTGGAGAATTTGCACAGACAAGAATTTCAAATGGATGAAAGGATGGACGGAACTCTAACTTAATATCCCCCTCCTTCTTCCAAAGGTGGGGATAATAACATGACAGTTCTTAATGCCAATGCATGATAAGTGTTTATATGGTCCAATCAAGCTTCTTTCATTCTTTTAGTTTAGTTTACTAATTTTCTAAAGTTTTTACTTTGCTTTTGGGATTGTGATTTGCACATAGACTGGTATGTTTATTTTTTGATGATTACATCAAGGCAGTCAGTTCTGAGATGGTTCTGGGAAACCAGAGTGCCTAAAGAAAACCATCGAGCTTTGATAAGAGAGCTGACAACTTTTCTCACACACTTGCCAGAGTGGGATTCAAACCTAGTTGGTAAGAGGCACAGTGGTCAGTAAGCATTCGCTTAATATCACTTAGTCATGAAGACCCCCCCCCTTCCATACATGAAGAATGAAGCTGTTGTTTCAATTTTTCTAATGTCTCTAATTTCCATTTTTTTAGTTTTAACATGTATGCATAAATGTTATACAGTAATGAAATGTTAAATGTGATTGTCATAGCAACAAAATTAATATATATATATGATTTATATGTATGTTTATTTCTGCGACTGATACTTGATTGATCAACTTCTTTGGATGTAATGTTGTGATGGCTTGTTTGCAAATGACCTTTCTCCAAAAAGCACTAAGTTGAAATTTTACTTGAAATATGGATCATCTGTAGTGGATTGGTTGCCATGGTAACCAATGAATATTTTTTAAATATTTTTTTTTGAAATGAATGGCTATTTAAATCTTAAGACTAGGCCAAATATCTCTGTTGTGTAACTTATCTTTAGAGTTTTTTAACCTTTACGGAAATTATGGTAAACATATTTTTTCTAATAATCATGTCATTTTTTTTCTCCAATTTCCAGGTAAATATTTATAATGGTATCACATGTACATACCTTGACACTGATAACCTTGTTTCCATAGACCCCTGAAAACAGCAGAAAATATCATTTTTAATCCATACAATCAAAGTACTGATGTCCTGATGGAACATAAAAACATGATATCACACTTTTACACAAAAGTTGTTTTGCATCAACATTACGAAAGGAAGATTTTTCTGCAGAAAAGTCAAAATAAGGAACTCAAATGGATAAATCGATTGAATGGGTTTTTACGTCCTTGTCAATATTATTTCACTTATACTGAGACATCACCACCTATAGGTGAAGTGGCAGAAATTTTTACTTTTGCAGTATTCTCAGTGCAAAGTGCAATCTTTATCATGTCATGCTTATCATAACATGGCCAGCTGTTTTTAAGGTCTCTTCTGAAGGACATGTGACTTTCATCAATAAATGCTAAGTGGTTGCGGAAAGAAGAGTCACTACCTATTGTCAAGTCCTGATTATACCCATCCGGGGTTTGAACTCTGACCTCCAACATATGGAATACACACTCTACCAAATGAGCTACATGTACAGTAGCAGTCGGAAATTCTAATGGAGTATACATGTACAAGAAGGAATTTCGCCCCAAAAAAGGAATGTAACAAACTTATAGCCTAAATTACTGTAAACGTATTTAATTTTGTGTGTATTTATTTTTACGGTACAGGAAATTTAGACATATCTGCGTAGTTAAATTTTCGCATTTTTGAAATATGCATTATAACATAATAAGTATAATATAATTTACGCGCAAAACAAATTGCCGTGAAATAAGTGAAAATTAGTACATCCTGAAAATATATACGTACAAATTATACGTCAGTATTTGCCTTTTTGGAAAACAGTTGAATAAATGGCAAAAACAATTTCAAATTAAACTAAAGTGTATGAGTTGAGTTGAGTAATAGTGTTTAACATCCCAGTCAAGAATATTTCACTTATATCGAGACGTCGCCAGCTGTAAGCAAAGGTGCAGAAATTTTGCCTGTGCGTTGCGCTCATGGCATTATACAGCAGGGTTCTTTATCGTGCCAAGCCTACCAAGACATGGGACCTCGTTTATTTTAAGTTCCCATCCGAAAGAACAGTGACTTTCATTTCGTGATGCCGAGTGCTTGGCGAAAGAACAGTCTCTACCCACTTTCAGGTCCTTGGTCAGACCCGGTCGGGGTTCGAATCCATGACCTCCAACTTACGGAGAGAGCACTCTACCAACTGAGTTACCGCAGTGGTTCATATATTTGATGAAGCATCATATATAAATATTGGTAATAAAAGTCAAGTGGCCAGGTCATTGTTGTTTACCTATACATGTACATTATGTATTAAACATTTCATGATCATGCTCGGTTAGCCGACCATTTTATTAACATGTGTTCTAACTGATTAATATCGATAACATAATTTATTATGTAATGAATATTTATGTTACAACCAGTAATAATGTCATGTTAACCACTACAAACCAGGAAAACATGAAAAACAAAAGTGCTTATCACCAACATGTGACAAGATCTACAGGTCCCCATTGAGAACTTAGAGTGGAATAATTGTGTTTTACATCCCATTCAACAATATATCACTTATATCAAGGCAGCCAGTTCAGGAATGGTTAAGGACACCGTAATAACCAATGACCTTCAGCAAAGTGAACTGACAAACTTTCTCACACTAAGATCTGTCCTGAGTAGGCTGTGAGAGGGGAAGTGTTCGATCACACCGATTCAAGAGTACATGTATATCACTTATAATAACAGCCAGTTCAGATATGGTAGAGGAAACCAGAATGCCCAAAGAAAACCACTGACATTCAGCAAGTGAACTGACAAACTTTCTCACACTAAGATCTGTCCCGAGTAGGCTGTGAGAGGGGAAGTGTTCGATCACACCGATTCAAGAGTACATGTATATCACTTATAATAACAGCCAGTTCAGATATGGTAGAGGAAACCAGAATGCCCAAAGAAAACCACTGACATTCAGCAAGTGAAATGACAAACTTTCTCACACTAAGATCTGTCACGAGTAGGCTGTAAGAGGGGCTGTGATTTGAAAGTGTTCAATCTAAAACTTAAGAGTAGGGTAATTGTGTTTTACAACCAATTTGAGAGTATATCAATCATAATTACAGTCAGCTCAGATATGGTGGAGGAAACCAGAATGCCCAAAGAAAACCACTGACATTCATGATTCAGCAAGTGAAATGACAAACTTTCTCACACTAAGATCTGTCACGAGTAGGCTGTAAGAGGGGCTGTGATTTGAAAGTGTTCAATCTAAAACTTAAGAGTAGGGTAATTGTGTTTTACAACCAATTTGAGAGTATATCAATCATAATTACAGTCAGCTCAGATATGGTGGAGGAAACCAGAATGCCCAAAGAAAACCACTGACATTCATGATTCAGCAAGTGAAATGACAAACTTTCTCACACTAAGATCTGTCACGAGTAGGCTGTAAGAGGGGCTGTGATTTGAAAGTGTTCAATCTAAAACTTAAGAGTAGGGTAATTGTGTTTTACAACCAATTTGAGAGTATATCAATCATAATTACAGTCAGCTCAGATATGGTGGAGGAAACCAGAATGCCCAAAGAAAACCACTGACATTCATGATTCAGCAAGTGAAATGACAAACTTTCTCACACTAAGATCTGTCACGAGTAGGCTGTAAGAGGGGCTGTGATTTGAAAGTGTTCAATCTAAAACTTAAGAGAAGGGTAATTGTGTTTTACAACCAATTTGAGAGTATATCAATCATAATTACAGTCAGCTCAGATATGGTGGAGGAAACCAGAATGCCCAAAGAAAACCACTGACATTCATGATTCAGCAAGTGAAATGACAAACTTTCTCACACTAGGATCTGTCACGAGTAGGCTGTAAGAGGGGCTGTGATTTGAAAGTGTTCAATCTAAAACTTAAGAGTAGGGTAATTGTGTTTTACAACCAATTTGAGAGTATATCAATCATAATTACAGTCAGTGCAGATATGGTGGAGGAAACCAGAATGCCTAGAGAAAACCACTGACATTCAGCTAAGTGAAATGACAAACTTTCTCACACTAAGATCTGTCCCGAGTAGGCTGTGAGAGGGGCTGTGATTTTGAAGTGTTCGATCACACCGGTTCGAGAGTACATGTATATCACTTACAATAACAGTCAGCCCAGATATGGTGGAGGAAACCAGAATGCCCAAAGAAAACCACTGACATTCATGATTCAGCAAGTGAAATGACAAACTTTCTCACACTAGGATCTGTCACGAGTAGGCTGTAAGAGGGGCTGTGATTTGAAAGTGTTCGATCTAAAACTTAAGAGTAGGGTAATTGTGTTTTACAACCAATTTGAGAGTATATCACTTATAATTACAGTCAGTGCAGATATGGTAGAGGAAACCAGAATGCCAAGAAAAAAACACTGACATTCAGCTAAGTGAACTGACAAACTTTCTCACACTAGGATCTGTCCAGAGTGGATTCTAACCTAGGCAGTTAGAAGCACTGTGGTCTACAAGCATTCACTTTCAGTTACTTGGCTATTAAGGTCCTGATAACATAACGGTAGAAATAATGTAAATGCTTATCTCCGACATATGACAAAGGGGTCTCGATGGTCAAGTTGTCTAAAGCACATGATTACGAATCATCCTCAAATCCCAACAAGGACAGATTCTAATGTGAGAAAGTTGGCCAGCTCTTTTGCCCGAGATCTGTGGTTTTCTTTGGGCACTCTGGATTCCTCCACCATCCTTGAAATGACTGGCTAGATACAAGTCAAAGAATTGTGACAGGGGCATAAACCTCTATTACTCCCCTCCACTAAGACACATAAAAAGAGTTGAGTTGAATAACAGTGTTTAACGTCCCAGTCAAGAATATTTCACTTATATCGAGATGTCGCCAGCTATAGGCGAAGGTGCAGAAATTTTGCCTGTGTGTTGCGCTGATGGCATTATACAACAGGGTTTTTTAGCGTGCCAAGCCCACCGTGACACGGGACCTCGTTTATTTTAAGTTCCCATCCGAAAGAACCGTGACTTTCATTTCGTAAAGCCGAGTGCTTGGCAAAAGAACAGTCACTACCCACTTTTAAGTCTTGGGTCAGACCCGGCCGGGGATCGAACCCACAACCTCCCTCTTACGAGGCGAGCACTCTTCCACACATGAAAAGACTTACAGGTCCTCCATCAAGAACTCTGATACTGTCACAAATATTTCAAGGGTGTAAGTTTAGGTCTAAGTTTAGGTTTCAGGTCTTTATACAATATACAGAAATAGAACAAAGCATATACTTACCATATAAAATCTCGACATAGTGAGCAAAATGTTGGTTGCCTAAATAGTGTAGCCATGAATTTGTGTCCGTTAACCTGGTGAACTCGGCGACGCATAGCACCCCGTCGCCGGTTAAGCATGCCTTCCTTCTCCTTAAACACCCTTTCTTTGGGCGGTTCTGAAAAATAAAATAATAGCTATAATAAAACAGAAAGAAATCCACAAAAAATATCGACCAAAACATTTATCATCTGTAGTATTCATGAAAGGAGATGTTCATCTAGTCAGACATGATGATGTATAGTCAAACCTGTCTATTAAGGCCACCCAAGAGAACCAGTAAAAGTGGCCTTTATGGGCAGGTGGCCTTTATATACAGGTTCAAATAATATGAATAAAGAACAAGTAGGATGCAATTCTACTGCCCTTTATAAGCAGGCAGCCATTATATTTATGCCTTTAAGACAGGTTGGACTAAATTTAATTTTGCACAAAAATCCATCACCACATGTAACTAGACCTCCCTAGCACTTGGCAGAAATTATCTAAGAAGAATCAATACACAATCACAGGCAGTATGGACATACAGGTGGCTGTTAATGGCATGTCGATTAACCTGTGAAAGGTCCCAAATAAATGGGGCAAACTGAAAATTAAAATAATAATTCAATCAGTAAAATTTATAAGGATTCGGATTGCATGTCCTGAAAACTATTAAATTTAATAAGCTTTAACCAATCACACATTGTGTGATGTCAACATGATTGTTATGTTTTAAAACTTTCACCTATATAGGTATATATAATACTAAAGGTGGTCAATTTATGGATGGTGAAGGTAATCCTTTATATAGAGACAGTCACTATAGCAGGTTTTATTGTAAATTTATACTTAAAGGCTAATTGTAAATTATCATTATTCTGGATCAAATACATTACATCTTTCTGATAAAGTTCAGCATTAATGATATTAAGATCCATTGTAATATGATTCGGATTTTTATGCAGCTTTAAATGGCTCAGACTTATTTCAGCAATTTTAAATAACTGTAACAGTAGGGGTAACTCAATTGGTAAAGAAATCGCCTATAGTAGGGGAGGCCCGTGTACGAACCCCAGTTCCACCCTGCATTTAATTGCTTCCTGTTACAGTTTGGTGGCCCTCAATAGTTGTGGTTGGCTATATAGGCCATATAAAGTCCAAACAAAGGATTTTGGGCGAGATTTCCCATGTGGGTTGATTGGTTGGTTGAATGTTGCTCAAGGTCGCATCAGCAATTTTTCAGCTATTCGCCACAAGAACTATTTTATTAATCTCTATGGATTCATCTATGAACAATTTTTGTATGCATGTGAAGTGCAAGTGTGTTTTATGGTCTGCCTTATACTAGCGCCCACTCAGGTCGACTTTAACATGCTAGCTCACCCAGTCAGTATGCTGCAGACAAGCGTACCACTCCCCCAGTCCATTATACTGATACCAGGTGAACCAGTAAAGGCAAACAGTAAGGAAAATTCACTTTCCAACATGTTGTCTATGCCGGACTTGAACTCACAGCAGTGAGAGACCCTGGATTTGAAGACTAACGTCTTATCCATTAGGCCACCACGGCCTCTATTTCCTATGTGGGACTGTTGAAACTAAAAAATAACAGGCAAGAATTGTCTGGGCAGCTCAGTTGGTAGAGAAATTGCCTATAGTGTGGGAGGGACCTGGTTCAATCCCTGGTCCGTCCCTGCATTTTTCTCCTTCTTGTTACATAACCAAAGAAATAGAGCATTTTGCATCAGATAACATTTGAATAATTCATTGCCAGAATTTGTTCAGTGATTGATATTCAAAGTGTGCTTATGTAACATAAATAATGAAACAAGACCATTTGTTATTTAAAACAAGAATAGTACCGGTAATCCCGAAGTTTTTGAGAGAGCAACTTTTCCAATACAAATAAGGGAATTCATCACAATTATAAGGGGAAAATATTTACCTAATATTTTAAAAGGAAATATGCCTATATTTGATAGTCCAACATAGATTAACCGATACCCATAATCTAAACTAACAAGCTAAATTTTGTATAAAATTGGTCTCTAAACGAGTTTTACTGTTTTATTTTAAAGACAGGTGGTATACCTAAAGCAGGTTTCATTGCATTGGTATGCACTACAATGTACTAATACTGGTATAAAATGTTAACATCTACCAGTAGCCAAAAGTATGATAAACCAAGAAATATTTTACACTATCCTTATAGCATCAACACACATAGATCTAATAAATACACTCTTGATCAAAATCCTCCCACAAAAATGTACCTAATTTTACTATGTAAAGCATGTGCACCATGTACGACTACTACTACCTTTATACTACATAGACGTACGACTATGATGGGGTCACAGCAGTGCTGATCTCCTGCTATAACAAACAAACTGATGTAACTAATTATGTTTATTGTTTAACTTAAGTCAAATTCCTATCATAACTTCCTTATCCCAAATTGATAAAAAAATGCAAGTAATTAAATTTCATCAAATACCAGAAAATGCTACTTGTTGGATTATTTGGGCCTTCAGACTCACCTGGGACAACATTTTGTTAAAGGTAAATAATCAAACCCAAATAGAACAATGCTAGTCAAATTTTTAAATATTTTCAGAAAAATCTCAGTAATGTTGACTACAAGCAATTCAGCATTATCTGGGTTCTATGGTTCACCTGGAACAACATCTCCTTAAAACAGTTACTGAACAATGAAAGTCAAATAACAAAATATTTAAGTTACAAGTAACTGAGCAATAGAAAATGTTGGACCTATCTAAACTGACCAGATTCTTTGGTGATTAGACAGGTTTTGATTTTACATTTGGCAGGTGTAACCAGCAAGACAGGAGGTGCTTACCCTTACGGAGCACCTGACCTCACTTTCCTGATGGAAGTTCACATTTAACTTAATTACCTTTGTCAGTTTTCAAAGCTTTAAGCTTTTAGGATTATAATTTAGGCATGGACCAATATGTTTGAGTTTGATTAAACTAACAATATTAAAAGCATGTCCTAAACCAGTAGTTTGTTTTAGACATATTTCACAGGTTTTCATCATTTTTGGAAGCTCGTGTTTCCACAAGTTTCCATTTTTCTTATAAACTCTGACAAAGCATAGAGAGTTTGTTGTAAAACTTGCCGGACTTGACTACCTTATGGAACAAAGCCTGTATTAACCGATTGCTGTTTGCCAGCTAAATTATATGACAAAAAGTTACAACATATATAATATTGCAAAACATCATTATAATGCCCCAAAAAAACTTTGACAACTCGCTTAGTGCTAATAGTACATGTATTTTGCAGTCACAAAATATGTCTCTTTTATGTTTTTTTTTTTAATTTCTCATTCAATTTATTGCCAAACCCCTTCATAATGTTGAAACTTGACTGAACAAATAGTGCCTGATTAAGTGGTGATGAAATAGTGTATTTCTTGACGACTGTTACATGAGCAACGGAGAAAATGAACACGGTTTAAAACAAGTCACCATTAGTGCAGTTTTAAAACAATCTTATAAGATACCCAAATTTAAATCGTCTAAAAAAACACTGTACAATCCTATATCATATTGTTTCACCTGTAAGACATACCTATCTATTGACAAAAGTCTTACGCGGTATTTGTATTTCTTTTTGCAATATGAGTTGCTGGCAAACAACATTGACCTGTCCATTTGACCTTTCATTAGGAATATTCATATAGGCGGGTCCACTCAATACATGGGTAGTGTTAGGATTCGCAGTCAATACATATACATATTGCCCATGGTTAGTGTTCCCATCTTGTAGACGAAATATACACGCGTATCCATATTATTTAAATTTACCTGTTCATAATGAATATTTAAATCAAAGTTCAAGCAGACAGGTCAATGTTGTTTACCTTTAAAATTTGTTAATTGTTGTGTGTATATATATATTACCTTGTACAGGTAAGAATAAAATGATTCTCATATTACAGAAGTGTAAATATTCATTTTAAAATACATGTACTTGTATTATATCAATACTCAACATTATATAATGTGTAAAGACTAAGTTTAGAATAATTCTGCAACTTTAAATCCCAACCACCTGATTTATAACTTTAGTTTATAGAGAAACGCGACTCTTTTTGCCTTAGCTTCTATTCCTTCTTTGACTGGGGGCAGGTTTGTCAGTTTGCTTGTCAAATGTGGGTTTTCTCCGAGTACTCTGGTTTGTTAGACAACATTCATGGGTTGTTGTTGTTTTTTTTTTTTTTTTTTTGGGGGGGGGGGGGGGGGGGGAGGTACTCCAGTTTCCTCCACAATTCAAGAACTGAAACCATCCTGATTGGAGCAATAACCACAAGTATCCTAAATCACCATCCCATCTTTTTGGTAACAAGCCCAACCAGTAGAAGTCAATAACAAGGAAAAAATCCTTTTTCACCTATAAGGCCTACAGTGAGACGATGACTTCAACTTGAAATCTAAATCGCCTTAACCACTTCTGGTCTCAGTGGATGAGTGGTCTAAAGGGCACAGCACCTCTCGTTGCCTGAATCTGAATCCTACTTGGACAAATCCTAGTGCAAGAAAGTTTGCTGGTTCTCTTGCCAAAGGTCTGTGGTTTTCTCTAGGTACTCCAGTTTTCTCCATACTCTCGCCCAGAACTCTGTGGCTAAGTGGTCTAAAGCATGTGATGAGGATTACAGTGCCTCTAACTGCCTATGTTTGAATCCTGCTCCGGCAATTCCAAATTACAGAAAGTTTGTCAGTTCACTAGCAGAAAGTCAGTTGTTTCCTCTGGGTACTCCAATTTCCTAAACCATCCTTGAACTGACCACCTCGATATAAGTGACAGAATGTTCACTGGAGCATAAAATACCATTACTTCACTCAACTCCATCCAGAACTGACCACCTTAATATAAGCAACATATCATACATGAAGAGCTGATACTTCTAAACAACATCCATCATATAGATTTATACTAAAATGTGTTAAAAATATAGAGCTATTTAAAAATTCAACAAAAATTAGAAATCAAGCATAAATTCTGGTCACCAGTACAGTAAAACCTGATTTTAATGTTCCTTAATGTTCCTTGATAACTGACCAACTATTTTCCGAAAATTCATTTCTCCTTTGATTTTGGTCTTTATAAATCTTCCTCCATTTATCACCCAACCCCTTTATAATGTCACAATTAGACTGACCAGATTGTGGAGATGAATTGAGATTTTTCTGTGACTTTTAATCTGTGGCAATAGGTAATTTTTATCGGAAATATGACACCACTGAATTACAACGTGTAATACCGATATATATGTTTCCATTTATTAGCCAAAATCGCCATTGTACCAATTTCTTACACATTTATTTCAAACAGTAACCTACTTTAGAAAATTTGTGAAAAAATACTTTGAACAGGATTACCAGTATATTTTCACAAATTTTGGAAATTTGGCTACTAATTATTTCAAATTCATGAAAACTTTCAATAACTAATTAATATCACTAAGTGACAGACATCAAACAGAATACTAATATAAAAACAATGAACAGAAATAGTTAAACCCCAATCACCTTGAGCTAAAATAATCACTCCCTGTTACTATTTTTGGCTTAAAGGCATCTCATGTTTCTATATTTAGATTGAATTCCATACCACTGCCATACCATGCAACAGGTAGTAAATATATATATATAGTATGTACTTGGATTCCTCACACAACATTCGTTTGATTGACAATTTGTCCTAGTATATGTGTAACATTATAATAATCATCAATACATGACCAAATAAAGAACAAATGATCTCTGTCTGATCCCGAAAGCGAGAGAGAGAGCAAGAAAGACACACAAAACCCTTTAAGAAAAGAAAGTACTGTAAAATTTTCTTATATTTTTCTTTCTCAATGTCCTGGAATCCCCTGGATATATTTGACATTCCATAGTACCATGTTCCTTTCACTTGATTTTGATTACATGTGGTGGGTGTAACTAGCTAATCAGGAGTCCCTTACCCTTCTGGAGCACCTTGCCACACTTCCCTGGTGGAAGTTCACATGTTTAACCTAATTTTTTAATTTTTAAGTTTTTACTTTGTTTCTGGGTTGTGATTTGGACATGGATTAGTATGTTTGTTATACCCCACGCTTAAAAAGTGGGGGGTATATAGTGATAGGGGTGTCCATCCGTCCTTCCTTCCGTTACACCTTAGGGTACCTATCTCTTATCCGCAACTCCTCCTAAACCCTTCAATGGATTTTCATGAAACTTTCACACAATCTTTGTGATATAATGTAGATGTGCACCTCCTATTTAAAAATTTCATCCGATGGATTTTTTTATGTGGGGGGAGTGGGGGTATTTTTTGTGAACCACAGGCTCACAGTTTTACTAGTTTTTATTAGTTTAATTCAAGGAATTTTTTTTTAAAGACTTCCGTTTGTACCTTGCACTTTAAATTTGAATGAAATAGCCTATCATGACAGAACTGTAACTATTCTGAAATTAAAAAAATTCAAAAACTTTACATAGAATTTAGTGGGTGAGGGTACAAAAGCAACGCCTTACCAATATTTTAAAAACTCTGAAAGTCGCAATATGTCATTCTTCAACTACAATGATGGCTGACAGCATTTGTGTGTCTATTTTGTAAAATTTTCAAATTTTTTTTAATGATTTTGAATAATGTATGGTATTAAAGTTACTTCTTGTAATGGCACATCCTGGATTGCCACAGAAATACTAAAGAAGATTCTATAGAAATATAATGAAAAAGTCATTATGGGGGTTTTATAGGTTCAAAATCTTGCTTACAGAAGTTTCTTTTACTCATGTGACATAATACATCACCAAGGGCATCACTTTCAATGTAAACATCCCCATGTTTCACATACAGTCAAGTGGTCTCTATGGGCAGGTGTCTCTTATATACAGGTTAAAAAACGAATAAAGAGCAATGGGGTAAAATTTTACTGTCCTTTAAAAGCAGGTGCTCCTTATATGGAGGTGGTCTTTAAGGTAGGCTTCATTGTATGGGATTTAATAGCAGAAACTTGTGCTTTCTCCTATATTACATTACATTACAATAAAAGGAGCAAAGTGGTTTTCAATTATTACAAAACATTTACATTTCAATGGAATGGCGTTATGGCCCTTTTCCACCCAGTCAAGATTTGTTTTACTTTTACAAAGGCAGTCAGTTCTTGGATGATGGAGGAAACCAGAGTACCTGGAAACTACCAATCTTAAGCAAGAGAACTGACAAGCTTTTCACAACAGAATCAGCCCAAATGCTATTTGAATCTAGCTGGTCAAAGGAGTTCTGTTTGGTAGACCACTCAGCTTCCTTTGAAGTAATCAGAGCAGAAAATTGAATGAACTATTGTTTAAAGCCACATCGGAGCTTGATGTATTGCAGCTATCATGGCTAGGAAGTATGCTCCTTGTGGTGATTGAGACATGATTAATAGAATCTTACACCGGGAACAGGGTAAGACAGAGATATCTCAAACGAGGATGAATATTTATCTGTCCAGAACAAGCTTTAGCGAGAAAATATTTATCAGAGTTTGAGATATCTCTGTCTTGCCCTGTCACTGGTGTAGGATTCTTTTTTTCACACATTTGCAACATAAAACATGATTTGTGAACAAAAAATTGCATCAAATGTTCAGTTTCCATGTCACCATCCATGCCTGCTGAAAATGACGTAATCAATTTTTGTTGACGTTCTGACGTAAAATGATTATGACATCATCAATTAAGCGTGTGTAAGTGATTGTGACGTTGAAAATATTTTTGGTTGACTTCGGAACTTTTCTCATGTTATTAAGTCCTCCAAATGATAAATCTAGAGCAGGTGAAAACTATGCGGGAAATTCAGCCTGTTGCCTGTCTCAACCCTAGGGTGAGGCAAGGAAATCCAACATGGGTAAAAATGCGGGATTTCCAAGTCACAGGTGTGAGAAATATATATATATTAGAAAAATAATCATGGTTTCCCATTCTAGATACATCAAAGTTGTAGTTATCAGTGATATTATTGCCAGTTTGCCACTGCACTAAAAAGACAGCTAAGTATGAAACTTATGTAACAATTATTTACATAAAGTTTTAGTATGAGTAATATTTATGTAATATAAAGTGTCCAGTGGTCCATAAAACTTATGTCACTCTGTTTAAATTCAATGATGTTCACCAGTAAGGGAGATAGTGTTCTCTGAACACTTTGTTTTAGTTGACATTCTCGGGCTCATTACATTTGCGCAATCTTTTCATAACCTCTACATGTCATTTGCGCAAAGGGTGTATACGACTATTGCACAAATCTTAATTGCCCAAGTTAAACTGTTAAATAAACATCGTCTGACCAGTTTAAGTTCATGGTACATCATGGTAAAATTATCTACATTAGCTAGGTTTCCATAAATTTAAAAAAATTAGTAGCCAAATTTCCAAAATTTGTAAAAACATAGTCCTTTTTAAAGTATTTTTCCACAAATTTGCTAAAATAGGTTATTTTTTAAAAGAATTCCTCAAAAATTAGTAGCCAATGGCGATTTTGGCTACCCGAGGAATGGAAACATAGCATTAGTAGATTACGCAACATTATGAATGAAATATCACTCATTTACAAGTCGACTGGTGAACATACTGCCGTAATACGTTATGGGCATCTGCTCCAGTTGCCAACTGCAAAAGAACCAACAATAGACCTGAATCTTTCCATTTTCACTTTAATGAATAATTCTGTGCAAACCATCCAAATATATATCTGTTTGTGGATGTTGGGGTAGTCATCTGATGGCAATTACGTTTTGGGTGTTTATTTAACATGGCAATTACGTTTTGCACAATCGTAATATAAGCCTTTGCGCAATCGTCATATCTTTTGCGCAAAAGTCATATGGATTTGCGCAAATGTAATGCACCGGTCATTCTCAAAATACAATAAGTCACCAGTAGTTCTGTAGTATTTAGACTATTATCCTCCAGACATTACCTGATTGATGAGACTTTGATGGGATGGTCCATCAAAAGGTTCAACTGTAATATTTCTGATGGGACCCATTTATTAATCAGTTAATTGATTGGGATTAAAATGAAATTAAATGTCTTGTTCAAGAGCATGTCATGCAGTGTTCTGGGACTCAAACCTACTCAATGAACAAAGTCTTACCATCCGTGGCATGTCCATGGGTTTATCAGCCCAATACTAATCCTGGTTTCATTTGCACAAAGTGTTAAACTCACCCTTGGATTGCTAACTTTTTATCACAATGTTAGGACCAACATTTCTGTCAGTACACATTTATTTATTAGTGGTTTTTACCAAGCACTTGCTTAAATGGGAGAGAGGACACTGTGGCCAAGTTGTACCAAGCACTGCCTGTTACCAAGCACTTGACCAGCTGGAAGAGAGGCAATGCAGCCAAGTTGTATAAAGTACTGGATGTCACAAGCATGTGTCCAACTTGGAGAGGGGCACTGTGGCCAAGTTGGACAAATCGTTGGCTTTTACCAAGCACGTTCTTAAGAGAGGACACTGGCCAATTTATACAAATCACTGACTTTAATCAAGCAGTTGCTTAATTGGGAGAGGGGCAATGCAGCCAAGTTGTATAAAGTAAGGACTTTTACCAAGCATTGTCCAACTGGGAGAGTTGGTACTGTGCCCAACTTGTACGAAACACTAGGTCTTACTAAGAACTTGCCTAAATGGGAAAAAGCATTTTGGCCAAGTTGAACAAAGCACTGGCTTTTACCAAAGAATAACATTAATAGGAGAGGGGGCAATGCAGACAAATTATATAAACCACTAGCTGTTACCAAACATTTGCCCAACTAGAAGAGGGGGCACTTTGGCCAAGTTGTACAAAACACTAAGTATTACCAAGCAAATGCCTAAATTGGATACAGGAACTGTGGTCAAGTTGTACAAAGCACCAACTTTAACCAAGCACTTGTCTAACTAAGGGGCCACTGTAGCAAAGTTATACAAAACACTGACTTAGAATCAGCGTGCCTCTCACCAAAACACTAAGCAGATCTTAGTGGCTAAAAACTTGTCAATACACTGGTCAAATGTCAACTAGTCGTTTTCTCTAACAAGGAATCTACTATATTACTTACCAGTAATGGTATTTGAAATTTAGCAACAAAGGACATAATTTTTTCTGATAAAACTGTGTTATGGAGACAAAATAAGGAATATTCATTGGTGACATAGCCAGACACTACCAAGTCTTTTATTTTGAATGTGATGGGCCATTCAGCCCTGTCCAGTAATCATCATCCACCCCATCCCACTCCAACACATCCCCGGTTCTGAAGATGCAACTACAGCAAAATTTTTAGAATATTTCACTGAATAATTTCACCTATGTTGTATGGTTACAGCTTGATATAAATGATATAATCTTGACCAATTCAAGACAAGCTCTCTCTCTCTCTCTGACCTGCCTGACTTACAACATGACATTTACACTTTACAAAAAACAACAAAAAATAAACAAAACTGTAATGTAATTTTTTGTAGTTAATAAAGTGACACTGCTTCTAGTCATTACACATATTTACTTCAGTACACATATGTATATATATAAACAAGGAAATGTATAAGTTTTTACTTTATAAATACATGTATTTACGTTATACCCAACACATACATCAGTAGCCAGCAACATCCTGATTGGTAGAGCGTCATCTTAAGAGAAAGTAGTAAATAATAATTGATGTTTGTACTTTTAAAAATTCATCTTCATGAAGCCAAAATATCAACAAATATATATATATATATATTAGTAACCTCATATATTGCACTTTTACTGCATCATACATGCATATGTACTTTTATTTTATTAGTAAAAACGATAATTTACATGATATTCAGGAAAAGCTTAGGTAGGACTTCCTTTTGGTTTATACAGCCAATGCCTGACAAAATTCAAGGACTTTTTAAGGACTCTTTGACCATTGTTCAAGGACTCTGAAATCGGCATTTGTACGTTTTTATCCATGTACGGTTGAATACAGATTTGCTGGTCATTTTAGTTGCTAGCCAGAAATAATACTTACTTACTTAGTCCTCTTCGTGCCTGGGGCACATAAGGCCTTAAGAAATAGTACAAAGGGAACTTATTTATAAGGTTCTTATTCTCTGTAGTTTCCTTGTTGTATTGAAACACTATCCGGAATTCTTCCATTACAAGTCGTAGACTCACAAATGATATTGACCAAGACAAGAGGGATAACTCTTTTTTTTTTTTTATTATCATAAACATTGCAGCTGCGTTTTTACCGTGAGTTTCATTCAGGTTGATTAGTTCAAAATTCAAGGGCTTTTAAAGACAGACAGACAGAATTCCAGGACTTTTCAAGGACTCTGCTTGTTTTTACTCATTTTCAAGGACTTTTCCAGTCAGGGCTCATTTTTCAAGCACTTTTCAAGAAAGTGCGAACCCTGCCAATCCATCCACACACCTATGCAAAATTTGTGATAAATCATTTTAACAGAAATGTTCAAATTGGCTTGATTCAGTCATTCCAAGGATTTTCCAGTCCAGACTAAAATTTAAGTGGAGGGTGCAAATGGAAGTCTTTCCCAAGCTTAATAACACCTTGAAATTTAAGCATCATTGCAAAGTCCCACATATTGTTGTTGGTTGGTCAAGATCATTTCATATATATATATATATATACTGTGGTAGTTGGTTTTTAGTACATGTAGAATGTTGGAGAAAACTGAAGCACTAGTATTCAGAGAACATAATGACCTTCAGTTAGTACAAGAGTGGGATTCAAACCTTGGTGGTGAAAGATGTAGTGACAACTTTAGACCACCGACTGACTCAGTGACTAATCTTAAATAGAAATGCTGGACACGTGTAACACTTGCAATTATGACTGACATTCTATCAAATGTTAATTGTGCCAATGAATCAAGATATTGGCAATGATGAGCATATCCAATGAAGCAAATATTAGCAATGATGAGCATATTCAATGAAGCAGATATTGGCAATAGTGAGCATATCCAATGAAGCAAATATTGGCAATGATGAGCAAATCATTGTATTGGCAATGATGAGCATATCCAATGAAGCAGATATTGGCAATGATGAGCATAGTCAATGAAGCAGATATTGGCAATGATGAGCATATCCAAAGAAGCAGATATAGGCACTGATGGGCATATCCAATGACACTGATTAGCATATCCAAAGAAGCAGATATAGGCACTGATTAGGCATATCCAATGACACTGATTAGCATATCCAAAGAAACAGATATAGGCACTGATGGGCATATCCAATGACACTGATTAGCATATCCAAAGAAGCAGATATAGGCACTAATGGGCATATCCAATGACACTGATTAGCATATCCAAAGAAGCAGATATAGGCACTGATGAGCATATCCAAAGAAGCAGATATAGGCACTGATGAGCATATCCAAAGGCACTGATTAGCATATCCAAAGAAGCAGATATAGGCACTGATTGACATATCTAATGACACTGATTAGCATATCCAAAGAAATAGATATAAGCACTGATGGGCATATCCAATGACACTGATTAGCATATCCAAAGAACCAGATATACTATAGGCACTAATGGGCATATCGAATGACACTGATTAGCATATTCAAAGAAGCAGATTTAGACACTGATGGGCATATCCAATGACACTGATTAGCATATCCAAAAGAGCAGATATAGGCAATGATGAGCATATCAAATGACACTGATTAGCATATCCAAAAGAGCAGATATAGGCAATGATGAGCATATAGTCCGTGGGCTAGGTGGACCCACCGTGCACCCCCCCCCCCCCAGGATCCACCGACAACACTTTTTTCTGGTACCTTAGGGTGTCTAGTAATGGAATCAGGATGTTTCCCAGAAATAAGTTGGGATGCTCTTCATGAAAAACTTCAATATTTAGGAGTGCCTGAAAGTTTTCAGTAAATTTCTCTAATAGGGGTAGAATGCTTAATGAAAGAACTAAATGTACCGGTACCTACTTTCAAATCTTGGTCAGATCCAGTCAGAAATCGAGCCATAATCTCCCACATAAGGAGTGGCCACTCTACCAACTGAGCTAAAATGAACTACTGTACTACTGGCAATGCCATTGGAAATGTGTTTTCAATATAATCCCTGTTCAGAATGTTGTAACTGAATAGCATGCACATGTACTAGTCAAACACAAACATACCAGTCCATCTTCAAATCACAATCCCAATTAAAGCAAAGTAAAACTTTGAAATCTGGCAAATCAAGTTATAAACACACACTTCCATCGGGGAAGTGAGGCCAGGTGTTCCAGACAATAGCTACAGTCACAAAGAACAAACTAAAATAAAACATACCAAATATAAATCACACCATAAATGTCATTATTTATATATACATATACTCTTGCCTGAATGAATATTAAATTCATAAATTTAAGCTTATAATATGTACCAGTACTTGTGGTAAGACAATACCATGGATACCATAACATGAAGCCATCTTGACTTCCCATTTGAACAGGGCCTTAGTGACTGAGTTGTCTAAAGCTTGTAAGACACCTCTCATATTGCCTTTAAAGGTTCTAATTCTAAGCACTCAAACAAACCCTAGTGTGAGAAAGTTATCAGTTCATTCGGCAAAGGTTGACAGTTTTCCACAAGCACTAAAGTTTCTTCCACTATCCCTGAACTGACCATCTTGATTAAAGAGGACCTGTGTTGGGGTAGGCATGCAATGAACACTAAGGCCAAAATAAAAAACATGTTTGTTTCCCCTCGCCCTGACCGGGTCAAAAATAAGCCGCATTACGAAACATGAAAAGTCCCAAAAGGTTCCGAAATAAACCGGAACATGTGTTTGTGATATATTATGTGGCTTTAAAAGAGATTTAAAGTGTTTGAAATGCCGACATTGTTTATTGTGGCTGTCAAGGTTAGATAAGCGTGTGGACCAATTACGTTACTTGTCATCAACGGTAATTAGACACCTGGACATGTTTATTAGAAGACAGGCGAGTGCCGCCAACGTTTCCATTCCGACATTGGTTTCGATATTACCGGAAGTCTTCCCGGAACTCTCTGGAGTTAGAGTCTATCAATTTGCGGTATCGAGGGTAAACTGATGGGAGACAAGATCGCATTGTCGTCTTCTGTACGAATTAAGTACAAGGACAGGTCAAAAGTGTTACCCATCGTGGTAAATCGATTATACAGCTTTTCAAAAAGGTGCACATGGAACGACGTGTTGAAGGTTTTAACTACAAATGATGGTCACAACATAGATAAATTAGATGAAGTGTCATAATGTTATTTCCAGTTTTATATTTTCGAGATTTTTGTGCCAGGGTAAATATCCTGGCATTGAATACAGTATACATGCATAACAAGCAACAAACTATTACAATTTGGAATCTACACCTTGTCATACATGTATTAATATGTTATTAATGAAAGCTTTAATAACTGTCAAATCAGAAAGTAGTAATTATACACTTTAATGCTACATTAGTTTTATGCACCAAATGTGCATATTTTGAATAGTGCTTGAAATCAAAAGGATTGATAATCTAAATAAATACACTCAAATTGAGCACAAACAACTGATAAGTGGCCTCCAGTGGACAAGTCAAACCATCCAAGACATCCAGTTGGAAAAAAAAAGTACCTGCCTGCCTGGTCTGTTGACAAAGAGTAGACCCGGGGGAGGGGAAACAGACATTCTTTTAAATGTGGCCTAAAGAACCCCTTTTGTATAATGCCATCAGCACAATGCACAGGCAAAATTTCTGCACCTTCGCCTATAGCTGGCAACATCTCGATGTAAGTGAAATATTCTTGACTGGGATGTTAAACACCATTACTCAACTCAATTTCATTTTGTGAACCTCCTGAAGATACTTAGAAGTAATAAACATAAATACAAGAATTGTTTCATCATCATCATTATTCATCATGGGTTTCTACTAAACAGATGACCCCTTTCTCAAAGTAAAAATCCCAACACTTAATGTTTGGAAAGCTTTTGGTTATTCAGTAACAAAGGATTTTCAAATATTTCAGTTGTTCATTATGGCAACCTGAAAACTCTTACCAGTCGACTGCCGAGATAAAAAGTTTCAAATATCAATGTACCGGTACAAAAAAATGTGTAATTAGTTATTGCCAAAATCAAGGACTCTTGAACAAACTTGTCATGGGGTATGGCCGCATCATGAAACATGGTTAGTCCTATGTTCGCACTATTGTGGACTACAGTGACAAAATTTATTCAATATTTAGAATTATGATTTCTCACACCTATAACATGGAAATCCCTTGTTTTTACCCATGTGGGTTTTCCTTGTCTCACCCTAGGGTTGAGACAGGCTACACGCTGAATTTCCCGCGTAGTTATACTTGCTCTGGATTTATCATTAGGAGGACTTAATAAGTTGAGAAAAGTTCTGAAGTCAACCAACAATTTCTAAACGTCACAATCACTTGCACATGCTTAATTGATGATGTCATAATCATTTTACGAAAATGAAACGAAAGTTGATTACATCACTTTCAGCAGGCACGAATGGTCACATGAAAACTGAACATTTGATGCAATTTTTTGTTTACAAATCATGTTTTATGTTGCAAATGTGTGAGAAAAAGAATCCTACACCAGTAACAGGGTAAGACAGAGATATCTCAAAATCGGATGAATATTTTCAATTTCCAGAATGAGCTTTAGGCAAATATTCATCCTCGCTTGAGATATCTCTGTCTTACCCTGTTACCGGTGCAAGATTCTATTAATATGTATCGATACAAAGCTGTGATAAAACTGATAAATCAGCACTTTAAATTCCGGAATTTTACTGTGTTTGGTTTGACTTTTATTAACACCGTAAGTGATGAAAATGTGACAGGCAACAATATGGTCACTGCAAATAGATTACCAGTAATTGTACCTTCAAAGTTTCAAACTCAGAAGTAGGATGTCTGGGGGAGTTTCGGACATTCTGTGAAACTATACGTCATAGGTACAAAAAGGTTATGTGTAAATTATGGGTATGTTGTTGCAAAGGTCATTGTTTTATATATATTGGTTGAGAATTGAGACATAGCAGTTTTATGCAATTTAAAAACTGTACCATTTAATTGTAAATACTGGTACCTTAATGTTTATGTATTACCAATATATCATGATACATATTTAAGAAATAACATTCTATTTGAGTGTATTCATTCGGTATTATGAATGAGAGTCAGGAACAGCCTTGCTCCAAATAAGGAAAGTTACGACGGGAGTAGACTTGGATGCTGACCAATCAAAAAATGCATGACGTAATAGATGTCATTCTGTGACGTAATCGAATAGTTGAACGTTACGTAATCAGAGGTCATGACCCCACACTGTATTCAAGAGCAATTGAATGCCAGTAAAAACAAATAGGTTCATCTAAAGAAGGTCAATTTTAATTGTAAATATTGTATAGTGAACAATGGATCCCAATATATATTGTATCTTGGCATATCTGTATTGTCCCAACCATACACCTCAGCAAAGATTCTCACACAGATGTGGTCAGGTCTAAGATGGTGGAGGAAACTGGAGTACCAGAAGAAACCATCCATCTTAAGCAAGTGAACATTGCACACAATGACCTGCCCGGATGTGATCCATAGTTGTGCGATTTAGCGGGTGTAGCTAGCTAAACAGGAGGTGCTTACCCTTCCGGATCACCCCGCCTCACTTCCTGGTGGACGTTCACGTGTCTGACCTAACTTGTCAGTTCCAAAGTTTTTACTTTGCTTCTGGATTGTGATTCGGATATGGATTAGTATGTTTGTTTTTGATTCAATATTCATCTTCATCCACCAAGAGAAGGTATATGCTAGGTTTCCACAAATTTAAAATAATTAGTAGCCAAATTTCCAAAATTTGAGAAATTATAGTCCCTTTTAAAGTATTTTTCCACAAATTTGCTAAAATAGGTTACTTTTTGAAAGAATTTCTCAGAAAGTAGTAGCCAATGGCGATTTTGGCTACCAGGAATGGAAACATAGTATATGTATGTGAAGTAAATCCTCTTGGTCCCCAAAAATGAATGAAATAGACTAAAAACTAAACTGGTAGTGAAAATGTGAATCAGTATTTATCATTACAGAAAATAATATTAGATCTATGCTGTCAAGTTTCCATTCCTGTTAGCCAAAATCACACATGGCTACTAATTTCTGTGAAATTTCAAAACGTATAATTTTTTTTAGCAAATTTGTAAGAATTTAAAAAAAAAAACTGGATTTTCACAAAATCTGGCAGCTAATAATCTAACATTAAAATCAACTATGTCAACTGACAAAAATTAATCTTGATCCAAAATTAAATTATAAATTGATATCAAACTGTTAAGGCCTTATTAATATATACTTGTATGATTTCAGAATTCATTGCTGTTTATTTTCCAGTAAATTTGATTATTTCTATTCCAAGTAAATCAAACAATACAATGCTTAAAATATTTCTTCCTGGAAAAACGAACAAAGAGTTTTAAATTTTTAACCCATGAAAAAAATTGAAGAAATAAAAGAGTAGCTGATAAAGTACTAATGACCCCAAGACTGTAGGAATTAGGAAAGGAATAATAAACAAACAGTTTTAATTAACCAATTTAATAGGTGTCATAAAACACAACTGAACTGTGACCCAAAATAACCCCACATTCCACAGTAGCAATCATGCATGACCAGGTATTATACACAAGTAATCCAATTAAACAATTCAAACTCCTACCCCACTAATCAATTCAGGCAAAAAAAAATCAAATTCATTTTACACAAAAAATCAATACATTTATACAATGTATACAATTTGTTTACTTTTATATACATTGTTTACAGTGTTGCCAGTACTATGTACAATGTAGTAAAATATTATACATTAGGTCATGACCCAATTTAAATTGTGTCTTATATTTAAATATATACAGTTCATTTTAGGGCAAATCTACTACTTGAAAATTTACAATAAGAAATCCAAATGTTTTTTCATGTGTATAAATAAATAAATAAATGATTTATTGTACAACTCTGGATTATATATTATATATTTTTTATTCATTCTTTTTTAAAATTAAAAAATCGAAACCCATGACTAGATTATTCAATAATAGTATGTGTGTGAAATGGCCTAATTTTTTCTCAAAGAATTATCAGTAATTAGTCCTAATATTTAATGCCGTTTTAAAACTGTCATTTTTTTGGAAACCCTCCCTTCAAAAAATACAAATCCAATCAGCCATTAAAATGTCGTGTTTGTATAAAAAGTAGTATTCCCGATTCCTGTCAAGGCATTATGTAACTGTCTCGGAGATTTACACATTATATTCGCCAATATTGAACGCATTATAAACTGTACCATAGTCAGTTCGAGGGAAGCTCATTAGCATAAAGAGCTGATCACATCGCGACAACCAAACCGACGTCATTAAGATGTAAAAGCATCTTTACAATATATAGGTCACTTTAGATTGCATTAAAATTTAATTTAAAGGGATATATAAAAGGTCCATATAACGATGTTTGACGTAAATTGAATACCCAGCCTAATATATCCATCTTATAGGAATAAGACACAGTAAAATACAAGATTGTATGTTAATGATATGGTATGAATATTTACCTTCGGATGACGATCCATTTAGTTCAATAATAACATGAATTCGCCCAGTCGGCTCTAAATCAACCTAAGTTAGAAAAATAAACAGTTAAAATTAACATCTACATTGATAAACAATAACAAATCTAAATATTAAAGGGGTTTATTTTCTACAAAATTAATATTCATGTTGATAACACTGAAAATAAAGTGATTATGCCAAAACCAAACGATCACGGCTTTAGCCAAACATCTCGTCTGTTACGGCGTCCATCTTGAAAATCGTAGAGGTACATTCGCCTTGTTTACAGGGCGTATTACAATAAATAGAAACATGAGAAAATGATGTTTTTATGTTGAATGGATTCTTTAATCATTTACTTACCCGTATGTCAGCTACTTGTCCCTTAATATCATCAAAGGGTATGTTACAATTGGCCACAAACTCGTCTGGGGGTATGGCCGCATCGTGAAACACGGTTAGTCCTATATTTGCACCATTGTGGACTTCAGTGACAAAATCTTCGTTCCAGACGGGATTAACCGTTTTACTTTTGGTCGTAGTTCTCGCTACTGGTACCTCATCAATGTCTATCGTTATATAAGGGTCAATGTATTGTACATTCTTATTTACTGACATCTGATGTCGAGTAGCGAAGTCGGTCGGTCGTAGTTTGTCCGCTTCGCAGATTTTTAATTTCAAAGATCCGTTGAAGAAAACCATTTTTGATAAATTCCAGCCATGAAAAAGCGTTAACGGATGTTTAAAATCCTTCCATGTATGAATAGTAAACCTGATGATAACATCACTAGCCTGTACAATCCATTTGGTTACACCATGTCTATCACCTAGTGTATTCCCTACATTCACGGAAGTCGTAGTCGAGAAGAATTTTCTGCAATGGCAAAAGGAATATGCATTAACTACCACTACGCATGCGTGGAACAAGGCAACAAAAAATAAAAATAAAAAATTTAGGCTCGACCTTCAACTTAATCACCGAAAATTGTCTTAAACATTTAAATTATCATCATTATTATCTGAAAATATATTTTCTTTTAATTTAATATGGACGGCTAATTATAATTTCTTTAAATATTACATCAGTATTAAGGCATGTGTGCTGGTATAGAACGAGTTATTTCTCCATTTCATGGTAAAACCCATCCGATATTCTATAATATATATAAATATTTTTTTGAATTTATATCAATATACAATTAAATTGTAAAATTGTTTTATGATTTTTTTATAATACATTTTAAAGTGTAATATTTTCATATTCTATATAAACTCTTTACCTATAAATTAATTATAATTTTTTGTATTAAATTCATCACGATTTCAAAATTTACTCTATGACATCTACACTTAAAACAATGCATTTTATCATATGACAGATTTTTCAAGTGGAATATGAATTATTCTTAGTGCAGTTCATGCTTAATGGAACAAAAGTTTTTATAATGTCACCTCTAATGAAGAAATGCATTATGCAGGAGACGTTAATTTAAGTTATCTACTACTGTGGGCGATATTCAGTAGTATTTATTTATTTATTTATTTATTTATTTATTTATTTATTAATTTATTATTCTATATTTGAAAATGCAAAAAGGATTTTGCCGAAATCAAACTTAATCTATATTTTGTTTTGACTTAGATAGTGACTGACAATTTATTTATTTATTTATTTATTTATTTATTTATTTATTTATTTATTTATTTATTTATTTAATTTATTTAATTTATTTATTTATTTATTTATTTATTTATTCACATCATAGATACTGAAAGTAAAAAAATTACCAGAAAACAGAATTGTTTTAATTTTCTTCCACTGACGATGATAGACATTTAACTACATAATCAAGTTGAAACTGCATAACATTCAATCAATCAATGGTTAGGCCTCAGGTAATCCTTTGACACTGTTTACCAAATCAGATAACTTCAAGAACATTGTCTTAAAGTTGATTAATTACCAGAAATCGACGTTGTTAATGGTCAAGATTGTAAACTTGAAACTGCTGAACTGTGTAGAATTTTTCAAAACAAGAAGACGCACACAGAATCTGGTTACCATTAAAAATCGACACTTTGTTATGGATTTTTTGCCGGCACAACAATCAAGGACCCAAACCTCGAAACTTGGTAATGAGTAGCATTAAAAAAAAACCAAGAAGACGACCACGTTCAAAACATACACTTTGTTATGGACTCTATTGTGTTGCAAGTGGGCGCTGTTGCCATGTGTATTGTATTGCATTTACATTTTGTAAATGTATTGTATGTGCAGAATTTAAGAAATTTTCAGGCCAATATTTATGAAAACATTCAGTGTTTCTGAAGTTATATCCAATGCAGCGCTTGTTTACCTATAACATAATAATGAACAAAGATCTAAAGGAATTTTTAAAACAAAAAAGGTTACCAATATTTTTAAAATCCAACAATAACATATGGAAAGTACATGTGTATAATGGTATATGAATTCGAAGTTTGTAAAATCTTTGGTTGAATTATGTTTTTTAAGTCACATCAACAATGTTGAATATATATTCCAAGTTTAGAAACTTTTTGGTAGATTGAATGTTTATATTATTCGCAATCTGCTGTGTTAATTGACATATTTTTCTGTGAGATTTTCTTCAGAACAAAACAGAACATGACCACTTTACCGTTCTTCTTTAGAACAAAACAGTCCATGACAGCCTAACCGTTCTTCTTCAGGACGAAAGAGTCCATGACCGCCTTACCGTTCTTCTTCAGAACAAAGCAGTCCATGACCACTTTACCGTTCTTCTTCATGAAGAAACAGTCCATGACCGCCTTACCGTTCTTCTTCAGAACAAAACAGTCCATGACCACCTTACCGTTCTTCTTCATGAAGAAACAGTCCATGACCGCCTTACCGTTCTTCTTCAGAACAAAACAGTCCATGACCACCTTACCGTTCTTCTTCAGGACGAAACATTTCATGACCACCTTACCGTTCTTCTTCAGGACGAAACAGTCCATGACCACCTTACCGTTCTTCTTCACGAAGAAACAGTCCATGACCGCCTTACCGTTCTTCTTCAGAACAAAACAGTCCATGACCACCTTACCGTTCTTCTTCAGAACAAAATAGTCCATGACAGCCTAACCGTTCTTCTTCAGGACGAAACAGTCCATGACCACCTTACCGTTCTTCTTCAGAACGAAACAGTCCATGACCACCTTACCGTTCTTCTTCAGAACAAAACAGTCCATGACAGCCTAACCGTTCTTCTTCAGGACGAAACAGCCCATGACCACCTTATCGTTCTTCTTCAGGACGAAACAGTGCATGACCACCTGACCGTTCTTCTTCAGAACGAAACAGTCTACGACAGCCTAACCGTTCTTCTTCAGGACGAAACAGTCCATGACCACCTTACCGTTCTTCTTCATGAAGAAACAGTCCATGACCGCCTTACCGTTCTTCTTCAGAACAAAACAGTCCATGACCACCTTACCGTTCTTCTTCAGGACGAAACATTTCATGACCACCTTACCGTTCTTCTTCAGGACGAAACAGTCCATGACCACCTTACCGTTCTTCTTCACGAAGAAACAGTCCATGACCGCCTTACCGTTCTTCTTCAGAACAAAACAGTCCATGACCACCTTACCGTTCTTCTTCAGAACAAAATAGTCCATGACAGCCTAACCGTTCTTCTTCAGGACGAAACACTCCATGACCACCTTACCGTTCTTCTTCAGAACGAAACAGTCCATGACCACCTTACCGTTCTTCTTCAGAACAAAACAGTCCATGACAGCCTAACCGTTCTTCTTCAGGACGAAACAGTCCATGACCACCTTATCGTTCTTCTTCAGGACGAAACAGTGCATGACCACTTTACCGTTCTTCTTCATGAAGAAACAGTCCATGACCGCCTTACCGTTCTTCTTCAGAACAAAACAGTCCATGACCACCTTACCGTTCTTCTTCATGAAGAAACAGTCCATGACCGCCTTACCGTTCTTCTTCAGAACAAAACAGTCCATGACCACCTTACCGTTCTTCTTCAGGACGAAACATTTCATGACCACCTTACCTTCTTCTTCAGGACGAAACAGTCCATGACCACCTTACCGTTCTTCTTCACGAAGAAACAGTCCATGACCGCCTTACCGTTCTTCTTCAGAACAAAACAGTCCATGACCACCTTACCGTTCTTCTTCAGAACAAAATAGTCCATGACAGCCTAACCGTTCTTCTTCAGGACGAAACAGTCCATGACCACCTTACCGTTCTTCTTCAGAACGAAACAGTCCATGACCACCTTACCGTTCTTCTTCAGAACAAAACAGTCCATGACAGCCTAACCGTTCTTCTTCAGGACGAAACAGCCCATGACCACCTTATCGTTCTTCTTCAGGACGAAACAGTGCATGACCACCTGACCGTTCTTCTTCAGAACGAAACAGTCTACGACAGCCTAACCGTTCTTCTTCAGGACGAAACAGTCCATGACCACCTTATCGTTCTTCTTCATGAAGAAACAGTCCATGACCGCCTTACCGTTCTTCTTCAGAACAAAACAGTCCATGACCACCTTACCGTTCTTCTTCAGGACGAAACATTTCATGACCACCTTACCGTTCTTCTCAGGACGAAACAGTCCATGACCACCTTACCGTTCTTCTTCACGAAGAAACAGTCCATGACCGCCTTACCGTTCTTCTTCAGAACAAAACAGTCCATGACCACCTTATCGTTCTTCTTCAGAACAAAATAGTCCATGACAGCCTAACCGTTCTTCTTCAGGACGAAACAGTCCATGACCACCTTACCGTTCTTCTTCAGAACGAAACAGTCCATGACCACCTTACCGTTCTTCTTCAGAACAAAACAGTCCATGACAGCCTAACCGTTCTTCTTCAGGACGAAACAGTCCATGACCACCTTATCGTTCTTCTTCAGGACGAAACAGTGCATGACCACCTGACCGTTCTTCTTCAGAACGAAACAGTCTACGACAGCCTGACATTTCTTTTTTAGAACAAAACAGAACATGACAGCCTGACCGTTCTACTTCAGAACAAAACAGAACATGACAGCCTGACCGTTCTACTTCAGAACAAAACAAAACATGACAGCCTGACCATTCTTTTTTAGAACAAAACGGAACATATTTTTCTTGTTCTTCTTGAGAACAAAACAGAACATGACTGTCTGACCGTTCTTCTTCAAAACAAAACATATTTGCCTGACAGTTCTTCTTCAGACCAAAACAATATATTTGTCTGACCGTTCTTCATTCCGAAACGGAACATTTTTGTCTGATCGTTCTTCTTCAGAAAAAAACAGAACATTACTTGACTGCCTGACCGTTCTACTTCAGAACAAAACAGAACATGACAGCCTGATCGTTCTTTTTCAGACCAAAACAACATATTTGTCTGACCGTTCTTCTTCAAAACAAAACATAATTGCCTGGCCGTTCTTCTTCAGAACAAAACAACATATTTGTCTGACGGGTCTTCTTCAGAACAAAACGGAACATGATTGTCTGGACGTTCTTTTTCAGAACAAAACGGAATATATTTGTCTTGCCGTTCTTTTTCATAACAAAACAAAACATGGCTGCCTGACAGTTTTTCTTCAAAACAAAAAAGAACATGACTTGACTGCCTGGCCGTTCTTCTTCAGAACGAAACAGAACATGACTGTCCGACCGTTCTTCTTCAGAAAGAAACGGAACATGGCTGTCTGAATGAAAAACATAGAACATTTGACTGAAAGTAAGACAGGAAGCCCGGCCTAATAACAATAGTGTAAAGTTTTAATTTTTGATAATGCTACCATCACATCAATACCAATAACTTACCGACCATCTTTACTGAGACAGAGAGTTCGGCCTAAAACAATAGTGTAAAGTTTTTATAAAGTTCAGGTTCACTTTAAATTTTACAAGAAATCGCGCGGGATAACTTTGAGTGGGTAAAAATTACCTAAAGTAATGAAGTCCCCCACGACGTTTGCTGGGAGACTTAATTACAGAAATAGGGCGTTAAAACCTCGCAAATCAATCAATCAGTCTGTCTACATCTTAAATGTTGTTACCGGGGCCGAGATTTAGATATTCTTATTTTATGTAATGTTTGTATTTATTTATACCTTAACAAAGCGTATTTCTCTTTTACATAGCTGATGTACCTGGTTGTGAAAAACTTCATCGTAGCTTAGCAGAAACACCTTTATCGCTAAGAACACATGTACGCATAAACTGGTAATCGGGTGATTCTAATGTTTCTCTTTCCCTTCTTTACAATATTTAAGTTTAAATTGTCTTTAAATCTTCTTACAAAATATATAATTTATTTTTATTCTTATTATCACAGTACAGACATGTCGAAAGTTTAACACT
Organism: Anadara kagoshimensis; assembly: GCA_021292105.1. Lineage (NCBI taxonomy): Eukaryota > Metazoa > Mollusca > Bivalvia > Arcoida > Arcidae > Anadara > Anadara kagoshimensis. The sequence continues at coordinate 7,833,953 of CM037858.1, read as the reverse complement.
AAGCTAACGAAAATGAGTGGAGGCTCTGTAAGCCAAGTGACCGAATTATTGATAGCTAGTCACGGCCAAAAAGTTGCTGAGAGATACCGGTAGACATGTCGAAAAACTTAATGGGGTCCAAATCAGCTCTCAAGTCGCTGCTAATTCGTTAGCTTAATGTTAAACTTTCGACGGGTCTGTACTGTACAACGCGGGTATTCTGATCCAGGTTACATCTATTCTTCATTGTTATAAAGTATTATAAACTCTGAAAACAGACAGATTGATAAATCTGAAAAGAATGTAATCCTTTGTAAATATCTCAAGAAGAACAAAAATTAGTTCTCCAGGATTGTTTACCGTTTGTTATATAAAATGCAACTTAAATGCAATAAATAAAACAATTTTTTATCAGTAACATATGCAAATTAGAACCACTTTTTCATGATTATAGCATACTATGCAATCACAAACAAACATGATACCGGTTTATGCCAAAAAACACAAACCCAAAGCAAAGTAAAAACTTTAAAAAATTGTCATGTGCTACTTTTGAATTTTTATGAAATAATATAATTTAAAAGTAGCACATGACAAAACTGACAAATTAAGTTAAATACATGGACTTCCATCAGGGAAGTGAGACTGAGTGCTCCGGAAGGGTATGCGCCTCCTGTTTAGTTAATATTTTTTTTCAGTAAACTATGCAAATAAGTATCACTTTTTAATGTGGCATATACTAATACGCCCTACTGAACCAATGAATATTTTAATCCAAATTGTGGAAAATGCATTGGCCAGTCAATCTCCAGTCAAAATTCTAAAACGTTACAACTCCATAATTATGCATGATTTTCGCAAAAGCCAATGCATCCGAGAACATAGAATGATAAACACGTGAAATAAGAAAACAGAGGATGATTAAGAGAATCTATCACTTATTATGACATCAGCCAGATGGATGAGATATCCCAACCATGCTCTAATGTCCAGAACTAAGCCTCATCGCCGATTGGTACGATTTTATCAAAGTAATCACGTCTGGCTATTGCACAGCATCTTGTGACAGATAATATCAAACTGTCATAAAAGGCACCTCGAATGGATGCTAGTACAAAGCTGTGACAAGCATATAGTGACATTAACATTGTGAGTCCCCAAATGGGAATCTTCATTTTCCGTGACACTTTACCTTGCTCAACATCTTTGGAGAACCATATCTTGTGTCATTATCTTGTTTCGTTCAAATGTTACAGTAGTATTTACTCGCAATACATCTACAAAGTCTTTTAAGTCACCCTTCCCATTGTTTTAAATCCCCGCAACTTAGTGTGAAGGGGAACTAATATATAGAAATCACTATGTTTATCCACCTTTCCGACTGTCTGTCAGTCTAAAATCGTGTCCGTTCCATAACTTTCACACCATTCTATGGATGAATTTGATCCAACTTGGAACATGAGATGTGGCGCGTACATATTCAGACGTGTAAGTCTAGATCACAAGAACAAGCTTCCTATTTTCAGTGTTCAAATGTCGTGTCCCCTCCATAAATTTCTCATTTTAAATGGATTTTGATTCAGCAGCACATGACACAAATATACACATGTATATCACTCCGAGACTATGTGTTGTGACCTATTTAGATAAGTAGGTCAAAAGCCAAGGTCACAAAACCAAATTTTGGTTTCTGTGCCGAAATGCCATGTCCACTCCATAACTTTCACATATTTGGATTGATTTTAAACAAACTGGGCCCAGGTGCTTAGTGGCATACCGAATTATTAAGGTGTGATAAGATGTCAAGGTCATAAGGTCGTCAAATGTCAAGGTCACGAGGTTAAATATTAGTTTCGGGGTCCAAATGCCATCTGCGATCCATAGCTTCCACATATATGGATTGGTTTTTATCAAAGTTAATAAAATACACAGTACAAAATGTACTGACCTAACCAAATTATATTTTTATTAAAAACAAAATTGTTCAGTTCTCCTGTACATAGAGAAATTTTGCGAAAATTTTGGAAATTTGCTCAAGTTTATACACCAATAGGGCCTCTTTCAAAGTTACATCAGGGCATTTATGGTCAGGTAGGTCATTGTTGTTTGGGTTTTTTCCGGGTGTGATCATATTCATATTATTCATATTGAATATTCCGTTTATAGTTGTTCCAAGTAAGAAGGTACAGAAGGGATAATTTTAAGATAGTCATTGGTTGTTTTGTTAAAAAGTTAAAAAATTGCTCTATGTACAGAATTAAGTTAAAGTACAGAATTAAGTTCACTTTTTATGAATGAAAAATATTTTTTCCTATTAGGTCAGTGTATTTTGTTTTAAGTTTTGACAAAAAGTTTTGAGTTTGTTGGTGTACTGAATTTGTGGAAATACAGTATATATATATATATATATATATATATATATTATATATATATATATATATATGAGATAAGGCCTCTCACAAGGGTGATGCAAAAAGCGCAATACGTTTTAGACTGTCATTTTTAGCTCACCTGAGCCAAAAGGCTCAGATGAGCTATTGCAATCTATCACCGTCCGTCGTCCGTCGTTCGTCGTGCGTCGTCCGTCGTCCGTCGTGCGTCGTGTGTAAACTTTACATTTTAATCTTCTCCTCCAAAACTACTGGGCTATATTGATGAAACTCGGTGACTATTATGCCTAGGTAACAGCCTTTCAAAATTGTGTTCGGGGTTTGGCCACGCCCAACAAGATGGCCGCTGTTACTAAAAATAGCAAATAGACAAAAAAATCTTCTTCTTTGAAACCAAAAGGTGCAGGCAAATTTTGATTGAATATTCGGATTCAGCATACCTGGGAACATTAAAATTGTGTTTTTCATGAAAATTAGACGAAAATGGGTTACGCGTTTTTTGCGTAAAATTACGTAATTTTTAAAATGAGACATTTATTGTTATAACTTCATAACGTCTGAAGATAATTGTATGGAGTTTTCACTGTTGATCTTGTCTTGCAATTTTCTTTCAATTGATGTCAAGGTCGAAGGTCAAGGTCATGTCCCAGTTTTTGACCTTTGATAAAAAAATGCTATTTTTTTAACATTTCTTGTGATAATGGCGTAGGATTTTCAGTTATTTGTAGGTATTGACATGACGATCATTTTGATACATAGATCAGGGTCATGGGTTCAAAGGTCAAGGTCACAGCTGTCCAAGAATACCAAAATAGTTAATTATCTGCAAAACTATGAATTTTTTGTATAGGCATGTATATCAGAATATTGTAGGTAATGGCACAATGGTCATTTTGATATATGAATAAAGGTCATGGGTTCAAAGGTCAAGGTCACAGATGTAAACAAGTACTGAAATGGTTAATTATCTCAAAAACTATAAACTTTTTGTATAGGCATGTATATTGGAATATTGTAGGTATTGACCTAACAATCATTTGATATATGAATGAAGGTCATAGGTTCAAAGGTCAAGGTCAAAGATGCGAACGAATACTTAAATGGTTAATTATCTCAAAAACTATAAACTTTTTGTATAGGCATGTATATTGGAATATTGTAGGTATTGGCCTAATGATTATTTCGATATATGAATGAAGGTCATAGGTTCAAAGGTCAAGGTCATAGATGCAAATGAATACTTAAAAGGTTAATTATTTCAAAAACTATTAACTTTTTGTATAGGCATGTATATTGGAATATTGTAGGTATTGGCCTAATGATCATTTTGATATATGAATGAAGGTCATAGGTTCAAAGGTCAAGGTCATAGCTGCAAACGAATATTTAAAAGGTTATTTATCTCAGAAACTATAAACTTTTTGTATAGGCATGTATATTGGAATATTGTAGGTATTGACCTAACAATCATTTTGATATATGAATGAAGGTCATAGGTTCAAAGGTCAAGGTCAAAGATGCGAACGAATACTTAAATGGTTAATTATCTCAAAAACTATAAACTTTTTGTATAGGCATGTATATTGAAATATTGTAGGTATTGGCCTAATGATTATTTCGATATATGAATGAAGGTCATAGGTTCAAAGGTCAAGGTCATAGATGCAAATGAATACTTAAAAGGTTAATTATTTCAAAAACTATTAACTTTTTGTATAGGCATGTATATTGGAATATTGTAGGTATTGGCCTAATGATCATTTTGATATATGAATGAAGGTCATAGGTTCAAAGGTCAAGGTCATAGCTGCAAACGAATATTTAAAAGGTTATTTATCTCAGAAACTATAAACTTTTTGTATAGGCATGTATATTAGAATATTGTAGGCATTTGCACAAGATCATTTTGATATATGAATGAAGTTCATAGGTTCAAAGGTCAAGGTCATAGATGCAAATGAATACTTCAATGGTTAATTATCTCAGAAACTATAAACTTTTTGTATAGGCATGTATTTTAGAATATTGTAGGTATTGGCCTATCGATCATTTTGATATATGAATGAAGGTCATAGGTTCAAAGGTCAAGGTCATTGATGCAAATGAATACTTCAATGGTTAATTATCTCAAAAACTATAAACTCTTTGTATAGGCATGTATATTGGAATATTGTAGGTATTAACCTAATGCACATTTTAAAATACAGATGTTTTAGCTGTTTATATTATATATTGTAGCTAGACTTTAAATATGTTATATATAGCATCCTTATATAATAATTATTATAATTAATTTGCAAAAATACTTGCATATTATTGGCCCTTACTGCTGAAAATTTTGATATTCTCTTTTATTAATGTCATTGACCATTGAACCTCTGCATAAGATATGTACTCTTCCTCAGGTGAGCGTTAAGGCCCATGGGCCTCTTGTTTTAAAAATAATTTAAAGACTAACTTTATTTTTTCAACATATTTTCTCAACTTCCTCTAGGTATCCCGCTTTTTTTCTCATCGGTGAACATTGCTGATTGCTGAACATCTTTAACAGGAAAGCTATTTTAGCTGAAAACCCAGTGTAGTTGGCATTACTAGTGTGACCCATGAATTATTTGCTAATTTTTAATAGCACATCAAAGTAGCAATGGCAATATCATGCTTGTCTTATCCATCAAATAGATTGATATTTTTGGAGGAAAAACATCTGAAAGCATCTGGTTATAGGAAATCCGGAAATTTTACCCGATACCATTTTCCGTGTAAGATATTTTGTTGTTTTTCTATGGTCATTAGTATGTTTGAATATAACGGGAAGATGCATATAAAATGTTAAGTAATATTTAAACATTGATTTATTTTCATCATGAACAGACTGTCAACAATTTTCACTTCAAAGTCAGTCGTGGATTTGTACAGACCATTACTCAGGTATTCTTCTACCAATCTTCTCTAGAGCTACTATCAATATAGTCCACTACTATGAATGATACTTTTGTTACATGGCGACATCGTCGGGAAAAATCTGCTTGCATCACTTTATTTTTCCTTGCATAACTGTCCTCTTTAAGTTTTCTACTCACAATTTTAAGCACAAAAAGAAAATCAGAGTTAAAGTCAAAGGACCAGGGTTTAAAATCCATTAGGAACGCACCTTATCAAGTTATGGCTCTCCATGACAATGTCAATTCATTCCACACGGCTGTTTATCTGACACCATCTGCAACAATTTTCTAGGGTGAACCAACACTGGTAACCTTTGTTTCCATTCCTGGTAGCTAAAATCGCCATTGGCTACTAATTTCTGAGGAATTCTTTCAAAAAGTAACCTTTTTTGCAAATTTGTGGAAAAATACTTTAAAAAGGACTATATTTTCACAAATTTTGGAAATTTGGCTACTAATTATTTTAAATTTATGGAAACCTAGGTAACTTGTTATATAAGACACCTTGGGTGCTAGTACAAAGCAGAGACAAGCATATACTTACATAATATTGTGTGTCCCTGAAGGGGCATGCATAAATTCATGATCATTTCCTTTGATTTGTAATTTTGTTAAATTTCAAATTCATTTTTGCATTAAATTTAAAATTCTCATACAATAGAACAAACAGGCGCGTAGCTCCCTATACGCCAGTACGCCATGGCGTCCACATAAATTTTGTTTTTAAAAAATACTTTAGTATACTTTCTGCTCGAAGCATTCTTTCACTGAGAACACCTGGTGCTAATGATATAAATTCTCAAATTGAATAATATAATTCGTCCCACAAGTATCGTTTACCGTTGTGATCCAGCAAAGGTTCCAATCAATCGGGAGTTTTTAGGTTTTTGTTTTGAGCAATTTGCAGTAAGCCAAGTGCTAACAAGGGGTTCTGGCTATTATGTCAAACACCATACGTATTCCGGCAAACAAAAATATACTGAAAATACCATCAACAAAATGTTGGCGTTTTGACTGCCAACAAATTTAATGTGTTGGGTAATATAATTTTCAACAAACAATCAGTAAACCAATGGGCACAAAATGTGCACAATGCTTTCTGCTTTGTTCGTATGGAGTATAATTTATGAAGAGTCTGGTTAAATCTAGAGAGAAGACTGTCGCCAAACTTCACATAAAGATATATAGCTGAAGTTCTATCTCTGCACATTCCTCAATTTGAATGCGGTAGCTCAGTTGGTAGAGTGCTCGCTCCGTAAGTGGAAGGTCGTGGGTTCGAACCCCGGCCGGGTCTGACCCAAGACTTGAAAGTGGGTAGTGACTGTTCTTTCGCCAAGCACTCGGCATTACGAAATGAAAGTCACGGTTCTTTCGGATGGGAACTTAAAATAAACGAGGTCCCGTGTCACGGTGGGCTTAACATGCTAAAGAACCCTGCTGTATAATGCCATTAGCGCAACGCACAGGCAAAATTTCTGCACCTTCGCCTATAGCTGGCGACGTCTCGATATAAGTGAAATATTCTTGACTGGGACGTTAAACACCATTACTCACTCACTCACTCCTCAATTTGAAGAATGTGAATGTCATCTATCCTAGTAAGCTTGAAATAAAGATGCGACTGTTTCTTCAAGTTCAGTTTCATATTTTGACTTGTATCTCAATTATGACGTAAAAAAATACATTTGGAGCTGTATGACAAATGCGATGACTTCAATTTTTCCATCATCACCTTTCCTTTTCAATTCAGCAATTTACCTGTTGCTCCTTCTTATGATGTTTTTGTTTCTCAAATAATACGCAATAGTAGAGATTATACAATGAAGCAAACTGCTCACAAATAAATTATTGGCAGAGAAATATTGCAAATATAGGCTTATCAAAGCCTTCACAAAGTCACAATTATTGTTGATAAGTATGATGTCTCTATATCCAAAATTACCCTGGATATATTTGACGTCCGATAGTTCCATATTCTTTCCATTCTCAATATCGATTTCACTTTACCCTACCGGAGCACCCGGCCTCACTTCCCTTTTTGAAGTTCACGTGTTTAACTTAATTTGGCAGTTCAAAGATTTTACTTTGCTTTAGATTTGTGATTTAGATATGGATTGGTATGTTTGTTTTTGATCTGATTACTTCCTCATGATTGCGACTGACCAAATGTTCCAGAAAAACTCGCCCCAAAGTTAATTAAAATTTTAAAATAATTTCAAAAGCTTGCCTTTAGATTCCACCCATTTAATTAAAATGCAATTAGATTACACCATTTGACATCAATAATTAAAATTTTTACGGGGTATGCCAAATTTTTATTCTATTTTGAAAATCCACAACATTTTCACCTAGCTACGCGCCTGACAATGTATTAATTCTCCATAGTGGTACTTTAAATTCCATAGTGTTATTCCAAATCCATAGAATCGCAAAGAAGGAGATTAGGATAACATTACAACAACAACAAAAATTATGATATTTAAGAAAAAAATCTTGATTTGCTGTAAACTTAGATATATCTGAATTATTTTTAATGACAATGACAAGGGGATTTCATTTAAAATCAACCTTCAAAATGCAGTCAAAGGTCAAGGCAGTAGTAGTGACTTAGTAGTACTACTATTGTTATTATTATATTATTACATGTATTTAGCAAGCTTTTTCAGCTTCATTGAGCCAAGTTGTACTACTATTGTTATTATTATATTATTACATCATTTAGCCAGCTTTTTCAGCTTCATTGAGCCAAAGTTGAAGGTTACTGTCTATAGTGTATCATGTATAAACATCTTACATTTTAATCTTGCCCTTAAAACTGAAGGGTCAAATTACTTGGTACAAAGCATGTCTAAGAAGGGGTTTCTGATTTGCACAAATGAAGGAGTTTTGTCCTCTATATGACATATGAAAGGGTAAATAGTGAAAATTGTATTAAGTGTTGCTTTGTTTTTGATTATTTTTTTCTTCTGTTTCAGCCCTTGCATTTCCTAGGTTTCTGCAAATTTAAATTTATAAGTAGCCAAGTTTCCAAAATATGTGAAAATACATCCCATCCCCCCCCCCCCCCCAAATTAGCAAAAATAGGTTACTTTTTGAAAGATTTTCTCACAAATTTGAACAATTGGCGATTTTGGCTACTGGGAATAGAAACAATTATAGGATTTTTTCAGAGATTGTTTGTTGGATATTTTCTAAACTTTGATATGAATGAGAGATGGGTATAGTTCAATAAGTTGTGGTGAGTTTTCCTCTTTTTTTGGATGTTTAGTTAATTTTTGTGCCAATTTGGATTCATATGGTTTTTGTTGGGAAGACATAGTAATGGAAAAAAACCTGACCTGTCAAACTTTCTTACACTGTGGTCTTACCAAGGCAGCTAGAGACATCAATAACCTGTAAGTGTGTGCTTTATACCACTTGTTCACAATGTCCTTCTTAACAATCTTTGTTGTTGGACCCCAAATAGTGAAATTGTAAATTGGACCCTATTTTTATCTGGCGAATGTAAAAGAGCTAGACCTTAGATAAATTAAATAGTAATACATGTACATGTTCTTAATTTACTTTTATTGGGAATTTTGAACCAAATAATAAATAACAAATAATAAATTACATGTATTTTAAATTTGAAAATAGCGCAGTGCAGGATTTAAAGGAAAATATTATTGGCTTAAGTCACAAAAATATTTTTAATTTCAACATCTTGACTTAATTTACTTTGTTTATATTGTATTAAAATTCAAAATAAGGTCAAGATCAAAAGTCAATATCTTAATTTAGCTTATTTTACATCTGCAATTTTTCTTTATATATAAAAGAGCTTTTATTCAAGATTGTTTACTTTCAAAAGTCTGTCTAGGGAGAGCTCCACTTCACACTCTTCAGACTGTGAATTATATTGAAATTTGATATGCAGCTTGCTGAACATATGCAAGTACATATGGTGGTTACATATTGCCGTTTTCATTTAAATTTAAAAAACTCAAAAAATGTCATTTCCAAAAAGAGATTGGGGTCCGATTTAGATCCCAAATTATCTGCAATTTACATTAAGAAAGGACCTTTTAAGGTGTGCCATATACCTCCTGTAAATAAAGTGTCTGAGAAGTCAACACAAATTGTTTAGTACCTTAACATATACCCGTAGATCAAGTTCGATTTTTAGCACAACCCTTTTTGTTTTTTCCCTAAAAAGCAATAAAAAATAAAATACATGAAACATAAATAAATTAAATATATATAAATAAATAAATAAAATGTAGAAAAAATTATATTTTTGGTTCAATTCTTTTTGTAGTTGAAAATATTTAATAAATTAAGTTGATCAATAAATTAATTGATTAATAAGTAACTGCATGTCAAACTTATACAGTTGCTCAGCATCAACAATGTCAAACAATTATGTAATCTAGCAAAATTTCTATATAATGCTTCAAATATTAGAAATAATGTTTAAATTTATATCACTATATTATACTTTATATTTATTATCTCTCTGGTACTGCTGTTTGTTTATTACATATATATACTGCTCACTGAACATTGTGTGTATTATGATATTATGTATATTGTAAATCCAATAAGTTGTACAGTAAAACCTCGATTCATCGCCACCATTTGTTCAGTCAAATTTTGGCGTTATAAAGGGGTTTGGCAATAAATCGAGGTAGGCCCATAAAGAAAAACATAAACATAATGGATTTTGGGACTTCAAAATAGTGTGGCGATAAGCGAGGTGGCAAGTTATCGAGGGGCATTATAACGAGGTCTTACTGTAATTCACTTACAGAATGAAGAAATGAATTGTATTGTAATTGTTATGTGTGTTGGAGGTCTGCGTTTGAACCCCAGGTGGGTGTGACAAAGACTTGAAAAACATGTAGGTAGTGATTGTTTTTTCACCAAGCACTCAACATTTAAAAATGAAATTCACTGGGTCTTTTAGAAGAGACCTTAAAAATGATTCCCTTCGACCTTGTCATGGTAGGTGTGACACCTGACTCCCTGGACATTGCCCTTAGTGCATTGCAAAGGTAAAAATTTCTGCCACTTAACCTACAGCTGATGATGCCTCTATATACACAAATATCATTGACTTGGACATACAGACACATCAATAAATCAGTTAATCAATCAATCAATCAATCAATCATTCCACATGTACCGTAAAATATAGATCAAGTTTAATTTTTTGGAACAACCCTTTTTGTAGTTTTAAAAAAATAATACAAGTTTTAAGTAAGTAATAAATAACTAGATAAATAAATAGATAAAAAAATATATATATAAAATAATAAAATAAATAAATAAATAAATAAATAAATAAATAATAAATAAATAAGATACAGATCAATTGTATAGTAACATTAGATACAGAAAAATAAATACCCGGTACATGATGTACAAAATATAGAAACCCCAGAAGCATATTGCAAAAAATGCAAAATTTAAAACTCTGCCACTTAATTCTTAGCTAGAGATATCATGATGTAAGTGAATACTTTTCATTTTTGCTTAGAACTCGACACCTGTTTAATCAAATTCTTAATAAACATAGTATCTATTACTAGGAAGATTATAAAAGTACCAACAAAAAAATAACCACATATATATAAGGAGTGACTAAGCATAAATTCAAATTTTATAGTTTTTGTCAATAATCAGGATCAGTTTTTGAAAAAATACTTTCCATAAACATGTACAGTAAAACCTTGGTTCATTGACACTATTTATTCAGTCAGATTCTGGCATTTTAATGGAGTTTGGTAATCATAAAGAAAAACAAAAAAGATTTTTGAAACTGAGGTGATAAGTTAGGTGGCAAACTTATCAAGAGACATTATAAGGCTATGCATGTCCATATGGAGTGGGGTTAAGTGGATTGATGTTGTTTCACGCCCCTGTCAAGATTCTTAACTTTATCAAGGTATTCAGTTTTGGATTAGTGATGGAAACAGGAAACTCATTGATCTTCAGCAAGCAAACTGACAAACTTGTCACACTAGAGACTGCCTTAGTCTGATTCAAACCTAGGCAGTGAGAGGCACCGTGATCTGTAAGCAGTGAGAGGTACTGTGGTCTGTAAGTAGTGAGAGGCACAGTGATCTGTAAGCAGTGAGAGGCACTGTGATCTGTAAGCAGTGAGAGGTACTGTGGTCTGTAAGTAGTGAGAGGCACAGTGATCTGTAAGCAGTGAGAGGCACTGTGGTCTGTAAGCAGTGAGAGGTACTGTCGTCTGTAAGTAGTGAGAGGCACAGTGATCTGTAAGCAGTGAGAGGCACTGTGATCTGTAAGCAATGAGAGGCACTGTGATCTGTAAGCATTGAATGGCACTGTGATCTGTAAGTAGTGAGAGGCACTGTGATCTGTAAGCATTGAATGGCACTGTGATCTGTAAGCAGTGAGAGGCACTGTGATCTGTAAGCATTGAATGGCACTGTGATCTGTAAGCAGTGAGAGGCACTGTGATCTGTAAGCAGTGAGAGGCACTGTGATCTGTAAGCAGTGAGAGGCACTGTGATCTGTAAGTAGTGAGAGACACTGTGATCTGTAAGCAGTGAGAGGCACTGTGATCTGTAAGCAGTGAGAGGCACTGTGATCTGTAAGTAGTGAGAGGCACTGTGGTCTGTAAGCAGTGAGAGGCACTGTGGTCTGTAAGTAGTGAGAGGCACTGTGATCTGTAAGCAGTGAGAGACACTGTGGTCTGTAAGCAGTGAGAGACACTGTGGTCTGTAAGCAGTGAGAGACACTGTGATCTGTAAGCAGTGAGAGACACTGTGAGCTGTAAGCAGTGAGAGGCACTGTGGTCTGTAAGTAGTGAGAGGCACTGTGGTCTGTAAGCAGTGAGAGGCACTGTGGTCTGTAAGTAGTGAGAGGCACTGTGATCTGTAAGCAGTGAGAGACACTGTGGTCTGTAAGCAGTGTAAGGCACTGTGGTCTGTAAGCAGTGAGAGACACTGTGGTCTGTAAGCAGTGAGAGACACTGTGAGCTGTAAGCAGTGAGAGGCACTGTGGTCTGTAAGCAGTGTAAGGCACTGTGGTCTGTAAGCAGTGTAAGGCACTGTGATCTGTAAGCAGTGAGAGACACTGTGATCTGTAAGCAGTGAGAGGCACTGTGATCTGTAAGCAGTGAGAGGCACTGTGATCTGTAAGCAGTGAGAGGCACTGTGATCTGTAAGTAGTGAGAGGCACTGTGGTCTGTAAGCAGTGAGAGACACTGTGATCTGTAAGCAGTGTAAGGCACTGTGATCTGTAAGCAGTGAGAGGCACTGTGGTCTGTAAGCAGTGAGAGACACTGTGGTCTGTAAGCAGTGTAAGGCACTGTGATCTGTAAGCAGTGAGAGACACTGTGATCTGTAAGCAGTGAGAGGCACTGTGATCTGTAAGCAGTGTAAGGCACTGTGATCTGTAAGCAGTGTAAGGCACTGTGATCTGTAAGTAGTGAGAGGCACTGTGGTCTGTAAGCAGTGAGAGACACTGTGGTCTGTAAGCAGTGAGAGACACTGTGGTCTGTAAGCAGTGAGAGACACTGTGATCTGTAAGCAGTGAGAGACACTGTGAGCTGTAAGCAGTAAGAGGCACTGTGGTCTGTAAGTAGTGAGAGGCACTGTGGTCTGTAAGCAGTGAGAGGCACTGTGGTCTGTAAGTAGTTAGAGGCACTGTGATCTGTAAGCAGTGAGAGACACTGTGGTCTGTAAGCAGTGTAAGGCACTGTGGTCTGTAAGCAGTGAGAGACACTGTGGTCTGTAAGCAGTGAGAGACACTGTGAGCTGTAAGCAGTGAGAGGCACTGTGGTCTGTAAGCAGTGTAAGGCACTGTGGTCTGTAAGCAGTGTAAGGCACTGTGATCTGTAAGCAGTGAGAGACACTGTGATCTGTAAGCAGTGAGAGGCACTGTGATCTGTAAGCAGTGAGAGGCACTGTGATCTGTAAGCAGTGAGAGGCACTGTGATCTGTAAGTAGTGAGAGGCACTGTGGTCCGTAAGCAGTGAGAGACACTGTGATCTGTAAGCAGTGTAAGGCACTGTGATCTGTAAGCAGTGAGAGGCACTGTGGTCTGTAAGCAGTGAGAGACACTGTGGTCTGTAAGCAGTGTAAGGCACTGTGATCTGTAAGCAGTGAGAGACACTGTGATCTGTAAGCAGTGAGAGGCACTGTGATCTGTAAGCAGTGTAAGGCACTGTGATCTGTAAGCAGTGTAAGGCACTGTGATCTGTAAGTAGTGAGAGGCACTGTGGTCTGTAAGCAGTGAGAGACACTGTGATCTGTAAGCAGTGTAAGGCACTGTGATCTGTAAGCAGTGAGAGGCACTGTGGTCTGTAAGCAGTGAGAGACACTGTGGTCTGTAAGCAGTGTAAGGCACTGTGATCTGTAAGCAGTGAGAGACACTGTGATCTGTAAGCAGTGAGAGGCACTGTGATCTGTAAGCAGTGTAAGGCACTGTGATCTGTAAGCAGTGTAAGGCACTGTGATCTGTAAGTGAGAGGCACTGTGGTCTGTAAGCAGTGAGAGACACTGTGGTCTGTAAGTAGTGAGAGGCACTGTGGTCTGTAAGCAGTGAGAGACACTGTGATCTGTAAGTAGTGAGAAGCACTGTGATCTGTAAGCAGTGAGAGGCACTGTGATCTGTAAGTAGTGAGAGACACTGTGGTATGTAAGCAGTGAGAGGCACTGTGGTCTGTAAGCAGTGAGAGGCACTGTGATCTGTAAGTAGTGTAAGGCACTGTGATCTGTAAGCAGTGAGAGGCACTGTGGTCTGTAAGCAGTGAGAGGCACTGTGGTCTGTAAGCAGTGAGAGACACTGTGATCTGTAAGCAGTGTAAGGCACTGTGATCTGTAAGCAGTGAGAGGCACTGTGGTCTGTAAGTAGTGAGAGACACTGTGATCTGTAAGCAGTGAGAGGCACTGTGGTCTGTAAGCAGTGAGAGGCACTGTGATCTGTAAGCAGTGAGAGGCACTGTGGTCTGTAAGTAGTGAGAGACACTGTGATCTGTAAGCAGTGAGAGACACTGTGATCTGTAAGCAGTGAGAGGCACTGTGATCTGTAAGGAGTGAGAGGCACTGTGATCTGTAAGCAGTGAGAGGCACTGTGATCTGTAAGTAGTGAGAGGCACTGTGATCTGTAAGCAGTGAGAGACACTGTGATCTGTAAGCAGTGAGAGGCACTGGATCTGTAAGTAGTGAGAGGCACTGTGATCTGTAAGCAGTGAGAGGCACTGTGATCTGTAAGCAGTGAGAGGCACTGTGGTCTGTAAGTAGTGTAAGGCACTGTGGTCTGTAAGTAGTGAGAGGCACTGTGATCTGTAAGTAGTGTAAGGCACTGTGATCTGTAAGTAGTGAGAGGCACTGTGATCTGTAAGCAGTGAGAGGCACTGTGATCTGTAAGTAGTGTAAGGCACTGTGATCTGTAAGTAGTGTAAGGCACTGTGGTCTGTAAGCAGTGAGAGGCACTGTGATCTGTAAGCAGTGAGAGGCACTGTGGTCTGTAAGTAGTGTAAGGCACTGTGGTCTGTAAGCAGTGAGAGGCACAGTGATCTGTAAGCAGTGAGAGGCACTGTGATCTGTAAGCAGTGAGAGGTACTGTGGTCTGTAAGGTGAGAGGCACAGTGATCTGTAAGCAGTGAGAGGCACTGTGATCTGTAAGCAGTGAGAGGTACTGTGGTCTGTAAGTAGTGAGAGGCACAGTGATCTGTAAGCAGTGAGAGGCACTGTGATCTGTAAGCAGTGAGAGGCACTGTGATCTGTAAGCATTGAATGGCACTGTGATCTGTAAGTAGTGAGAGGCACTGTGATCTGTAAGCATTGAATGGCACTGTGATCTGTAAGCAGTGAGAGGCACTGTGATCTGTAAGCATTGAATGGCACTGTGATCTGTAAGCAGTGAGAGGCACTGTGATCTGTAAGCAGTGAGAGGCACTGTGATCTGTAAGCAGTGAGAGGCACTGTGATCTGTAAGTAGTGAGAGACACTGTGATCTGTAAGCAGTGAGAGGCACTGTGATCTGTAAGCAGTGAGAGGCACTGTGATCTGTAAGTAGTGAGAGGCACTGTGGTCTGTAAGCAGTGAGAGGCACTGTGGTCTGTAAGTAGTGAGAGGCACTGTGATCTGTAAGCAGTGAGAGACACTGTGGTCTGTAAGCAGTGAGAGACACTGTGGTCTGTAAGCAGTGAGAGACACTGTGATCTGTAAGCAGTGAGAGACACTGTGAGCTGTAAGCAGTGAGAGGCACTGTGGTCTGTAAGTAGTGAGAGGCACTGTGGTCTGTAAGCAGTGAGAGCACTGTGGTCTGTAATAGTGAGAGGCACTGTGATCTGTAAGCAGTGAGAGACACTGTGGTCTGTAAGCAGTGTAAGGCACTGTGGTCTGTAAGCAGTGAGAGACACTGTGGTCTGTAAGCAGTGAGAGACACTGTGAGCTGTAAGCAGTGAGAGGCACTGGTCTGTAAGCAGTGTAAGGCACTGTGGTCTGTAAGCAGTGTAAGGCACTGTGATCTGTAAGCAGTGAGAGACACTGTGATCTGTAAGCAGTGAGAGGCACTGTGATCTGTAAGCAGTGAGAGGCACTGTGATCTGTAAGCAGTGAGAGGCACTGTGGTCTGTAAGCAGTGAGAGGCACTGTGATCTGTAAGTAGTGAGAGGCACTGTGATCTGTAAGCAGTGAGAGGCACTGTGATCTGTAAGCAGTGAGAGGCACTGTGATCTGTAAGCAGTGAGAGGCACTGTGATCTGTAAGTAGTGAGAGGCACTGTGATCTGTAAGCAGTGAGAGGTACTGTGGTCTGTAAGTAGTGAGAGGCACAGTGATCTGTAAGCAGTGAGAGGCACTGTGATCTGTAAGCAGTGAGAGGTACTGTGGTCTGTAAGTAGTGAGAGGCACAGTGATCTGTAAGCAGTGAGAGGCACTGTGATCTGTAAGCAGTGAGAGGCACTGTGATCTGTAAGCATTGAATGGCACTGTGATCTGTAAGTAGTGAGAGGCACTGTGATCTGTAAGCATTGAATGGCACTGTGATCTGTAAGCAGTGAAGGCACTGTGATCTGTAAGCATTGAATGGCACTGTGATCTGTAAGCAGTGAGAGGCACTGTGATCTGTAAGCAGTGAGAGGCACTGTGATCTGTAAGCAGTGAGAGGCACTGTGATCTGTAAGTAGTGAGAGACACTGTGATCTGTAAGCAGTGAGAGGCACTGTGATCTGTAAGCAGTGAGAGGCACTGTGATCTGTAAGTAGTGAGAGGCACTGTGGTCTGTAAGCAGTGAGAGGCACTGTGGTCTGTAAGTAGTGAGAGGCACTGTGATCTGTAAGCAGTGAGAGACACTGTGGTCTGTAAGCAGTGAGAGACACTGTGGTCTGTAAGCAGTGAGAGACACTGTGATCTGTAAGCAGTGAGAGACACTGTGAGCTGTAAGCAGTGAGAGGCACTGTGGTCTGTAAGTAGTGAGAGGCACTGTGGTCTGTAAGCAGTGAGAGGCACTGTGGTCTGTAAGTAGTGAGAGGCACTGTGATCTGTAAGCAGTGAGAGACACTGTGGTCTGTAAGCAGTGTAAGGCACTGTGGTCTGTAAGCAGTGAGAGACACTGTGGTCTGTAAGCAGTGAGAGACACTGTGAGCTGTAAGCAGTGAGAGGCACTGTGGTCTATAAGCAGTGTAAGGCACTGTGGTCTGTAAGCAGTGTAAGGCACTGTGATCTGTAAGCAGTGAGAGACACTGTGATCTGTAAGCAGTGAGAGGCACTGTGATCTGTAAGCAGTGAGAGGCACTGTGATCTGTAAGCAGTGAGAGGCACTGTGATCTGTAAGTAGTGAGAGGCACTGTGGTCTGTAAGCAGTGAGAGACACTGTGATCTGTAAGCAGTGTAAGGCACTGTGATCTGTAAGCAGTGAGAGGCACTGTGGTCTGTAAGCAGTGAGAGACACTGTGGTCTGTAAGCAGTGTAAGGCACTGATCTGTAAGCAGTGAGAGACACTGTGATCTGTAAGCAGTGAGAGGCACTGTGATCTGTAAGCAGTGTAAGGCACTGTGATCTGTAAGCAGTGTAAGGCACTGTGATCTGTAAGTAGTGAGAGGCACTGTGGTCTGTAAGCAGTGAGAGACACTGTGGTTTGTAAGCAGTGAGAGACACTGTGGTCTGTAAGCAGTGAGAGGCACTGTGGTCTGTAAGCAGTGAGAGACACTGTGATCTGTAAGCAGTGAGAGGCACTGTGGTCTGTAAGTAGTGAGAGGCACTGTGATCTGTAAGCAGTGTAAGGCACTGTGGTCTGTAAGTAGTGAGAGGCACTGTGATCTGTAAGCAGTGAGAGGCACTGTGAGCTGTAAGCAGTGAGAGGCACTGTGGTCTGTAAGCAGTGTAAGGCACTGTGGTCTGTAAGTAGTGAGAGGCACTGTGGTCTGTAAGCAGTGAGAGGCACTGTGATCTGTAAGCAGTGTAAGGCACTGTGGTCTGTAAGTAGTGAGAGGCACTGTGGTCTGTAAGCAGTGAGAGGCACTGTGATCTGTAAGCAGTGAGAGGCACTGTGGTCTGTAAGCAGTGAGAGACACTGTGGTCTGTAAGCAGTGAGAGACACTGTGATCTGTAAGCAGTGAGAGACACTGTGAGCTGTAAGCAGTGAGAGGCACTGTGGTCTGTAAGTAGTGAGAGGCACTGTGGTCTGTAAGCAGTGAGAGGCACTGTGGTCTGTAAGTAGTGAGAGGCACTGTGATCTGTAAGCAGTGAGAGACACTGTGGTCTGTAAGCAGTGTAAGGCACTGTGGTCTGTAAGCAGTGAGAGACACTGTGGTCTGTAAGCAGTGAGAGACACTGTGAGCTGTAAGCAGTGAGAGGCATTGTGGTCTGTAAGCAGTGTAAGGCACTGTGGTCTGTAAGCAGTGTAAGGCACTGTGATCTGTAAGCAGTGAGAGACACTGTGATCTGTAAGCAGTGAGAGGCACTGTGATCTGTAAGAAGTGAGAGGCACTGTGGTCTGTAAGCAGTGAGAGACACTGTGAGCTGTAAGCAGTGAGAGGCACTGTGGTCTGTAAGCAGTGAGAGGCACTGTGGTCTGTAAGCAGTGAGAGACACTGTGGTCTGTAAGCAGTGTAAGGCACTGTGATCTGTAAGCAGTGAGAGACACTGTGATCTGTAAGCAGTGAGAGGCACTGTGATCTGTAAGCAGTGTAAGGCACTGTAATCTGTAAGCAGTGTAAGGCACTGTGATCTGTAAGTAGTGAGAGGCACTGTGGTCTGTAAGCAGTGAGAGACACTGTGATCTGTAAGCAGTGTAAGGCACTGTGATCTGTAAGCAGTGAGAGGCACTGTGGTCTGTAAGCAGTGAGAGACACTGTGGTCTGTAAGCAGTGTAAGGCACTGTGATCTGTAAGCAGTGAGAGACACTGTGATCTGTAAGCAGTGAGAGGCACTGTGATCTGTAAGCAGTGTAAGGCACTGTGATCTGTAAGCAGTGAGAGACACTGTGATCTGTAAGCAGTGTAAGGCACTGTGATCTGTAAGCAGTGAGAGGCACTGTGATCTGTAAGCAGTGAGAGGCACTGTGGTCTGTAAGCAGTGTAAGGCACTGTGATCTGTAAGCAGTGAGAGACACTGTGATCTGTAAGCAGTGAGAGGCACTGTGATCTGTAAGCAGTGTAAGGCACTGTGATCTGTAAGCAGTGTAAGGCACTGTGATCTGTAAGTAGTGAGAGGCACTGTGGTCTGTAAGCAGTGAGAGACACTGTGGTTTGTAAGCAGTGAGAGACACTGTGGTCTGTAAGCAGTGAGAGACACTGTGATCTGTAAGCAGTGAGAGACACTGTGAGCTGTAAGCAGTGAGAGGCACTGTGGTCTGTAAGTAGTGAGAGGCACTGTGGTCTGTAAGCAGTGAGAGGCACTGTGGTCTGTAAGTAGTGAGAGGCACTGTGATCTGTAAGCAGTGAGAGACACTGTGGTCTGTAAGCAGTGTAAGGCACTGTGGTCTGTAAGCAGTGAGAGACACTGTGGTCTGTAAGCAGTGAGAGACACTGTGAGCTGTAAGCAGTGAGAGGCATTGTGGTCTGTAAGCAGTGAGAGGCACTGTGATCTGTAAGTAGTGAGAGGCACTGTGGTCTGTAAGCAGTGAGAGACACTGTGATCTGTAAGCAGTGTAAGGCACTGTGATCTGTAAGCAGTGAGAGGCACTGTGGTCTGTAAGCAGTGAGAGACACTGTGGTCTGTAAGCAGTGAGAGACACTGTGATCTGTAAGCAGTGAGAGGCACTGTGGTCCGTAAGCAGTGAGAGACACTGTGATCTGTAAGCAGTGTAAGGCACTGTGATCTGTAAGTAGTGAGAGACACTGTGGTCTGTAAGCAGTAAGAGGCCTGTGATCTGTAAGCAGTGTAAGGCACTGTAATCTGTAAGCAGTGTAAGGCACTGTGATCTGTAAGCAGTGAGAGGCACTGTGATCTGTAAGCAGTGTAAGGCACTGTAATCTGTAAGCAGTGTAAGGCACTGTGATCTATAAGTAGTGAGAGGCACTGGGTCTGTAAGCAGTGAGAGACACTGTGATCTGTAAGCAGTGTAAGGCACTGTGATCTGTAAGCAGTGAGAGGCACTGTGGTCTGTAAGCAGTGAGAGACACTGTGGTCTGTAAGCAGTGTAAGGCACTGTGATCTGTAAGCAGTGAGAGACACTGTGATCTGTAAGCAGTGAGAGGCACTGTGATCTGTAAGCAGTGTAAGGCACTGTGATCTGTAAGCAGTGAGAGACACTGTGATCTGTAAGCAGTGTAAGGCACTGTGATCTGTAAGCAGTGAGAGGCACTGTGATCTGTAAGCAGTGAGAGACACTGTGGTCTGTAAGCAGTGTAAGGCACTGTGATCTGTAAGCAGTGAGAGACACTGTGATCTGTAAGCAGTGAGAGGCACTGTGATCTGTAAGCAGTGTAAGGCACTGTGATCTGTAAGCAGTGTAAGGCACTGTGATCTGTAAGTAGTGAGAGGCACTGTGGTCTGTAAGCAGTGAGAGACACTGTGGTTTGTAAGCAGTGAGAGACACTGTGGTCTGTAAGCAGTGAGAGACACTGTGATCTGTAAGCAGTGAGAGACACTGTGAGCTGTAAGCAGTGAGAGGCACTGTGGTCTGTAAGTAGTGAGAGGCACTGTGGTCTGTAAGCAGTGAGAGGCACTGTGGTCTGTAAGTAGTGAGAGGCACTGTGATCTGTAAGCAGTGAGAGACACTGTGGTCTGTAAGCAGTGTAAGGCACTGTGGTCTGTAAGCAGTGAGAGACACTGTGGTCTGTAAGCATGAGAGACACTGTGAGCTGTAAGCAGTGAGAGGCATTGTGGTCTGTAAGCAGTGAGAGGCACTGTGATCTGTAAGTAGTGAGAGGCACTGTGGTCTGTAAGCAGTGAGAGACACTGTGATCTGTAAGCAGTGTAAGGCACTGTGATCTGTAAGCAGTGAGAGGCACTGTGGTCTGTAAGCAGTGAGAGACACTGTGTCTGTAAGCAGTGAGAGACACTGTGATCTGTAAGCAGTGAGAGGCACTGTGGTCCGTAAGCAGTGAGAGACACTGTGATCTGTAAGCAGTGTAAGGCACTGTGATCTGTAAGTAGTGAGAGACACTGTGGTCTGTAAGCAGTAAGAGGCACTGTGGTCTGTAAGCAGTGGAGAGAACACTGTGGTCTGTAAGCAGTGTAAGGCACTGTGATCTGTAAGCAGTGAGAGGCACTGTGGTCTGTAAGCAGTGAGAGACACTGTGAGCTGTAAGCAGTGAGAGGCACTGTGTCCTGTAAGCAGTGAGAGGCATGTGGTCTGTAAGCAGTGAGAGACACTGTGGTCTGTAAGCAGTGTAAGGCACTGTGATCTGTAAGCAGTGAGAGACACTGTGATCTGTAAGCAGTGAGAGGCACTGTGATCTGTAAGCAGTGTAAGGCACTGTAATCTGTAAGCAGTGTAAGGCACTGTGATCTGTAAGTAGTGAGAGGCACTGTGGTCTGTAAGCAGTGAGAGACACTGTGATCTGTAAGCAGTGTAAGGCACTGTGATCTGTAAGCAGTGAGAGGCACTGTGGTCTGTAAGCAGTGAGAGACACTGTGGTCTGTAAGCAGTGTAAGCACTGTGATCTGTAAGCAGTGAGAGGCACTGTGATCTGTAAGCAGTGAGAGGCACTGTGATCTGTACAGTGTAAGGCACTGTGATCTGTAAGCAGTGGAAGGCACTGTGATCTGTAAGTAGTGAGAGGCACTGTGGTCTGTAAGCAGTGAGAGACACTGTGGTCTGTAAGCATTGTAAGGCACTGTGATCTGTAAGCAGTGAGAGACACTGTGATCTGTAAGCAGTGAGAGCACTGTGATCTGTAAGCAGTGAGAGGCACTGTGATCTGTAAGCAGTGAGAGGCACTGTGATCTGTAAGTAGTGAGAGGCACTGTGGTCTGTAAGCAGTGAGAGACACTGTGATCTGTAAGTAGTGAGAGGCACTGTGATCTGTAAGCAGTGAGAGGCACTGTGATCTGTAAGTAGTGAGAGACACTGTGGTATGTAAGCAGTGAGAGGCACTGTGATCTGTAAGCAGTGAGAGGCACTGTGATCTGTAAGCAGTGAGAGGCACTGTGATCTGTAAGTAGTGAGAGGCACTGTGGTCTGTAAGCAGTGAGAGACACTGTGATCTGTAAGCAGTGTAAGGCACTGTGATCTGTAAGCAGTGAGAGGCACTGTGGTCTGTAAGCAGTGAGAGACACTGTGGTCTGTAAGCAGTGTAAGGCACTGTGATCTGTAAGCAGTGAGAGACACTGTGATCTGTAAGCAGTGAGAGGCACTGTGATCTGTAAGCAGTGTAAGGCACTGTGATCTGTAAGCAGTGAGAGACACTGTGATCTGTAAGCAGTGAGAGACACTGTGAGCTGTAAGCAGTGAGAGGCACTGTGGTCTGTAAGTAGTGAGAGGCACTGTGGTCTGTAAGCAGTGAGAGGCACTGTGGTCTGTAAGTAGTGAGAGGCACTGTGATCTGTAAGCAGTGAGAGACACTGTGGTCTGTAAGCAGTGTAAGGCACTGTGGTCTGTAAGCAGTGAGAGACACTGTGTCTGTAAGCAGTGAGAGACACTGTGAGCTGTAAGCAGTGAGAGGCACTGTGGTCTGTAAGCAGTGTAAGGCACTGTGTCTGTAAGCAGTGTAAGGCACTGTGATCTGTAAGCAGTGAGAGACACTGTGATCTGTAAGCATGAGAGGCACTGTGATCTGTAAGCATGAGAGGCACTGTGATCTGTAAGCAGTGAGAGGCACTGTGATCTGTAAGTAGTGAGAGGCACTGTGGTCTGTAAGCAGTGAGAGACACTGTGATCTGTAAGCAGTGTAAGGCACTGTGATCTGTAAGCAGTGAGAGGCACTGTGGTCTGTAAGCAGTGAGAGACACTGTGGTTCTGTAAGCAGTGTAGGCACTGTGATCTGTAAGCAGTGAGAGACACTGTGATCTGTAAGTAGTGAGAGCACTGTGATCTGTAAGCCATGTAAGGCACTGTGATCTGTAAGCAGTGTAAGGCACTGTGATTCTGTAAGTAGTGAGAGGCACTGTGGTCTGTAAGCAGTGAGAGACACTGGGTTTGTAAGCAGTGAGAGACACTGTGGTCTGTAAGCAGTGAGAGACACTGTGTCTGTAAGCAGTGAGACACTGTGAGCTGTAAGCAGTGAGAGCACTGTGGTCTGTAAGTAGTGAGAGGCACTGTGGTCTGTAAGCAGTGAGAGGCACTGTGGTCTGTAAGTAGTGAGAGGCCTGTGATCTGTAAGCAGAGAGACACTGTGGTCTGTAAGCATTGTAGGCACTGTGGTCTGTAAGCAGTGAGAGACTGTGGTCTGTAAGCAGTGAGAGACACTGTGAGCTGTAAGCAGTGAGAGCATTGTGGTCTGTAAGCAGTGTAAGGGACTGTGGTCTGTAAGCAGTGTAAGGCACTGTGATCTGTAAGCAGTGAGAGACACTGTGATCTGTAAGCAGTGAGAGGCACTGTGATCTGTAAGCAGTGAGAGGCACTGTGATCTGTAAGCAGTGAGAGGCACTGTGATCTGTAAGTAGTGAAGGCACTGTGGTCCGTAAGCAGTGAGAGGACACTGTGATCTGTAAGCAGTGTAAGGCACTGTGATCTGTAAGTAGTGAGAGACACTGTGGTCTGTAAGCAGTAAGAGGCACTGTGGTCTGTAAGCAGTGAGAGCACTGTGGTCTGTAAGCAGTGTAAGGCACTGTGATCTGTAAGCAGTGAGAGGCACTGTGTCTGTAAGCAGTGAGAGACACTGTGAGCTGTAAGCAGTGAGAGGCACTGTGGTCTGTAAGCAGTGAGAGGCACTGTGGTCTGTAAGCAGTGAGAGACACTGTTGGTCTGTAACAGTGTAAGGCACTGTGATCTGTAAGCAGTGAGAGACACTGTGATCT